>CM048748.1:212566643-213166643 GCA_026315105.1 Locusta migratoria
GGGAGTATTTTGGGAAGATGTACTTCATCTGTAAAGGAGAGCACGTATAAAACGCTTGTACGACCACGTCTAGAATATTGCTCAAGTGTTTGGGACCTGCAGCAGATCAGTGTAAACGAAGACATGGAAGCAGTTCAGAGACGAGCAACTACTGGTAGGTTCGACCAATGCGCGAGTCAAAATTACTAAAAATTTCCGGGCTATTATGCCGTGGTCTTGTGAATTTATTCTGGAAACCCAACGTTTCGTCCCCGACTGCGGAGGACATTCTTAAGGGGGATCGTGGCACTTTTAAATGTCCGATGCACACCCTGGCTCGCTACTGACTGAAGCCGAACTCCGTTTACGAGAGCTCGCGCGCAGAGGTGAGACATCAGATGTTTTTGACATGCGCGCGCAATTCGTCGTTGCCGATTGCCGCCGTCCGTTAATATCGAAAGACTGTAAAGAGGGGCTCTAGAAATTGTAAAACACCCAAATAATTTCAATAGGATGGAGGAGGGCGTGAAACTAAATGCAATTTGGAGTCCGGTTTTGAAGAAGAAATGTAACAGGCTTCCACCATGGGACGATATTAACGGACGGCGGCAACCGGCAACGACGAATTGCGCGCGCATGTCAAAAACATCTGACGTCACACCTCTGCACGCGAGCCCTCGTAAACGGAGTTTGGCTTCAGTCAGTAGCGAGCTAGGTTGTGCATCGGACATTCAAAAGTGCCACGATCCCCCTTGAGAATGTCCTCCGCGGGGACAAAACGTTGGGTTTCCACAATAAATCCAAAAGACCACAGCATAATAGCCCGGAAATTTTCAGTTATTTTGACCATTCCGGCCGTGAAAGTTTACATTTTACAACAACACGCGAGTGTCACGGAAATGCTCCGGGAACTCAAATGGGGGTCGCTGGAGTAAATAAGACCTTCTTTTAGAGAAATTCTGTTGAGGAAATTTAGAGGGCCGGAATTTGAAGCTGAGTGTAGAACGATCTTCTTGCCGCCTACTTACATTTCTCGTAATGTTCACAAGACAAGAAATTAAGGCACGTACGGAAGCATACAGACATTCTGTTTTTTCTCAGTCTATTTGGGAGTGGAATAGGAAAGGAAATGTCTGATAGTGATACAGTGTACCCTCCGTCACGCACCTTACTGTGATTGCGAAGTATATATGTAGGTGTAGATGTACGGAGGTTATAAATATCTATTTATACACTACGATTGAATGTGGGCCTACAGTAATTGCAACGGCTACACATTTGGAAGACTGACAACATTGGTAACGCTTGCGTCTTCAGTGGTATTCTGTTCTAAAAATTTCAAGAGGTGGAACCAGTACATTTGTGGCTGGCAAGGAGCCAGTGTCCATTTTCTCCTTCTATCTCGTTTGCCATGCTATATCTCGTCTGCAGTAAACAAGATATTTAAAATATTGATATGTAGGTGACTCCATCTGGAGTCTGGTGCAGCGCGACCAGATTAAAATTATTAAAATTGGAAGTGCCAATTGGATGATTGACATCCTCCTTATGTACTGCCTATCTCATGTTAATATGCAAAGTGCAAGTTTTTTAGGCCCACAGGTCTTGGATTCTAGCACTGATCATGGTCAGACACTGACGAAATCGATCTGTATTATATATAAAAAATAAAGGTTTCGATGCGGCCAAAGCTGGTTCTTCCAATTTTAATAAAATATTTATATTTTGTGTAAATATATTTCGTGTTAATAGTTTTGTCTAAAATAATGCATGTAGGGAATTAAACCGTGTCATTTGCAGTTTGACAGATTCTTTGTCAAAGAAAATTGGATAGTGTAATGTCCCCTTTTTCGCCACATCAAAGATTATTTGTCAAACAATATTAGACGAACATTCTTTGTAAAACAAAATTTGATAGTGTAATATCGGCCTAAGCAATGTGTTATTGCACAGGATGGCGAAATACTCATTCACAGTTATCATATGACAGAAACAGCTCAACACTACGACGCAGATAGCCAGTCCGTGTCGGAAGCTCCCCCATTTTGTTTTTTCCACTGCGGAACTGGTGCGGAGGCCATTAATTTTCTTTTCTATGTCGTCTGCCGTGCAACCAGTCCTCACTTGATCGCTAATGAACTCTGCAATTACCTTCTAGCTTTCGGATCGATGCAGCCGGTTTTTATAATAATACTCATACAACTGCAGAAATTTTATTGTTGCGGCGGCACAACATACGAATTTCGCTCTCGTGTTTTCAAATAGTACGTCAAGAATTGGTACTGCGATGCTAAGGCTTCAAGCGGTCTCATTTCTCACCGCAGCTAACAGAAGACGAACGCTTTCTTTGGTCATATCTACTGTGAGCTGCTAGATTTGATCAGAGTTTTTGGCGAAAGCCAACTTTGACAAAATTTCCACATTGGAATGTCCAATTTTGTTTTACAAAGATTGTCAAAGAAAATTTGATAGTGTAATATTGGCCTCAAAAACACTGTTATATTTAAAAATGATAAGGTGCCCATAGACACAAAAAAAGTTTCAGGGGGCGGGCCTTGCACAGCAACAAGGAAATGTAAATCATTTTTCAGGACAGCAAAATCAGCATGTTGGAACATAATTGTGCTGTTATGGGAAGGCTACGAGTAGAGGGTGTAGATCAAATTTTCAGCTCAAACTTCGCTGAAGTAATTGGTATATGTTTTGGTGCGAGTATGGATGACCTTACGAAATCTTAGGAATTGCAGCTGTTCTCAAAAGCATTGGTAGGCCAACTCCTTACTGATAAATGAATGAACTATCAACATTAGATATTATTTTGGCCATCTCATTTACATCCTGTTATTAATGTTACTGAAAGGTGCTTGGGAGATTAAAGATATTTGCCAAAACTGGTCCTTTAAACCTTATTCTTAACATAATGTAGATTTTTAACTTCAGACCACACAGAAAAAATTACAAAATTATGACACATCTAGCTTACTTATCCTTAATGAAAAGGAACGTCGCTTAATTGTGATACACATTGCGAGTAGTTTATATTGAGGAGGCAAGAAACCGTTTGCAGCATTTGCTCCAAGATAAAATTATACCTCGAGAAAGGGAAATTCTACACGGAATATGCAGAAGAAGATACGAAGCACGGTTTTCATTCACCACAGAAATGAGAAGATACACATGTGATAAAAAAAGAGCGTATAGTTATTTATAGACAAGATATACAGGTAGTGTGCGTAAAAGCGAATAGTTTTTTTTTTTTTTTTTTTTTTTTTTTTTTTCTCTCTTGATTTGATTATGTCATATTTCTTCAGTTCCATCTCACTCAAAGTTCTACATTACTTAGTAAATTTAACACAAGATGCAAGCGTCTTTTGTGATACTTAGGTTTTAACATCTATCAGTGCCCTTTCCTTACGACTCGATACTCAGTTTAAACTCCTGTGTGAACAGTTTATCGTTAACGATAATTCTAGGCATTTGACAGCTTAAAAGCATTTTCTAAATGTAGTTTACCCGATAAGATAAAACTTGGGTAGTCGATTTCATTATCACTACAGGATCGGCATCTTTTGAGTAATTTATTAAAATTACTATTCTCAGTGACTATTCATACCCAGTCCGACTGAGTGATTACATAGTAATGGCGGTACAGTCGCTATCGCAATATATGTGTTTGTTCTGTCATTATATTTTCTTATCTGACTTTATGCTATCCATTTCTACCTTTAACATCTCCAGCAAATTTTTGGCTTATGAAGAGGGTAATTGTTTAACAAAGAAACTCTTGAGTGTGAAGGTCGCAAGCTGAATCTCTGGTAAGTCTCATTCCCGGATGACGAAGATTATCAGTTTATGAAGTGAAATACATACATCTCAATGCAGGTTTATCTCTGCCATGCTGATGCACATGGCGAGTCGTTAGCAGGTAACATTTCTCCTGCCATAACTGTTATCAGAACATTTCCAACTGTCGCTACTGGAGGCTGAGCTTGCGACCTTGCACTCAAGGCGTGCCTTGTTATGACGGCGTAGCCTGGGGGTGAAATGTGTATCAAGACAGTTCTTTCCGTACCCTCTTGAAAATGTTTGCTACTTACGACTAAAGAGTATTTTGCCTACTACGTCGTGGCAATCACTTTCTGACTACAACTAATCTGATCACACATTGCAGATGATGTAATGTTTTGAAAATTTAATAATGTTCAAAAATTTTTGAACTAGTTGATAAATGATTTCCAAAATTAGGGTCACCTTGTTCTTCGCTGCATTCAGAGATACATTTAATTACAGAAACAAGTGTTTTGTGTCCATTTATTCTCCTATGTTTCGCACTCTTTCTCAAAAGCCACGTTCTAAGCAGAGATCTGTGAGAATTTTAAGTCACCTTATTTGTCATATTCTTCTGTGGTTGCTTCAAGTTCTACTGCTGCTGCACATTTTTTATCTATATTAACTGCAGGCTGAGATTAAACTTTTGTTTCATCCAAAGAAATGCCAATAAAAAACAAAATGAAAATGACATGTTTCATAAAACCAGCTTTCACAGAGTCTGATGCAGGAAAGTTTTTGAAATATTTCTGGGCCCACTGCGAGTTAACGCGAAATATTAAGACATCGAAAACTTAAAGAAAAAGCGGCATTGCGGGTGCGGTATCTCAATTCTATATTTAAGTCTTCAGCGTAGCAATTTTGTTTGAGTATAATATAGTTTAAACATGTTGCGAGGGGCAATCTGCGTGTAGACATAGGTATTTGATGTAATGTTTCGAAAATTTACGATAAGTAACTTATTCTTTAATTTGTACAGACATGAAGACATACCATAAAAAGAACCAGTTTGCATTCAACTCCTGTCTGTCGAGCTACGGAAGATGTTAGTCGCCATTACAACTGTTACAATTACGTGAAAAATTCTTCAAATTTATGTACTGCTGTATATGAGAGCATTTGTGATTATGCATATGGAAACTATGGATTAAAACTGTATGGAATTATAATTTTTTAACTGTTTTCTTTTTATTTTAGTCGTGAAGATCCAGAGGTTTTTTTAAATGCAACTTGTGCATAAATTGTTTCTCCTTGGAGTATCTTATTTTCCTTCCTACTTTCAAATTTTGAGACAGAGGAATTACCTCTGAAGAATTTTAATGTAGTGGGAGACAATTTTGCCAGACCTAGACATAAATTCGTTACGATTGCGCATGTAAAAAGTTTTAATTTGTCATGTGAATCTTACAAGTATTCTTTTCTCCCGAGTGAATAAATCGTAAGATCAAGTACCTACTGACTCTATTTCCAAAGACATATTCCATAGAAAGTTATAAGCTTTAATTTAATTCATAGTTTATATTACGAATGCAGAGTTTCGTCACAATTAGCATGAAAGTGCCTACGTAGAAAAGGAGAATAATTCAAAACATTAAAAGAATTCGGCAAGTCCACTTTAGTTGCTACTGTCGTACAGAATCCAAATGTTCAAATGTTTGTAAATCTATCGGACCAAACTGCGTGGTCATCAGTCCGTAGCTTACAAACTACTTAAACCTAGGTAAACTAACCTAAGGACAACACACACACCCATGCCCCAGGGAGGACTCGAACCTCCACGGCGAGCAACCGCGCGCTCCACAGCGAGACGCTTGAGACCACTCGGCTACTCCACCGCGGCCCGTACATAATCCACGTGATATAACTGGGCCACTTAGTAAGCCGAGGTAAGGATATCGCTAAACAATAAAGATGAACCAATTATTCAGCTGTTTAAGTACTAACTTTACTCTTTAATGTAAAAACAGAATACGTAACAGGTTATCCAAAATAATATAAAAGCGTGGGTTTGTTGTTTTTCTGTGCGAATTAATCAACTTTGAGGTCTGTGTCACGATGCGATCGTATACTATTAGGCATAAGGTATCAGGCAGTGGACGAGCATGGTTAAAGAACATTGTTACTTTGACTGCAAAAGAAAGTGCCGTCATTTACTCTGTAGGAAGTTTTGCTATAAAATATATTGCGCTGTAGCAAAACTTCACAATTAATTGATAATTAACTTCTGAGGGTGTATCGGCCAATGAGACGTTGGTACCGACTCTCGCCAGTGTTTCTTCTTCGGCCTGACGCAGCCATTTGCATTCAGCAGTTTCTCACGGAGTCACTTCCTCATTAATTGCCCAACAGTCATTAACTCCAGAAATCAAACTTTTCCTACAAAACCTTGACTTGTTTGTTGGCAGCGGCAGCCGTTGATGACTAGCCTTAACAGCACCACTACGCGGAGCTACACAGAGAAATCCTTAGAGACACCTTGTAAGGATTCATTATCATCGAGAGTCGTCGGTGTTATTACTGTACATCCAACTGAAACTTGTTACCGACCACAGAGACCAGAGAGAAGTATTTATTCACTATTGTTTAGTGCAATATAGTATAGCCTAACATGTTGACTTGAAGAAGGTAGGAAACTTTAACGGTTTGACGTCCCGTCAACAATCGTGGTCGTTAGAGAGGGAGGACATACTCAGATTGATTTTTCTAGGGATTGTAAACGAAATTGGCCCTTCCGTTTGAAAGCAGCTATTCCGGAATAAGTCTGGTTTGGTTTAGGGACATCGTGAAAAACCTAAATCAGAACGGCCGGAGGCGGGTTTGAACGCCAGACTTCCGGGTGCGAATCCTGTGCGTTACAACTGCGCTCGGTCACGTAAAACTAGCTCATCCAACGCTATCATTTGTTGCCGTGGGTTACTTACAAGGAAATGAATCAAAACTTGCATAATCCTGTGAACACTAATTGCCCGACGAAACACATGACCTTCAATCTTGGGCTTCAAAGTCACAGTATATCAGCTACTAACATAAATAGTGGGAAATGACCGATATCTGGAAGCACATGCAAAAGAAGGCACAGTCAAGTACCATGTGTTAAAATGGGAGATATTGACGCTAAAAGAAAAGCCGAATTGCCAGGTTCATTGTGAAATTCTGTGGTTACCTTTCACGTACTGACGTGTTGCGAACGCACGGAACTTTAGCGGAAACTGCTGGTGTAAAACCATCGGAAAACGTCATTATTTTCATGACTCTCTCTCTCTCTCTCTCTCTCTCTCTCTCTCTCTCTCTCTCTCTCTCTCTCTCTCTCTGTCTCTCTCTCTCTCTCTCTCTCTCTCTCACTTACACACACACACACACACACACACACAAACACACACAGATAAAAAGAAACGAGAGAGAACTTGCGCACGAAATTCATGATTTAATAAGCTAACTTTCAGAAGAAGCAAAATTATTATAAATATTATTCTGAAACGTGTGAGGGAAAATTGCCATTCAAATATTAGGTTAACGTTATTTTAACGATCGATAACACTGAACATTTTAGAGCACATACCTCTCTTCCTTTGAACTCTTTATCTACGGTTGTGATAACATTCATCACCAGATATCTCTACTCCGCGAATATTTTCGTCCGTCACAGCTGTTGTTTTGAAGGCTAACTCTTATAAAGAAAAATTACAGGAATGAAATTAATTCCTTTCTTTCTGATGTTTAAATAAACTTATTGATGAACCATATTAATATATAATGTGTGATAAATATGAAATAAATGGAATTAAAATGTCATGTGTGCATTTAAACTTGAACATTACTGCAGTTCGATGGAGTATGACACAGTTGTGTTAGAGAAATACTGGTTCATTGTCCTTCTAAGTTCATTTTGAAATACAACTTTACATGGAGAGAAAAAACAACAACATTGAAGAGTGATTTATAAATGCTACACTGTTATTTCATTACTGTATCTGTAGTCAAATGTAATCCACGTCAATCCGATATTCCATAGGGGAATTAAAGTGATAAAAATGTCTGAAATCAATTATAATTACGAATATATTGAATAATAAAAAATATATTACTGTAGAAAATTTAACAACGATTATTGCATTGGTTCTCTCTTTTTAATCTTTACTGAAAGTGATTCCTTGCTTCGGTTCCCATACTATTAATTTTTGTAATTAGTGCTCAGCACTTTGTGGTAAATCACTAATTAATGGACGCATTAGTGACGAGGTTAACGTAAACTTTGAACAAATACTGATAAAACATATTTTAATACAAAAATAGGCTTTAGGGGACAACTCCAGATTTTCAAACAGTGAAATGGTTAGGGGACCCCGATCACTGGAAAGGAACGACGATCTCGAAGATTCCGTCTGTCGTTATTCTCAAGGAGTAGAAATTATGTTAACAAAATGTTCAAATGTTTGTAAAACTTATGGGACTTAACTGCAGGGTCATCAGTCCTCAAAACTTACAAACTAATTATGAACTAATTTATACTAAAGACAACACAAACATCCATGTCCGAGGGAGGATTCGAACTTCCGACGCGGGAGGCCGCTCGATCCGCAACGTAGCGCTCCAGACCGCTCGGCTACTCCCGCGCGGCTTATGTCAACACCTTCGTGGTTCCATATCATCAATCCCTCTCACTATGATAAATCCACGAGGACTAAAAACGTTATTATGTTGAAAGGCGATCTCTCCATTTGCTACAGGCTATTCAAATGCCCAAATGTTTGTAAGACCATGGGACCAAACTGCAATTGTCATCAGTCCCTAGACTTAAAATCCACTTAAATTCCAAAATCTTATTTTCTGGTGGTCAGCATGCATTAAGTCTGCAAATGACATTTTTAACGTTTATTCCATTTAATACTACACTATTCTCATTTTATTTTTATGTGTTATGTAAAGATGATGACAGTTTCGGCTTTTCACCATTCTCGAGTTCCCTTTTTACAGCTTAATGTCCTGAAGTGCTTTTCCTTGTAGTTGTTTTTTACTCATATATTTTTATAAGACTTACTGAGTAAGTAATTATTGGACTTATATTAATTTCGTACTACAGTTCACTACAGTGAAATTCTCTGTTTCAAATGTCACTGCAATGAACTGTACTATGAAATTAAAACTAGGTAAAATAAAAACCTGCTCAATAAATCTTATAAAAATATGAGTGCAAGAAACTACAAGGAAAAGCGCTCCTGGCCATTACGCTGTAAAAAGCTAACTTGAGAATGGTGAAAAGCCGAAACGGTCGTCGTCTTTAGGTAACGCTTATAGATACAAATAATGCATCATTAAACGGAATAAACGATTAAAATGTCATTTACTTAAACTAACTTAAGGACAACTCAGCCAAACTGATGTTCGAGGGAGAGCTCGAACCTCCGACGGGAAGCTGACATGCAAGAAGTCTAAGCTCTAGATATCACTGTGCAACATTTTGACACAAACGTATACCAATTATGATTACGTATGCTTCATTCTGTCTTCCAGTAAAGTACGAGAACAATGTGTACAGATAACACCCAACTACAGATCGATTTCACTTTCTCAAAAATTTTAGATAAGGTAATGTACAAGCAACTTCTCAACCACCTAACCTCAAATGACATATTGTCTAGAACACAGTTAGAATTTATGAAAGGTTTCGATATCGAGAACACTATTTACACCTACACTGAGAATGTACTTGATTCTTTAGATAATAAATTACAAGCAGCAGGTATTTTCTGTGATTTATCAGAGGCATTTGATTGTGTGAACCATAACATCCTTTTAAGTAAATTAGAATTCTATGGTGTCACAGGTATTTCTGTAAAATGGTTCAAGTCATACCTCGCTAACAGGAAACAAAGGATGTCAGTGCAAGGGACTAGTGAATTAAGCCAACAGTCACCATCAGATTGGGAAGAAATTACATGTGGTGTTCCACGAGGATTCATATTAGGGCCATTTTTCTTGTGTAAATTAATGACCTCTTATCAACATTTTAATAATAAGAATTATATAATTTCAACACTGTAAATTCTTAATTCGTATTAGTTACACCATAAGCTTATTTCGACTTAAAAGTCATCTTCAGGTGTTACGCCACATTCTGTTATGCTGTACTTCTCGATATTATTGTGACGTGATTTATTATTATTATTTTTTATTTTATATATAAATATATATGATATTAATATCACGTAACTTGATAAAGATCTCGCATGAAAACACAATATTATAAGTTACGTAATATTAATGTTATATATATTAATATATAAACTAGAAGAAAAAATTAATAAATCACGTCACAATAATATCGAAAAGTACAGCATAACAGATTGTGGCGTAACACCTGAAGATGACTTTTAAGTCGAAATAAGCTTGTAGTGTAAATAATACGAATTAAGAATAAACAGTGTTGAAATTATATAATTCCTATTATTAAAATGTCGATGTACGACGTCACTAACACTGTGGGCCCTGCAGATAACAAGTTATTGACCTCTCATCAGTTACACTGCCAGAAGTACAGTTCGTTTTGTTTGCAGATGATACAAGTATTGCAATTAATAGCATGTCGAGCTTAGTTTTAGAAAGTTCTGCTAATGATATTTTCATTAACATTAATAAATGGTTTAAAGCCAACTCGTTGACATTAAATTTTGAAAAGAATCACTACATGCAGTTCAGAATATGTAAGATATTCCCATCCAGTATATGCATAAAGTACGAAGAAGAGCAGATAGAAGAGGTGGACAGTAAAAAATTCTTGAGATTACAGCTTGATAATAAATTAAGTTGGGAGGAGCACAACACAGAACTGCACAAACAACTTAACAAATCTGTATTTGCAATACGAATGGTATCAGACATAGGAGACAAAAATAAAAAAGCTTGGATACTTAGCTTACTTTCATTCCATAATGTCATATGGTATAATATTTTAGGGTAACTCTTCGACTCAAGCAAAAGTTTTCAGAGTCCAAAAGCATGTAATACGTATTATTTGTGGTGAAAAGTCACGGACATCCTGCAGAAGCCTCTTCAAAGAACTGGGTATCTTAACCACTGCCTCTCAGTATATTTATTCCTTAATAAAATTTGTTATAAATAATATATCCCTTTTCCCAACACACCACAAATCTTCAGAACGCATGAAGAGTGCTTGAACTGAAGCGTTAAAGCCGTTTCTGCAAGATCTCCGTAGAATGCTTCTGACTTCGTCGTAACCCAATGTTTCGTAGACAAATAAATGTTTTAGAGACTCCGTATGTTAGCCGAAGTACGATATAGCCCGCTCTTATCACAAGTCCATTTCCTTACGAAGAATGTATTTCCCTTGTACTGTCGCTGTTGTTGGCATCAGTGGGGTTTAACGGAGATTATTGTTTGGCTTAGAAGATTATTGTTTGGCTTACAAAACAATTGCCTTTTGAGTGCTAGACGTGAGTTCAAATCAAATGTTTGTAAATCTATAGGACCTAGCTCCGTAATTTACAAACTACTTAAACTAAAGTGAATTAACCTAAGGACAACACAAACACCCATGACCGAGGGGGACTCGAACCCCCGACGGGGAGCGGCCGCGCGCACCGCAGCAAGGCGCACAAGTGCGCACGGCTAATCCGCCACGTCTTAGACGCGAGTGATAAAAATAGGAGTGTATCGTTTGTATATTTCAGAAGTTACATTTATTTCTCCACCAAGGAGCAGTAGACCGTAGTATTTGCTATTAATTTCAACCTGATACTTCTACTTGTTCCTGACGAAAAGCAAACAGACAGACTGACAACAAATTTATCATTAAAATCGGTGAGCGTTAGGCACATCACGGTAGAGGGCAACGACATTCTTTTCATAATAGCAGGACCTTTCTCTTAATTGTAGCTCACTCAATTATTACGAAATATTCGTAAATTATACACACCTTTATTGTGAATCACTCTGTTACTGGAAACCATATAAAAATCCGTATACAGGGTGTTCAAAACGGACTTTATAACTTTAAAAAGCCACATAAATTTATTGAAAGAAGATAAAGAGCTGTGTTTAATGTTATTTTGTAGGGAAACACATCAAGATTTTTTATATCTTAATGTTGTATGTCGCTTCCGTTGGTTATCATTCACATATTCCAAACTAGCTGTAGCATTGGAGGTTAACTTGCTAAATGGCGGCGTAATTTCTTGCTGCAAGTCCAGGTAGAGAAACCGGCGCAGGAGGCACAAGCAAAATATTCTTGACGAATCTCTAATGAAAAGAAAGTAAATAAATAAATCGAGTGTTGTTAGGTCTACGGAATGTGGGGGCTATGCAATTGGCGCAACACGGCCAATCAATTAATCCGGAAAGTGGTAATTGAAAAAATCCTGGACATCATCCAGTTGGAGGGGCAGTGCACCATCTTGCATTAAGTGAACATTTCGTTCTTGGTCGTTCTCACTGATCTGTGGTATCAAAAATTGTTGTAACATATGCGACTGTCCCGCTGACGATTCTCTCACGGAAAAAGGGGCTGTACACTTTGTTCTTGCTCAAAAGACAAAAAACGTTAAGAATATCAAGAATAAGTTGCAATATTTGATGTGGATTTTCACTGCCTCAAATCCTACAGCCCTGCCACGTAAGTGAAAAGAGAAATCGTCAAAAAAGATTATTTTGTCCAAGAACTGATCATCCTTTTGTAATCAATTTAACATATCTTGAGAGCAATTTTATGTGTCTTTCATTGCCTGTACAGCCGTCAGTCGGTACGATTTCAAATGAAAACGGCTTCTCAACACACGCCAAACAGTGGTATGTGGAAATTGCAGTTAGTAAGATGCACGACGGGCAGTGGCATAGCTATGTCACCAAGGGCCCCGAGGCTAAAAATGACATTGGGGCCCTCTTTACACTAATACTGTACACATGCAAAACTACTTCATCATCAGCTCCTTACCGCCCACTGGAAGACATAATAAGGCAAACCCAAATACTACTAAGTAAATTATTATGTGTTACGCAGCAGGTAATATTTAATCGTATTCTGTAATATAATTGTGAAAGTTTGTTTGTTATGCTTTCACGCAAAAATTACAGTATTAACACAGTCTAACATATACAGTCCCAACACTCACTGCTGTAAAAGTTGTTACCAACTGACAGTTGCTGCGACGCTAGCGCTCCTAGCAGTGGACAAGCTGCCGAAGTAGTGATGTTTGTTTATAATCGCTTTTGTACGTAATGAACGAAATAGTTACAATAATTTTTACGTTACAAGCATTATTAAAATATCGAGAGACAAACATAATACGGAAATTAACATAAAAACAGCCTTATTTAAATGATTCAAAGGTATAAAAAACAACACCATCATGAACGAATACTTACGATTATGTGTATATTTGCAGCTTATTTCGCTGAAAGTAAGTTGCATATAAATATAATGGTATAATAAATTTCTATTATGGTCTGTTCTTACTATGATAGCCAGTTTATGATGAGTATCAATTCGGTATGGAGTCTAACGATTCTCACAGTTTTACACGTCACTCGTCTTTCTTCTACGTGCATATTCTTCTAAGTGTAATTACTTTAGCTTTAAAAAACCAATGTTTAGATGATTCTTGCCGTTTCAGATGGTTCAGATGTAGCAACAATTGTGAAATTGGGTTCTTCTTTGTTGGAAAACAGTTCGGTTGCTTATATCGTTATATTGCCATGTCTGTGACGTTTTACCTGTGATGGTTGATTTGGTATGTTAAATGTCCTATTTATTGCATTCTATATACGTTTCCTATATTCCACCCTCACCGATTTTACTGGAATTTTAATGAAGAATACTTAACGTTCCTGCGTAGAAATTAACGTCTCTCTGCCAAAGGGCATGTCTCCTGGTGTTTCCTAGGCATTTTTATTTTTAATAGAAAATGAAATTACTCATTTAAAGCCTGTATGTTACAGGATGATTGTAAATTAACTGTCCCGTAATGTAACGTTTCGTACCTTATCAGGGATCTTATGAAACTTAAGAAAGACAAATGGGGAGTTATTTTTAAATTATTACATATTTATAACGCACTACATACGTTCCCTAATGTAAAAAGTATGCTGTAGTCAATCTAAACGATACTATTCGCACTCATGAACTACCGTATTCAGGAACGTAACTTGCCGGTCGCTTGGAGCGCTGCTATCGCAGCGTATAACAAAAATTTATGGGAGTGTCGTGACTGTATATGTTAGACTGTGGTATTAACGCATTTGTGGAAAATAAACATGCCTGTTTCCTGGCGCAACGCATTTTGTGGAAAATGAGCACTCTCCAGGTGTGTCTGCGCAGCACGTCATTTGTGATTTATGAGGTGCACTGTGGAAGGGTCGGTATAACTTTGTAAAACACCTTGCAATTTCCTTTTGCGACGTAATGGGATAGACAGAGTGGGGCCTCGCTTTCTCGCTATTTCGCTATTTCGGCTTCTGCAGAAGAATAAAACTGCGGTAAACACTTCCGTAACCTCACATTCTAATGATACATATTTTGTTATAATTTCCTCACACAATTGGCGAACTGTCCATGTTGAGGTCAATTTCGGCAGGAAAAATTAAAAGTCCTCTTTCCTTCATTCAACTAAAATATTATATACGGTATAACTTCTATTATCCGAAATAATTTGGGGACATGGATATTCGGAAAACCGGTTTATTCGGATATTCGAACTGTACACTTCTGCTTGCTAATACGAAATACTGTAGTGTAAATGTATTTATACTGTATTTGGAGGTACGCGATCCTTCACATTACGCCGAGCCGGCACGCCACAACAGTTGGAAGACGCGGCTGTCGCTGTGAGCAGCTTTGACGCTGCCGCTACGTCTGCCGACTAAAGTGTGCCGATTGTTGGACATAATGACTGGCAGCTTCGCCTATCAGCAGCGCGTCTTGTGAAGGCCAAATTAGAAGCATTGTTCCAGCCAGCCGGTGGCCCAGTGCGGCTACTGTGGGAAACTTGTTTCTGGGAAGGGATATGATGGACGATAGGGTAGGAGAGTAAAAAAAATTAAATAAAAAATTCGACGCTCTACTGTAACTTTTTTCGATCGCCGCTCACGAAGGCCGAGGGGCCCCTGGAGCTCGGGGCCCCGGGGCACTGCCCCGACTAGCCGTACGGTAGCTACGCCACTGACGACGGGTCGATTTGGTAGGGCTGTTGACAAAACGTTGTCGCACTCGCTCAACGACTTCAAAAGATGTGCTTGTACGACTTGTTTGTTTCCCATGTCTTACCGAGCACCCTGCTTCCACAAAACATTTGTGCCACTCATAAATTTTAGGACAACTAGGAGGATCTTGGTACGGCAGTTACACTCAACTGTTGTTGCCACGTCCATTCTTCAAACGTAAATGTAAACGTAAGCACCAAGGGCTAGCAGTCTCCGACATAGTGAAGGCAGCCATCTTTAACGCAACTGCTATTCGGCACCAGCGAACTGCAAGAGTCAAAGCTTGATGTAATGCCCGACAAATAAACACTACAATCACCTATGTAGACACTATAAATTAATTTAAATGAATTTTTAAAGTTATAAAGTCATTTTTGAAACGCTCTTTATAGTTCTGACACTTTTGTTGAATTACGAATGTACTGCAAGTTCGCAAAAGACATTGTAATGCGATAGAATCATAAAGTAGTAATTTTCGTATTTTTTCTTTGATTAAGCTGTAGAAGGACATGGATGAAGCGAAGGCTCCACTCCCGCTCAAAAATTATTTTAATTTATATTTTATCATCACTGTTTATATTATTTAACTGATGATATTTAGGAGGTAATATGCACTGTGCTTACAGTTTGGACCCACCTCGTTACACTTCTTCATTCATTCATGAGAGATGAATGTTGAGGTGTTGGGAGGCGGAGTGGAGTGGCATAGAAGTTGTTGACAGCATGAGGCTTGGTTGAGAGGAGGTACCAAAGGACCTTGAAATGTCTTAGTTACCGGTTTGCTCACCAGAAGGTTCACAAATCGTTTTAATGTTGCGCGAATTTGTAAATGACTTTTATGTACTAGTTTAATTAGAGTACATGTAAGTGGTTTTGCAGATTATTTTCTTTATGTCCCAAACTTGTGTATATGCAAATTTGTATGCAGTATGACCTGTAATTAAGGTTCAATGTGTTATGTTACCTAAACTGACTGCAGAGACTTTGTAGTATATTTATGGCCCTCCTCTGCGGCAGAAGACGATTTCCGAAGAACGAAATGTTGCGGATGCCTAAGGTCTGGTGCGAGATGTAGTGACGTTGAAATGGATCTAGTGGCGCGAGTGACTTTATTTCATAAAATATATATTCTTATTTGGCGCTAGTAACTTCGCGGACGGAAGTTGTTTCCAAATGGATTCCCTAATTACAGTGGAAGGGGACAACGAGTGATTAATTTACTTTGTTAAATTAATTCCTCATTCAAGAAGAATGCTGTACATAAATGTGTCACTAAACTGAGAAATAAAGCAAAGTGTTTGGTTTAAAGTATTTTCTTCCATGGTACCTGCTTATCTTCATATTAACTAATTTCCAATCACATCGTGATTAAGGAAGTGGAAATACGGATAAAATGGACATCTGTCAATTTAGTTCACATTGGAACTAACATTTGTACACGTTCTTTGTGTGTATTCCACCAGTGGCGAATATGGCATATAGTTTCATGGAAGAGGGGGAAGGAAGGGTAAATATTTTGTGGCAACGTATCTGAAACTAATGCCTAAAAAGGAAAAGTTGCTGGATAATCCGATTCATGCTTGGATATGGCGTTTTCTGCTTGGATTTGGCGTTTTATGCTTGGATTTGGCGTTTTCAGAAAGGCATACAATCATGATAGACTTGATTTATAAACTTGACTATTTAGTATTTTTAATTAAATTCTATTATTATAACAAACATGTTTACAACTATCGACAATTATTAATGCAAACATATTTCCCTTGCTGTCACAGATAATTGTTCAGTATGGAGCGCTGCTGCTGGCGACGGACACCTCCTCACCCTTGAAGCTCTGACTGAGGTTACAGCCAATTTCGTAGTAGGCATCTAGTGGTGGAAAGATATAAGTTTTTCCCGCCCAATATTTCGTTCGAAATGACCAATAGTGGGTTTGGGAGCAGGGAGGCGTTGACCTGGTATAGGGGTCAATGACCGAGTTACTGCCGCAGAACCTGCTTAACTCCAATAATGTCGGGCAGAGCAAAATGTGTGCAAAACATATGATTGCTCAGGCAGGCTGCAGTTCTATGCCTAGACACCAGAGTTATACATACTATTTATAATAGAGATCACTGATAATACCGTTGGTGGCTATCGTTCTAAACCTGTATCTATAATGGACAGTGATCTCTATACAATCTGGATGTATAACGCTGGTGACTGAGCGTACAACTGCAATATGCCTGCATATTCATATGTTTTTCACACGATTCCAAATTTCCCTCCATCTTTTAATTTACCAAACGAATTTCCGTCAGTTATAACATATCAAATGATTGCTTGCATACCTGTTTATTTGAAATTTGCGTGAATGTGTGCTGTAATAGGGTGATATAGGAGTGAATGTTTTAGTTTTCTTGTAATATTCCATGGCACCCATTCCTGAATTTGGCAGGAAAATAAGTACGAACATGTATGACTGGCACGGTCAGATAGCTGAAGTTCAACACCCCGTAGTATGGAGATCTATATTCGCGGCGTATCGTCGTCTAATACCCTCTTTAGAAATGAAAGAATCCATTTCCCTTAACCACTCATGAGGGCTCTGTAAGCACATGTTTTTGTTTTTTGCACATCTATGGCAAAGCCCCTCTCGAATTTCATAAGTTTCATTGGCCGCCTTACATAATTAATATTAAAAGTCAGTACTTTAATTTTCGTATTCGCGTATTTATATAATGATACAACAGTGATCAAAACAATAAAGGAATGAAGAACATTGAACACCGATTTTTCTCAGTCACACACGATTACGTCCTGCATTCTCAGTATCTTATCAATATGAGATCTGAGACCTAGTTCCTTGCGAAATATATTTCTTTTTGCATCCCTATATAGATCGAGAATCAGGTGGCTTCAGTGAAGGCAGGACAGGTTGTAATCATACTCTATGAAATGAAAAAGAAGATGAAGCACTAGTGGCAGTGCACAACTAATACAAAAGAGATTTCAGCTAAAGTAAGTTCAATGTCATGTGAGAGTAATTACAGTAAATGTTTTGAAATGTTAAATAATTACTTTTTTATTCATCTAACTGAAACCAAGCGACGAAGATGATGTTCACCGCTCGTCTGTTTACGATCGAGGATCCCCTTCTCTTAAGACTTTTGCAAGCGTGCGAAAGGACAACACGAGAGTGATAAGTTCGCAGTCATGTAACGCTGTGTTTCAATAATAAAGCTAAAACTTATCAGCCACTGCTCGTAGTATCAGTGTCGCGCTGTAAATGGGAGATAAAGGCGCGTGACGCGATGTGCAGATAGGCGACCATTTCGTTTTGGTTTTCAATTTCATTCCATCGATGGGATTTCAGCTTCAGAGTTCAACGTGAGTTGAATGAACAACGTTTTCTTTTACAGTATTCTTTGGAAATAGCATGTGATAGTTCAGAGAGAATAGTTATGGGTGCTGATACGCTAGAAGAAATGTGCAGTGGTACGGAAATATTTCTAAGAAAATATTTTCTGTACAAGAATTATGTGTATGTGTGTGTGATTTACGGAACGTGGCAGTGAAGATATTAACTTTCTTTATAATCTAGTGTGATTGCAAGACGAATGTGATTAAAATCTAATAGTACATAAACAAGTATAAATACAGTGAGTTCGAAAATTATCGTTACAAACTTCGAGGTCTTCTGAAGGGGAGTGAAATGTCATCCAATGGCGTTATGCACGCCAATGAGAAGTGTTATGCATGAAAAACGACTTTGCATTAAGGAAATAAAAGATGTTCAAATCTTTGTGAATCTAAGGGACCAAGGGTCATCTCTTCCTAAAATTGCAAACTATTGTAACTTCTGTCCGACGGAGGACGTATTGATGTATTGACAGCAAAACTGTTAAAAATTAGTTCCAGACGATCTGTTCTTAACAAAGTTTTGAGAATTTCTATTCATTGTAAAGCAAATATCGGATCTAGATTCTCCCCTCTTCCACAATAATTTTAATCACAGGCTGAGCTGCAGATTTTTCGTCACGGCTGCGAAATCGGCGACATATACAAGGAGTGTGGTAGCGCGTCTTCCGGATGCTCTATGGACCAGTTTCTAGATGTAGCCTTTGTTAAGAATTAAATGGTATTTCTTTCCATATATATATATATATATATATATATAAATGAGACATTTCGTTTGTTCGTAATTCAAACAAATATACTATTTTACTCTGATCTTGATGTTATCCTTAGAACTTGAACTTCAAAACAAGAAAAGATTCACGATTCCTATTTACGCAGATACGACGTCATAAGTAATGCAATCCGGGAAAAACTGGTGCATCGTGCCATAATGTTTTCCATTTCCGCCTAACTAGCGGACTGATTTCAAACAAATTTCACTGCTTGTCAACAGCCGAGGTACCACTTCCAATACTTTAGTTCAGGAGATACGACGCCATAAGCAATGGTCTACACGATTAACTGGCACTTCCTGTAAATCGAGAGTAACGAAATTTTATTAACCCGCTATTTGAAAATGATAGCACTTTGCGACTTCTAATATACTTTACACATGATTTAAATTGTTCACAAAATAATTTACCGTCGACAACGCTATAAAATGATGAAAGAGAAACATTAACACTTACTACTTTTTCACTGTTCATGCAATAAAACCACTGCTTTCGGCATGACGTTACAATTTATTTCTTCTGCACTACTATTTGTAAGCACAGAGAATTTTAAGGCAGTACGAACGTAAGACACTGAAATGTTCCTTCAGGAGATATGAGACCAAACAATGAGATGCGTAAGATACGAATGCGTTATGAATCCTTGCAATTTTTTACGTCTTTACTGCTAGCTCCATTCACAACACATGTCACAGACATTTCCCTAATATTCCACTGTATTACCTGCAAACTGAATTATTGTAGGGTACATTGTTAAAGAGATAGGTCGTCATTGCGATTGAGCTACATGAAAACGAAACTAAGGCGGATATTCGCAACTGACACAGGGGAAATGGATAGACAGGGGAGCGGAAAGCGAGTGGCAACGAATGCAGGAGATAGACTAACATAAGAATGTGCTACATACACACCCGGTCACTTCATAACAGAAGCTATTATTTGCAGCCACGTATCGATATATCGTGTATGGAATACGGTTTCTATTTTTTCCCCCTTTTACGAAAGCCATAGCGATTTTGGAAGTGGTCGGCTGGAAATTTATTTGCAAATTCGGCTCTATTTGAAGTGTTTCTTTTTGAATTTCATTGTGGTGCCGTTCATTTTCCAACAAGTACCGTTACGATGAAGGTTGCTGAACGCAATTATAATAGGGTTTCTGTCCTTTTATATAATCACTCGTCGGTTACTGCAATACGGTATTTCGCCAGTTTTTCTGAAAATACCGTTTTCAGCTTATGATTTGACCTGTCTTAAGGTTAGTAGTAATACAGGTTTCGTCTAAATTTCAGTATCTCAGATGTAACAGTGATATACAGCTACGTCTTTTAATGTTTTTTTTTTTTGCGTCTGTCAAAGAGGACCCAATGACAGTTCCGTTGGTCTGAATTTGAAGTAAATTCCTAATTTTTAATTTCTTAATTTGGAATAGTTACAATGAGTGAAAGATTTAATGGACAGAGAGGAGGAGGAGGATCAAATGTTCAGAGAGATGGGGGTGGAGGAGATAGAAGCAAGGGAAGGAGGAAAAGAACAGAGACGGGTGATGGGGAGAGTGAAAGGAAAGAGCAGTAGGGGAAGGAGGAGGAGGAGGAGTAAACGGACCGACAGGACGAGGTAGACAGAGAGGTGGTTTGTCAGTAAATCGCCAGAACGTAGTACACAATTGCCTCTGTCGAGGACAATGTACTGTGCATGCTGTAAAGTCGTTATACTATTTAATCTTTATATTTATGCAGAAATATCACAAAAAATGATAAATCGGTAGGATTTCCAATGAATTATTTTCTGACAAATAACATTTTTTTGATAAATAATATTTATTGTAACTTACATTACAGAAGACGACAGAACCACGAAGCAGGGCATCGAATGCTGTATTTTATCGGTGCTCTTCTATTTGCAAGAATTATTTCATTTTCTTTCACATCATCCTTCCAGTTGATTAACCCGAGAAAATGGGGTTAAAATGTTTCGCTGAGATATATTATTCCGAGGTAACTGTGGTTCCCAAATTTTTCGCGTTCCTGAAGCAGAATTCCGGTTAAAATCGTTGATATTTATTTTGGAGATTCCAGTCTTTTTTGGGTGTGTGTTCGAAGCTGTTCAAAATGAATACTCTTAACTCCATTGAGTCAGAAAAATAATATGTCACATGTTATAACGAATATTTCCCCTGAGCGTGGGATAACTTTGAACAGAACTGCACTCAAAGCTTAAATAACTCCTTATATTTTCAAGACAGAAGTCAAAATGAATTTCCAAAGAACGACATTTTAAAAAGCCGAGCGGAGTCGCCACGTCATGCCACGGACTCGGCGGCCTTTCCCGTCGGAGGTTCGAGTCTTCCCTCGAGCGTGTGTGTGTGTGTGTGTGTGTGTGTGTGTGTGTGTGTGTGTTGTACTTAGTGTAAGTTAGTTTAAGTAGTTTGTATGTCAAGGGACTGATGACCACAGCAGTTTGATCCAATAGGTTTTCAAACATTTGAAACATTTTAAAAAGTGTAAACTTACAGGAAAATAAAAGAGACATTTAGAGACAAGAAAAGCAGCTGCATGAATATCACGACCTCCTATGGAAAACCAATACTAAGCAAAGAAGAAAAAACTGAAAGTTGGAAGGAATATTTAGAGGGCCTATACAAACAATATAAAGAATTTTAGAAGTGGAAGATGTAGTAGAGGAAGTTAAGGTAAGAGACACGATTCTGAGAGAAGAATTTGACAGAGCACTGAAAGATTCGAGTTGAAAGAAGGTCCTTGGAGTAGACGATATTCCGTGAACTGCTGATATCGTTAGGAGAGCGAGTGATAAGTGAAATCGTTCCACCTGATATTCAAGATGTATGACACAGGGTAAATGCCCTCCGGCTTCAAGAATAATATAGTGATTCCAATTGCAAAGAAAGCAAGTGCAGACAAATAATAAAATTACAGAACTCTTAGTTTAATAAGTCATGGTTGCAATTTACTAACAAACGTTCAAATGTTTGTAGATCTATCGGACTCAACTGGTTGGTTATTAGTCCGTAGCTTACAAACTACTTACATTAAGGTAAACTAACATAAGGACAACACAAACACCCGTGCCCGAGGGGGGACTCGATCCCCGACGGTGAACGGCCGCCGGCCGCGGTGGCCGAGGAGACTGAGGCGCTCCAGTCACGGTCTGCACGGCCACTACGGTCGGGGGTTTGAATTCCCCCCCCCCCTCGGGCATGGATATTTGTGCCGTCCTAGTTCGTAAGTAGTTCATAAGTAGTTTGTAAGTTTAGGGACTGATGACTCCGTAGTTAAGTCCCATAAGCTATACAAACATTTGAACTTTTTGGTGAACGGCCACGTGCACCGCAACACGACGCCCCAGTGCGCATGGCTAATACGACGCGGCCGCAAAATACTAACACAAATTGTTTACAGATGAATGGAAACACTGGTGGTCTCTGACCTTGGGGAAGATCAGTTTGGATTTAAGAGAAATGTTGGTATACGGGACGCAATACTGATAACGTCTTATCTTAGAAGATAGGGTAAGCAAAGGCAAACCTACGTTTTTAGCATTTGTAGATCTGGAGAAAGCTTTTGACAATGTTGACAGGAAAATACTCTTTCAAATTCTGAACGTAGCAAGGGTAAAATATTGGGAGCAAAGAGTTACATTCAACTTGTATAAAAAACAGAGTGCAGTTATATTAGAGTCAAAGGGCATAAAAGGGTCGCAGTGGTTGGGAAGGGAATAAGACAGGGTTGTAGCCTTTCTCCAATGTTGTTCAATCCGTACATTTTGCAACCTGTGAAAAAATGCAAGGAGATTTTGGAGAGGTGATTACAGTTCAGGGAGTAGAAATAAAAACTTCGAGGTTTGCTGATGGTATAGTAATTATGTCAGAGACAGCAAAGGACCTGGAAGGGCAATTAAACGGAATGGCCAGTGCCTTGAAAGGCAGGTATAAGATGAACATTAACAAGAGTGTCAGAAAAATCAGGCGATGTGGAAGGAACTGAATTAGGTAATGAGACTATGAAAGAAGATGACTTTTATTATTTGGGTGCCAAAATAAATTCTGATGGTCGAAGTAAAGAAGATATAAAATGCAGAATGGCTATGGGAAGGAAAGCGTTTCTGAAGAAGCGAAATTTCTTGACATCAGATATTAGTTTAATTGTTAGGAACTTTCTGAAAGCATTTGTCTAGGGTGTAGTATTGTATGCGACTGAAATGTGGGCGATAAGGAGATCAGACAAAAAGATGATAGAAGCTTTCGAAATGTGGGGCTAGAGACGAACGATGAAGATTAGATGGGTAGATCACGTAACTAAAGAGGAGGTGGAGAAAGAAGAAGTTTTTGACATACCCCTTTCATATCCAAGGTTTTAGGTGACGTGACAGTAATATAGCGAGGGGCGTTTAAGATTCAAAATACATATAGTAATTCATTAAAAAAAGGAAATGAATTTATTTTCAAAAATGTTGTACCCACACTGTTTTCTGTTTTGGGCCTTCACTACATATATTTATGATCTGCACCATATTACAGTAACATGCCTTGAAAAGAAATGACATAATAACAACACAGGATCATATATAATTAACTGGCTGTCAGATATTATCACTTCAAATGCCAAAACAAGGCCATCAATACCTTGTCAACAAGTCTTTCTTTCCGACATTATAAATGTACTGGAAGTTTGACGACTGCTGGTACCACACCGTGTATAAATACAGAACTAAAACACGTTGGTACTTTATTGCAGTCCATCTAAGATCATGTGATGGAGGACCGAACTTCCTAGCGTGTTCAGCGAACAAAACTAGAACCGCATAAGTGTGCGTGCTGGCCTCAAAGGCATACCATGGCTAATAGGAGGTATAGGTTGGTGGGACACAATCTGAGACATCAAGGAACCGTCAATTTTGCAATGGAAGGAAGCGTGTGGACTAAAAATCGTAGAGGAAGACCTAGGGACGAATAAATTAAGGAAATTCAAGGGGATGTAGCTTGCTATTCTTATTCTCATATGAAGAGTCTTGCACAAGATAGGCTAGTATAGAAAGTTGCATCAAACGAGTCTACAGACTGAAGACCATTATAAAGACAACAGCAAAAACACAAAATTATATGTAGAAAAATGGTGAGTACAGTAGAACCCCTCTAATCCGTCACCTTCGGGACCGGGACCATGGTCGGAACGACAGAATGGTCGGATTATGCGAAAAATCTAATATTTATCACAAAAATATATAAAAGACATTTAGCACAAAAAATTAACGATTTAAGAACTAAAAGACGTCTACAGTAACATAAAAAGATGTCTTTTACACAGTGTTAAACAATATATTAACCAAAAAACGTCTACACACACTATAATACGTATTGGTTTTAAAAGGAAAAACGACAAAAAAATTACAGTACTGTACTGTACTGTAATTACTGTAGAAAGAAATCGGACACCATGACGAGCTTTCCAATGATCAATCCAGCCTTCACTGGGAGGAAATTTAATTTCGGCTTACAGGTGTGTGTGTGTGTGTGTGTGTGTGTGTGTGTGTGTGTGTGTGTGTGTGTGTGCGCGCGCGCGCTAAACTATCGCTTTTTCTTTGAGAATTGTCCCGGATATTGGAGTTCCTTTCCTTCTTTCTTGACAAAACCACATCCACAATGCGTTATCAAGCAGTTCAAGTTTAACCTTTTTTTAATTTTTGCGTTCCTTCAGAGTGTTTCACCATCAGTCGTAACTGTATAGGATTCAATGTCTTTCCGATTCTTCCTCCAGTCCTCAAATGTCGTAACACCTACATTCAGTTTCTTTGAATTTTTTCAGAGCGATTCTCCTTTGTCCACTGCTAATTTTTCATTTAGTGAAAGAGTTACGTGTTTACGTTTGAATCCAGACATGTTGAAAAACAGACAACTGTACACAGAATTAATGTAATAAGTAATGTAGGGAACACGGAATAAAGCAAACAACGACGTTTTCTAATCCCAACAAAGGATAAAACTGCACAATAACGTACAGTGTAACAATATGCACAGCGATAGACACCGCAACAATGGCCTGATAGGTGTCCAGTCAGTGACAAATCGGCACAGGATCGCGAGCCTGAGCATGGTCGGACTAACCGGAGTGACGGATCATCCAAAGTCGGATTAGAGGGGTTCTACTGTATTTTTAAATTTTTGTGCAACCAGTATGTACATTAGGAAGTTACACTGAGCCACAGCGAAGTAGGGTTGGGAAAAAAGACCTCCTTGAATCTGAAAATGAGTCACTAGCTCTAACAGCCCACTCTACAGGCCAAGGCGTTGCCGAATCGTTATAGATGAGACAGAAGGCGGTGACTGACCGTGGGCGCGGGCAGGAAGACGTCGTCGTGGTAGAGGAAGGTGCCGTTGAGCAGGTGTAGCTTGGTGACGTAGTCGCAGGCCGAGTCGGTGGCGTCGCTGCTGCGGTCGGAGGAGGAGGCTGGGTCTTGCGCGGGCAGCTCTAGCGAGCCGCTGGGCCCCCACAGCCGGCAGCACCACATGTCGCGCCGCTGCCTCCGCGGCACTCACTGCCGCCTAATGACCACCGCGCCTCTCCTCACAACACCGCCGATAAGGCGACGCGCCCAAGGCGTCTCCGATACCGACACATGTCCCTTCCGCCAGCCTGCCGTGACGTCACATCGCACGCTGCCGACCCGTCACGTATTCGTCCGGCGCTGCTGGAGCACCCTACACTAGACTTTCGCTTTGTTTGCGCTGGGCAGCACTTCGTACGTAGCTCAAAACATTCAGAGGCTCAGGTGAGATATCGTACATAATATCCACACGGTAGAGACCGCGCAGGATAAGGTGGACGCCGCGGTGGAGTAGCCGAGCGGTCTAAAGCGTCTCGCTGCGGAGCGCGCGGTTGCTCGCCGTGGAGGTTCGAGTCCTCCCTGGGGCATGGGTGTGTGTGTTGTCCTTAGGTTCGTTTACCTAGGTTTAAGTAGTTTGTATGCTACGGACTGATGACCACGCGCCGGCCGCGGTGGCCGAGGAGACTGAGGCGCTCCAGTCACGGTCTGCACGGCCGCTACGGTCGGGGGTTCGAATCCCCCCTCGGGCATGGATATTTGTGCCGTCCTAGTTTGTAAGTAGTTCATAAGTAGTTTGTAAGTTTAGGGACTGATGACCACGCAGTTAAGTCCCTTAAGCTTAACAAACATTTGAACATTTTTTTTGATGACCACGCAGTTTGGTCCAATAGATTTACAAACATTTGAACATTTGAATAAGGTGGACGATGCTCAGAGAAGAGTTTTCGTCCGACGCGCTGGGCGAGATCATTCCTTCGTTGGGAAGGGGAGGCCGCATCAGTCCATTTCCACCTGCCGTCCAGTGAGCTGGGCACTGCCCATCCAGTGCTCGCTCACTGCTACGGCCGCTATCCCCTCCACTATCGCTCTCCCCACGCTTGCCGAGCCGTCTGCGCATCTACCGGTCAATTTAGCCTGCACTCTAACGTATTTTATTCAGATATTCGTTACAATTTTAATTCGTATGTGATATAGTGCAGGTCTGTAGCACAGTGCCAGACTACAAATCCAAAGGTCGCAGTTTTGATCTCCGCCAGGTCCTAGTATTTTTATGTCACTTTCCACTTCTTTCACTTCTGTCGGTGTTGCTGATGTGAAAAATACCGAGTATCACTGTGGTTCGGAACCCATGTTAAACTGTAGGTCCCCCTATAACTGGCTGGATAAGTCAGTTCCAAGGTCAGAGGAAGGAAATGGCATACCACCTCCAAATAGGACCATGCCTTATTGTTGACTGCTGTACCTTTTTTGCCTTTTTTTACAGTGCGATATTTTGCTATCTTCAAATCTTGACTTGAGATGTATCATAGATATTAATCTGAAGGGGAGGTATTGAATTAAAATTTTCGCCTCAGCCAGGATTCGAACCTGGCACCTCCTGCTTACTAAGATACACTATAGCATTAAGCCACCGTGATTCAGCGTGACACATCGATGGCATGGATTGTCTTAAGGCACGTTTCCCCCCGCAAAAAAACTTCAATTCTGCCTTGGCTCTCGAGCAGCAGAATAGCACCCCAGCAAAGAAATTAATGGGAACTATCCTGCCTCAGACACAGATGATATAAATATAAAACAAGAAATCGATGTCTAGAGACATTTTTTATCTTGATGTAAATCACTGATATTAATCTGAACGAGAAGATTATACCAGATATCAGAGATTAATACTTATGATACATACCGAGACAAAATTTGAGGTTTACATAGAGTTAGATACTTTGGAGATACCATTATAATGAAAAAAGTCAGTCTCGTTGCTCTCTAATATGGTTTGTGATCACCTCGGATGGACATTACAGTTCCATACCTGCATGTTAGATGGTTATAAAAATGTTCAAATGTTTGTAAATCTATCGGACCAAACTGCGTGGTCATCAGTCCGTAGCTTACGAACTACTTAAACCTAAGTAAACTAACCTAAGGACAAACACACACATACCCATGCCCCAGGGAGGATTCGAACCTCCACGGCGAGCAACCGCGCGCTCCGCAGCGACACGCTTTAGACCACTCGGCTACTTCACTGCGGCTAGAAGGTTATAAATCAGCTCTTGAGGGACATTTGGCCATTCTTCCACGAGTGCAATATCCAGCTTTGCAACCATTGTAGAAGGTGCTGGTCGGACTGCAATGCATCTGCCAGTATACAGATGTGCTCAATCAGGTTGAAGTCTAGTGAACAAGCTGGCTACCCCATTCGTTCAATTCCCTTAGCTTCATGGAATGGCCAAGCGGTCTAAGGTGCCTTACCATGGAGCTCACAGTTGGTCCCGATCGGACGTTCAAGTCCTCCATCGGGCATGGCTGTGGCTCTTGTGATTAGGTTAATTTAAGTAGTTTGTAAGCCTAGGGAGTGATAACCTCAGTCGTCAAGTCCCACAGATTTACAATCATTTAAACATTTGATTTTAAGCATGTTGTCCACTAGTACAGCTCTGTGACAACGAATGTTATCGCCCACCAGAAGGAAACCATATCCTATAGCACGAGTGTAGGGCGCAGAAAAAGGTTTGATGATCTTGTCTCTATACCTCTGAGCAGTCAAAGCGCCATTCTGGACAACATAGAGGTCACCACGCCCGCCAGTACTGACTCCTGCCCGCACCATTCTTCTGCCACCATGTCTCTTGGACATCCGCAATATTTTTCTGAGTTCCACGTTTTCTCCCCATACGGGAACGACGATTTTCCGGCTTAACACAATATCTTGACTTACCTGTAAACCGAACCCAAACTATTCATTTCGACTCCAAACCCTGACTCTCTCCACCCAGTTTCTGCGGGCCAAATGGAGTCGTGGCTTAACATACGCCACAGGCTTTCGTGCTTAGAGGCCACATTCCTGAAGACGATTTCGGACTGTTTGTGTTGATACTGTGCGTCCTGTTGCTGCCTGGAAAGTGCGTTGCAGCTGAGTTGCATTCAGCCTCCTGTCTCGTCGGGCTGTTAACCGGAGATAAATGTTAAAATGTCATCTCTTGTTGATGTTACCCTTGGACGATCTTTCCCTTCCCCCCCCCCCCCATTTTCCCCCCAACGATTCCTGTTGTCTGAAGTCGCGTCAAGGTAGAGGAAAATACACTTTGGGACACTGCAATAGCTGCAGCCACCTCCATCTGTTTCTGTCCCGCTTCCAACCTTCCTATGGCTCTCCATGCCTTAGCTTCAGGTAAGTCACGTAGTTGTTGCATTGCACTACCTGCTCACTACGCTATCTAAACTCAGCTGCTTGTGTAATTCGTTTGTTCGAGTAAACACAAGTCAACACCAACATCCTCTGTAGCAACTTTCTTTTATTACCATTACCTCAGTTGCCGAAGAGTTGTCGTCTCCACTCCGTAGAACCAACAGAACGACGTCGAATCATTTTAGTTCATTCCACCGATGACAAAACTTCAGAAAGTAGATATCTTAACTGATTCCGTAATTGTTTTGACCAGTGTATTTGAAGCGACTTCAGTCCCAACGAACGTGCTTCAAGCTTGCAGAATTTCTCACTTTAGATCACGATCAGTAATAAGTATCAAAATGAAAAAGTAAATCGCCTGTGAACGGTCACAGTATTCCAAGAAATATAAGAATTTTGTTATCTAGGTCCAGAGATTACATAGCGGAAGTTATTGAGATACCAGCTGTATATGGGTATAGATATGGAAAGCTTTCGAAATTTCTTCGCTGACTGCTACTTCCACAGGCATTAACTACATCAAGGAGGAGGAAGCTTAGTGTTCAACGTCCCGTTGACGGCGTGGCCGTTAGTGACGGAGCTCACACGCAGATTTTTGGGTACGGATGAAGAAGGAAATCGGCTATAACCTTTCACAGAAATCATCACAGTATTTGCCTGGGAAATTTAGGAAAATCACGGAAAACCTAATACTGGGTGGCCGGAGATGGCTTTGAACCACCATCTTCCCTAATGGGAGTACAATGTGCTAACATTGTGCCACCTCTCTCCGTAAACTGTACTAAGTAAAGAACGAATATTTACAGGTGTTGAATTGTGGTGTTTTGCGGATTTGACTGGTCGATGCGGCATCCAGAGATAGCAGACGTGTTTAAGGCGACGGGTCACGATAAGCAGGAAATCCAGCTTCGAGTCCCGATGCAGTAGAAATTTTCATTTGACATCAACAGCATTTTTGTACTTAGAAGAGATGATGCAAAAACAATTCACAATCACCTGATTCAAAATATTCAAATGTTTGTAAACCTATTGGAACAGACTGTTATAAGTCCCTAGTTTAACAAACTACTTAAACTAACTGACACTATGGACAACACAGGCACCCATGCCCGAGGGAGGAGTCGAACCTCTAGCAGTATTGACCGCCCAGTCAGTACCGCAATGGCTTACACCAAGCGGCCACTCCCGTGCGGCTACAGGACTGTTACTGTTCAGGATGTGTTTAAAAGAACTGGCAGACAATCGTTTCAGCTCTCTCAAACTGTGTACATGGAGATAACAAGATTACAATGTTGTAAAACAGGTATTAGAAATTAGATGGGCAGTTAACCAACAACATATCCTAATTTAATATATGCTTGTAATCAAAGGAATAGGCGAATTATCGTTCAACAATCTACTGGATTTATCACAACTATTACGTGTGTATAAGGAATACTTATTATTTATGTTTTAGTCTAGTTGTGGAGAACCTATGTTTCAGACTAAGATTTATCGGTGTATACCTAAAGACGTGTAACTCACCTCAGAGAAACATCGGTTATAAAACACTAGTACAACTAGTTCTACTGCATGGTGTCTATTGTATGTGGTATAATAGCCACAATCGTTGCACAAATATCACAAAATTGAATATACAGGTTGTAATAGATTTATCCCTAAGGAACCCATTTGTTTTCGTGATAGGCGGCAACTCCATCCGATTGTCGTCTATTCCCTGCGACAGTGCGTCCGTCAACAACCTACGAGGCTATGGCAGGACAAAGCTCCGGCACTTGGGATATGTAAGGCTGGCTGGTTAGTCTCCCTCTAATATGTAAAAGGGTGCGAGAGTGAAATCCAATAGAACCCAAACTATAATATCGGGATTTGAATCACATTGTGTCTCATAGAAATTCGTCATTGCAACTTGGGGGCGATCCGATTGAAATAGATGGCCGAGATCGCCAATTATTTTATTTTTATTACATCAGGTGACCAGTATCAACATATTTAATTGCCATCATCGGACCTGCAAATACATGTAAACATTGCACAAAACTTCTTGTAGAAATATCAGAGTGACATGTCCATCATACGAATAATACAGCAGCAGATGACAGCTCTTGTTAGAGGATGTAATGTTTTTGGATTATTTTTCTATATTTTAGAGATTTATAAGTAGCGCCACATTTTCTGTTATGAAATATAAGCTGTTCGTAGAATGACACTTATTGTTATATTGTATGTAATCGTAAACATTGTATTAAACTGAAACAGAGACTTTGGGTTATAACTACATCTACATGGAATTCTCCGCAAATAACATTTAAGTGCCTGGCAGAGGGTCCATCGAACCACCTTTATACTATTCATCTACCATTCCATTTCCGAATAGCGCGCGGGAAGAAAGAACATCTGAATCTCTCCGTTCGAGCTCTGATTTCTTGTATTTTATTCTGATGATCATTTCTACCTATGTAGGTGGCAGTCAACAATATATTATAGCATTCGGAGGAGAATGATGGTGATTGGAATTTCGTAAGTAGATCACGACGCATCGATAAACGCTGTTTCGCATGTACTGTACCGTTACAAAATAAAACGGACGGCCCTTCTTTGGACTCTTTCGATTTCTTCCGTCAGACCCACGTGATAAGGATCCCACACTGGACAGCAATACTCCAAAAAAGGACGGACAAGCGTAGTGTATGCAGTCTCTTTAGTAGTTATGTTGCATCTTTTGAGGGTTCTGCCAATAAAACGCAGTCTCTGGTTCGCCTTTCCCACATTATCTACGTGTTCTTTCCAGTTTAAGTCTGAAGTAATACTAATTCCTAGATATTTAGTGGAGTTTACGGCCTTCACTTTTGATTGATTTATCTTGTAAACAAAGTTTAACGATTTCTTTTCGTACTCATGTGGACGACTCCTCATTTCTCATTATTTAGAATCAATTGCCAATTTTTATACCATATGATAGCTTGTTTAGGTCGTTCTGCAGTGGGGTTTGATCTTCAGATGATTTTACTAGACGGTAAATGACGGCGTCATCTGCAAACAACGTAAGAGAGCTGCTTAGATTTTCTCCCACATCGTTTATGTAAATAATGATCAGCAGATGACCAGTAACACTACCCTGTGGAACGCCGGATATCACCTCTGTTTTATTCGATGCCCTACCATCGATTACTACAAACTGTGTCCTCTCTGACAGCAAATCCCTTATCCAGTCACAAATCTGGGGCGATATTCCATAACCACGCAATTTGGTAAAAAGCCGTTTGTGAGGTTCGGTGTCAAAAAACGTCTGGAAATCTAGAAATACGGAATTAATTTGAGAGCCCTTATGGATAGCTCTCATCACTTAGTGTGAGTAAAGAGTTGTGTGTTACAATGTGGTTGACACCGCTAGTTATAGACTGTAATTCTGTTGGTTCATTACTTATATCTTTAGGTCTATACGTGGAATTACACTTGTATTGTGATGTTCATGGTTGTATGCACACAGGATATGATTGTTTGTATCCAAACCTTTTTTTTTTTTTTTTTTTTTTTTTAAATAACAGTGAGTCTGGCACTGTTATGTCAACAATGTAAAGATCCGACTGTATACATCCAAGAGCTTAATGTATGTCAGTATTCAAATGTTACTACCATGACCTCCACCTGCCACCTGGCAACACTGATACCGACTCATCTCAGTCGTGTTTTTAACATACAATAATACCATGTTTATCGAATTTTACCTCTTTAAACAATTAGTTGCTTGTATTTTAATGTTGAGGTGCCAACGATGTTACTTTGTAAGGTCTTTTAATTTTAAAATGATCTAATGAAACTTGAGTATTCAGGTGGTGTTGGCAAGTTTAATATACGTACTGTGATGGACATTCACTCTGATATTTATACAGGAAGTTTACAGTATTTGCAGGTCGATAAAAGCAGTTAAATCTTTTGAAACTGGTCACCTAATGTAATAAAAATAAAATAATTAGCGATCTTGGCCATATTTCATTACTGTAATTGACACTGTTTTCACCGACGAAGCCCGATTCTTCGTGTACCACCACGATAGCCGGAGCAGTCTGCAGACACCCAGTCACCGTGCAGAGGCGCCATGTTACGGATTGCGTGGCTGCTCCGATCCGAGGTTCGAGTCCTCCGTCGGGCAAGCGCACGTTCGTGCGCGCGCGCGCGCGCGCGTGTGTGTGTGTGTGTGTTTGTGTGTGTGTATGTGTGTGTTTGTGTGTGGTCATTAGTGTAAGTTAAAGTTAGTTTAATTAATAATAAGTCTAGGGACCGATGACCCCATCAGTTTAGTCTCTTAGGTTTACAAAATTTTGGATTTGAACATTTTTGAGAGACTGCGGATCTGTTGCTTTGTGCATCGTCATACTAGTCGTCCATCCGATATTGCGTTTGTGAGTGGCATTACATTCTACTCTGGCTCTGACGTTTTGCTGAGCTTGACGACGGTCACATGGTAACAGGATAGTTAGCGACTACACGTGAAATATAACATTGAAGACCTCTTTCTTGACCAAATGACTGTGTTGCTACCTTGGCCACCCTGTTCTTCCGAAAATACGCGTACCGAAAATGTCTGGTCGATTATGAGAAACGATTGACCCAAGATAAAACGACACGCTTCTAAACAGGGTCAAATTTGGTGTTATGTGGAAGCAGCATCGGCTGCTGTAGCACAACAATACATTAAAAGGCTCTATGACTCACTGACATAAGTGTGTAACAGTGTGTAAAGCCGGAAATGACGGCAGAACTCATTTTATACGGGACGGTATTTCCTATCATTTGATGTTTGCACAACATGTTATCAGCCAAATTTTGTGCTGCATTTTGGATGTCCAGAAGTGTACAACAGGCGTGGATCGTCAGCAATACGCTTCATCAGCTGGCATATCTAAACGAACAAACATTACGAAGGAAAAATATGTAGCTTTCTTCACTAAAGAAATGTATTACTATTGTATATTGATAAGTAAATGAGGAAGTTCTTCTTGTATATGTACTTCTAGATGCAGCACTTTATATACAGAGGCTGCCAAAAAGCTGAAGCACCGAGGAGACACGATCGGATGTCATTGCAACTTTAAACGTCACATTATCCGTGGTTATGGAAATTATTACAGCTGCAAAGTCCTTTTAAAACGACGAACGAAATTGTAATGGATTGATGATAAGTTACGTTTATGGTGTCCGTCTGCCGTTTGAATGGGGGCATTAGTATGATCGCGCTAGAATCGACACACGATATTTCGGTACTATAGTCCAGCTGAAATACGTTGATCCCTGGTGCTTGCGCCAATCGGCTTTGAGCACCGGCTGTGGCAGCAGACCATTGGAGTAAGCGAATCGCCATCATTGCTCTGCGCATGCGCGAATCCGGCTGCGCTTTGCACTCTTGCCAGTTCTGTCAGACAACACAGCGACCGTTAGCTATACTGTCCGGCAGCGAACTATTTGGCAGTATGGAGTGTTCCACAGGGTAGTGTTATTGGTCCTTTGCTGTTCCTTATTTACATAAACGATTTGGGAGAAAATCTAAGTAGCTTTCGTAGGTTGTTTGCAGATGATGCTATCATTTACCGTCTAGTAAAATCAGCTGAAGACCAAAAAGAACTGCAGAACGATCTGAATAATATCACCAAGGTATAAAAATTGGCAATTGACTCTAAACAGAGAAGTGTGGAGTCGTCCACATGAGTACGAAAAGAAATCCGTTAAACTTTGTTTACAAGATAAATGAATCAAAAGTGAAGGCCGTAAACTCCACAAAATACCTGGGAATTACTATTACTTCAGACTTAAAAGATGCAACAGAACTACTAGAGAGACTGCATACACTACGCTTGTCCATCCTTTTTTGGAGTATTGCTGCCCAGTGTGTAATTCTTATTAGGTGGGATTGACGGAGGACATCGAAAGAGTCCAAAGAAAGGCAGCTCGTTTTTTATTGACTCGATACAGGGGAGACAGCGTTACGGAAATTATGCAGTATCTGGGATGGGAATCATTACAATAACGGCGCTTATCGTTGCGGCGTGGGCTACTTACGAAACTCCAATCGCCAACATTGTCCTCCGAATGCGAAAATATATTGTTGACTTCCACTTACATAGGTAGAAATGATCGTCAGAATAAAATACGAGAAATCAGAGCTCGAACGGAGAGATTCAGGTGTTCTTTCTTTGCGCGCGCTATTCGAGAATGGAACGGGAGATAAATAGTATAACGGGGGTTCGATGAACCCTCTGCCAGGCACTTAAATGTGATTGGCAGAGTATCCCATGTTGACGTAGATGTGGATGTCTCCCAGCCCAGTAGGTGGAGCCAGGGATCATCGTGTTTCGGGCCGACTATAGTGTGTTCACTGTGCATGCGCGAGCTAGTAGCTGTCTGCTGCAGCCACGGCTCCGATCAGTCTGTCATTTTGCTCCGTAGTTATGTATATTTTGACTTTTGTCAAAGTTTATGGTTGTTTCGTCGTCGAACTTTCTGACCAAGTGACTGTATTGTATTTTTCGTAAATATTTTCATGAAAGTTTTAAACATTTGTAAATTTCATAATTGTTTAAAGATGCGCTAATGAAATCACGACTACGGAATGGAACAAAGCTGCTGTTACACTCTTAATAGGGGCGTATTGCGAAGAAATAGCCCTTTTTGATTTTGGGAATAGCCTTTGCAATAATAAGGTTCTATTTTTTCGCTCATAGACACAGAAACTCGTAAATACTCGTTAATAAAACTTGAAGTTAAAGCAGTATCAGGTTTATTTACGTTGTTACAGCATGTCAGAAAGGAAAAAACAGAAATAATTTTCGAGTTCAAAAAAAATGTTCAAATGTTTGTGTAGTTTATGGGACTTAACTACGGGGTCATCAGTCCCTAAACTTACAAACTACTTATGAACTACTTACGTACTAGGACAGCACAACTATCCATGCCCGAGGGGGGATGCGAACCCCCGACCGTAGTGGCCGTGCAGACCGTGGCTGACGCGCCTTAGTCTCCTCGGCCACCGGGGCCGGCAATTTTCGAGTTCATTTGGATCCTCCGGTATTATTTCTCTCATTACCATGCTGCATGCGTCGCGGTTTCCTTTTTCTCTTCTCTGTAGCCACGGTCGCATACAGCAACTATTTTTTCTTCAGCGTTGTATCCGCCTTCTAGCAACGAAATCCAATAAAAACGCAGCCTTAGCTATGGCTAAGTTTACCGTTATTGAACTCATTTCCAGAAAATGTACTACTGGTGTACAACCTTGAAAAACAGCAACAAACGAGACTCGCGTAGCTAGTAGCGTTTACGCCCTACTTACGTTTATCGTCCAAACACGCTGCTGCAGTATTTTCATGAGTTTATGGTTCGGGACTTGTGCGCAAGAAGCGCTACAGTAGACTATTATCTATCTTGTTCACTTTAGTTCATTGTTTAAAAAGGACTTAATTCAATTGCCCATATCAAGAGGCGTGAACAGTGTCAGATTTAAGTGACTGCTATGCAGGACACGAAGATGCCACGTATTCGAGTGAGTCATAGTTATCAGCTCGGGACACAGTTCAAAAAGACCACATTGTTATCCTACATTTCACTAGCTGATAGAATCGTGCAATATCCAGATTCGTGGGGCATCCGGATGCGATAGTGGTCTGATGTGCAACGACATAGGAGAGAGGGGGTATATATACTCGGTGCCAAGAATGCACTAGGCCATTTGCGACCATCGCATGGTGGATCGTCGTGTTGACTATGAAGCAGGTATTGATAACATCTGCGTCTGTCATCGGAAGACGAGTAGCACTCCCTGCAACATTCTTTGTCATTTCGCGCTACTGATAGAAGACTAGAAGGAGATGAAAATTACTGTCCCATATATAACCTGGCAATAAACTGAGAGGGAAGAAATTTGTAGAACATAGCAGGAGAAGTATCAAATCCATGAATCATCTACTACGTCAGCCAGGAATAGTTAAGTCGGCGTTGGAAGGAGCAATAGAAGGGAAAAATCATAGGGGCAGATCAGGTTTTGAATATGAAAAAGACAGATGGCATAAGATTAGCTGAAGTAGGGAAATATGTAGGATAGAATCAAACTAATCGGAAGATTGATGACAAACAAAAACCTTGAAATTAATCTAAAAGAAAGACTTTGTGAACGAAAAACTTTGAATTCAGATAAATGTAAGTGAGAAGTACTAGTGGTAATATTAGAAGTACAATGATGGAATCAGTATTTAGGAAAGCTTCTCGTGCTGCCTCGCGATACCGGAAAAAAATCAGAGTTTAATATCCCGTCGACGACGTGGTAATCAGAGGTGGAGCACAAGTTCGAAATGGAAAAGGAAATCGGTCGTCTCCGTTTCGAAACAAACGTTTCGATGCTCCGGAACCTTGGAAAATTTGATGCCAGCTGACTTCAACAGCGATATTTCAGTGTCACGGACAGAAGTAAACTGACTTCTTGCAAATGCTTTTGCGATACGGGTATGTTACAACACTGTAAAAATCCTGAGTTTCAGGCAGATTCCAAGTGAGCTCAGACCATTACATATGGGGGCGGGGGGGGGGGGGGAGGGTCTATTCCGAAAGAACAGAAATCACTTCCGATCCTGCAGTTGTTATTCTTTCATATGAAAAATCACAACATGAGATGAATACAGTAAGCACATTCAAATCGATGTAGTTTGCCGTTCTTATGAGGAAATGAAGAGGCTTGCTCTGGATAGAGTAGGGTGGAGAGCTGCATTAAACAGTCTCCGGTTCGAGAACCACAACAACAACAGCATGTTGAAAAAAGAGAAGTGTTTCATTCACATTATCCCATGACAGATCATTAATTTTTTTAGGTGTGGGGGGGGGGGGGAAGGGGTTGGAGTAGGCATACAGTAAAAACTGTAAATTATTACGTATGTATTCTGGCTTGGAACATAATTTGATGGGACTGATCCCTCCCTTGGCTACGGATCTGTGCCATGACCACCCCCAATAATTCGTACTCTTGGCTCAGACTAAGGAACAAAGCAGATATGAAGACATAAACTGGACTCTACAGAATGCTAGTTTCATATTCAGCTACGTGCGTACACCGACCAAATGCTGGAACACCTTCTCTTTACACATACGGAAGACAATATAAAAATATATATACTTCTTACTAACTTCATACTAAGCATTTTAAACATCGCTTCTGATAAGGACCAACTCGGCGAACTGATATTTTATCCTCCTGGTCGCGAATCGGAAATGTAGATACCCATCTTCGAAGGCCGATTTGCCGACTGCGTTGCGGAAAACACGTAACGCGATATAACCCACCAATTGATGAATTTCTACCGATATTTCTGTGAAATCGCCTCTTATCTTCACTTTATCGTCCGTTAACTGCTCGAAAATTTCATGATAAGCATCTGATTATACCTTTTATCTAGCAGCAAATCAGAGATTCGACAAATGTTACCATATTGACTACAATCGTGACGTAGTTCGACAACAGTCAAGTAGTTGCGAAGACTACCTTTAAAAACACTGACCCATATTTATACGAGGGGTTTTCAAATGAAATGTTACGAAACGCCTTAATAACCAAACCGGTTGAAATTTGAATATTACGCTCGGGACGCGAAGCATGTGTGGTCACATCCCCCTGAAAATTTTAAGGGTGGGCCCGTAGCAGGCAAGGTGTAGCTCGCCGTCTTCTTCAGTGTCCGAGGTCCGATACTCATCAGATTCCTAGAGCACGGAAAAACCATTAACAGTGACGTGTACTGTGAGGCAGTGCGTAGCTTACGCAAGTAGGCTATATCACGAGCAAACGTCCTGGGCTGCTCACGAGTGAGATTCTATACCATGATAAGGCGCGTCCACTCGTCTCTAGGCTCACGCAAAGTGTACTGGCGAAGTTGGAGCAGCTTGAGCATCCGCCCTACAGCCCGGACATTAGAGATGGGCAAAACGGAGAACTTTCAGGAATCGAGAACTCTGTCCTCGAGAACCAAAAGGAATCGAATACCAAGCCGAGAACTAAAAAAAATTAGGTGCCTACTGGATGCCAGTATCAACGCTCTGGACGAGTTCTAATGTGAAATAAGCGTTCTCAATATTTACTTAAAATACACGGTTTGGAAATCAAGTGTGCAAAAGTTCATATAGATCGGAAAGAAACTATAGATTTTGTGGAAGTCCGTTGGTAAAGTACCCTCCGCCATGCACCATACAAAATTTTACTTAGAAGGGTCCTTCCAATTGTTCTGATAGTCAACGATACAAAATTTTATGAAAATCAAAAAACCTGTAGATTTTGTCGATGTCTGTAGCTAAAGTACCCTCCGCCATGTGCCTTAATTCGACCCTAACGCAAAATCCTTTTTCGGCTGATGTAGTCTACCTATAAACAACATACCTGCCTAATTCCAGCTTCATAGGTGAAGTAGTTTTCGTGATTCCGTGTTCAGTGAGTGAGTGAGTGTGCGATCATTCGCTTTTACACATACAGAGATAAGAAACATTTGGGTGATTTAATAGATACACAAATTAAACCTTTCTATTTGTTTGCAAAATAAGGATATTAGCGACAATGCCTGGATATAATAAAAGATAGCAGCCGTAAGACTGAAACATACAAACAAAACCGAAAATTTTCGTTCCACTTTTCTCAAACAGAAACGAATACCATAACCGAGAACCCAAAACGAGAAGCGAGAACTCAAAAGCGAGACCAGAAACCGAGACCTTAGAAGCGAGAACTGAGAAGCGAGAGCTGAAGCGATACCCGAAAATCGAGACCTTAGAAGCGACAACCAAGCAGCGAGATCTGAAGCGAGGCCCGAAAACCGGGGCCTTACAAGAGAGAACTAAGAAGCATGTACTGAGTAGCGAGAGCTGAAGCGAGACCCGAAAACCGAGACATTAGAGAGAACTAAGAAGCATGTACTGAGTAGCGAGAGCTGAAGCGAGACCCGAAAACCGGGGCCTTAGAAGAGAGAACTAAGAAGCATGTACTGAGTAGTGAGAGCTGAAGCGAGAACCGAAAACCGAGACATTAGAAAGAGAGAACTAAGAAGCATGTACTGAGTAGCGAGAGCTGAAGCGAGACCCGAAAACCGGGGCCTTAGAAGAGAGAACTAAGAAGCATGTACTGAGTAGCGAGAGCTGAAGCGAGACCCGAAAACCGGGGCCTTAGAAGAGAGAACTAAGAAACATGTACTGAGTAGCGAGAGCTGAAGCGAGACCCGAAAACCGGGGCCTTAGAAGAGAGAACTAAGAAGCATGTACTGAGTAGCGAGAGCTGAAGCGAGACCCGAAAACCGGGGCCTTAGAAGAGAGAACTAAGAAACATGTACTGAGTAGCGAGAGCTGAAGCGAGACCCGAAAACCGGGGCCTTAGAAGAGAGAACTAAGAAGCATGTACTGAGTAGCGAGAGCTGAAGCGAGACCCGAAAACCGGGGCCTTAGAAGAGAGAACTAAGAAGCATGTACTGAGTAGTGAGAGCTGAAGCGAGAACCGAAAACCGAGACATTAGAAAGAGAGAACTAAGAAGCATGTACTGAGTAGCGAGAGCTGAAGCGAGACCCGAAAACCGGGGCCTTAGAAGAGAGAACTGAGAAGCACGTACTGAGTAGCGAGAGCTGAAGCGAGACCCGAAAACCGGGGCCTTAGAAGAGAGAACTAAGAAGCATGTACTGAGTAGCGAGAGCTGAAGCGAGACCCGAAAACCGGGGCCTTAGTAGAGAGAACTAAGAAGCATGTACTGAGTAGCGAGAGCTGAAGCGAGACCCGAAAACCGGGGCCTTAGAAGAGAGAACTAAGAAGCATGTACTGAGTAGCGAGAGCTGAAGCGAGACCCGAAAACCGGGGCCTTAGAAGAGAGAACTAAGAAGCATGTACTGAGTAGCGAGAGCTGAAGCGAGACCCGAAAACCGAGACATTAGAAAGAGAGAACTAAGAAGCATGTACTGAGTAGCGAGAGCTGAAGCGAGACCCGAAAACCGAGACATTAGAGAGAACTAAGAAGCATGTACTGAGTAGCGAGAGCTGAAGCGAGACCCGAAAACCGGGGCCTTAGAAGAGCGAACTAAGAAGCATGTACTGAGTAGCGAGAGCTGAAGCGAGACCCGAAAACCGGGGCCTTAGAAGAGAGAACTAAGAAGCATGTACTGAGTAGCGAGAGCTGAAGCGAGACCCGAAAACCGAGACATTAGAAAGAGAGAACTAAGAAGCATGTACTGAGTAGCGAGAGCTGAAGCGAGACCCGAAAACCAGGGCCTTAGAAGAGAGAACTAAGAAGCATGTACTGAGTAGCGAGAGCTGAAGCGAGACCCGAAAACCGGGGCCTTAGAAGAGAGAACTAAGAAGCATGTACTGAGTAGCGAGAGCTGAAGCGAGACCCGAAAACCGAGACATTAGAAAGAGAGAACTAAGAAGCATGTACTGAGTAGCGAGAGCTGAAGCGAGACCCGAAAACCGGGGCCTTAGAAGAGAGAACTAAGAAGCATGTACTGAGTAGCGAGAGCTGAAGCGAGACCCGAAAACCGAGACATTAGAAAGAGAGAACTAAGAAGCATGTACTGAGTAGCGAGAGCTGAAGCGAGACCCGAAAACCGGGGCCTTAGAAGAGAGAACTAAGAAGCATGTACTGAGTAGCGAGAGCTGAAGCGAGACCCGAAAACCGAGACATTAGAAAGAGAGAACTAAGAAGCATGTACTGAGTAGCGAGAGCTGAAGCGAGACCCGAAAACCGGGGCCTTAGAAGAGAGAACTAAGAAGCATGTACTGAGTAGCGAGAGCTGAAGCGAGACCCGAAAACCGGGGCCTTAGAAGAGAGAACTAAGAAGCATGTACTGAGTAGCGAGAGCTGAAGCGAGACCCGAAAACCGGGGCCTTAGAAGAGAGAACTAAGAAGCATGTACTGAGTAGCGAGAGCTGAAGCGAGACCCGAAAACCGGGGCCTTAGAAGAGAGAACTAAGAAGCATGTACTGAGTAGCGAGAGCTGAAGCGAGACCCGAAAACCAGGGCCTTAGAAGAGAGAACTAAGAAGCATGTACTGAGTAGCGAGAGCTGAAGCGAGACCCGAAAACCGGGGCCTTAGAAGAGAGAACTAAGAAGCATGTACTGAGTAGCGAGAGCTGAAGCGAGACCCGAAAACCGGGGCCTTACAAGAGAGAACTAAGAAGCATGTACTGAGTAGCGAGAGCTGAAGCGAGACCCGAAAACCGGGGCCTTAGAAGAGAGAACTAAGAAGCATGTACTGAGTAGCGAGAGCTGAAGCGAGACCCGAAAACCGAGACATTAGAAAGAGAGAACTACGAAGCACGTACTGAGTAGCGAGAGCTGAAGCGAGACCCGAAAACCGAGACATTAGAAAGAGAGAACTAAGAAGCATGTACTGAGTAGCGAGAGCTGAAGCGAGACCCGAAAACCGGGGCCTTAGAAGAGAGAACTAAGAAGCATGTACTGAGTAGCGAGAGCTGAAGCGAGACCCGAAAACCGGGGCCTTAGAAGAGAGAACTAAGAAGCATGTACTGAGTAGCGAGAGCTGAAGCGAGACCCGAAAACCGGGGCCTTAGAAGAGAGAACTAAGAAGCATGTACTGAGTAGCGAGAGCTGAAGCGAGACCCGAAAACCGGGGCCTTAGAAGAGAGAACTAAGAAGCATGTACTGAGTAGCGAGAGCTGAAGCGAGACCCGAAAACCGGGGCCTTAGAAGAGAGAACTAAGAAGCATGTACTGAGTAGCGAGAGCTGAAGCGAGACCCGAAAACCGGGGCCTTAGAAGAGAGAACTGAGAAGCACGTACTGAGTAGCGAGAGCTGAAGCGAGACCCGAAAACCGAGACATTAGAAAGAGAGAACTAAGAAGCATGTACTGAGTAGCGAGAGCTGAAGCGAGACCCGAAAACCGGGTCCTTACAAGAGAGAACTAAGAAGCATGTACTGAGTAGCGAGAGCTGAAGCGAGACCCGAAAACCGGGGCCTTAGAAGAGAGAACTAAGAAGCATGTACTGAGTAGCGAGAGCTGAAGCGAGACCCGAAAACCGGGGCCTTAGAAGAGAGAACTAAGAAACATGTACTGAGTAGCGAGAGCTGAAGCGAGACCCGAAAACCGGGGCCTTAGAAGAGAGAACTAAGAAGCATGTACTGAGTAGTGAGAGCTGAAGCGAGACCCATAAACCGGGGCCTTAGAAGAGAGAACTAAGAAGCATGTACTGAGTAGCGAGAGCTGAAGCGAGACCCGAAAACCGGGGCCTTAGAAGAGAGAACTAAGAAGCATGTACTGAGTAGCGAGAGCTGAAGCGAGACCCGAAAACCGGGGCCTTAGAAGAGAGAACTAAGAAGCATGTACTGAGTAGCGAGAGCTGAAGCGAGACCCGAAAACCGGGGCCTTAGAAGAGAGAACTAAGAAGCATGTACTGAGTAGCGAGAGCTGAAGCGAGACAAGAAAACCGAGACATTAGAAAGAGAGAACTAAGAAGCATGTACTGAGTAGCGAGAGCTGAAGCGAGACCCAAAAAAGCGGGGTCTTAGAAGAGAGAACTAAGAAGCAAGTACTGAGTAGCGAGAGCTGAAGCGAGACCCGAAAACTGGGGCCTTAGAAGAGAGAACTAAGAAGCATGTACTGAGTAGCGTGAGCTGAAGCGAGACCCAAAAACCGGGGCCTTAGAAGAGAGAACTAAGAAGCATGTATTGAGTAGCGAGAGCTGAAGCGAGACCCGAAAACCGAGACATTAGAAAGAGAGAACTAAGACGCATGTACTGAGTAGCGAGAGCTGAAGCGAGACCCGAAAACTGGGGCCTTAGAAGAGAGAACTAAGAAGCATGTACTGAGTAGCGCGAGCTGAAGCGAGACCCGAAATCCGGAGCCTTAGGAGAGAGAACTAAGAAGCATGTACTGAGTAGCGAAAGCTGAAGCGAGACCCGAAAACCGGGGCCTTAGAAGAGAGAACTAAGAAGCATGTATTGAGTAGCAAGAGCTGAAGCGAGACCCGAAAACCGGGGCCTTACAAGAGAGAACTAAGAAGCATGTACTGAGTAGCGAGAGCTGAAGCGAGACACGAAAACCGGGGCCTTAGAAGAGAGAACTGAGAATCATGTACTGAGTAGCGAGAGCTGAAGCGAGACCCGAAAACCGAGACATTAGAAAGAGAGAACTAAGAAGCATGTACTGAGTAGCGAGAGCTGAAGCGAGACCCGAAAACCGGGGCCTTACAAGAGAGAACTAAGAAGCATGTACTGAGTAGCGAGAGCTGAAGCGAGACCCGAAAACCGGGGCCTTAGAAGAGAGAACTAAGAAGCATGTACTGAGTAGCGAGAGCTGAAGAGAGACCCGAAAACCGGGGCCTTAGAAGAGAGAACTAAGAAGCATGTACTGAGTAGCGAGAGCTGAAGCGAGACCCGAAAACCGAGACATTAGAGAGAACTAAGAAGCATGTACTGAGTAGCGAGAGCTGAAGCGAGACCCGAAAACCGGGGCCTTAGAAGAGCGAACTAAGAAGCATGTACTGAGTAGCGAGAGCTGAAGCGAGACCCGAAAACCGGGGCCTTAGAAGAGAGAACTAAGAAGCATGTACTGAGTAGCGAGAGCTGAAGCGAGACCCGAAAACCGGGGCCTTAGAAGAGAGAACTAAGAAGCATGTACTGAGTAGCGAGAGCTGAAGCGAGACCCGAAAACCGGGGCCTTAGAAGAGAGAACTAAGAAGCATGTACTGAGTAGCGAGAGCTGAAGCGAGACCCGAAAACCGGGGCCTTACAAGAGAGAACTAAGAAGCATGTACTGAGTAGCGAGAGCTGAAGCGAGACCCGAAAACCGGGGCCTTAGAAGAGAGAACTGAGAAGCACGTACTGAGTAGCGAGAGCTGAAGCGAGACCCGAAAACCGAGACATTAGAAAGAGAGAACTAAGAAGCATGTACTGAGTAGCGAGAGCTGAAGCGAGACCCGAAAACCGGGGCCTTAGAAGAGAGAACTAAGAAGCATGTACTGAGTAGCGAGAGCTGAAGCGAGACCCGAAAACCGGGGCCTTAGAAGAGAGAACTAAGAAGCATGTACTGAGTAGCGAGAGCTGAAGCGAGACCCGAAAACCGGGGCCTTAGAAGTGAGAACTAAGAAGCATGTACTGAGTAGCGAGAGCTGAAGCGAGACCCGAAAACCGGGGCCTTAGAAGAGAGAACTAAGAAGCATGTACTGAGTAGCGAGAGCTGAAGCGAGACCCGAAAACCGGGGCCTTAGAAGAGAGAACTAAGAAGCACAGTACTGAGTAGCGAGAGCTGAAGCGAGACCCGAAAACCGGGGCCTTAGAAGAGAGAACTAAGAAGGATGTACTGAGTAGCGAGAGCTGAAGCGAGACCCGAAAACCGAGACATTAGAAAGAGAGAACTAAGAAGCATGTACTGAGTAGCGAGAGCTGAAGCGAGACCCGAAAACCGGGGCCTTAGAAGAGAGAACTAAGAAGCATGTACTGAGTAGCGAGAGCTGAGGCGAGACCCGAAAACCGGGGCCTTAGAAGAGAGAACTAAGAAGCATGTACTGAGTAGCGAGAGCTGAAGGGAGACCCGAAAACCGGGGCCTTAGAAGAGAGAACTAAGAAGCAAGTATTGAGTAGCGAGAGCTGAAGCGAGACCCGAAAACCGAGACATTAGAAAGAGAGAACTAAGAAGCATGTACTGAGTAGCGAGAGCTGAAGCGAGACCCGAAAACCGGGGCCTTAGAAGAGAGAACTAAGAAGCATGTACTGAGTAGCGAGAGCTGAAGCGAGACCCGAAAACCGAGACATTAGAAAGAGAGAACTAAGAAGCATGTACTGAGTAGCGAGAGCTGAAGCGAGACCCGAAAACCGGGGCCTTAGAAGAGAGAACTAAGAAGCATGTACTGAGTAGCGAGAGCTGAAGCGAGACCCGAAAACCGGGGCCTTACAAGAGAGAACTAAGAAGCATGTACTGAGTAGCGAGAGCTGAAGCGAGACCCGAAAACCGGGGCCTTAGAAGAGAGAACTGAGAAGCATGTACTGAGTAGCGAGAGCTGAAGCGAGACCCGAAAACCGAGACATTAGAAAGAGAGAACTAAGAAGCATGTACTGAGTAGCGAAAGCTGAAGCGAGACCCGAAAACCGGGGCCTTAGAAGAGCGAACTAAGAAGCATGTACTGAGTAGCGAGAGCTGAAGCGAGACCCGAAAACCGGGGCCTTAGAAGAGAGAACTAAGAAGCATGTACTGAGTAGCGAGAGCTGAAGCGAGACCCGAAAACCGAGACATTAGAAAGAGAGAACTAAGAAGCATGTACTGAGTAGCGAGAGCTGAAGCGAGACCCGAAAACCGGGGCCTTAGAAGAGAGAACTAAGAAGCATGTACTGAGTAGCGAGAGCTGAAGCGAGACCCGAAAACCGAGACATTAGAAAGAGAGAACTAAGAAGCATGTACTGAGTAGCGAGAGCTGAAGCGAGACCCGAAAACCGGGGCCTTAGAAGAGAGAACTAAGAAGCATGTACTGAGTAGCAAGAGCTGAAGCGAGACCCGAAAACCGAGACATTAGAAAGAGAGAACTAAGAAGCATGTACTGAGTAGCGAGAGCTGAAGCGAGACCCGAAAACCGGGGCCTTAGAAGAGAGAACTAAGAAGCATGTACTGAGTAGCGAGAGCTGAAGCGAGACCCGAAAACCGGGGCCTTAGAAGAGAGAACTAAGAAGCATGTACTGAGTAGCGAGAGCTGAAGCGAGACCCGAAAACCGGGGCCTTAGAAGAGAGAACTAAGAAGCATGTACTGAGTAGCGAGAGCTGAAGCGAGACTCGAAAACCGAGACATTAGAGAGAACTAAGAAGCATGTACTGAGTAGCGAGAGCTGAAGCGAGACCCGAAAACCGGGGCCTTAGAAGAGAGAACTAAGAAGCATGTACTGAGTAGCGAGAGCTGAAGCGAGACCCGAAAACCGGGGCCTTAGAAGAGAGAACTAAGAAGCATGTACTGAGTAGCGAGAGCTGAAGCGAGACCCGAAAACCGAGACATTAGAAAGAGAGAACTAAGAAGCATGTACTGAGTAGCGAGAGCTGAAGCGAGACCCGAAAACCGGGGCCTTAGAAGAGAGAACTAAGAAGCATGTACTGAGTAGCGAGAGCTGAAGCGAGACCCGAAAACCGGGGCCTTAGAAGAGAGAACTAAGAAGCATGTACTGAGTAGCGAGAGCTGAAGCGAGACCCGAAAACCGAGACATTAGAGAGAACTAAGAAGCATGTACTGAGTAGCGAGAGCTGAAGCGAGACCCGAAAACCGGGGCCTTAGAAGAGCGAACTAAGAAGCATGTACTGAGTAGCGAGAGCTGAAGCGAGACCCGAAAACCGGGGCCTTAGAAGAGAGAACTAAGAAGCATGTACTGAGTAGCGAGAGCTGAAGCGAGACCCGAAAACCGAGACATTAGAAAGAGAGAACTAAGAAGCATGTACTGAGTAGCGAGAGCTGAAGCGAGATCCGAAAACCGGGGCCTTAGAAGAGAGAACTAAGAAGCATGTACTGAGTAGCGAGAGCTGAAGCGAGACCCGAAAACCGGGGCCTTACAAGAGAGAACTAAGAAGCATGTACTGAGTAGCGAGAGCTGAAGCGAGACCCGAAAACCGGGGCCTTAGAAGAGAGAACTAAGAAGCATGTACTGAGTAGCGAGAGCTGAAGCGAGACCCGAAAACCGGGGCCTTAGAAGAGAGAACTAAGAAGCATGTACTGAGTAGCGAGACCTGAAGCGAGACCCGAAAACCGGGGCCTTAGAAGTGAGAACTAAGAAGCATGTACTGAGTAGCGAGAGCTGAAGCGAGACCCGAAAACCGGGGCCTTAGAAGAGAGAACTAAGAAGCATGTACTGAGTAGCGAGAGCTGAAGCGAGACCCGAAAACCTGGGCCTTAGAAGAGAGAACTAAGAAGCACAGTACTGAGTAGCGAGAGCTGAAGCGAGACCCGAAAACCGGGGCCTTAGAAGAGAGAACTAAGAAGGATGCACTGAGTAGCGAGAGCTGAAGCGAGACCCGAAAACCGAGACATTAGAAAGAGAGAACTAAGAAGCATGTACTGAGTAGCGAGAGCTGAAGCGAGACCCGAAAACCGGGGCCTTAGAAGAGAGAACTAAGAAGCATGTACTGAGTAGCGAGAGCTGAAGCGAGACCCGAAAACCGAGACATTAGAAAGAGAGAACTAAGAAGCATGTACTGAGTAGCGAGAGCTGAAGCGAGACCCGAAAACCGGGGCCTTAGAAGAGAGAACTAAGAAGCATGTACTGAGTAGCGAGAGCTGAAGCGAGACCCGAAAACCGGGGCCTTACAAGAGAGAACTAAGAAGCATGTACTGAGTAGCGAGAGCTGAAGCGAGACCCGAAAACCGGGGCCTTAGAAGAGAGAACTGAGAAGCACGTACTGAGTAGCGAGAGCTGAAGCGAGACCCGAAAACCGAGACATTAGAAAGAGAGAACTAAGAAGCATGTACTGAGTAGCGAGAGCTGAAGCGAGACCCGAAAACCGGGGCCTTAGAAGAGCGAACTAAGAAGCATGTACTGAGTAGCGAGAGCTGAAGCGAGACCCGAAAACCGGGGCCTTAGAAGAGAGAACTAAGAAGCATGTACTGAGTAGCGAGAGCTGAAGCGAGACCCGAAAACCGAGACATTAGAAAGAGAGAACTAAGAAGCATGTACTGAGTAGCGAGAGCTGAAGCGAGACCCGAAAACCGGGGCCTTAGAAGAGAGAACTAAGAAGCATGTACTGAGTAGCGAGAGCTGAAGCGAGACCCGAAAACCGAGACATTAGAAAGAGAGAACTAAGAAGCATGTACTGAGTAGCGAGAGCTGAAGCGAGACCCGAAAACCGGGGCCTTAGAAGAGAGAACTAAGAAGCATGTACTGAGTAGCGAGAGCTGAAGCGAGACCCGAAAACCGAGACATTAGAAAGAGAGAACTAAGAAGCATGTACTGAGTAGCGAGAGCTGAAGCGAGACCCGAAAACCGGGGCCTTAGAAGAGAGAACTAAAAAGCATGTACTGAGTAGCGAGAGCTGAAGCGAGACCCGAAAACCGGGGCCTTAGAAGAGAGAACTAAGAAGCATGTACTGAGTAGCGAGAGCTGAAGCGAGACCCGAAAACCGGGGCCTTAGAAGAGAGAACTAAGAAGCATGTACTGAGTAGCGATAGCTGAAGCGAGACCCGAAAACCGGGGCCTTAGAAGAGAGAACTAAGAAGCATGTACTGAGTAGCGAGAGCTGAAGCGAGACCCGAAAACCGGGGCCTTAGAAGAGAGAACTAAGAAGCATGTACTGAGTAGCGAGAGCTGAAGCGAGACCCGAAAATTGGGGCCTTAGAAGAGAGAACTAAGAAGCATGTACTGAGTAGCGAGAGCTGAAGCGAGACCCGAAAACCGAGACATTAGAAAGAGAGAACTAAGAAGCATGTACTGAGTAGCGAGAGCTGAAGCGAGACCCGAAAACCGGGGCCTTAGAAGAGAGAACTAAGAAGCATGTACTGAGTAGCGAGAGCTGAAGCGAGACCCGAAAACCGAGACATTAGAAAGAGAGAACTAAGAAGCACGTACTGAGTAGCGAGAGCTGAAGCGAGACCCGAAAACCGAGACATTAGAAAGAGAGAACTAAGAAGCATGTACTGAGTAGCGAGAGCTGAAGCGAGACCCGAAAACCGGGGCCTTAGAAGAGAGAACTAAGAAGCATGTACTGAGTAGCGAGAGCTGAAGCGAGACCCGAAAACCGAGACATTAGAAAGAGAGAACTAAGAAGCATGTACTGAGTAGCGAGAGCTGAAGCGAGACCCGAAAACCGGGGCCTTAGAAGAGAGAACTAAGAAGCATGTACTGAGTAGCGAGAGCTGAAGCGAGACCCGAAAACCGAGACATTAGAAAGAGAGAACTAAGAAGCATGTACTGAGTAGCGAGAGCTGAAGCGAGACCCGAAAACCGGGGCCTTAGAAGAGAGAACTAAGAAGCATGTACTGAGTAGCGAGAGCTGAAGCGAGACCCGAAAACCGGGGCCTTAGAAGAGAGAACTAAGAAGCATGTACTGAGTAGCGAGAGCTGAAGCGAGACCCGAAAACCGGGGCCTTAGAAGAGAGAACTAAGAAGCATGTACTGAGTAGCGAGAGCTGAAGCGAGACCCGAAAACCGGGGCCTTAGAAGAGAGAACTAAGAAGCATGTACTGAGTAGCGAGAGCTGAAGCGAGACCCAAAAACCGGGGCCTTAGAAGAGAGAACTAAGAAGCATGTACTGAGTAGCGAGAGCTGAAGCGAGACCCGAAAACCGGGGCCTTAGAAGAGAGAACTAAGAAGCATGTACTGAGTAGCGAGAGCTGAAGCGAGACCCGAAAACCGGGGCCTTAGAAGAGAGAACTAAGAAGCATGTACTGAGTAGCGAGAGCTGAAGCGAGACCCGAAAACCGGGGCCTTAGAAGAGAGAACTGAGAAGCACGTACTGAGTAGCGAGAGCTGAAGCGAGACCCGAAAACCGAGACATTAGAAAGAGAGAACTAAGAAGCATGTACTGAGTAGCGAGAGCTGAAGCGAGACCCGAAAACCGGGTCCTTACAAGAGAGAACTAAGAAGCATGTACTGAGTAGCGAGAGCTGAAGCGAGACCCGAAAACCGGGGCCTTAGAAGTGAGAACTAAGAAGCATGTACTGAGTAGCGAGAGCTGAAGCGAGACCCGAAAACCGGGGCCTTAGAAGAGAGAACTAAGAAACATGTACTGAGTAGCGAGAGCTGAAGCGAGACCCGAAAACCGGGGCCTTAGAAGAGAGAACTAAGAAGCATGTACTGAGTAGTGAGAGCTGAAGCGAGACCCATAAACCGGGGCCTTAGAAGAGAGAACTAAGAAGCATGTACTGAGTAGCGAGAGCTGAAGCGAGACCCGAAAACCGGGGCCTTAGAAGAGAGAACTAAGAAGCATGTACTGAGTAGCGAGAGCTGAAGCGAGACCCGAAAACCGGGGCCTTAGAAGAGAGAACTAAGAAGCATGTACTGAGTAGCGAGAGCTGAAGCGAGACCCGAAAACCGGGGCCTTAGAAGAGAGAACTAAGAAGCATGTACTGAGTAGCGAGAGCTGAAGCGAGACCAGAAAACCGAGACATTAGAAAGAGAGAACTAAGAAGCATGTACTGAGTAGCGAGAGCTGAAGCGAGACCCAAAAAAGCGGGGTCTTAGAAGAGAGAACTAAGAAGCAAGTACTGAGTAGCGAGAGCTGAAGCGAGACCCGAAAACCGGGGCCTTAGAAGAGAGAACTAAGAAGCATGTACTGAGTAGCGTGAGCTGAAGCGAGACCCAAAAAACGGGGCCTTAGAAGAGAGAACTAAGAAGCATGTATTGAGTAGCGAGAGCTGAAGCGAGACCCGAAAACCGAGACATTAGAAAGAGAGAACTAAGAAGCATGTACTGAGTAGCGAGAGCTGAAGCGAGACCCGAAAACCGGGGCCTTAGAAGAGAGAACTAAGAAGCATGTACTGAGTAGCGCGAGCTGAAGCGAGACCCGAAAACCGGAGCCTTAGGAGAGAGAACTAAGAAGCATGTACTGAGTAGCGAGAGCTGAAGCGAGACCCGAAAACCGGGGCCTTAGAAGAGAGAACTAAGAAGCATGTATTGAGTAGCAAGAGCTGAAGCGAGACCCGAAAACCGGGGCCTTACAAGAGAGAACTAAGAAGCATGTACTGAGTAGCGAGAGCTGAAGCGAGACACGAAAACCGGGGCCTTAGAAGAGAGAACTGAGAAGCACGTACTGAGTAGCGAGAGCTGAAGCGAGACCCGAAAACCGAGACATTAGAAAGAGAGAACTAAGAAGCATGTACTGAGTAGCGAGAGCTGAAGCGAGACCCGAAAACCGGGGCCTTACAAGAGAGAACTAAGAAGCATGTACTGAGTAGCGAGAGCTGAAGCGAGACCCGAAAACCGGGGCCTTAGAAGAGAGAACTAAGAAGCATGTACTGAGTAGCGAGAGCTGAAGCGAGACCCGAAAACCGGGGCCTTAGAAGAGAGAACTAAGAAGCATGTACTGAGTAGCGAGAGCTGAAGCGAGACCCGAAAACCGAGACATTAGAGAGAACTAAGAAGCATGTACTGAGTAGCGAGAGCTGAAGCGAGACCCGAAAACCGAGACATTAGAAAGAGAGAACTGAGACGCATGTACTGAGTAGCAAGAGCTGAAGCGAGACCCGAAAACCGGGGCCTTAGAAGAGAGAACTAAGAAGCATGTACTGAGTAGCGCGAGCTGAAGCGAGACCCGAAAACCGGAGCCTTAGGAGAGAGAACTAAGAAGCATGTACTGAGTAGCGAGAGCTGAAGCGAGACCCGAAAACCGGGGCCTTAGAAGAGAGAACTAAGAAGCATGTATTGAGTAGCAAGAGCTGAAGCGAGACCCGAAAACCGGGGCCTTACAAGAGAGAACTAAGAAGCATGTACTGAGTAGCGAGAGCTGAAGCGAGACACGAAATCCGGGGCCTTAGAAGAGAGAACTGAGAAGCATGTACTGAGTAGCGAGAGCTGAAGCGAGACCCGAAAACCGAGACATTAGAAAGAGAGAACTAAGAAGCATGTACTGAGTAGCGAGAGCTGAAGCGAGACCCGAAAACCGGGGCCTTACAAGAGAGAACTAAGAAGCATGTACTGAGTAGCGAGAGCTGAAGCGAGACCCGAAAACCGGGGCCTTAGAAGAGAGAACTAAGAAGCATGTACTGAGTAGCGAGAGCTGAAGAGAGACCCGAAAACCGGGGCCTTAGAAGAGAGAACTAAGAAGCATGTACTGAGTAGCGAGAGCTGAAGCGAGACCCGAAAACCGAGACATTAGAGAGAACTAAGAAGCATGTACTGAGTAGCGAGAGCTGAAGCGAGACCCGAAAACCGGGGCCTTAGAAGAGCGAACTAAGAAGCATGTACTGAGTAGCGAGAGCTGAAGCGAGACCCGAAAACCGGGGCCTTAGAAGAGAGAACTAAGAAGCATGTACTGAGTAGCGAGAGCTGAAGCGAGACCCGAAAACCGAGACATTAGAAAGAGAGAACTAAGAAGCATGTACTGAGTAGCGAGAGCTGAAGCGAGACCCGAAAACCGGGGCCTTAGAAGAGAGAACTAAGAAGCATGTACTGAGTAGCGAGAGCTGAAGCGAGACCCGAAAACCGGGGCCTTACAAGAGAGAACTAAGAAGCATGTACTGAGTAGCGAGAGCTGAAGCGAGACCCGAAAACCGGGGCCTTAGAAGAGAGAACTGAGAAGCACGTACTGAGTAGCGAGAGCTGAAGCGAGACCCGAAAACCGAGACATTAGAAAGAGAGAACTAAGAAGCATGTACTGAGTAGCGAGAGCTGAAGCGAGACCCGAAAACCGGGGCCTTAGAAGAGAGAACTAAGAAGCATGTACTGAGTAGCGCGAGCTGAAGCGAGACCCGAAAACCGGAGCCTTAGGAGAGAGAACTAAGAAGCATGTACTGAGTAGCGAGAGCTGAAGCGAGACCCGAAAACCGGGGCCTTAGAAGAGAGAACTAAGAAGCATGTATTGAGTAGCAAGAGCTGAAGCGAGACCCGAAAACCGGGGCCTTACAAGAGAGAACTAAGAAGCATGTACTGAGTAGCGAGAGCTGAAGCGAGACACGAAAACCGGGGCCTTAGAAGAGAGAACTGAGAAGCACGTACTGAGTAGCGAGAGCTGAAGCGAGACCCGAAAACCGAGACATTAGAAAGAGAGAACTAAGAAGCATGTACTGAGTAGCGAGAGCTGAAGCGAGACCCGAAAACCGGGGCCTTACAAGAGAGAACTAAGAAGCATGTACTGAGTAGCGAGAGCTGAAGCGAGACCCGAAAACCGGGGCCTTAGAAGAGAGAACTAAGAAGCATGTACTGAGTAGCGAGAGCTGAAGCGAGACCCGAAAACCGGGGCCTTAGAAGAGAGAACTAAGAAGCATGTACTGAGTAGCGAGAGCTGAAGCGAGACCCGAAAACCGAGACATTAGAGAGAACTAAGAAGCATGTACTGAGTAGCGAGAGCTGAAGCGAGACCCGAAAACCGAGACATTAGAAAGAGAGAACTGAGACGCATGTACTGAGTAGCAAGAGCTGAAGCGAGACCCGAAAACCGGGGCCTTAGAAGAGAGAACTAAGAAGCATGTACTGAGTAGCGCGAGCTGAAGCGAGACCCGAAAACCGGAGCCTTAGGAGAGAGAACTAAGAAGCATGTACTGAGTAGCGAGAGCTGAAGCGAGACCCGAAAACCGGGGCCTTAGAAGAGAGAACTAAGAAGCATGTATTGAGTAGCAAGAGCTGAAGCGAGACCCGAAAACCGGGGCCTTACAAGAGAGAACTAAGAAGCATGTACTGAGTAGCGAGAGCTGAAGCGAGACACGAAATCCGGGGCCTTAGAAGAGAGAACTGAGAAGCATGTACTGAGTAGCGAGAGCTGAAGCGAGACCCGAAAACCGAGACATTAGAAAGAGAGAACTAAGAAGCATGTACTGAGTAGCGAGAGCTGAAGCGAGACCCGAAAACCGGGGCCTTACAAGAGAGAACTAAGAAGCATGTACTGAGTAGCGAGAGCTGAAGCGAGACCCGAAAACCGGGGCCTTAGAAGAGAGAACTAAGAAGCATGTACTGAGTAGCGAGAGCTGAAGAGAGACCCGAAAACCGGGGCCTTAGAAGAGAGAACTAAGAAGCATGTACTGAGTAGCGAGAGCTGAAGCGAGACCCGAAAACCGAGACATTAGAGAGAACTAAGAAGCATGTACTGAGTAGCGAGAGCTGAAGCGAGACCCGAAAACCGGGGCCTTAGAAGAGCGAACTAAGAAGCATGTACTGAGTAGCGAGAGCTGAAGCGAGACCCGAAAACCGGGGCCTTAGAAGAGAGAACTAAGAAGCATGTACTGAGTAGCGAGAGCTGAAGCGAGACCCGAAAACCGAGACATTAGAAAGAGAGAACTAAGAAGCATGTACTGAGTAGCGAGAGCTGAAGCGAGACCCGAAAACCGGGGCCTTAGAAGAGAGAACTAAGAAGCATGTACTGAGTAGCGAGAGCTGAAGCGAGACCCGAAAACCGGGGCCTTACAAGAGAGAACTAAGAAGCATGTACTGAGTAGCGAGAGCTGAAGCGAGACCCGAAAACCGGGGCCTTAGAAGAGAGAACTGAGAAGCACGTACTGAGTAGCGAGAGCTGAAGCGAGACCCGAAAACCGAGACATTAGAAAGAGAGAACTAAGAAGCATGTACTGAGTAGCGAGAGCTGAAGCGAGACCCGAAAACCGGGGCCTTAGAAGAGAGAACTAAGAAGCATGTACTGAGTAGCGAGAGCTGAAGCGAGACCCGAAAACCGGGGCCTTAGAAGAGAGAACTAAGAAGCATGTACTGAGTAGCGAGAGCTGAAGCGAGACCCGAAAACCGGGGCCTTAGAAGAGAGAACTAAGAAGGATGTACTGAGTAGCGAGAGCTGAAGCGAGACCCGAAAACCGAGACATTAGAAAGAGAGAACTAAGAAGCATGTACTGAGTAGCGAGAGCTGAAGCGAGACCCGAAAACCGGGGCCTTAGGAGAGAGAACTAAGAAGCATGTACTGAGTAGCGAGAGCTGAGGCGAGACCCGAAAACCGGGTCCTTAGAAGAGAGAACTAAGAAGCATGTACTGAGTAGCGAGAGCTGAAGCGAGACCCGAAAACCGGGGCCTTAGAAGAGAGAACTAAGAAGCAAGTATTGAGTAGCGAGAGCTGAAGCGAGACCCGAAAACCGAGACATTAGAAAGAGAGAACTAAGAAGCATGTACTGAGTAGCGAGAGCTGAAGCGAGACCCGAAAACCGGGGCCTTAGAAGAGAGAACTAAGAAGCATGTACTGAGTAGCGAGAGCTGAAGCGAGACCCGAAAACCGAGACATTAGAAAGAGAGAACTAAGAAGCATGTACTGAGTAGCGAGAGCTGAAGCGAGACCCGAAAACCGGGGCCTTAGAAGAGAGAACTAAGAAGCATGTACTGAGTAGCGAGAGCTGAAGCGAGACCCGAAAACCGGGGCCTTACAAGAGAGAACTAAGAAGCATGTACTGAGTAGCGAGAGCTGAAGCGAGACCCGAAAACCGGGGCCTTAGAAGAGAGAACTGAGAAGCACGTACTGAGTAGCGAGAGCTGAAGCGAGACCCGAAAACCGAGACATTAGAAAGAGAGAACTAAGAAGCATGTACTGAGTAGCGAGAGCTGAAGCGAGACCCGAAAACCGGGGCCTTAGAAGAGCGAACTAAGAAGCATGTACTGAGTAGCGAGAGCTGAAGCGAGACCCGAAAACCGGGGCCTTAGAAGAGAGAACTAAGAAGCATGTACTGAGTAGCGAGAGCTGAAGCGAGACCCGAAAACCGAGACATTAGAAAGAGAGAACTAAGAAGCATGTACTGAGTAGCGAGAGCTGAAGCGAGACCCGAAAACCGGGGCCTTAGAAGAGAGAACTAAGAAGCATGTACTGAGTAGCGAGAGCTGAAGCGAGACCCGAAAACCGAGACATTAGAGAGAACTAAGAAGCATGTACTGAGTAGCGAGAGCTGAAGCGAGACCCGAAAACCGGGGCCTTAGAAGAGCGAACTAAGAAGCATGTACTGAGTAGCGAGAGCTGAAGCGAGACCCGAAAACCGGGGCCTTAGAAGAGAGAACTAAGAAGCATGTACTGAGTAGCGAGAGCTGAAGCGAGACCCGAAAACCGAGACATTAGAAAGAGAGAACTAAGAAGCATGTACTGAGTAGCGAGAGCTGAAGCGAGATCCGAAAACCGGGGCCTTAGAAGAGAGAACTAAGAAGCATGTACTGAGTAGCGAGAGCTGAAGTGAGACCCGAAAACCGGGGCCTTACAAGAGAGATCTAAGAAGCATGTACTGAGTAGCGAGAGCTGAAGCGAGACCCGAAAACCGGGGCCTTAGAAGAGAGAACTAAGAAGCATGTACTGAGTAGCGAGAGCTGAAGCGAGACCCGAAAACCGGGGCCTTAGAAGAGAGAACTAAGAAGCATGTACTGAGTAGCGTGAGCTGAAGCGAGACCCGAAAACCGGGGCCTTAGAAGTGAGAACTAAGAAGCATGTACTGAGTAGCGAGAGCTGAAGCGAGACCCGAAAACCGGGGCCTTAGAAGAGAGAACTAAGAAGCATGTACTGAGTAGCGAGAGCTGAAGCGAGACCCGAAAACCTGGGCCTTAGAAGAGAGAACTAAGAAGCACAGTACTGAGTAGCGAGAGCTGAAGCGAGACCCGAAAACCGGGACCTTAGAAGAGAGAACTAAGAAGGATGTACTGAGTAGCGAGAGCTGAAGCGAGACCCGAAAACCGAGACATTAGAAAGAGAGAACTAAGAAGCATGTACTGAGTAGCGAGAGCTGAAGCGAGACCCGAAAACCGGGGCCTTAGAAGAGAGAACTAAGAAGCATGTACTGAGTAGCGAGAGCTGAAGCGAGACCCGAAAACCGGGGCCTTAGAAGAGAGAACTAAGAAGCATGTACTGAGTAGCGTGAGCTGGAGCGAGACCCAAAAACCGGGGCCTTAGAAGAGAGAACTAAGAAGCAAGTATTGAGTAGCGAGAGCTGAAGCGAGACCCGAAAACCGAGACATTAGAAAGAGAGAACTAAGAAGCATTTACTGAGTAGCGAGAGCTGAAGCGAGACCCGAAAACCGGGGCCTTAGAAGAGAGAACTAAGAAGCATGTACTGAGTAGCGAGAGCTGAAGCGAGACCCGAAAACCGGGGCCTTAGAAGAGAGAACTAAGAAGCATGTACTGAGTAGCGAGAGCTGAAGCGAGACCCGAAAACCGGGGCCTTAGAAGAGAGAACTAAGAAGCATGTACTGAGTAGCGAGAGCTGAAGCGAGACCCGAAAACCGGGGCCTTAGAAGAGAGAACTAAGAAGCATGTACTGAGTAGCGAGAGCTGAAGCGAGACCCGAAAACCGGGGCCTTAGAAGAGAGAACTGAGAAGCACGTACTGAGTAGCGAGAGCTGAAGCGAGACCCGAAAACCGAGACATTAGAAAGAGAGAACTAAGAAGCATGTACTGAGTAGCGAGAGCTGAAGCGAGACCCGAAAACCGGGGCCTTACAAGAGAGAACTAAGAAGCATGTACTGAGTAGCGAGAGCTGAAGCGAGACCCGAAAACCGAGACATTAGAAAGAGAGAACTAAGAAGCATGTACTGAGTAGCGAGAACTGAAGCGAGACCCGAAAACCGGGGCCTTAGAAGAGAGAACTAAGAAACATGTACTGAGTAGCGAGAGCTGAAGCGAGACCCGAAAACCGGGGCCTTAGAAGAGAGAACTAAGAAGCATGTACTGAGTAGTGAGAGCTGAAGCGAGACCCATAAACCGGGGCCTTAGAAGAGAGAACTAAGAAGCATGTACTGAGTAGCGAGAGCTGAAGCGAGGCCCGAAAACCGGGGCCTTAGAAGAGAGAACTAAGAAGCATGTACTGAGTAGCGAGAGCTGAAGCGAGACCCGAAAACCGGGGCCTTAGAAGAGAGAACTAAGAAGCATGTACTGAGTAGCGAGAGCTGAAGCGAGACCCGAAAACCGGGGCCTTAGAAGAGAGAACTAAGAAGCATGTACTGAGTAGCGAGAGCTGAAGCGAGACCAGAAAACCGAGACATTAGAAAGAGAGAACTAAGAAGCATGTACTGAGTAGCGAGAGCTGAAGCGAGACCCAAAAAAGCGGGGTCTTAGAAGAGAGAACTAAGAAGCAAGTACTGAGTAGCGAGAGCTGAAGCGAGACCCGAAAACCGGGGCCTTAGAAGAGAGAACTAAGAAGCATGTACTGAGTAGCGTGAGCTGAAGCGAGACCCAAAAAACGGGGCCTTAGAAGAGAGAACTAAGAAGCATGTATTGAGTAGCGAGAGCTGAAGCGAGACCCGAAAACCGAGACATTAGAAAGAGAGAACTAAGAAGCATGTACTGAGTAGCGAGAGCTGAAGCGAGACCCGAAAACCGGGGCCTTAGAAGAGAGAACTAAGAAGCATGTACTGAGTAGCGCGAGCTGAAGTGAGACCCGAAAACCGGAGCCTTAGGAGAGAGAACTAAGAAGCATGTACTGAGTAGCGAGAGCTGAAGCGAGACCCGAAAACCGGGGCCTTAGAAGAGAGAACTAAGAAGCATGTATTGAGTAGCAAGAGCTGAAGCGAGACCCGAAAACCGGGGCCTTACAAGAGAGAACTAAGAAGCATGTACTGAGTAGCGAGAGCTGAAGCGAGACACGAAAACCGGGGCCTTAGAAGAGAGAACTGAGAAGCACGTACTGAGTAGCGAGAGCTGAAGCGAGACCCGAAAACCGAGACATTAGAAAGAGAGAACTAAGAAGCATGTACTGAGTAGCGAGAGCTGAAGCGAGACCCGAAAACCGGGGCCTTACAAGAGAGAACTAAGAAGCATGTACTGAGTAGCGAGAGCTGAAGCGAGACCCGAAAACCGGGGCCTTAGAAGAGAGAACTAAGAAGCATGTACTGAGTAGCGAGAGCTGAAGCGAGACCCGAAAACCGGGGCCTTAGAAGAGAGAACTAAGAAGCATGTACTGAGTAGCGAGAGCTGAAGCGAGACCCGAAAACCGAGACATTAGAGAGAACTAAGAAGCATGTACTGAGTAGCGAGAGCTGAAGCGAGACCCGAAAACCGGGGCCTTAGAAGAGCGAACTAAGAAGCATGTACTGAGTAGCGAGAGCTGAAGCGAGACCCGAAAACCGGGGCCTTAGAAGAGAGAACTAAGAAGCATGTACTGAGTAGCGAGAGCTGAAGCGAGACCCGAAAACCGAGACATTAGAAAGAGAGAACTAAGAAGCATGTACTGTGTAGCGAGAGCTGAAGCGAGACCCGAAAACCGGGGCCTTAGAAGAGAGAACTAAGAAGCATGTACTGAGTAGCGAGAGCTGAAGCGAGACCCGAAAACCGGGGCCTTACAAGAGAGAACTAAGAAGCATGTACTGAGTAGCGAGAGCTGAAGCGAGACCCGAAAACCGAGACATTAGAAGAGAGAACTAAGAAGCATGTACTGAGTAGCGAGAGCTGAAGCGAGACCCGAAAACCGGGGCCTTAGAAGAGAGAACTAAGAAGCATGTACTGAGTAGCGAGAGCTGAAGCGAGACCCGAAAACCGGGGCCTTAGAAGTGAGAACTAAGAAGCATGTACTGAGTAGCGAGAGCTGAAGCGAGACCCGAAAACCGGGGCCTTAGAAGAGAGAACTAAGAAGCATGTACTGAGTAGCGAGAGCTGAAGCGAGACCCGAAAACCTGGGCCTTAGAAGAGAGAACTAAGAAGCACAGTACTGAGTAGCGAGAGCTGAAGCGAGACCCGAAAACCGGGGCCTTAGAAGAGAGAACTAAGAAGGATGTACTGAGTAGCGAGAGCTGAAGCGAGACCCGAAAACCGAGACATTAGAAAGAGAGAACTAAGAAGCATGTACTGAGTAGCGAGAGCTGAAGCGAGACCCGAAAACCGGGGCCTTAGAAGAGAGAACTAAGAAGCATGTACTGAGTAGCGAGAGCTGAAGCGAGACCCGAAAACCGGGGCCTTAGAAGAGAGAACTAAGAAGCATGTACTGAGTAGCGTGAGCTGAAGCGAGACCCAAAAACCGGGGCCTTAGAAGAGAGAACTAAGAAGCAAGTATTGAGTAGCGAGAGCTGAAGCGAGACCCGAAAACCGAGACATTAGAAAGAGAGAACTAAGAAGCATGTACTGAGTAGCGAGAGCTGAAGCGAGACCCGAAAACCAGGGCCTTAGAAGAGAGAACTAAGAAGCATGTACTGAGTAGCGAGAGCTGAAGCGATACCCGAAAACCGGGGCCTTAGAAGAGAGAACTAAGAAGCATGTACTGAGTAGCGAGAGCTGAAGCGAGACCCGAAAACCGGGGCCTTAGAAGAGAGAACTAAGAAGCATGTACTGAGTAGCGAGAGCTGAAGCGAGACCCGAAAACCGGGGCCTTAGAAGAGAGAACTAAGAAGCATGTACTGAGTAGCGAGAGCTGAAGCGAGACCCGAAAACCGGGGCCTTAGAAGAGAGAACTAAGAAGCATGTACTGAGTAGCGAGAGCTGAAGCGAGACCCGAAAACCAGGGCCTTAGAAGAGAGAACTGAGAAGCACGTACTGAGTAGCGAGAGCTGAAGCGAGACCCGAAAACCGAGACATTAGAAAGAGAGAACTAAGAAGCATGTACTGAGTAGCGAGAGCTGAAGCGAGACCCGAAAACCGGGGCCTTACAAGAGAGAACTAAGAAGCATGTACTGAGTAGCGAGAGCTGAAGCGAGACCCGAAAACCGGGGCCTTAGAAGAGAGAACTAAGAAGCATGTACTGAGTAGCGAGAGCTGAAGCGAGACCCAAAAACCGGGGCCTTAGAAGAGAGAACTAATAAACATGTACTGAGTAGCGAGAGCTGAAGCGAGACCCGAAAACCGGGGCCTTAGAAGAGAGAACTAAGAAGCATGTACTGAGTAGTGAGAGCTGAAGCGAGACCCATAAACCGGGGCCTTAGAAGAGAGAACTAAGAAGCATGTACTGAGTAGCGAGAGCTGAAGCGAGACCCGAAAACCGGGGCCTTAGAAGAGAGAACTAAGAAGCATGTACTGAGTAGCGAGAGCTGAAGCGAGACCCGAAAACCGGGGCCTTAGAAGAGAGAACTAAGAAGCATGTACTGAGTAGCGAGAGCTGAAGCGAGACCCGAAAACCGGGGCCTTAGAAGAGAGAACTAAGAAGCATGTACTGAGTAGCGAGAGCTGAAGCGAGACCAGAAAACCGAGACATTAGAAAGAGAGAACTAAGAAGCATGTACTGAGTAGCGAGAGCTGAAGCGAGACCCAAAAACCGGGGCCTTAGAAGAGAGAACTAATAAACATGTACTGAGTAGCGAGAGCTGAAGCGAGACCCAAAAAAGCGGGGTCTTAGAAGAGAGAACTAAGAAGCAAGTACTGAGTAGCGAGAGCTGAAGCGAGACCCGAAAACCGGGGCCTTAGAAGAGAGAACTAAGAAGCATGTACTGAGTAGCGTGAGCTGAAGCGAGACCCAAAAAACGGGGCCTTAGAAGAGAGAACTAAGAAGCATGTATTGAGTAGCGAGAGCTGAAGCGAGACCCGAAAACCGAGACATTAGAAAGAGAGAACTAAGAAGCATGTACTGAGTAGCGAGAGCTGAAGCGAGACCCGAAAACCGGGGCCTTAGAAGAGAGAACTAAGAAGCATGTACTGAGTAGCGCGAGCTGAAGCGAGACCCGAAAACCGGAGCCTTAGGAGAGAGAACTAAGAAGCATGTACTGAGTAGCGAGAGCTGAAGCGAGACCCGAAAACCGGGGCCTTACAAGAGAGAACTAAGAAGCATGTATTGAGTAGCAAGAGCTGAAGCGAGACCCGAAAACCGGGGCCTTACAAGAGAGAACTAAGAAGCATGTACTGAGTAGCGAGAGCTGAAGCGAGACACGAAAACCGGGGCCTTAGAAGAGAGAACTGAGAAGCACGTACTGAGTAGCGAGAGCTGAAGCGAGACCCGAAAACCGAGACATTAGAAAGAGAGAACTAAGAAGCATGTACTGAGTAGCGAGAGCTGAAGCGAGACCCGAAAACCGGGGCCTTACAAGAGAGAACTAAGAAGCATGTACTGAGTAGCGAGAGCTGAAGCGAGACCCGAAAACCGGGGCCTTAGAAGAGAGAACTAAGAAGCATGTACTGAGTAGCGAGAGCTGAAGCGAGACCCGAAAACCGGGGCCTTAGAAGAGAGAACTAAGAAGCATGTACTGAGTAGCGAGAGCTGAAGCGAGACCCGAAAACCGAGACATTAGAGAGAACTAAGAAGCATGTACTGAGTAGCGAGAGCTGAAGCGAGACCCGAAAACCGGGGCCTTAGAAGAGCGAACTAAGAAGCATGTACTGAGTAGCGAGAGCTGAAGCGAGACCCGAAAACCGGGGCCTTAGAAGAGAGAACTAAGAAGCATGTACTGAGTAGCGAGAGCTGAAGCGAGACCCGAAAACCGAGACATTAGAAAGAGAGAACTAAGAAGCATGTACTGAGTAGCGAGAGCTGAAGCGAGACCCGAAAACCGGGGCCTTAGAAGAGAGAACTAAGAAGCATGTACTGAGTAGCGAGAGCTGAAGCGAGACCCGAAAACCGGGGCCTTACAAGAGAGAACTAAGAAGCATGTACTGAGTAGCGAGAGCTGAAGCGAGACCCGAAAACCGGGGCCTTAGAAGAGAGAACTAAGAAGCATGTACTGAGTAGCGAGAGCTGAAGCGAGACCCGAAAACCGGGGCCTTAGAAGAGAGAACTAAGAAGCATGTACTGAGTAGCGAGAGCTGAAGCGAGACCCGAAAACCGGGGCCTTAGAAGTGAGAACTAAGAAGCATGTACTGAGTAGCGAGAGCTGAAGCGAGACCCGAAAACCGGGGCCTTAGAAGAGAGAACTAAGAAGCATGTACTGAGTAGCGAGAGCTGAAGCGAGACCCGAAAACCTGGGCCTTAGAAGAGAGAACTAAGAAGCACAGTACTGAGTAGCGAGATCTGAAGCGAGACCCGAAAACCGGGGCCTTAGAAGAGAGAACTAAGAAGGATGTACTGAGTAGCGAGAGCTGAAGCGAGACCCGAAAACCGAGACATTAGAAAGAGAGAACTAAGAAGCATGTACTGAGTAGCGAGAGCTGAAGCGAGACCCGAAAACCGGGGCCTTAGAAGAGAGAACTAAGAAGCATGTACTGAGTAGCGAGAGCTGAAGCGAGACCCGAAAACCGGGGCCTTAGAAGAGAGAACTAAGAAGCATGTACTGAGTAGCGTGAGCTGAAGCGAGACCCAAAAACCGGGGCCTTAGAAGAGAGAACTAAGAAGCAAGTATTGAGTAGCGAGAGCTGAAGCGAGACCCGAAAACCGAGACATTAGAAAGAGAGAACTAAGAAGCATGTACTGAGTAGCGAGAGCTGAAGCGAGACCCGAAAACCGGGGCCTTAGAAGAGAGAACTAAGAAGCATGTACTGAGTAGCGAGAGCTGAAGCGAGACCCGAAAACCGGGGCCTTAGAAGAGAGAACTAAGAAGCATGTACTGAGTAGCGAGAGCTGAAGCGAGACCCGAAAACCGGGGCCTTAGAAGAGAGAACTAAGAAGCATGTACTGAGTAGCGAGAGCTGAAGCGAGACCCGAAAACCGGGGCCTTAGAAGAGAGAACTAAGAAGCATGTACTGAGTAGCGAGAGCTGAAGCGAGACCCGAAAACCGGGGCCTTAGAAGAGAGAACTAAGAAGCATGTACTGAGTAGCGAGAGCTGAAGCGAGACCCGAAAACCGAGACATTAGAAACGAGAACTGACAAGCGAGAACTAAGAATCGAGTTTTAAGAAACGAGTACTGAAAAGCGAGTACTAAGAAACGAGAACTAAGAAGGGAGTTCTAAGAAGCGAGAACTGAGAACTTTTGTTTGGTAATCGTCATACAAACATGTTAAACTTTAATTCTTTTTTCATTACGAGTACAATAGCGAAGATCGGATACAGTGTTATAAATGTAATTCAAATGAAATGAGGAATATAAATAATGATTGCAACAAAGACAAATATAAAATGATATAACGGCATAAATTATTTTGAAATTACTGCATAACAATAATTAAAATCTCATAGACAAATATTCCAGATAAATAAAGAACGATAAGAAGCATAAATGAGCGGAAATGAAAAGTTGCTATTCTGATCGAAATGATGTAGCGAAGAATTAGAATTAAAGAAGTTACGTTAAACCAATCATTTCAATAAAACTAATGATTGATCATGTTTCAAAAAAGATTTTAAAGTAGTTGTGATAATAATTTTAAAATAAAAATCTTATTTGCACGGTCAGGATTCGAACCCTTACCCTACAGCATAGCATCATAATGATTTAACCCACTACACCACACGATCACAGGAACAGAGAACAACCTGTGTGGCTTATGCTACAAAACATAACTGAATGTTACATTACTTCTAAATATGTCAACGGTAGGACAATAAATGTTTGTATCGACAATTTCCTAACACTAAAAAGCGAATACCGAAAACCGAGAACCGACTTAGGTTCTCGAGAACAACGAGAACTCTTTGGAATCGAGAACTTCGCATTCTCAGTACTCGGTTTGCCCATCACTACCGGACATATCGCCCTTTGACTTACACCTGTCGGCCCGCTAAAAAATCACTTCAAAGGGAGGAAGAAAAAGACGAATTGAAGTATAGAACTGGCTCTTGTCACAGCCACAGGAACTGTGGGAATAGGGTATCTCTCGGCTCGATAAACAGTGGGATAGTTACGCTCAGGAGCCTGGTGAATACTTTTAAATGAAGACTTCAATTATACACACGTGTCGTTTCGTAGCTTTTCATTTGAACAACACTCGTACACTGATGCCCCAAAAGTAAAAGCACAAACGGAAATTTTTAAAGTTGTGTTTACTTTACTGGAAAACAGCGTAAAACGTGACAGTGAGGTAGGAACATTGTAAAGAATACAGAACGAAAACAACTGCAACATAAATAACTCTAGACAACAATGTTCTTTACTTCACAATAAACCACTGCGACTATTAAAAATTCGTTATTCAGAACACAAGACCAGTTTCGCAAAATGAATTTACATCCTCAGGTGCTTATTTCTTGTATATACGATAAAGAAAATACAGAAACCAGAATTTAACCGTATCAACCTTGTAAACGACATACCAATTCCATTGTATAGGTCGTTGTCTACTTACATTCAAGTCATAACCATATATTACACGGAGTTGGATCAAGCTGATCCGCATCATTTATCTCCAGGTGTAATAAACTATGTATTTAAACCATCTGTGAAATCCTTTTTTGTTCTAAAAGTAGGGCTCCGTCAACTATAAATTGAAACCTGAATAAAATTCATCTCATAACTAAAACAGTAAATTTTCATTAGCCAATGGCCTATATATGATATAAATCATTACGGTGAAATAGGTACTCATCAAAGAAGCCGTGTCACTGGATTGATTTATATCAGAGGTAGGACATGGGCTGATGAAAATTTACTATTTTAGGTATGGGGTGGATTTTACGCAGGTTTCAATTCATAGTTCACGGAGCCCCACTTTAGAACAAAAAGGATTTTACAGATCTTTTAAATGTAAAGCTTGTTACACCTGGAGATAAATGATGGGGATCAGCTATTTCCAACTCAGTGCAATACACGGTTATGACTAGAATGTAAGCAGACAACGACCCATATGACGCAATTGTTATGTGGTTTGCGCGGTTGATAAGGTTAAAATCTGATTTCTGTATTTTCTTTCTCTTATATACAGGAAATAAGCACCTGAGGATGCAAATTCATTTTGCGAAACCGGTCGTGTGTTCTGAATAAAGAATTTTTAACAGTTGCAGTGGTTTATTGTGAAGAATATGAGTCTTCTCGACTGTGGTTTCCCGATGCATAAAGTACTGTGTTCAATGTTTTTTTTTTTTTTTTTTTTTTTTCATTTTTTACAAATTAACAGATTTGCACACACATTCCAATAGTTAGTTAATGTACTCAGTATGGGGTCTGACGACCTCTGGCATCTATACCTCCTTGACAACGATGGTGTGTTCTGCAAATGATGTCATCAATCTCATATTGCAATAACGAGCGTTCTCCTTTCAGAGCTACTAGCAAGTCCTGAAGAGTGGCTGGAGAAGGCTGAAGTGACGCATCCCAGTTGCAGTGGTTTATTGTGAAGAATATGAGTCTTCTCGACTGTGGTTGCCCGATGCATAAAGTACTGTGTTCAATGTTGTTGTTTTTTTTTCATTTTTTTACAAATTAACAGATTTGCACACACATTCCAATAGTTAGTTAATGTACTCAGTATGGGGTCTGACGACCTCTGGCATCTATACCTCCTTGACAACGATGGTGTGTTCTGCAAATGATGTCATCAATCTCATATTGCAATAACGAGCGTTCTCCTTTCAGAGCTACTAGCAAGTCCTGAAGAGTGGCTGGAGAAGGCTGAAGTGACGCATCCCAGTTCCCTAGTGCATTTCACACATGTTCTATGGGATTCAAGTCGGGAGAGCGAGCAGGGCACACCATGCAAGCAACATCTTCCGTTCCCTAGAAAACATCAACCACCTGGGATCTACGAATGTTTGTAAATCTATCGGACCAAACTGCGTGGTCATCAATCTGTAGCTTACAAACTGCTTAAAGTAAGGTAAACTAACCTAAGGACAAACACACACAACCATGCCCCAGGGAGGACTCGAACCTCCGACGGCGAGCAGCCGCGCGCTCCGCGGTGAGACGCTTTAGACCGCTCGGCTACTCCATCGGGCCGTGATCTATGAGCTCGAACATCGTCCATCAATACGAAAGTGTCGATCCACACCAATTCGCAAGAACCTCATATGACGTCCCAAGATCTCCAAACGATACCTGTCAGTAGTCGAACCTTGCTGATTCGTCAATACAATTCCATGAAGAGTTTTCGAGTGGTCGACCTATTACCTGCCCACACCTTTAGGGATCCTCCTCGATATCGTTGTCGTTGAAGGACATGGCAATGAAAGATCCAGATCAAAGCTTAGACTTTATTATATACTAGCTGAAAACCCGGCACTGCCCGGGTATTTATTTATTTTTTCCTGCCTTTAATTAGTACTTCTCCTGTCACTTCTCTCTCTGTCCAACTCGTTTTTCTAAATGCATGTTATATTTATCGGAGAATATATAAGAAATAACGCTGTCTTGCATAATGTACAAAATTATAAGCGCTGTATCCAAAAAAAGAAAGATAATAGTCGAAATACAAATTAAATATAAAATTTGTACGATCTCATATTTATTGTATTATATGTTACACAGTTGTCTAATTTTTCAGATGTATATTCATTTGTATAAGTGCTGTATGTCTGTAAAATCTGTTGCGAATACAATTAGTAGTAAAGAAGTAACAGATTAATGCCCGATTTCACCAAGTGTCGTTTATGACTTTGACGATCGTTTAATCTTTGACGATCGTTTAATTTTACTTTTTGCGTTTCATCTACGTCTGTTTACTGTAACGATCGTTAAACTTGCCGTCAAAACTGACGCGCCGATTTTGCGTCGTCAAACCATTTGACGAGCCTATACAAACACGTTTACTGTAGTTTGAATATTCAGGAGTTTTTGTAAAGATAACACAGATACTTTATTTCTGTTCACGTCTTCTGGCTGTAAATGTGGGAGATGCAGACGTATTGTACATAAATTTGCTGGAAAATCTAGGGCCTGAACGCGAAATTTCTGAGCGCAATGAACATTTCTACTCAATGACTGATATAAAACTCATTATAAGGTACAGGTTGTCCAAGAAAGTAGCATTAAAGCTTCCGGTACAAACTGAAAATAGACTATTGTATCCTACTAACAAAACAGACCATTAACTAAATACAAAAGCTGCTTTTAACTCTACGATTCTATGTTACTGGATTTCTTCAAATGGTAATAGCAGACTTAAATTGGGCTTCGAAATGATCCGTCTTCCGATATATCTAGAATGTTTCAGAAGCAATTGCATCGCTGAGACCCCTATATGTGAAATTCCCGCAAGAAATTACGTCTTTCATTTTCGGAATAAGGCCCACAAACAAACGTTTCTCATCATCAGAAAATTTAGAACCTCTCTTTATATCCTCCGTTCCATTTTCTTAGCGTAATTATTGCCCGGTTTCACCAAACTTACGAAAACTCGCTATTTACGTAGCGATATTCATTTGCTGAATCGAAAACTAGAGAACGACAATAAAACAAACGATAAAACTCGATACTATCGGTTTAATACACGATACTAGACGCTGTTTCGATTGGAGAGTCTGTTAAAACAAACGACTCGTCAATTCATTGAGACTGGCGATGATGAAACGTTGTAGCTTTTGACGGTACGTGAAAATTAAACGAGGCGTGGAATTTGACGTTTGTATAACATATTTAGACGAAGTCTGGTGAAACCGGGCATAAAACTTGGTGCGTGTTAGGGTGGTTTTTTATGATCGTTACTGTTTAACTGATCATATCTCATGAACTACGTGTCGTATTGTGATACAATTTCGAAGGTATGTACATTCAGCTGTATGTGTGTATACTGTCTGTGAACTTTCCTGCGGCTACAATTATAAATTGTAACGTCATACCGAATGCCGTAGTTTTAGTCCATGAACAGCGAAAAAGTAGTAAGCGAGAAACTTTCTTCCTTTCATAATTTTGCTAGTGTTGTCAGAGATAAAAAGTTCAATAAATGTTTGAAATTAAGTATAAAGTTGTACTGTCATTCTCATACAGCGTGTGAATAAAGCCTCGTCGCATTATGTAGCAGTTTATTGCAACTATGTAGGTTATGATGTTGTATCTCCTGATTCCTGAATCATGCGTCGTATGTGGTTCTTACCCCGACAGCATTGTTACCTCACGGTAAGGAATATGCGCATCAAATTTGGCTGAAATCGTTACACTGGTTTAGGTGAAAATGTGCAATGTCGTTTGATGCAGCGGTTTTTCGCGCATCTCATTGTTTATGATGTCATATCTCGTGAACAACTTGTTTACGTGATCTTAACACTTACGGCGACCGTCCAAATGGATTGAAGGTTGCGTGTGCAAATTTTATAAACATTGGAAAAAATTGTAGATTTGTATACAATACGTACACCAAAACACACAAACATGTAGACACTATGCTTTATATATAAAGGAGATCGTTACAGCCGTTTCAGTCTTTTGCCTTTATCAAGCGACTGCGTATATAAGAATTACTTTAATCGATTTACATCCTATTACAAGTCAAATATTACGAGAATATATATAAAATTAAGTTATAAAAATATCTTATAACACGTCTACGAGGTTTTGACGTTAGTTACTAACATTTGGCGTCACTTTTGTAATAACTGAATAACTGCAGTCAATGACGTATTTCGCAGTTGTATACGTGATTTGTTTTCAGGTTTTCTGCAGATTGTTCCGCTATGATGTTAAATTATAGAAAACCTTTTTTATTTTGCATAATTATCAATAGTTCAGAATTAAATTAGCCTTCCATACTAATAACAATTTCAGAACAAAATGGCAAGAGGCAGAAACGGCTGCAGCGATATATAAAAAAGGGTACGCAATGATCTGGATCTTTCATTACCATGTCCTTCAACGACATGATGGAAACAGATCGATATCGAGGAGGATCCCTAATGGTGTATTCAGAAATCATGTGCTACATTCCTCCCCATAAGTGAATCTTCAAGAATCAGTCTCCAGACCGAATCGGGACTCAACTATGAAAAAAACATTGGTCCATTGTTTGACCTTCATGTGGCACGTTGACGACTCCACTCGAAGTGAAGACGTGTCGTGGTTACGCATATAGCAGGTTTCTAGAATGAAGGCCTATATGCTGAAGCCTTCTGTGCATTGTTTGTCTAAACAAAAATTTTCTAGTGGATGCTACGGCGGTACAAATAAATGTCCCATCTCTCTCATGTAACTCGAGGTTCGCCTTATCCTGGTCTTCGGAATACAATTTTGGACTTTATAAACTGTAGCCACATCCAAAAACCAGCAGAGAGAGTCATATCAAGCAATCTGGCGACATCTATATGACACCGTTCTGATTCTACTCCCTATGCTGGATATTCCAATGTTCATAATAATCAATGGAAATTTTTGATCCCTTGATTTCTAACCTTAAAGAAAGAGAAGTAACGGTGATTTCTGGCTACGAGCTGGTTAGGAAATACCACATAAGAAAGCTGCTCAACGAAATCAACAATATTGTAAGCGGCGATCAGTTAATCACCACAACTTAACGACCGCCAGAAGATATTCCAGACCTAGGGATGCCTCTTAATGTACGTACGTCTTTCAGAAACGGTGATTTGTCAGCTGCCATTCGTTAAATGAACAAAAACGAAATTGTTGACTTCAATGATTTTCTAATAAAAAGTAAATAAATACATACACTACTGGCCATTAAAATTGCTACACCAAGAAGAAATACATATGATAAACGGGTAGTCATTCGACAAATATATTATACTAGAACTGACATGTGAATACATTTTCACGCAATTTGGGTGCATAGATAATGAGAAATCAGTATCCAGAATAACCACCTCTGGCCGTAATAACGGCCTTGATACTCCTAGGCAGTGAGTCAAACCGAGCTTGGATGGCGTGCACATGCACAGGTACAGATGCCAATGCAGCTTCAACACGATACCCCGGTTCATCAAGAGTAGAGACTTGCGTATTGTGACGTTTTCAATCGGTGAGAGATCTGGAGAATGTCCTGGCCAGGGCAACAGACGAACAGTTTCCGTATCCAGAAAGGTCCATACAGGACCTGCAACATGCGGTCGTGCATTATCCTGCTGAAATGTGGGGTTTCGCAGGGATCGAATGAAGGGTAGGGCCACGGGTCGTAACACTTCTGAAATGTAATGGACACTGTTCAAAGTGCCGTCGATGCAAACAAGAGGTGACAGAGACGTGTAACCAATGGCTGTTGTTGTTGTTGGTTTTGAGTGGACTAAACAGCTAGGACATCAGTCCCGTAACCAATGGCACCCCATACCATCACGCCAGGTGATACGCCAGTATGGCTATGGCGAATACACGCTTCCAATGAACGTTCACCGCGATGTCGCCAAACACGGGTGATGCTCTAAACAGAACCTGGATTCATGTGAAAAAATGACGTTTTGGCGTTCGTGCGCCCAGGTTCGTCATTGCGTTACACCATCGCGGGCACTCCTGTCTGTGATGCAGCGTCAAGGATAACCGCACCCATGGTCTCCGAGCTGATAGTCCATGCTGCTGCAAACGTCCTCGAACTGTTCGTGCGGATGGTTGTTGTCTTGGAAACTCCCCCATCTGTTGACTCAGGGATTGAGACGTGGCTGCACGATCCGTTACAGCCATGCGGACAAGATGCCTGTCATCTCGACTGCTAGTGATACGAGGCCGTTGAGATCCAACACGGTGTTCCGTATTGCGCTTCTGAACCCACCGATTCCATATTCTGCTAATAGTCATGTAAACATTCGAAAATCGATTCTGGAAATTCATTTCTGCAAAGCGGTTTTCCAGATCCACAATCTATTTTTGTGTCCATGTAAACGCAACCGTTTTGGAAGCTTTCTTGGCTTGTCAGATTGTGTTTTCTTGTTATGAATTTTCGGCTCATGTGATCAAAGTGACTTTTATGCAGTTAAAGATCATTATATAAATACGATAACACGAAACTGAGGGCACAGATTTTTAATATTAATCATACAAGTAGGCCAGTGAAACGTTCATAATTTAAAAGGTAGTTTGTCATTATGATAGGAATATAAAAATTATATGCACGGAGCCGTCAAGAGTGGGAAAAAGAAGTCTTAGGATGATACTCCAAATTCTCCATAAGTTTTGCCACTATATTATAACCCCTTGTAGGTGGTATAATGTTACAGGTAAAAATAGCTCAATCAGTAATAATAATAATAATAATAAAGTCTGTTAGCGCTTGAAGTTCGAATCTTAAGGTTCTGGGTTCGATTCCCACTGCTCCCTTTTTTTAAATTCTTTAATGTTCAATTCTTAACATTTAAATATAGTTTTAAATATAATTACACAATTCGGTTTATGAACTCAATATTTCAATAAGTCTCATGGACTTATTTGAAAAAGTTGGGATTCTATTAAGAAAACCAGTTTTCACACGTGGTCAGCTATATGTTGCAGCAAGTTCGATCCTCTGATGGTTTGAAATTTTATATTTGTGAAAATAGAGAACATGGACATGTAGCGAATGATGAAACGATTTTTACGAAAAATGTTGGTTTTACTGAAGTTTTGTAATGCTAAATTGTGAAATAAAGCAATTAATTCCCTCATTTGTCTTTTATTCTCTCATGTTTCTTCTTTGCCCTTTCTTTCACCTGTTCTGATAGCATTCATATAAAAACTATAAATTTGCAGTGCTCAATAAATTCCAATTACATTTAAATTTTCTTCATTTTCATGTCTTTGCAAACACAACTGGTCGAATTTCGACAACAGGCAATACTAATAAGTATAAATATTAGAGTGAGCAATGAATCTGTCTATTTAAGTAAAGAAAAATAGCGATCAGCATGTAAACTTAGTGAGTCACACCAGTTGCAAAGTCTAAACCTATAATATTGTTATAAATTTTTCTGAATATTAGTGTCGTCCCATTCAGTAATCCCTTAGCTGCATCGAAACTTCCTACTACTCTATTAATTTGATCACAATGTTCATTCTTTTTGGTGCAAGAATTGCAGTCGTGAAAAGATTCAAACTGATAAGCGGATGAAGGTAGATATTTAGCATATATTTCACTCTATGGTCACCACAATAGTTTGGTTCTAACATTTGGACTATTCATAGGCCAAATAGAATTGTATACCTTAATTAGAACAGAAGATTAATGCAAAACAAATTGATTAAAATATTCACCTGATGACAAATCTATACTTTTAGTTAAAAAAAACCTGAAGGAAATCGCCTGGATAGAACATCCTGCCTGACTGACTTGAGTTTTCATTATTTTTTAATATATAAAATAATAATAACGAGACTCTCCAAAATTAAAATTTCAACTTTAATCTGTCAAAAACGTCAATAATTTTCTCTTAGGCATAAATTACAAGCGGAAAAATCAATACATGTCAGGAGTGACAATTTATAATTTTAACTCAGATTGACACTCATAACTGTAGCAATCTCTAAAGAGAAATGCACACTTTTAGATCTCGTATTCAGTCAACTTTTGGTATGGAAATTATTACCGGCAGTTCATTACTGATTCACCTGCGAAATACCGCAGTCATTGGTTGTAGACATATTAATCTATCGACGACGATGTTCTTAGAGTGGATACATTAGTTTCTTTTTCAATCATATTAACTTTTTTATATCAGTGGTTAGTTCAGTTCTTCCATTTTTTAGGAGGGCGGGGATGAACACTACGAAACTCCCCTCCTTTCGACATACATATTCTACACACACATCTTAGCCACTTATCTTAGTCTGTTGTCAGTAAAAGCGGATAAGACCATTTGAAATGAATATTTTCCTGTAATGATTTAACAGAAAAAACAGGAAACAAACTGAAACGCCGAACGGAAATTGTGACAACGGGACGAAAGCACCGTTAAATTTCAGTGCGGATGCACACAAGGCGAGATCTCTTTACGGGAACCGGCCATCCACGGCCGCGTGTAAGCGAGACTAACGGCCAAAGGACACGACGATAAATCGTCCGCCTAGTAAGCAAAAGACACAGGCTAGATGTCCGGTATGGCCACAAACTTTCAGCTGCCTCGTTGAATTTAATTCAATGCCCACAATGAGCAGCTACAACGTCTTTAACATTCTTCATTGGAAATTAAATGCCCGGCCCTCCAGAGGCAAATTCATCGTCTGAGTGACTACATCACGCTACTCACTGGACAGGGAACATGCCCGACAGCCAGAGGAATGCAAATAACTGTGAGTTAACGAGCACACAAAAAGGAGGCGAGAAGTGTACATAAGCCTAATAAATGAGTGGTATTACGTAGTAGTGGGATAAACGGCATTATTTATTTTTCGGTAATTTCCATGAATGCTTGTAATCGAAATAGCTCGGCCTGATATATATCGAATGTGCAAATCTGAATCGATTACGCGACTATTCAGGCGCAGCTATTTTGTTCGTAGTCATGGAACGTATTTTATTGCTATTTCATTTCATTCTTAATGGTCCCTTTTAGTCATTACATACTTAATTCAAATCAAATGTTTGTAAAGTCTATGGGACTTAACTACGGGGTCATCAGTCCCTAAACTTATGAACTACTTACGAACTAGGACGGCACAAATATCCATGCCCGAGGGGGGATTCGAACCCCCAACCGTAGTGGCCGTGCAGACCGTGACTGGAGCGCCTTAGTCTCCGGCCATACTTAATTAGTACACTGTATATTGGACAAGTCAAAATTGACGTGAGTGCCAGTGAAGATTTTTTTCGACTTCTTATGATTTAAAAGACCTCAAAGCTACGCAAAGGTAAAGGGGAAACTCAGAACCATTTAGTGACTGATCGTAGATGTAATTCTCTAAAATCGCTACGACTTCGAGAACCAGTCACTATATGGATGTGTCAGTTTATCCTTTACGTTGATTTGACTGCAAAGAATTTTATATGTTAAGAAATCAATGATATTGACGAATTAAATGTGGTAAATTTCCATTAAAAACTGTCACACCCATTTAATGACTAGATCTCGATGGACATTTTTTGAAGATATTCTGCAGCGATTTCTTAGGCGATGGAGGTCGTATCTATAATTTTTATTTCTTTATACAAATGAAATTGTTGATCTTTTGCCCTCACTCATCTCAGAAATGTAAACTGTATGGATACGTAACAGGTATTCCAAATTACAGTACCGTATATGTCATTAGAAACATACAACTATTTTCTACGAAAATGTCATTATTTCCGAATATGTTGTTAGATAGATACGTACTGCCAAGCTTCAATTTCGTCCGTGATAGTTGGGGCAGTGACAAGTACAATGAATTTCGTCAGAAACAATGAGCTATTTCCCATGAATGTGTTACCATTCTGTTGTAAAAACATTCATGTCAAAGCAGCTTTACAGTACCATTCTTCAAAATTATTTGTATGTAATTATACGTTCGTTACATTCATTTTTTGTCATCTCACGCATCAATGCCCGCATAATCGATTTAGGTTTACACGTTCGATATATATCGCTACAGACCGAGCTATTTCGATTGCAACCATTCTTGGAAATTACCCATTTTTTCGCATCCTGTTTCATTTAAATCTAATAGTAAAAGCCACTGAGCGTAAATGTCTTTTCAATTACTTTATTTTACGTTATATTCTAAAAAAATGTTCTTAGTGATGATCACGGTCTTATTGTTAAGCGGAAAGTACAGTCGTCATAATCTTTACAGCCACAAGAAAATAGAAATTAATACGAATTCAATGGCATGTAAACAACAATTTTGCCCTGTTCACGTCGCGTCCGGAATAGCATAAAATTTTTTCTTATATCTGTAAGAAATAACCTCTGCTACTCGCTGTGCAGCGGATACCTCAATATAAATTAGCTGCAGAAGCGAACGATACAAATATGCAAGGAATGACCATGGTCGCGTGTAAGGGATTCTTGCCACATACATTTTAGTGTATTTCAAGTAAGGCTTTATTAAGTAAGTCAGGGAACGGTTAAATTCTACTTACGGCAACGGCGGCTCAGTGTCCTAATATTGGCAACAAAGTGTTCCATGTACGCGAGTTATTAATTTAATGACCAGACAAGGGTACATACAAAAACATATGAACAAGGCAGAGCAGCAACATTATTAATCATTTATTTCACTGTCAACACGAAAGTTGTTCCATCTCATTCTATGAGACTAAGTATGAAACAGTATTCAAAACTCGTTGTCAACATCAGCTAACACGCTGCCGAGGGGCGTAAGTAAAAGTTTCTCCAGGACACTGAGGATGTCAAAGAAAGTTAAGACCATAACTAGCACCAAAGTTTGGATATTTCGGTAGTTCCCTCGGTAATTTCCTAGGAGCTGTGTACATCGAATGAAACGGCTGTTCGATCAGTATATATCGGACGTTCGACTCTCGCTTCGCTAGCGATGACGAAAAACTGACTATGGCGGAACAACTGCTTTGTGTAGCTACTAGCTAATACCTATGTTGATTCTTGACGTGAGAATTCCGTGAAATTTCTTGGCCAATGCAAATTGCAACTAGTTCGTGCATTGAAAAAGTACATCGAGAACTAGTCACTACAGGGGTGTAACAGTTTTATTTATTTATTTTTTTATTTTTACTGAATGTAAACAACTTATATTCGCTGTCAATGAAAACAGACTTTTCAGCCAAAGTTATGTAATTAAAACCAACTATGGGTATCGAAAGGATAGTTATCGAACAAGCGAATGTTATGATTTTTACGTACGGTATTTGTCGCGATTTTAAAGGATGTGGTTAGGCAGGAACTTCAGAATACAGCTTGTTTACTCGCAACAATTTAAGCTTGTACTCTTCGTTTCCAGCATAACCACGTCGTAGAAAATCTTAACTTTCGCTTGTACGATACCTATCGTTTCGGTAAGAACCGCCGTCTGATATATGTCAATCACTCTGCCCTTTCATTCGATGTACACAGCTCCTAGGAAACTACCGTTCTCTCAGATAAAATAGTAATATTCCTAACAATAGATGTAGTTGTAAAGGAAGTGAAAATTCCAGCAGATGCTAAAAGACAAAAGAAATGTAATAATGAACGCAAAAATTTCTCAACTTGGGGTGAAACTTTATGTCAAATGCGGTAAGTATTTTAAGAGAAAATATATTGCACTTCTGTGAAAATTCTAAGAAAAATACATGTTATATCGAAAACAATCAAAACTACCTACAGTTACCACTACATAAACAATGTCATCATGTTTTAATCCGACAGCATTTAAAAGTTTCTTAACAGGAAAACTGGTTAAATTTTATGTTGGGTTGTGTAGCCATCTTCCGCAGCAGCTGTTAAAATTAACTATAAGAGATATTGCGTCTTGTGCTGACTACAAGACAGAATGGTTAAATTTTACTTACCGCACTAGCGACCTCGCGTGACGTTGGCATTTGGCAAGCGAGTGACAAGGCAAATGTTTCGTCATGAAATCTTCGTTTTACAATGGCAATTACTTTTACTGAGGGTCCATATAAGAACCAGTTAACCATAGAGCAGGTACAGTATTAATTTTGCTGCGAGTGAAACGAGCAGCAATAACATTTACTCTGTAGCTCGTGAAAAATATTAACGCAATTCAACACTTCATTGTTCTTCTGTTGACAACATAAGCACTGGAGCCCGGCGAGAAGCTTCGTAAAATTTTACCAGAACAACATTATTTATTTATTTAATGTCTGTACAACACACCAATCAACTCATTCTACCTGGATTCTTAGAATATTGACATCTTGGCAAAGCTTTCCTACCGTGTTTTTGATGTTGCCAACATTGTCACGCGGGGCCGCCGGGATGGCAGCTAAAATTTTACCTGGAAAACTTACTGCACTGGCATCACTCACTCGCTCGCTCACTCACACACACACACACACACACACACACACACACACACACACACATAGTGGTATCTAGCACCTCACAAAACAATCTAAATAATAGACTTTTGAAATGCGTTAAAAGCTGCTGGCCTACTAGTACTGCACAATCAATGAACGTCAAAAACGTCATTACCTCATACTGTGGATTAAACGAGACCATGAAGTGTTCAGGAACATCAGAAACAAAAATTGAAGACCTGCAGTGGTATGCTACATCCGGCTAATTATTATTTTGACGACGCTTTCCAGAGATAACAAAGCGTGGAGACGAAAGGACACTCGGTGAAACGTGGAGATTATGGGGTAAGTAATGTAATAACCCATTTACATTCGGATCCAAAAGCCATATTTCGTAAACAGGTTTCCAGCGCATTTCATTGGACATGTAAACACTCCAAAAATATTCTGAAAATCCGTTTTTATACAGCGCTTTTCCATTCCAACACACGATATTCCTTCAAACCGTCTGGATTGCAATTATTATTATTATTATTATTATTATTATTATTATTATTATTATTATTATTATTATTATAAGTTAATGACGCGTGTTGCCCTTTAGCAGGGCATCTTCAGATTATCTGCGTGACAGAATTCACACAAAATTACAAGGCGGAATTACAAACTGTTATAATGGTACATGGGCTTATTTTGTGTTAAGAAGACAGTATAAATGGTAAACAAAGCTTACAATGCGCTCTCCGTGGTTTGACACCGTAAATTGTTATTGCGGTGTTTCTATTTTTCTGGAATGTTTTTTTGGATTTCCTTGTCGCCCTACAAGAGCTACAGCGATGCTAGCGCTCCAAGCGGTTACATTCGCATTGCAGTGAACAAAATACAAATGACTTTTTATGATCGAATCTTCTGCGAGGCACTAGATATGTTGATATTTTTTTGACGAAAGCAGAGATACGTGAAGTTCCCTTTTACACTATCAAATTTTTATGATGTAAATGATGTAAATTTTTGACAAAGAAATATGACAGTGTAATACCGGCCTAAGCAATGTAATAACCCATTTACATGCGGATCCAAAAGCCATATTTCGTAAACAGGTTTCCAGATCCCGCATTTCATTGGACATGTAAACACTCCAAAAATGTTCTGAAAATCCGTTTTTTTTTAAGTTTATAACGCGTGTCGCAGAATTTACACAAAACTACAAGGCGGAATTACAAACAGTTATAATGGTGCATGGGCTTATTTTGTGTTAAGAAGACAGTCTAAATGGTAAACAAAGCTTACTACGCGCTCTCCGTGGTTTGACACCGTAAGTTGTTATAACGGTGTTTCTATTTTTATCGAATGTTTTTTTGGATTTCCTTGTCGCCCTACAAATGCTCGGGTAACAACGAATTACAGTTGGAACATACTCGATAGAGATGTGAGAAACATAAAACCGATTTTTAAGATTACCTTAATAGAAGCGGTGGTCTCTGGTGGGCCGGCCGCGGTGGCCGAGGGGACTGAGGCGCTCCAGTCACGGTCTGCACGGCCACTACGGTCGGGGGTTCGAATCCCCCCTCGAGCATGGATATTTGTGCCGTCCTTAGTCTTAGGTAGTTCATAAGTAGTTTGTAAGCTTAGGGACTGATAACCCCGTAGTTAAGTCCCATAAGTTCTACAAACATTTGAACATTTGATTTTTTTTTTTTTTGTTTTTTGTTTTTTTGTTTCTGGTGATACAAGATAAGCCCATGTTTACAATTGCGCTCACGGGCGGTGGGCGGGCGTGGTGTGCTACTCCGCCGACTTGTACAGACTAAGGGAATGTGGGTAGGGAGTGACATAGGAAGCCGATGTATAAGGCGGGACGGGTGAAATCTAGCTATCTGAATACAAATTTAACGAAAGGGAGGTCATTAAGCAGGACAGAACTCATGGTTGGAGTGCTGACAGGCCATGGGAATTTCAAAAAACACCTACATACAATGGGAATAACAGAAGAGGACCCTAAATGTAAGATCTGTGATGACGGTGATGAAACTGCATCACATATTATCTTCGAATGCATTGCATTGGAGAGTTAAAGGCACAGAACATTTAGGACAACCAGACCCGAAGAAATTATGTCTAATATCCAACTGGTAAAGGGACTCCTTGCACTGTTCAAGGGCATTGGTTGGCTTTACTAGACATACAGGGAGCGATACCGCACAATAAACTTAGTTTCGGTGCGGGCAGTGGCGGGTTGGACCAAGACTGTTTTGGCTTCCCTGAAAAAAAAGAAAAAAAAAATCAAAGCCGGACAGAAGTTTATAATTTATGTTGGACCAAGACTGTTTTGGCTTCCCTGAAAAAAAAATCAAAGCCGGACAGAAGTTTATAATTTGTGTTGGTATTTGTAAATGAGAGGAATTTTATTTGAACAGAGACATCATAATATCTAGGAATGTTTGATCTTTGCATGTCAACTGATCGTTTAGGAGGTGTGGGTGTCCAAAGTAAGCGCGCTTCGCTATCTCAAACTCTTCCAGTAAATTTAGCTTACGCCCCTTCTGCGCTATATGTAAGATTTGCATGTTGTCAGTGGTAGGTTGTTGATGATCGGATGCTTTAGTGTGTTCCACAAAAGGGGAATGTTTTTTGAGTTGGCCTTTTTTGTAAGAAGGTGCTCAGTAAAACGTACTATAAAGGTCCGGCCTGTCTGTCCTATATATTCTGCTATGCATTCGGGACATTATAGTTTGTAGACTACTGAGGAATGGTATCTGTCCGTATTGGCTTGTTCGTTGTGTGGGAGAATTTGCTGTATGCTTAAAGGGCTACTAAATACGACTTCTACATTTGTGCCACGAAAGAGTTTAGCCAGGTCATAAGAAAAATATCCCATGAAAGGAAAGGAATTACAAATACCAACATAAATTATAAACTTCTGTCCTGCTTTGATTATTTTTTTTTTCAGGGAAGCCAAAACAGTCTTTGTCCAACCCGCCACTGCCCGCACCGAAACTAAGTTTATTATGCGGTATCGCTCCCTGTATGTCTAGTAAAGCCAATCAATGCCCTTGAACAGTGCAAGGAGCCCCTTTACCAGTTCGTTATTAGACACAATTTCTTCGGGTCTGGTTGTTCCAAATGTTCTGTGCCTTTACTCTCCAATGCAATGCATTCGAAGATCAGATGTGATGCAGTTTCATCACCGCCATCACAGATCCTACATTTAGGGTCCTCTTCTGTTATTCCCATTGTATGTAGGTGTTTTTGAATTTCCCATGGCCTGTCAGCAATCCAACCATGAGTTCTGTCCTGCATTGTAAGCTTTGTTTACCATTTATACTGTCTTCTTAACACAAAATAAGCCCATGTACCATTACAACCGTTTGTAATTCCGCCTTGTAATTTTGTGTAAATTCTGTCACGTAGATAATCTGAAGATGCCCTGCTAAAGGGCGAAACGCGTTATTAACTAATGAAAAAAATTGCAGTCAAGACGGTTTGAAGGAATATTTATTCTAACTGATTGCTGCTGTACACCATGAATTGGAAATCATTTCAACACACGATGTTCGTGCCCACATAAACATAACCGCTTTCTATATGTACTTAGCTTGACAGGTTTCATCTTGTTGGTTACATTTTCCCTGTATACCATACATTAGCGTTAAATACAATAAATTGTAATTACAATAACATGACAACTGACTAACGCTTTTTACATCCATAAGTAGTTTCATACGAATGTGTTTCACGCATTTCCATCCCAAAGTAGGATTCATGTGAAGACTGGTCAGGTCATTTGTTATTTTAGGCTTGTGTTTGTATGTCTACTTAGGAAACCCGGTAATGGGGCAGAATTGACCATCTCCTCCTCTTTTTCCTCTCCCTGTCCCTACTTCTTCCGTCCTATTTCTATCCATTTCTTCCCCCTTTATCTGACCTCTTATCTCTCGCCCTGAGTTTGTGCGTTGTTTGTTGTTATTGCAAACAAATCCGTGATTGATAACTGCAGTCTCTCTAAATTGATTTTTAAGTCGGGTTAAATCATATAAAGTTTTGTGACTGACCTCATCAGTTACTGGATTTGTGAGGATTTTATCATCGTGTACAGAATTTTCCATAGCTTTCATCCGCATATGGGCAGGCTCCAACGATTGACAAGTTTTAGGTATTGTAGAAGTATTCTAATCCCAAACAGATAATGCATAAATACAGCTTTCACCAGCGCCAAAGAAGAAAATAATCGTGTGTAAATTAGAATTGATATACACGGGAAAAACAATTTGCCTAATGGCTTCGAAGTTGACAGCATGATAGAAAAGGAAACCACACATATCAATTCACAACCCATGATTTTCTTTCTCGCAGATGTTTCTAATAGAAAAACTATGCCTGTCTGAAAAAATAATTTTATTTCAGGACCAAAACTGCTTATTTATGCCAATTTTGGTGTTATTCTTTAGGTGATTTTGGTGTTATTTTTTCTCAACATCGGTGCTATTATTTATTTATTTATTTATTTTTCAAAATTCGGAGTTAGTTTGTCAATTTCCTTATTCTGTTTTGGGAACTTCACTACTGTTTTTTCCTATTTTTTGTCAAATTCAATTGATTTTTACCAGTTTTGCAGTATTTTTGTTAGTCTTGGAGTGACGCTTTTATCTGTTATTTTATGTACCAAATTCGGTCTATCTAATATCCGTGATTTTTGGCCAATTTCTGTTTTTTGCCACATTGGGTTTTCGTGAGATTTGTTTCCTTCTTTATACTTATTGCTTTTTTAATGTCATATTCGGCCAGATTTAATGTATCAGTTGCCAATTTTTGAGTGTTTTTTTAATTCGGCGTTTCTTACAGTTCCTTGTTTAGTATCAATTATGATATCTTTATTACCAATTTCGGTGAGTCTCCCAGCTTCTTTGCTGTTTTGACGTGCCATCGTTGTTATTTACAAGTGTTATAGACCCATTTTATGTTTATACAAGAACCGCCTCAATCTTGGGGAAAAAGGAAGTTCAGTAAGTATCAGTTAAGAATCTGCTTTATACAGGAAAATAAAAAATTCCGACAAATTTCGCTAATACCTCCAATTTTGTGCTATTTTTCACGTCATAATTTTCGTAAAATTTTCGTGCCCCTTTTAGAAGTTTCTTCTAACGACATTAACCTCAAAATATTGGCATTTTTAGATTAAAAGGTGTATGGTGCATGTCCACCCGAATGCTCCTTAGCTTAAGATCTAAAATTTTGAAGTAACTCAGTCAATAATTTTTCTAGATTTTTGATAATTAAATTTGCTTTTTATACATGACATACTGCACAAATATATATAGCTTATGTGTGTGCAAATATTACTTGTAATATCCAGGGAGGGGGCGGGAGGAGCTATGGGTTTCAGCAGCCTACACCCCCCCACCCCCACCCCCCACCCGACAGTATGAGGACAACTTACTTTTGTTCAATTATTATTTTTTCACGTCAGTTTGAGGTACGATGCCACTGATTTTCTGTGCGCTTAGCCCCACCTTCCTCCCCAGACCACAATCCTGGGTTCGCCGCTGATATCACTAAAATTTTGATGTATTTTTTCGAGGTTTGTGGCGGCTACCTTCAACAACGACTTTATATATTAATATACTCGTATATAAGTGCACACCGTTGCCGGGCGAAAATACATTTTTGTAGTATCGTATGCACTGAGGAACAAGTAGAGAGATACCGGACAATAATATGTTGGATTCTTTCCCGACCGCAGAATATCGTCGTGGCTTTGAGTCAACAAATCGTTGGAAGAGCCATTCAGCAATATTAAGCCAATCTGCCACTATAGCCAATCATAATTACGAGATGTGTTGCTGATGTAGGAATTTGTGCACGTGCTGTGGCGTACTTTAACGGTTTCGTTCGCCGTACGTCCCGCATAGATTTAGGCGGTTATTCACCCAGTGATGCTTGATGTTAGTCCCGATGACTTCGGAGGCTACTGCGTTATCATGGCGTGAGTCAAGCCTGAAGTCTTGTAGTCTCGGCACAGACTTGAGGCTATGTATCTCGGAATATTAAATTTCCCAACAGCTTCTGAAATAAAAGTCTGTCATATTACGGGGAGGGGGGGAGGGGGAGCGAACCGTTAAATCAATTTATTATGGACAAATGCCAAGATAGCTTATAATTGTAATTTAGATCACCGGTTTCGGCAGATTGCACACCCATCTTCGGAACTGTAAATACACCTGAAAAATCTTAGAATGGTATAATAAAAAAAAGTCAGAGAATGCATCCACTTTCATCTGAATTTTAACTTAGTATCACCACGTCACATTAAAACATGAGGCTTTTGATATTTTATTTGTATGATGACAAGCCAACAGTAGTCTTCGCGAGTCATATATATTATTTCTCGTCGGTATTTTTTTGTGGTTACGCCATATCTTCCGTATCACTTATCCAAAATTAAGGATTGAGGAATCATTTTCAAGTTTTCGTTCTCCACTAACGACGACAAATACTCAAATAGTTTAAAGTTATTGTTTTCACAAAATACTTCATTTTGAATATATATTCTTAGTACAAGTAGATACTCTTTGAACGATCGTAAATGGGACATGTATTTACGGTTGCTCCTATCAGCCAGCGTGCCGATTATCAACGTAGTTTGCGCGACCGATATAAAAGCAATGTTTAGATTTTTTACGAATGCTTAGTTTATCACGAGATTTCTGTTTCACACGTCGATGCACAACAGCTCTTGGAGTTGTTCACTTCGTTCAAGCAAGCGTTGTGTACTGCGCGAATGAACTGTATTGTCTCAACGTTCAGTATCACAGGTAAGTGCCAATTACTATTATAACTTATAATAATTAATTCAACATTTAATTCCCCGCTACTTTACGGTGCGTGCAATGTTATTATTATTATTATACATATGTACTTGCTTCTGCCTTTTCTCCATTACTATCTTACCTTTCTGTGACTGATCAGGATACAGTGCGAATTATTAGCAGGGTCAACTAGTATGTTTTTAATAGGCAATAAAACTCTTCGGAGTTTTTGGCCGCATTGTCAATATAAAAAATAGTTGATGAACTCTTCTCGGGTGATCAGTGACACGGGAGTCGCCCAAGCGGTGTCCAATTGAATGACTTGCACCAAGCTAATGAGCCACGCGAAATTATTATTATTATTATTATTATTACAGCCGAGTGGTGGCATCGTCTTGGCACAACGTTTCTATCAGTTTCGTACTCATCATCCTCAGCCCCAGAGGATCATATAAGCAGAAATTTCTGGATAAAAAAAGAGATACTGAACATAACTGAGAAAAAGAGAAAATATAAAAATGCAGCAAGTGATGCAGCCAGAAGGAAGTACAGACGTCCATAAAATGAGGTTGATGGGAAGTATAGACTGAATAAGCAGGAATGGCTAGAGGACAAATGCAAAACCGCAGAAGAATGTTTAACTAGGGGAAAAATAGATACCGCCTACAGGAAAATAAGACATACATTTGAAGACAAGAAAAGCACCTGTATGAATATCAAAAACTCACATGGAAAACCAGTACTAAGCAAAGTGGGAAAGCTAAAAGGTGGAAGGAATATATGGAGGGCATGTGCAACAGAAATAAACTTGAATGCTGTATTCTGGAAACGGAAGACGAAGTAGAGGAAGGTGAGATAGGAGATGGATTTGACAAAAAAGAACTGAAATAATTGGTCCCTGGAGTAGTTGATATTCCGTCTGAACTACAGATATCGTTAGGAGAGTCAGTTATGAATAAATTGTTCCTCCTGGTATGGATGATGTATGAGACAGAGTAATTACCCTCAGACTTGAAGAAGAATATAGTGATTCCAATTCCTAAGAAACCAGTGCAGACAAATGTGAAAATTACAACTATCAGTTTAATGAGTCAAGTTTGCAAAATACTAACATGAATTATTTATTAAACTGTTGGAATCCGACCTTGGGGAAGATCAGTACGATTTAGGAAAAATATAGGAACACGGAGGCAATACATTACGACTTACCTTAGAAGATTGGTTAAGGAAAGTAAAACCTACGTTTTTAGCATTTGTAGATCTTCAGAATAGTTTTGACAATGTTGCCGGAATACCCTTTTTAGATTTTGGAGGTAACAGGGGTAAAATACGGATGCGGGGAGTTATATTCAACTTGTACAAAAACCAGACAGCAGTTATTAGTGTCGAAGGGCATGAAAGGGTGGCAGCGGTTGGGAAGGGAGTAAGACAGGGTTATAGGCTTTTCATAATGTTGTTCAATCGACTGATGACCCCGTAGTTAAGTCCCATAAGCTCTACAAACATTTGAACATTTGTTGTTCAATCTGTACAATGGGGAAGCTGTGATGAAAAGTAAGGAGACTTTTAAGTAGGAATTAAAGTTCAGGGAGAAGACATAGCAATTATGTCAGAGACAGCAAAAAGACCTGGAAGGAAGAGCAATGAAACGGACTGGACAGTCTCTTGAAAGGAAGGTATAAGATGAACATTAACAATAGTAAAACAAGGCTAATGCACTGTATCAGAAAATCAGGCCATGCTGAAGAATTAGCCGCGGTGGAGCGGCCGAGAGCACTGAGGCGCTATGGTCCGATGCGGGAGGCCGTTCCCTGTGGGGGTTTCGAATCCCCCCTTGGGCATGGCTGTTTTGTCGTCTTTAGTATAAGGTAGTTCATAAGTAGTTTGTAAGTAAAGTCCCATAAGCTTCACAAACATTTGAACGAATTAGATTAAGTAATAATACAATGAAAGTGGTTGATGAGTTTTGTTATTTGGGTAGCAGAATAACTTCAGTGGCCGAAGTAAAAAAATATAAAATGAAGAATGGATATTGTAACTGAAACGGTTCTGTAGAAGCAAAATTTGTTGACCTCCAATGTTAATTTAAACATTACAAAGCACTTTATGAATGTATTTATGTGGTGTGTAGCATTGTACGGGAGTGAAACGTAGACGATAAGGAGTTCAGACAGAAAGAAGCTTTTGAAATGTAGTGTTACAGACCAATGATGAAGTTTAAATGGGTAGATCACATAACTAATGAGGAGGTACTCAACAGAATTGGGAAGGAGTTTCTGGCACACTCTGACTAAGAGAAGGGATAGGTTGGTGGGACACATCCTGAAACATCAAGGAATCGTCAATTTAGCATTAGAAGGAAGTGTGTGGAGTGTGGGGAGACCGCGGGACGAATACAGTAAGCAGATTCAAGAGGATGTAATTTGCCGAATTTATTCTCAGGTGAAGAGGCTTGCACAGGACAGGGAAGCGTGGAGAGCTGCATCAAAACAGTCTGTGGACTGAAGACCACAACAACAATAATGTCCCATGCGTTTAACTCCAGCAATCAGTCCACCTACTGAGACTCGTAGTTCCTGTCGTGCGGCATACAAAAATCTTCAAATGTTTGTATAGCTTATGGGACTTAACTACGGAGTCATCCGTGCCTAAGCTTACAAACTACTTATGAACTAGCTAACACTAAGGACGACACGAATATCCATCTGCGGTGGAGTAGCCGAGCGGTCTAATGCGTCTTGCTGCGGAGCGCGCGGTTGCTCGCCGTGGAGGTTCGAGTCCTCCCTGGGGCATGGGTGTGTGTGTTTGTCCTTAGGTTAGTTTACCTAAGTAGATTGTAAGCTACGGACTTGTGACAACGCAGTTAATTTACAAACATTTGAACATTGTTTTTACCCATGCCCGAGGGGGGAATTCGAACCCCCGACTGTAGTGGCCGTGCAGACCGTGACTGACGCGCCGCAGTCCCCTCGCCTACCGCGGCCGGTCGTGCGGCATAATCACGTTGGAAAACGTTTCGTCATAAATCACTGGAGAATAAATGACAGTTCTACCATTGGAAGGTCCTTTTGTACCGCGTGTACGCGATAGCACTGCCATCTGTATCCGCACATATCGGTATTCCATTAGTTTGTCACCTCAGCGGAGCTGCCGCGCACGCCAGTCAGCTCTAGCGCGGGTGTCCAATTACAGAGTGACTGAGCAGCCATCGGGTTTTCCGCGGCAGCGCGCTCGCCAGCGCTCGCAGCGGCCGGGCTGTGAACTGCATTCCGCGCTCGCCTCTCGCTGTCGCCAACACACGCGCGGTTGCGTTGCGTGGCGCGCCGGCCGCTGCGTACGTGGTTCCCCTGCAAATACCGACCAGATGGCTATCGACCGCAACGGTAGCGCGGACTCGTAATGCCGAGATAATAAAGTACTACGGTAGAGGCAGGGCGGACAATGGAGGCGGCAGCGGGTCCATTGTGCGCCAGACGCCGGATCGCGGGGGCGAGACGCTAACAGGCGCGTGGGGGCGGCGCAGCTGCTGCGGGAGGTCCCGCCCAGCCGCCGAGGAAGCAGGAGCTCTCAACAGGTCGTCGTTATGCTATCAAAGCATCACCTTTGGCCAGCATTACACTATCAAATTACTGGACAAAGAATTGGACGGAAAAATTGGATGAAATATTGGTCCTAGTCTTTGACAGAGAGAAAGCTGAGAAAGCAGAATCTCTCAGCAAGTCAGCGTTATGCTAACAAAGCAGTGGCGTAACTATGGAGGGGGAGGGGGATGAGGGGGATAGAAACCCCCTCAGGAACCAAATAAATAAATAAATAAATAAAACGAATGAAAGAAATTGTATAACAGCAATCTGGTAAAGGTAAAGATTGGAAACTGGGGGTGTTTTACCATAAGCTTCCATTGGATGGGAGTGAATTAATCTTCAACGAGAGTGGTAGACCGTAGTCTGTCTGGAAACCGACTAAAATTTTGCTCATCAAGCAGATCTATCCTCCTCCCCCCGACCCCAAAGCCAAGTCCTAGTTACGCCACTGTATCAAAGCATCACCTTTGGCCGGCATTACACTATCAAGTTATTGGACAAAGCATTGGATGAAAAATTTGAATGAAATATTGGTCCTATTCTTTGACAAAGAGAAAGTTGAGAAAGCAATAGCTCTCAGCAACTCACCGTTATGCTATCACAGCATCACATTTGGCCAGCATTACACTATAAAATTGTTGGACCAAGAACTGGACGAAAAATTTGAATGAAATATTAGTCCTATTCTTTGACAAAGAGAAAGCCGAGAAAGCAGTAGCTCTCAACAAGTCATCGTCATGCTATCAAAGCATCACCTTTTGCCGGCATTATACTATCAAATTATTGGATAAAGAATTGGATGAAAAAATTGTATGAAATATTGGTACTATTCTTTGACAAAGAGAAAGCTGAGAAAGCAGTAGCTCTCAACAAGTCATCGTTATGCTATCAAAGCATCACCTTTGGCCGGCATTACACTATGAAATTATTGGACAAAGAACTAGACGAAAAATTTGAATGAAATATTGGTCCTAGTCTTTGACAAAGAGAAAGCCGAGAAAGCAGTAACTCTCACCAAGTCATCGTTATGCTACAAAGCATCACCTTTAGCCAGCATTACATTATCCAATTATTGGACAAAGAATTGGAGGAAAAAATTGGATGAAATATTGGTCCTATTCTTTGACAAAGAGAAAGCCGAGAAAGCAGTAGCTCTCAACAAGTCATCGCTATGCTATCATAGCATCACCTTTGGCCAGAATTACACTGTCAAATTATTGGACAAAAAAATTGGATGAAATATTGGTCCTATTCTTTGACAACAAGAAAGCCGAGTAAGTAGTAGCTCTCAACAAGTCATTGTTATGCTATCAAAGCATCACCTTAGGCTGGCATTACACTATCAAATTATTGGACAAAGAATTGGACGAAAAAATTGTATGAAATATTGGTCCTATTCTTTGACAAAGAGAAAGCCGAAGCTCTCAACAAGTCATCGTTTGCTATCAAAGCATCTCTTTGGCCGGCATTACACTATCAAAGAATTGGACGAAAAAATTGGTTGATATATTGGCCCTATTCTTTGACAAAGATATTGTCAAATTTGCTTCACAATGGCGGTGTTATGCTCAGCTGTTGTTTATACTACAGTTGTGTCTGGATTATAATCTTCCAGCCTGGCTTTTAATGTTCTGCCTTATAAAGAATTTTCACAAACTGGAAGAAGGATTAAAAAAAATCTTTTTAGGTGCAACGCAGCAGTCGTATCTTAAAGTTTTGAATGTTTCAATTTAGAGAACAAAGCCGCATAAGTCTGCGGAATATGCCCGGAAGCAATTCTGGACAATCAATCTAGATTTTTCCGCTCACTCAAAGGAAATGGTCTCCAATACGCTTTATGTAAAGAGAAAGGCTCTCTTAGGTCAAGTTATGATTTCAATTCAGAAAAATCAGATTGTTCATAAGAGTACTTAAATATGAATGAAAAAGGTTTTGATTTATTAGATCTCTAAATTTTTATTCTGGAAATCTTAAGAGCATTACCTTCATTAACTTTCAGAACTATAGCTCAACCCATTTTCGCACTGAGTCAATTTATAGCCTAACAATCAGAGTTAACTAACTCGTTCACAATAAAAGACCGTCCTTTTTTTCTTGGCGGTTCTAATTTATTTTGGCCGTGTACTGTTGAGGAATGTAAATTGGGTCAATTTTCTTTGCCTTTTTAATTTGTTTTCTATTACTGAATGAGCAGCATCGCCTTCATTATGTGTATGCCCATAGATGAAGAATTATACATTTATTCTGTTTAAATACAGAAATAATGCTTTAACAATTTATTTGGTAGGGTGACCGGTTTCGATATCTTATGAGACCACCATCAGACCGATTCCTCTCGCTGTTGATGCCGAGGCGATGAGCGTCCGGCGACTGCTCAAATAATATGCCGTATATTTCCGCAGATAAGACGACCTTCAGATAAGACGAGGTACAAATTTTCATCAGTTTTATAGTTAAGCATATATCTGGCCTATAAGACGCCCCCCAAGGTACCATATTTACCCGAATGTATTCCGCACTTTTTTTGCAGTTTTCGGGATCTAAAAATACGCCTGCGACTTCTTCGGAGGCAAAGCTTCAGGAACTTCCGAAAAAATGCCCTTAGAAGACGCCATAAGTAGTTTTCGTGATTGGTACATCTGGATTTCACCATTTGTTGCAGTGTTTGCGGTCTGCTTTTGAACTTTCTTTGTATCCGATCGTGAAGAAGCATGTATTTTTTACACCGCGATGTTAAAAAAAATTGTAATTTCTTTCGCCGAGACGACATTTAATCCCGCCGATGCACATATTATGCGGGTGAAAACACACGAAATTGCCCAAGAACAGAAGATAAACGATTTCTAAAGCCCCGTTTACACCGAAGCGAACACAAGCGAACGAGCAGCAGCGAACGAGCATTCGCTCTGGTGTAAACGCTATGCGCGCGCTGTTCGGTCACGTTCGGCTCGCATTCGCATGTGTTCGCTTGCGTTCCGCTGGGTGTCGGTTTCAGGGCGAACCATCAAAGGAACTTCGCGACCTCTCCGCTTCAGCGCTAGCATATGCGACAAACTGTGTATGCTCGCCTTGCGGCAGTCTGCTGTTTTCTCTTCCGTTCGCTTCGGTGTTAACGCGTATTCGCAAGTACAAACCAATGGGTGCGCGCACAGGCGAATTCCTGCCGAAAACGCATTCGCCTGTGTTCGCGCTTGTTCGCTTTGGTGTAAACGGGGCTTTAGATGCCGCAATTGTTGCGTAGAGATCCGAAATATTCTATCCCTTTCACTGCTCCGAACTCAAAAAAATAATTATAAGCGTTTCAGTGCGACTCAGGATATATTGAGAAATTATTTTTGACAAGCGACATTGTAAGATCAAGCTGCAATGTAAATAATTAATTCTATTCCTGCTTTATGGCATATAGGTTATGGTATGTTCCCTTCTCCAATCAGTAAATAAATAAAGCTAAAAAACCGAACATAAAAAAAAAAAAACAAAAAAAAAAAAACTTGGTTTTCGTAAATCTTTCCTCCACGATGTAAATTTCATCAGGGTAATATCGCAGATGTACTGCATAGCGCGGTTATAGCAATGCTTCGACCTCCAAACGATATATATCGAATCGATACCTTTCGAAACAATATGTATGGAATAAGCGAATGTTTCTAAACCGGAGATTCGCGCGCAACGCGCCCTCACGTACTAAGAGAAAAAAACCGCTTGTCTGTCTTTTACCTAACCCAACATTCGCTTTTAAAAAAGTTATCTGTAACGTAGCCTTAAGAAGGTTAGGTGTAGGTTAAACAAGAAGTTTTTTTAGTGCGTGGGGGCGCGTAGCCTCCGAATCTACGGTTCAGGAACACTAAATCGATTTACAGTTGTTCGTTCGATACATATCATGTCAGGCCGAGCTACTTCGAGTGTAAACTTTCTTGTAAATTACCCAGAAAGCTGTCTCTCTTAGGTTACTGCCTAACCACATCCTTTAAAATCACGACATATTCATAAAAATCATAACATTCGCCTGTTTGATATGTATCGCTTCGATTCTTAACCGCTTCGATATATATCGTTTAGAGGTCGAAGCCGCGCTATGCAGCACATCTGCGAAATTACCAATTTCAGACTAAATTTGAATCTATTTTTACCGTCGTATAATACGACCTCGAATTTTGGGGCCTTTCTTATGATTCAGCCATCGTCTTATCTGCAGAAATATACGGTATTTATTTTTATTTTGTCTGTCACAGTTATCACAGTAAAAGGTGAACTCCAAATTTTTATCATTAACAAGCGAAGACGGTTTCTGCAGATACATCAATAGGCAAGTACCTATCTCGTTTGAGCCAAGTTGACCTACGTATTCATTCCAAAAGTAACATTCGACGAAGTTATACCTAGTTGACAAATAGTAAATTTATAACAATTTTTGTATTGCAGTAAAATAGATAGATATCACCTGTAGGACACGGTACAACGGCCTGAAGATCAAAGGTTGACACTATGAAATTCTTATTAACTTGATGTTTATCATGAATTTTGATCTGACGACTTAAAACTATCTCTCTTTCATGAGTCTGGAACTTCGCTTTTAGCTCTGCATCGTCTGGTGTATTTTTGTACGCTTCACATAAATTTAACAAGTCTTTTTTCGTTAAGAAGAATGAAATATTGTATTCATTATTAAAAATTTTTGAATACATAATTAAATTTGAATCTGGTTGACTCTTACCTTTTTGAAGTTTTACGTAGACTCGAAAGGAAACGAAGCTTAGGGTTTAACGTCCCGTCGACAGCTTGGTCATTAGAGACGGACGTAGACTCTATGGAGATCCTCCAGACTTTTATCCCCCGGAATAAAGTCACGAATGGTTTTAGCTCGCGTATAATGGCTCTCCACCCTCGTTATTTATTATATGTGTTGCCTTACCGAGTCTTTAGTTAACGGATCTGTGATGCCCATGTTTTCCCCTCCTTACGCTGCCTGCGAAACCGTTGATTTTTTTGCTGATAACGGTACGAATAAAGTGTTCAAATGTTTGTAGAGCTTATGGGAATTAACTACGGGGTCATCAGTCACTAACCTTACAAACTACTTATGAACTAGCTAATAATAAGGGAGACAAAAATATCCATGCCTGAGGTGGTATTCGAACCCCCGAACGGTACGAATAGACCTGTCGCTAATACCCAACGTGTTTCTAAAAAACTGCGTGCAAACACGTAACTTGATATTTTTATTGTTGAGATAAAATGCATGGTTCACTTAACGGTACTTATTTGGGTTATTACATCTATACTTGGGATTTACTGGTTATATGTTTCCAGCTATGAAAGAACGTTGTTTCTCCAAATCAATTAACCCCCAGTAAGCATCGGAAATTAATTTTCGCTCTTCCTCAGTGAACTTAGTACTAAACTGGAGCCTACACTTTTATGTACATCTTGGAAGTAATTTTCTCTCAGGAAAGGAAAAAAAAAAAATGTTCCTTACCTGAGCAGCGTTGGCATTCTGAAATTTCTTTAGTCCAAGCAGACATTTTTAGAGGTCGTTTTTTGCTGCACTTTGTTGGGGATGGCAAGATATTTGCCAGTGTGTTATCTTGATCACCCTGTTGAGAAGATGATGATAGTGAAGAGAAACTAGTACACACTATATCTGAAGACGTGTGGTGGATATACGATATTGTGGCATATGAACCATGGATAAGGGGCTATCATCTAGTTGGGAAGCATTTTCCTCCTGATCTTCAGACAGAGAGTCTTCTGTATTTGAAGATTCACTCTCTGAAAAAAACCTCATACTCTGGATCACAGTGTGATCCATGCACAAGTAATGATGAGCTATCACTGCCATCATAGCAACATTTTATGAATGAAACACGATTTCTTTTCAAAGAGGTCACACAATTAGCAATAGGTGGCTGCACTTTCTGAAAATGAGTCTTGTGTCACTCCAAACATGAATTTCACTGCAAGAGTTAGATAAATTTCCGGTTACGGCCTTGTGAAGAACAAGGATGTCACTACGTTCAGTTTGTTCCGTAGTAGTTCGCTGTTTCCCTAGAAGCTTCGCTGTTTCCCTAAGAAATTGTAGATATCATGTTACTTGGTTTGACTACTTTTCTTGATGTGGCGAACAGCTCAGTAAATATCACAGGAGATGAGAATGCCATTTTGAGACTGTATAAAACCAAAGACCTATATAACTTATATATATATGTGGTGTCTGTTCCTTCGGACATGCCCGAAAGAACAGACGCCACTTTTGATCCTGCAGTTACTATCTATTCATATGCACGGAATGGATAAAGCTGAAATTGTGCACCCAGCCGGGATTCGAACTAGGAGCCAGCGCAACTGCCTAGGCTGGGTGCCCATTTTCAGCTTTATCCATTCGCAGTTAATATCATACATTCCGTGAACCTATCTAACTATTTTATCACTTTACTGAATTTCAAAAAATAATGGTAAATACCTAATAATAATATTAAAATAATAAAAACTGAAATTTCATTACTCATTGCAATAACAATGCCAAGGTTATTCTTCAAAGATTAATTTAAATTGTCGCATTGTAATGCTTGCTTCCAAAACGAGATGTGGCGCACGGATCAAAAATACTGAGATAATGCACACAGGAACAGTCTTAACTAAAAATGTGACAGTATTCTTGATTCAGTCAACATGCTACGCGTGCGAAGGTTCCAACACAACAAAGGTATGTTGTTTTTCGTGTTCCAACAACTGACATTTTTTGTGGCGGTAAAGCAATCTGGAGGTGTTTCAGGAAACTACGCAAATGACACTTTTCCTGTAGCAAGATGCATCTAAGTCGGTGCAGCCAGTGAAATAAAACGCTAAACTATTTTTTTACTGGTGTCACTATTTCTTGCGGGTGAGCGATACAATGTGACAACATTAATTTTTTATGTGTTTCATATTAAATTTTCATAAAAAAATTATTATATAATGTAAGCTGTTTCTTCGATACGTCAATGTAAGGTATGGTCTTTATATTATGCCAAGTGTAATATCTATGTAATATCTTTGAGCGGCGCAGGCACGCTCTTGTGTGTCTGAGTACTGGGACGTCAGTAGTAGGACTAGTAGTTGAGCTGAATTTTGAGCTAGTTGTTGTGAGATCTTTTTGTTACGAAGTGAGATAGATGACAGTGTTTGCTGCTCCAGATAAAGAGAGAGATGATTGTAAATGTTGCAGTAGTGTCTCGCCAACTAGTCACGCCTCACAATGCAGAAATACATTGTAGGTTACTTGAAGGAAGACTTAATGAGGTAAAGATTCTTTCTTTCTTTCATTTAATTATTTTATGTGGAATACATGAGTCTTCCTGATTCGATATTTTGCACTGATGATGTTCAATCGTGGGAACGAAATCAGTATGTAAATTTTTTAAATGAATTATTTCATAATGCACCACCAAGCTGCAAATTTATAGTTTTTATTGCAATATTGTGGTGGTCTGGCACGATTTCTATTATGGAGTCAACTTTCATTAAATAAATGTTAACCATATTTTTCAAAAGTTTTCAAAACAACATGAAGAAAGTAACATAAAACCCACAAAACTACACGATCGTAGGTTCGCTCAAAAAAAGAAAAAAAAAGTTCAAATGTTTGTACAATCTATGGGACGTAACTACGGGGTCATCAGTCCCTAAACTTACAAACTACTTATGAACTACTTACGAACTAGGACGGCACAAATATCCATGCCCGAGGGGGGATTCGAACCCCCGACCTTAGTGGCCGTGCAGACCGTGACTGGAGCGCCTTAGTCCCCTCGGCCACCGCCGCCGGCAAGGAAGGTAAGATCGACAAGCTAATCTTAGCAAAAACTTGTACAAATGAAACAAGAAATGACACAAACCGTTGAACAACAGATGCAAACTCAGTGGGCTAAAATGAAAAAAGACGTTAATGCGCAACTAGCATTCAGGCGAGACTCACACATATAAAACAGATAAAAAGAAGAAGAAGCAGTTCGAACATTGTAGCAAATCAACCTTAAAAACAAAAAAAGAGATACTCGACAAAGTAATCAATATTGTGCCTAATGAAGTGTTCTCACGCGTACTGGAAAAATACGAACAATTAGTCGCGACTGTTAATAAAGTTACGGGACAAATACAGAATTTAAAATTACACTGAAATCAACAGGATGAGCGTATCAGTACTCTTTCTGAACAAATAAACGACATCACTAAATGAATAACATTTATTCGTAAAATGTGACAGATTCTGACGTCACTTTACTAACTCCATTTACGGAAAAGCAATAATATAAAACTCTGAAACAATTGACGGCAAAACAGAATAAAGTTAACAAACACCTCGAACACGAGAAACAATAGCTTCCTCGTGTCTAATGTAATACAATGGCAATAATGAGCACAGTACTTTAGCCCGTACACACGCACAAAACACGTTAATTTTTCTGAACAACAAAATTTACCATGTTTAGCCGATGTTTCTAGAGAACAGAATTTTTCACATAGATCTGACAGACAACAATATTTCATGAATTTTTCTGAACGGACAAATACACACAGAAACGACAGTTTTGATTACAAACATTTTCTGGCTATTCGTAAATTTAAAATCTTCATAAACTTTCCCAACTTGGATTTCCCAACTACATACACAGGATTGGCTACATCAATTTCAGTTTCCTTTACCACCTAAGTAATCAATGGAACACGAACTAGAATTTAAGTGTGGGTACTTAGAAAATAAACTGGCTGTACACATGGTATGCGTTCTATTCCAAGAGATTGTCAAATCTATGCTGAATCATTTCGGAAACTTCAGAATCAGCAACCCATCAACAATCATTCACTAGATACGTGGTACAAACGAAACACAGGACACAGCAACCAACATAATCTGCACAATTGTCATTTATTAATCATCAAAATTATGATAAGAGAAATTGTAATCCTCATTATTCAGATGCAAATAACACAAACACTCCGAGACATGTGCAGTGCGCAAACAGAGTCAGGGGTGCCGACTTATGAAAATCACGTTGCTCGTGGATTCATTTTGCAAATGTTCAAATATTTGTAAATCTAAGGGACGCGGCCGCTACGGTCGGGGGTTCAAATCGCCCCTCGGGCATGGATGTTTGTGTCGTCTTTAGTATAAGGTAGTTCATAAGTAATTTGTAAGTTTAGGGACTGATGACCCCGCAGTTAAGCCTCTTAAGCTTACCAAACAAACATCTAAGGGACTTAACTACATTGGTTATCAGTCCCTAACACTAACTTAAAGAAACGTATGCTAAGGACAACACAAACCCATGTCCGAGGGAGGACTCGGACCATCGTCGGCGAACAGCCGCGCGCACCACAGCTGGGCGCTTTAGTGCGCACGGCTATTCTGCCGCAGCTTCATTTTCTTCCGTGACAAGGTTCAAGGAATGGGCGAAGCAGTGAACGTACAGAACTCGTGGCTCAAGTTCTGATTTTTGGTTGCAACCTAGAAAAAGCACCAGTTATGTTTGTCGCTCCCTCAGTAGCAATAACTTTGCAATATTATATATCCAAAGAAAAATGAGGAAGAATATCCATTAAAATTGTTAACAATATTTCAAATTTCAATAGAAACCAAAAAAATAATTCCTTAATTTGACAGTTATCACCACTGATACTGGGGATATTTTACCGAAGTACCTATACATATATATATAAAATTCTGGCGACTGAAGATTGTAAAAATTTCGTTACTCATTTGCCTCTCAGACAGACTTAACTCTGCCATGAACGATTTGATTTAGTCGTGCATGTCTTCGATTAGATGTTCTTAGCCCTGCTATGTTAAATTTAAGTTGTTAAAGTGCACAGTTATGTCAATTAGGAACATCAGATTTCATATCCAGTTTCAATCTTTTCGACTATGCACTACCACCTCCTTTCATTTCGAAAAGAGATATTTCTTTATGAATGGCAAATAAAAGTACAAAAAATTTCTCCACGACTAAGCCAAAGAACTGTGCTAAGGTATTTTTTATGCATGCTCCGTTTTACACATCTTTTAGAAACACATTGAAATGGTCGTGACAAAGCACAAAACTCACAAATTTGACAACTTACTTGATTACAGCACCTAGCTGCACTGATTCAGCTGACATGGGGTAATGAATTACTCGAAATGTCTTTCCCGAATTCACTTCTGAGTTCATTTCTGCACCTGTATAATATTTATCCCGGCTACTAACTCTCTGCGGGCTTCGCCTTCTACTTGCCCTTGATGTTTGAGTGAAGACTGTCTAACGGTGCTATATGTTGTACTTCACAGGAGAATAAAGAAGTCTGACATACAAGACAGTACGTATGACGATCCATCTTAATGAATTGAATTGACGGAACTTCCAAACTAACCACGGGTGTCACTGATCTCGGATTGTTGCAGCAGTCACGACTTGATTGGCCAGGGGACAGGGCGTTAGCCCTCCACATCCCCGCCAAACGTGCTACAAGTCGATGCAGTAAGAGCTCCGTTGGTCACCTATGGAAGGGCCTGCTTGCTAGGTCATGCTCCGCAGACCGCGAGTCAATATAAGCGTAGTTGACAGCATGGAATTTCCCCACTTCTTTGTATTGTTCTTCCTCATTTTGTGTGGGTGCTGAGCGCCCCCACATATTTAGTGGTGGGGTGCACGAGCACCGGAGCACCCACGAAGTCGGCGGCCCTGATCAGAGACTCGCACTTCTTGCGGGCGATCGGCCGGATTTATTTATTTATTTATTTTATTTATTTGTTTCTTCTGTTCCATATGACCCACTTGAGGAGTAAGACTCCATGGTCATGGAACAAGTCAATACATTGTTACACAAGAATGGTAATAGAAAAATTTTAAGTAGTCCTTTGCACACGACAATCTTAAGACAAAGTGAAAAGAATCAATAAAGAAAAAATGAATTAGCTTAATTGTTTAACTTTTCTAGGAGCTCCTCGGCAGAATAAAAGAAGTGAGCCACGAGGTAACTCTTCAATTTAGATTTGAAAGCATGTGGATTAGTGCTAAGATTCTTTAGTTCTTGTGGCAGCTTATTAAAAATGGATGCCGCAGAATACTGCACCCCTTTCTGCACAAGTGTTAAGGTGGTGTGGTGCAAATGTAGATTAGACATCTGTCTAGTATTCACCGAGTGAAAGCTACTAACTCGTGGGAATAAGCTGATATTATTAACAACAAAAGACATTAAAGAAAAAACGTATTGTGACGCCAGAGTCAAAATTCCCAGACTACTGAAAAGGGGTCGACATGACGTTCGCGAACTTACACCAGATATTGCTCGAACCGCCCGTTTTTGAGCCAGAAATATCCTTTTTGCATCAGGCGAGTTACCCCAAAAAACAATGCCGTACGTAATAAGTGAGTGAAAGTAAGCGAAATAGACTACTTTTCGTGTTGAAAAATCACTTATCTCAGATATTGTTCTAATGGTAAATATAGCAGAATTTAGTTTTGGAACAAGATCCTGAACATGGGCTTTCCATGACAGCTTACTGTCTATATGAACACCTAGAAATTTGAACTGTTCAGTCTCACTTATCACATGCCCATTATGTGTAATCATAATGTCAGATTTCGTCAAATTATGGGTTAGAAATTGTAAAAACTGAGTTTTACTGTGATTTAACATCAACTTGTTTTCTATTAGCCATGAACTTATCTCTTGAACTGCATGCCACTGCCGATACTGCAAGATTTGTTGACTTGGTAGATGTTAAAAACTTTTTATTAGAAATAGAAGACACTACACACAATACTGTGTCTCATCCAGTTATAACAGACTGTTGGTACAACTGATCACCCTGGTGTTCTCGATTCGAGTAGTCCAGTTTCTGTAATTAGCCAAGATGCGAAAATGAATGTGATAAACATATGACTGTCCTATTTTAAATGTCTTTATTTCCGTCAATAGTTGCAATATAATTGTTTAATTACATGTTTCGATCACTTGGATCATCTTCAGATCTTATAGTTGCGTCCGCAACTCGTCTGGCTGAGTACCAATTAGTACTCAGGCAGACGAGTTGCGGAAGCAACTCTAAGATCTGAAGATGATCCAAGTGATCGAAACATGTAATTAAACAATTATATTGCAACTGTTGACGGAAATTAACACATTTAAAATAACACAGTGCAGTTGCGGACACACTCCAGTCGATCGTGTCGACTATAACATGACTGTCCTATTCTACCATTACGTAAAATCAAAGTAAAAGGTGCCATTTTTAGCAATAGCGTAGATGTGAAATAACAGGCAAGATTGGATTTCAAGCGCCAAAACTACGAATTTACGATGAAACCTATTCATTGTGCCATTGCTGTCCACACAAATGATGCTGGTAATGGATTTCATTAATACAAAGTCATTATGAATTTTAACAATGCAGAAGTACATTTACAGAGTAAGACAGTCGTATTGAAGTTTGAAGACGTAAAAGGAAGCGGACGTAAATTTTTTAGGCTTTCTGAAAGAATATGTACCACCTTTTGTCTGATTTTACTAATGATACTTTAGACGATATGTACATTTATGACACTATCACCCTCTTGAACTCTTGGGCGGGACCCATATTGTGCAGGAACTGTCTACTGAAGAGGATACTGGAGGGAAAAGTAGAAGGAAAAAGAGGGAAATGAAGAAGAAGGTTTGGAATGCTACCGGAAGTGAAGAAAGGAAGAAGTTCCATCAGGATTCCCTGGACAGAAAGACATGGAGGATGTCCAGATGATACCTGAGGACAGCTTTACTGAAAGAAGAAGATACAAACAAAAGTGTCAATGTTTCTTTGTTCAATTGCGGTAATCTCCGAAAGTTCTTGAGTGATTATTTTGAAATTTTTACAAAACGTCGCATTTAAATAGAGGAGTTAAGTTATGTACCGATTTTTAAAGAAACTTTTATTTTTCTTAACAATGATGGCCTATAACAAATTTTATATGGTCAAATATTTCGTATATTACAAAATTAGATGTATAAAACAGGTGCGTATTCAAATGAAGTCGTGTACATTTTTTTAGGAATTCGTTGAAGAACTTTGATTTTTCCAAGATGTAAGATTCTGAACGTAACACTAAATAAGGCTTTAGGTTAGACAGAGCAGTACGAGCAGAGTGAGGAACGTGAGGAAATTGGCACAGCGATGTATGTTCTGGAGAGCAATGTGGTTACCATTTATAGCTAAGGCAAAAGTATACGTCACATGTAAAATGAAAACAAACATTACATTCTAAATGAAAGCATTCGTATTTTAAAATTCATATCGACCTTGAAGTTTTGTTATTCCAGGAGGAATCATTTCGAATATCACTCTGAATCGTTAAAAAGAGCATACCTTTCACCTGATGCTGAAAATTCAGGCACAAATGAAGTTACATCTTTCAGCTCCACTGTCAATAAGGTTCTCAGGACATTACTCCGATCATGGTACCACTTTCCACATGCACTGTCTATAAACGTTCGTTTGGTTGAATTAAAGCCACCTGCAGGTTCCTGATTCACTACCGCATCTGTCTCGAAGCTTAGCCCAGCCAGGAAATTTTTCATGGGACAGAAGAGATTAAAAACAATGTAAAGTTCGCACTGTATGCTGGCGAATACTTGTGAATGTATAACCTGCCGAAACCGTTAATTTTAATGAACGGAGATTAGCTATCTTCGCTGTTGTATTGTGTAGTTTGAAAAATAATAGCTGTCATTAATTTATATCCTACCGTTGTAGTTCATAGACTTTTTTATGTAGTGAACCTGAAACTAATAGTCCAGAAATACAATATGTCATTACTCGTTCAATAATAGCACAGCATAGTCTTTTTTTATGTAGTGAACCTGAAACTAATACTCCAGAAATACAATATGTCGTTACTCGTTCAATAATAACACAGCCGCAGAGGATGGTGTTATGACAATGGCGTGAAACGACTTCTCTGGAAACAGAAAAATGTCACGTTCATTGATGAGTCCTTATTATTATTAGTTCGTAATAATGGAGTATCACTCCTAGCCTCTAACGTGAGTTAACGCTACTAGATTACATTCTACGTCGTTTTGCAGGCTAGAACCTGCTATTATATGGCACGTGCAAATGGGTACTACAATGCATAATTGGTTCCAGTCCTTGAATAGGCCTACATATATTAAGTAATAAAATAATAGGAACCTATCAGACGATACCTCTATTAGAAACAAAGAGATCTAACACAAGAGGATAGACGATGTTTTCTACAAAGTAATTGTTAAAGAATAGGGTTTTTTTGCTCTGTGTTTAATCCATGATCAAGTGACATTTTCGTTAAAAAAAATTAGTATTTTGGTGTTTGTATTATTCTTGCTTTGTTTTTCGAGCTTTATAGATCGATGTAGTTTTATGGTGATTCTTATCGTAAATAATATTTATTCATTGAAAGTAATTCTTTTTTCATGTAGCCGAAGTAATATAAATCGTTCAATAATTTTCATGTGGATTAATGACTGTTCCTAACGGCCTTTAATGCACAATGAAAAGCAGAGGTTCTGTTCCAAAACACGGTCGGTCTCACATTGTGGCCGTTATTCAGGATTATAAAAAATTCCCGAGCCTATTTCTTGGTAAACTAAGTCTGATGCTTTATTTCAACCATAGGTAACACAATTCCGATTTTATCAAAATTTAGTGAACATCGTTGCAGTTAGTTAAAAGTCGTAACAACCCGAAATATTACAGGAGTTTTACTCGCAAATGTTAAGGAAAGATAATGAATATTCAAATTAGTGTCATGTCTAACATCCGTTCTTACTATATTGAAGGACATTTAACCAACATTCAAACAATTTTCTGAGAATGGATTCACGTAATATTCACTTTATAATACCGACGCCAGTAATAATTTACTTTTGGCTGTAAAACTAAAGAGTAGAGTAAAATCACACGAAACTGCAACAAAACCAGGCGACAAGTATTACAGTACAAAACACGATCACTTATGTTACCCTTAACCAGTAATTCATATTTGGCTCTCACGCGTAGGAGATGAAATGGATGCTTCTCCACTGTTGCCTTCTCGTAGAAGTTTCTGCTACGTTATCTTTCAACAGTGACAGTGGCGTACAAGAAGGAAGAAAGGAAGATTCGAGTTTAACGTCCCGTCGACATCGTGGTCATTAGTTACGTAGCACAAACTCAGATTTAATAAGGATTGGTAAGAAAAATTGCTGCGTTCTTTGATAGGAACCAAACCGCATTTGTCTGGAGTGATTTAAGGAAATCGAGAAAAACCTAAATCTGGTGGGGTGAGGCGGATTGCAACATACGTCTTCCCGAGTGCGAATCTAGATAAGGCGAGACCGCGTGAGGTCTCTGCTCTTATCACGTATTCCGATCACGTTTTGGCTGTTGATCTGACGTCATGGAAGTTAGCGAGAGATCTACGCTGTGGATGGTTTCTGGAAAGCAATGAGGCCTGGCTGAATCACACGCATGCATACACCAACACACAACAGACAGATGTAGGAACGGAAAATGGATCACCTATTTCCTAAAGGACAATAAAATCATGCTCGAGGGAGGGGTCGAATCTCCGGCGGGAGTAGCATCGCCGTCCCTGATATGGCGTCCAAAACGGCTCGGATATTCTAGCACGGCGAAAAAAGTTATTAACGGATAATAATGTAATTCTATATTTGAAACTTAACGTTTGATTGATGATTCCCAGTAAGCGTAGTAATAGATATTCGTACAAATGATAAAGATATTGATCCTTTGCCAAGAGCCAGTCTGTTTTTGTTTCGACGGTTCATTTAGGTATATTCAGTTCGCATCATCTAGTCTGCAAGGAGTAATACATTTGTTCAGTCACACATAAACATACGTATATAAAATGGCATGTCACACATCAGTGACGATATACAGTATAAATTCGATTATTTCAAAAAATGTTCAAATGTTTGTTAAGCTTAAGAGACTTAACTTCGGGGTCATCAGTCCCTAAACGTACAAACTACTTATGAACTACCTTAGACTAAAGACGACACAAACATCCATGGCCGAGCGGGGATTCGAACCCCCGACCGTATTCGATTATTTGTGGCCGTAAGTCGTTCGTATAACGAAAAATCTGGATAACTGAATGTATGAAAAACAACGATTTTGTTTTAATATTTGTAGAAATATTACCAGTCAGGTGTTTGTCCATCCGGTATGAGTATATTTGTAGAGTTAATATAGGTGGTAGAGCGCTTGCCCGCGAAAGGCAAAGGTCCCAGGTTCGAGTCCCGGTTCCGGCACACAATTTTAATCTGCCAGGAAGTTTCATAACAGCGCACACTCCGCTGCAGAGTGAAAGTTTCATTCTGGAAACATCCCTTAGGCTGTGGCTAAGCCATGTCTCCACCATATCCTTTCTTCCAGGAGTGCTAGTCTTGCAAGTTTCGCAGGAGAGCTTCTGTGAAGTTCGGAAAGTAGGAGGCGAGGTACTGGCGGAAGTAAAGTTGTGAGGCGGTGTCGTGAGTCGTGTCGGGGTAGCTCAGTGGTAGAGCGCTTGCCCGTGAAAGGCAAAGGTCCCAGGTTCGAGTCCCGGTTCCGGCACACAATTTTAATCTGCCAGGAAGTTTCAATATAGGTGTTTATTCAAAACAATATGCGTGTACTGTTTTTGAAACATCCCGTTTTGTACATTTCATTTTTTATTTTAAGTTTTTTTATTGTTCGATGAGCGGAGAAAAAAAATTATGGGTTCCGTTTTCACAAATTAATATTGTTACTCGTTGCTTACAGTCTTACGTGTAACTTGGAACTGCGATCTCTCGCCGAACAGTTAAAAATTGCGAAGGAAATGATATTAAATTAAATCCCGATCCAGCACCATTCTAAACAAAATGCTAGTAACAGTCATTTTCGTCCAAATATGTTTCTAAAATCACCTTTCAAAAAACTGCTGCTTCTACATCATCTGACTTTTTATTCCCTTGTACATTCAATTTACAAATCCAGACAAAGATGTTAATCCGTATGCTTGTCCATTACTGATCTCAAACACTTTATTTTTCGATTTCTTCGACACTTTTCGATGTTTACTCTCCTCTTTACGAGGACTTCCAAACTGAATTGGAATATTTGTTAATATCGCCTGTCGTAGAAGTTTCTCCATTTTTAATAAATTCACAATGTTTGTTTCATATTTCAGCTATAAGGTCCATAACACAGTCTAAGATATACAGTCACGACACTCCCACAGATTTTTGTTATGCGCTGCGATAGCAGCGCTCCAAGCGCCCGGCAAGCTACGTTTCTGAATATGATAGTTGATGAGTTCCAATAGTATCGTTTAGATTGACTTCAGCATACTTTTTACATTAGGGAACGTATGTAGTGCGTTATAAATAGGTAATAATTTAAAAATAGCTCCCCATTTGTCTTTCGTAGGTTTCATAAGAGCCCTCATAGGTACGAAACGGTACATTACAGGACAGTTAATTTACAATCATCCTGTAACATACAGGCTTTAAATGAGTAATTTCATTTTCTATTAAAGATAAAAATACCTAGGAAACACCAGGAGACATGCCCTTTAGCAGAGAGACGTCAATTTCTACGCAGGAACGTTTAGTATTCTTCAATTCCAGTAAAATCGTTGTGGGAAACGTATATAGAATGACATAAATACGATATTTAACATACCAAATCAACCATCACAGCTGTAGCTGAAGGAAAACCGTCACAGACATGGTAATATAACGATAAAAGCAACCAAACTGTTTTCCAACGAAGAATACCCCAATTCCACAATTGTTGCTACATCTGAACCACAAACGGCAAGAATCATCAAAACATTGTTTTTTAAGCTAAAGTAATTACACTTAAAAGAATACGCACGTATAAGAAAGACGAGTGACGTGTAAAAATGTGAGGATCATTAGACTCCGTACCGAATTGATACACGTCGAAAACTGGCTGTCATAGTAAGAACAAACCATAATAGAAATTTATTATACCATTATGTTTATATGCAACTTACTTTCAGCGGAATAAGCTGCAAATATACATATATTCGTAAGTATTTGTTCATGACAGAGTTGTTATTTATACCACTGAATCATTTAAATGAGACTGTTTTTATATTAATTTTCGTATTATGTTTGTCTCTCGATATTTTAATAATGCGTGTAACGCAAAAATTATGATAAGTATTACGTTAATTACGTACAAAAGCGATTATAAACAAACTACCCTACTTCGGCAGCTTGCCCACCGCTAGGAGCGCTAGTGTCGCAGCAACTGTCAGATGGTAACAACTTTTACAGTCTTATGCGCTTTGAAATCTGAAGCAGAGACAGGACAAGTTGCAACGGCGCAGCGATGGGCAACTGTCCAAACTGAAACAAAAATTAAACGCCTCGGGCACAGATGGCGCGATTTGCGTGCGAATTTCGAGTGCGACACTCCTGTGCACGTACAGACAAGACTAAAAGAAATCTTTCCCGATGTTGCAAATCCTAATAATCGCGAATCCGTATAAAGGCCATTTTATACGACGATCGAAAGTTCAAAAGAAATATTGTGTTCACTGCAGCGTTCCAAGCATACTAATTCCATACCAATGACGTGTGATCGTACAAGCTTAGTTTCGTTTATACGATGAACTTCCGTCTTCACGTTTGATTACCACTGACAGCAACGCCTCCGTGAAAATTCGACCGTACTACAGTCTGTATATGCGAATTGTTTACTTTTGGATATATGTAATAGATGAAAATATTCAACTAAATAAGCTCACACTGTCGACGGTTGCAGGCAGTCTTTATTAGAACACAACAGCGAAAAATGGGGTGCGCCCTTGGTTAAGAAGAAGGGACGAAGAAAGATATGTTTACTGCATGCTGATGAAGGAACTCATGCCAAGGACCCCAATGAATTCTGAAACGTTTTACAAATAAATGCTTTCTTTCGTCCAAGGATAAACTCAAGGCCAAAATAAATTAGGGAGTATTCCGCCAAGCCAAAGGTACAACATACCTTTTACACTTGTGCTGCATTCTCAGCTATGTTTAATTTGTGCGTCAGTTACCGTATTTGCGGTCATTGCTAATTTGTGCAGGATCGCTTTTAACATTACGGATTTTGCCCACGAGAAAGTCGACTTCTGTAGGAAGAAAGATGGGTTGATAGTAGAAATAAAATTCTATTTTGAAAGAAAAAGTAAATAAATAAATAAAAAATGAAGTAAAAAGTAAAAATATTCGCACACTCTGTCCACAACCCAATGCAGAGTGATGTAAAATCAGCACTGAAAATTTCAAGAAGAAGGTATAATATTTAGAAGATGCGAACTGTAATCACTATTTTAAACGTGGGCATAAATACGAGTTTTGAATTGTAATTACTTTTTGGGAAAAACTAGGAAACAAAAGTATTAATTAAGATCGAGAGGTAGTATGACACACAGCCGTGTAATATTGAGCAACTTTTATCTTTTATCGGTGCAGTCCTTTCTTTTGTTAGCTTGGTAACCACTTTTCTGTGATGCGCCACTACACTCGTGGAGAACTGTTTTTGTTGTTCATCCGTGGCGTATTCTATGTATTCATTTTTATCGTAGCAATTTGTCTTTATGCGATTTCTTTGACCACCTGAAGTGTGTTCAAACGGCTTGGATCGCAATGTATTGAAATAATGTCTCTTATTTTAACAGCAATAATGTGGGGCAGGTCTTTTGCTTCAAAAATAGAAGCATTTTTCTTTGGAGATCTTCTTTCTGAAATTCAATCGTATTTCCTTAACATCCACTTCACCACTTTTTTTAAAAAAATTGGGAAGTGCTCAGAAACTGCACTACAACTGAATCTTTCGTCGGATCCCACAGAACTACCCTTCTTACATGAAAATAATAATAATAATAATAATAATAATAATGGCTGAAAACCACTTTGCTTGATCAGAAATAAAGGATTCCGAAACTGAAGTCGTTTCTGTGCCACTCTGCTAGGTACGGAAGTGAGAGTTGTAATAACATTTTGTAGTCTTCACTTGGATGACTTGGATTTTAGAGCATAGCACTTTTACTTGACCACTATTCTCCATCTTGTCAGAGATATTTGTTTTCCTCTTCATTTCCAATAGTTTCAGTAGTGATAGAATTGGCGGCACCTGAAAGGGTTTCTTTCTTTTACTCTAAAGACATTTGAGTTCCAAATAAACTTACCACTAGATAACTTTACTAGCAGACGGATTCCTCTTTCGTTCCCACTTTAAAGTTCAATTACCTGCAAAAGATGAAAAAATATATATTAGAAGCCTATTAGTGCAAATTACACTAATATTAGAAATGTCATACATTGAAATATATTCGGTAAATGTGCACAGCCTCTAAATATTACCCAGCTTTCTTGAGATTTGGCATTTATGTATACATTACATCTCTGGGCGTAAGGACAGTCATTTGAAAATCTAATCTATGGACTAATGAAAGACCCCCAACGAACGGAATAGTGAATGCATTATCGGAGGCAAGATGAAAACGAAGGCAACCCACATTTATAGAAGTTAATGTCTCAACTAGCTGCGCAGATGAAGAGATTGAAAGAAAGTGAGATGAAAATAAAATAATTTAGGCATTATGTGAGTCGAAAATTCAATAGTGATAGCTTACTGGAATTCAGCAACAGGATGAAAAGAAAAATAGTAACAGAACATGAAGTGCAGGTGAGGATTAAGAAAAAGGAATACATTGTAGAATTTTGCACAAGATACAATTCAATTAGCGCTATACTTTGTTTAAAAAGGTTGGCAGAAGGTGCACGCATGACAGAGACACGATAACAATGTAAATATCAGGTTGAATATACAGTGTCCAGTAAGTTTAGGTATCAGTGAAACATTCCATCTTAGCCTCACGCTGTGTTCAAACTATCGACCCCAATTTCTAAACCCTGATCATGACGTACAAAATTTTTGCTAAATATTATCATTCTTTGAAATGTGTCTTGTAGGTAATAAACTGGCAATTTCTTCATGATAGACTGTCTGTGAACGCGAAGGAACGGTCTTAATTGCTTTGAAATGTGCGCGCACTCGATCAGATATGCTGTGCTGCCGATAAAGTATAATTTTTATGTTATACCGGTAACGGAGAGCGCACCTGAGAGCTACAAACATTTAAGTCGAAGCAACAGTGCAGTTGAGACGTATCTATTAATAAGTGACTTTCAGCTTTCAGCTTTCTTGAAACTGGAAAATACGCATGGAAAATGAATTATTATTAAAGAAAAGAGGCAAATGAATCTAATTTTTAATGAGCTTCAAATAATATGTATATTTTTGTTAGTGGATTAACTAGGTAACACTTTGCTCTTCATTGTCAGTTGGGACGCTGTGTGGTTGATACAATATTATTATTATGGGGAGATTTATAATTTATTTATTTTTGTACAATGAATTTATATACAGGGTTAAACCCTGAACTGAAATGAGCTCTCTTTTATTGTCTTTGCTTTTCTTGACGATTTGGTATTGATAAGAGTCTAACAAGAAGCGTGAGCTTTTTATGATGATTAATCAACCTCGCCTCCAGACCTTGATTTTTTGCATTTTTAACGTTGTTACAGAACTGATCACTACAGTTTAGTATTGTACTTTACGTCACAGCCTAAATTCAATTATACAATACCCAAAAGTCGAGACATATAACAACATACAACACTCCAAATAATAATACATGACGCACTAATGATTCTGAATATACAGAAATAATAGTTCAAATAACTCTATGTATGTTTACACATCACTATTGTCACTGAAGACGTAAATTTACCAATTAAGTAATGTTTTACTTTTTATAATGAACTGTAATTTCATGTATGATCATTAATGTTTAAATGCACTACTGAAACAGTAAATTGTGGAAAACTGTAATGAGTATGTAAATCGTGAGTCTTAGCAGTTGTATCAATAGTATACGACAGTGGTTAAATTATCATATATGACCAAATGAAAACTCCTTGTAAGAAGGTATGTATCTCTGTAATGCATATTTCTCACTCTCGGTTCAGATGGTGTGGTAAAAGGTGGTAAAATATGTTTTGTGCCAGAACGTGTTGTGCGTGAAATGTTTTATTCAAACAGGAAATAATAATGAATATCTAAAAAAAGCCTGTAAGCATGTTCTCATTTCAATAGTACATAATTTTTGTGAACTCTGAGATTTCTAACAAAGCATGAACCACACCTTCCTACAAAAAATGTTAGACAACGCCTAATCTTTTAAGTACTAAGAACATCAAATTATTTTCTAAATTTGCTAGAAGTTTCCAGAAATGAAACGAAATCTACATTTAAAGCACGGCTACATGTTCTGAATCGGCATACCCTCTTCCAGTCTTGGATTTACGCAAAAATGTATTCTAGATGGGTTGCTACTAACGTGAAACAGAAAAAAAGTATCTCATTCTTTAGGAGCAAAAGTATCACTTAAAGGGGTTATTTTCGTTTTCTGTGAAAAAAAGTTGTGTGGCATCAAAGTAACTACACTTATGGCTTAACATCGATGGAAGATATTTATGTATTTTTCCACATATTAAACGTTAAAAATGGAAATTCATTGTATTGACTGTGTAGTTAACGTTTTCAATTTTCTCGTTTTCGGTTCGTTTGAATTTTAGAAAATAAGGCTATCTGAATTTAAAAATTGATCAATGTCAACTCATTCCATAGTAAGAACCTTCAAACTGAGATGGGTCTTCGTGCCACCTAGCATTCCAAGTGAGTGTAAATTCATTCCGCAATAATTAAATGAAAAGTCTACAACATCTAGGGGCTGAATTTAGTTATTTTTAAAGATCCCCTCCTTTGTGGCAGGTAAGATATTTCTTTCTAATGTTGTACAGTCATTCAGATCACACCATGACACGTGTCGCTTATCTTCTGTATAGCAGGTAACAATGCGTTCTATATTTTAAAGTCCAAAACAAAAGGCATAATTAATCTCTCAAGAATTGTGATATCTCATTTCTAGAATTAATTCAGTTTTCATCCTAACATGGCATCCAGTCAATAAAATGCCAGTGTTTCCTCTAATTTCAATCCATAAAATTTCATGAAACACTTGCCTATTGATAGTACTCCTGAGAGTGGATACATTGTCACGTAACATAATCGTAAGGCTAAGGCTAATCATGTCCTTAACAGGTATCCCATGCTGATCCATTGAAATTGTTTCTTTTTGAATTTCAGTCATTATGAAATTCATTCCTTTCGAAATGCAATATTTTTGAAATGAAATCTTCTGAAACGCCATTTTATTCAAGCTTGTATCGTTATTCTTTTTAACAAAGAGTTGATGTGTTGAAGACCTTTCCATCTGTCTTTTGTAGGTACTCATGGCAACTTCATATCTCAAAAGCTAATAAATTGCCATTTTTCTGTCTTATTGAAATCACGTATATAATAAAGCTTGATCTCTTCCTCCATGTTTAAGCTACTCCTATGAAGTAAAGAATTTTTAGGAGGAAAATTAATTTTCCGTAATGTGTGGTAGGTCATTCAATGTGTTGTCACGTACCATTAAGCCCATGTTCTAATATAAAACTTATATAAAACGCATAATCATTATTAATGACATTACTGAGCCGATTCAATTCTATAGAGTCAGAAATTTCGTACATTTCTGTATCTCACTATATCACAGTGGCAAAAGGATAACATAATGGGAATATAATGTTATTTAAAACACCCATTTCACTTTACTAGCATCCCTTTCATAACTACGAAGATCGTTCTTTAATTTGTTCTCCGAACCCCCCCACCCTTTTTTTTTTAAATATGACACACAATGCTAAAAGAGCAAACGCTTTATCCATTCTATTAAACTACGTTTCAATTATAAAAATATTAGATTACAATGGCAAATTCAATTCTTTTTCAACTGTTGCTACATAAAAATGTGTCTACATAAATTTCTTTATTTTTAATGAATTGTAACCGTTTTTGAGTCTGGACATTTTAAGGTTCACATCTCTACATAGGGAAGTTTAAAATTACGGCCTAGATATCTAAACTCACTCAAAAATGGTCCTGTACATTTTGCCAGATTATGAATCCGTTATGTATACATGCTAGGGCAGTTATTCTTCTTGTCGGAGTGAAATCAGCGTTTGGATTATCACAGTGAATATGGATTTAATTATAACATTTGTAGGGACTATGCACTATCTAGAACGCGTGAGAGATTTACAACTGTCTGAGTGAAATCAGAGTCTCAAATAGCACATTCGTCTACAATTCAGCCAATCTCTTCTATGAATACATGGTCTTCCGTGAACTATGCGGAACATTGCGTCTCTTTGCGAAAAAGAACTGTCCTCAGAACGTATACATAACGGCTTCATGAATAGTCAAAGTGTACATGACCATTCTTGAATAGTGGCGAGATGTTTTCCATTGTTGTCTATTTCTGGATTAATTTTCTCTCCATGAACAGAATCAACCCCTAAAGGAACATAAACACATAAAGGTAACAACCATTCCACCTGGCGCAACCTTTGGAAGTATACTTCTTTCCAGTGGCGGACTAAAGCTGTTGGAAGCCTGGGGCGGTAGCAAAACAAAATGCGGCCCCCCGTCCACTCGGAAATACATGCATTATTATAAAAAAAGTAACTTCGAGATTTGGCGGCCTCCCAGGACGGGAGGCACGGGACAGTCTAAAAAAAAAAACCTTTCGAGAGGATAATGGAGCTAAAAAACCAGCAGCTCTCGTTGAGATATATAAAAGACGAGCTTTATTGTAAGTATTTTCAAGCTGCAAGACACGACATACTGAAAATACTTACCTATTACTAGCTGTAAACCCGGCGTTGCCTGGGTGTTAATTTATTCTGCACTCTCGAAGATCACCTCCTTTGCCCTCCTCTCTCTGCATCCATCTCTTTCTCTCGCATTGTTCGTTTCCATCTTTCCCTCTCCCTGCATAGTTTCTTGCAAGGTACCCTCTGTCATGAACCATACAAGCATTTATGTACCCAGTGAACTTGTGCTATGAATAAGGAAGACAACAGAAGAAGATATGTGAAATCGGTCGAGCCATTCTCAAGTTATGGTATGACCAAGGTATTTATGGATCCATTTTAATGGTGCAAGGTGCCCTCCCCCATGCACCGTATTAAACTTTAGTTAGACGGTGACCTTCCTCATGTTTCGAAGGTCAAGCTTACAAAATTTCGTGAAGATCGGAATGAAACTGTGGATTTCGTCAGTCTGTAGGAAAAGTATCCTAGTTGTTCAACATATAACTCAATAAATATGAGATCGTACGAATTTTATGTCATTTTTATTTTGATTACTGTCTTCCTTTGTTTGGATACTGAACTTATAATTTTGTAGATTATGGAAGACAGCCTTATCAATATACATATATAAAAATGGAACGTAAGACGTGTGTCCGTATATTTCACTTGGTAGCCAAAATTATTCACTGCAGACCATTGGTGGTTATGCATGAGAGTAGCCTTTAGGTTCGTGGTGTGCACTATGGTGTTATGGTCACGGAGTGTGGCGGTGGGTGAGTGTAGCGAACAAAAATCCGTAAAATATGGAGAAATACGACGATCAACAGATGCTCAAAGATAAAAAGACTCAGGTATAAAACACTGGGAAACACAGATATACATTAAGTGAACATTAACTACACTGGCAATACACCGATGATCTCAATATATACAAGTGTAGTGTTTAGGATCAAAATACTGACAACTGGGTTAAAGAGACAAATATACGTCGAGCGTCACGGTTTCATAATACATAGTACCATCTCCATGTTATCTTTGAGCTCACTGCAATACACAGACTATAGACTGCTGTAGACATACGTTAATGTATGTCTGTGACGTAAGGTTCGAAAGCATTGATCTCTATACAATAAGGGTCCAAACTGTAATATGTAATTGTATAGAGATCACTGTTCGAAAGTCATAGCACAGAATAGGGAGTATACAGAAGGGAAAGCTGGGGGCGGCGCCTTTGATCTGTATGTTACCAAGCATTGCGCTCGACGCCATGTTGAAAAGCAGTAAACGCGGAACTATAGCCACTTAGTACCTTGGCTGGAAATGGACTTTTTACGAACTACAGCTAATCTCACCGATTTTTACGAAAGGAAACGGCTGTTCATTAAGCTCTCAGCTATTTTGCGCCCTCTTCTTGCACCTAATTGTAATCCAACGAAAAAAGATAGGCCTAAATTTTAATTCAACTACGAAAATGTACGGTGGAATCGATGATCGTTTTATTCGGTGCTTATCTCTAGAAAAATCCCAAATAACGCGGAGTTATGTTTGGGAAATTAGTTATAAACAAGAATGTGACTTCACGACCGCCAGGTTTTATTTGACACGAATAAATTCGCACAATGTGATTACACAGAACTAATGACGCCTAGGCATAGATAAAAGTTGTATTTGCTTTAAGAGTATAATTAATTTACTGATCGGAGAAGGAGATTTAGATGAATCTGTCAACCACAGAGCATAAAATAATTATTCCCCTTAATCTATTTGTTTGAGTATCCGAAGAGCATTCGTTGCCAACATTAGCACACTACGCCTCCAATGCCGTAAGTAAAATTTTACCTGCCTACTTACGCACTATTCTTTGTCATTCATTTTATATTATTCACTGCAACGTTAAACTTATAAAATATAAATGTACTTCAACATTTCGATGCTGTTGAACTGCTGCAGCAACAGCGAGAGTTATCGTCAAGAGAAGAAGCAAGGCTACTTTTAATATTTATGCACACATTGCTCTCATTCGAAACTGATAACATTTAACTTTCACTACACATATAGCGACGTTCACTTACTGCTCAGCATCTTTTGGGAAGGTGAAGAAACTTATATCCTTATTTGTATAGGATATTTGTATAGGAATTATTACGGCAATTAGGTGCTGAACACCATCGGCCGCCTTTTCTTTTATTGCTGCTCATAATAAAAACGGAACAGCTCCAACTACTGACACACAGTTCTTTCTTTTCACTGCATTGCACTTTACCAAATACTTGTTTACGTTTATGCGATTCAGGCTGTTAAAATACATAGTTAACAAACACAGACGGCGCATTACCACGCCACAGAGTAGGGAGTGACCACGCGTTTACTGCTTTTCAAGATGGCCGATTTCGCGCATGCGCACTAAATTTTGGACGACAGACTGCAGCGAGAGTTTCCTTTCTGTATACTCCTTATTCTGTGGTCATAGGTTACTTTGGTTTAGCGGACAGTATCGCGTTACTAACGTATTAATACAATTCAGTTAGGTGAGTAACATCTGTGTTTGTCGCCATAGTACAGAAAAGGACAAATTGAGGAGATGTTTGTTACATAGCACACCAAATAAGTAATAGATGCCAATGCTTCGTTTTTTCATTCTCATAACTATGGTGTAATACACTCCAAAAAGGGTACAATTCTACTTACGGCATCGGCGAAGTGTGCTGATGTTGGCAATGGCCGTTAAACGCTCTTTCAAAAATCAGTCATGTAGAATGAGATGAATAATTCTTTATGTTCACGATTAAATAAATAATTTATGCTGTTCTATTCAGTAAATTAATCATCCTCCTAAAGCAAATAGTTCGTTGCCAACGATAGTAAACTAAACCGCTGCCACTGAAGTAAAATTTAACCCAGGTAGAACACAACAAAATTTTTTTCTTCCTAGCAGTATCCCATATGCTTTGCAATGTCATGGAAAGAAAAGGTGTCCTGCATACAGAATAAATACATTTTCCCCAGTGCAACACTGCAACATGCTAATACTCCAGCATGCACTACGGTGAGTGATAAACAATTTAGTACTACACCACAGAACCAATGCATGGCGCTGTTATTCTTATTACTTATTTCTCATCTCAACGATGGAAGTGTTTTCAGAAGTTTGCGTCAAACAGTCATTTACACACTGCAGTCTTAACTTTATGAACACAACCTAACACTGAATTTACATCGTTCCGGATTATGGACTTCATTAATTTCACTTTTTGTATGAAAAACTTTATGAACGTTCGTCGTCTTCGACAATGACTTCTACTTAAATTTGACATCTTGGCTAGGAAAACTGACTTTATTGACAGAGCGATCCAGCAAGGATTCTTTATTTGCTGATCTACGTTCGGAACCCTAAACAACCGTGATATACACAGGTCCCACTTGAACAAAAGTTGCAAAGCAAGGGAATATAAGCTAGTTTCTTATATATTCTTCGATAAATATAACATGTTTTTAGAAAAAAGGAGTTGGGCAGAGAGAGAAGGGATAGGAGAAGTACTAACTCGAGGCAGGAACAAATAAATAAATACCCGGGTAACGCCAGGTTTTCAGCTAGTGAATAAATAAAATCCTCTCGAGCTCCCAGCCGCGGCAGGTGTTAAAAAACCCACGAGCTTTCGGCCAAGTTCTCCTTAGCCATTGTCACGTGGTAAATGACTGTTGCATCGTCGTTGTTTGCCGTTAATTAGCCGCGCTGCCTTCTATGGCGAAGCAGAAAAGTTACAACGACGTCGCTGCTATTTAACGGCAAGGAAACCACGATGCCGGATGCAGGCTGCAGCAGTCATTTACCACTTGACAATGGCCAAGTAGAAATTGGCCGAAAGCTCATGGGTTTTTAAACACCTGACGCGGCTGAAGGCTCGAGAAGATTTTATTAATAACTATTAAGTCCGACCAAAACATGATTTTTGGCCGAAATCACTAGTTTTTCCACATTTTTGAAGATCCCCTCCCTGTACTTAGCCTTTCTGAGTGTGTGTAGCCCTAATCAGGAGTCCGTAGAAGATGACTTGGGAGGCGAACAGGTTTAGACACATCGATGGCACTTTTATTAAGGTACTTCCAAATTGGATTCTTTCCTCCTCGTTGTGAATTTTCTACCGAAAAAGGAATATGAAAGGAAGTTAGACAATAATTAAATTGAACTCGACACCACAGTGTAGTCTCGATATTTCGAGTATCAGAATAACTAGTATCCCACAAATACGAGCGTCATTAAACAAAAAAACTGCGGGTACATCTTGAGGAAAATGGCACTCCACCATTATAACGCGAAGTAAAAGAGAGTTTAAAACCTTTAGGCCGGCATTGTAAATAAGTATTTAAAAAACTTTGTTTTAGAAAAGTCAGACGCTTTTACAGGTGTATTCTTTTCAAGGTCGATTTTCATCTATTTCACACGTAAATTTCGATATTCTAATTGATCACGGTCCCATTCACCTTGAACCACAGAGACTACTGTATAGCTACCAGAAATTTTACAGTTCTGCATACCTTCTTATGGGAAGATAGTCTTTAGGTACTCAACGAACATGTCAAATAGATACTACGAAATTCCAGGGCTTCAACACACCACAATACAAAATACGCAGAAAGTAGCCATTACGATTTTGTTTTTGAGAGCGCTAGCTTTAATTTCCATTTTACCGTCCGATTTTTGCAATCGAGAAACAACTTTTTTCTTTTTTTGGCATTACTGAATAAATAACAGCTTCAATCAGTCCTGTTTCGAAAAAGAGTATCACAGTTCCGACTAACAGTAGGATTGTTGTCAGTATAAATTTACTCAAAACTGAACAAGAAAAGGTGTTTACCACATGATCAATATTTTCTAAGCCAATTAGTTATAAAAAGCTCCTCGTTTTCAAGGAACTCATTAATAAAACTTTACAGCATAGTAATATTATAATCCGTTCCATTACGTACAATACTGATTCAAATGTTCAAATGTTTGTACAGCTTAAGGGACTTAACTACGGGGTACAATACTGATTAATTATTTACTAACATAGTATATCACTATAAGAAACGAATGCTTTATATTGTACTTAATAACAAAATAAGCACAAGAGAGACCGTCAACAAAGGTAAAGCATTATTGTTGACTGAATTCATCCAGAACGCTACCCGACTTTATTAGTAAGACCAAGAAAGCTAATTTCGGCTAAGCCGAAGATTCGGATGATTTCTGGCCCATCTGCGGCCTAAACCAATATTTTCGCTGAAACTGGCCATAACCGAAACCGACTAATCGGTCGGTCCTTAATAACTACTATTATTGTGATCCCTCTGTTGCGTGTCCTATTCATTGCGTGTCCTATTAAAAAATATACCAGTATCCATAAGGCTGACCAGCACTTGTAATTACCATTATGGGCTGCTAAAGTTGGCGTAGTAATTGTTGGTTATACCTAAAGTACCCATTGAAATTTTTATTATTTCAGTGTAGGTTAGACACTTTAGGAATGTAGTGTGTTAAAGGAATTCACGAGCTTCACAACTACGCTCATAAAACTTATCAAAACTTAATTATAATTGGTAAGAATTGCCGTATATTTCCGCAGATAAGACGATGACTGAATCATAAAAAAAGGCCCCAAAATCCGAGGTCGTCTTATACGATGATACAAAAAGAAAAAAAAATGATTGAAATTTAGTGCGAAATTGGGAATTTCGCAGATGTGGTGCATAGCGCGGCTTCGACCTCCGAACGATATAATCGAAGCGGTTAAGTATCGAAATGATAGGTATCAAAATGGTGAAATGATTTTTACGGAAATGTGATTTTTAAAGCATGTGGTTAGGCAGCGACCTAGTACAGCTTTCTGGGTAGTTCACAAGAAAGCTTACTCGAAGTAGCTCGACCTCAAAAGATATATATCGAACGTACAACTGTAAATCTATTTAGAGTTTCTGAACCGTAGATTCGGGTGTTTTGCGCCCTCACGTACTAAAAAAAATAAATAAAAATAAAAAACTTTGTTTATCCTATACCTAACATTTTTAAGGCTACGGTATAGATTACTTTTTTTAACTGAAAGTTGGATTAGGTAAGTTAAACAAGAAAGTTTTAATTTTTAATAGTGAATCTCCCGTTCTAAAACTTTCGCTTATTCCATATCGTTTCGAAACGTATCGATTCGATATATATCGTTGTTTGCAGCTCGCAGCCTCGCTACAGCCGCCTTATGCAGCACGCCTGCAAAATTACATCGTGGAGGAAAGATTCACGAAAACAAAGGTTTGCTCAAGAAAAAAAATTGCTTTATTAATTTACTGAGTGGACAAGGCTACATATGCAAACCTTTACGCCATAAAGCAGGAATACAGTTAATTATTTCCAATGCAGCTTGATTTTACAGTGTCGCTTGTCAAAAATAATTTCTCAATATATCCAGAGTCGCACAGATACGATTAGCGTATATTTACGTACGGAGCAGTGAAAGGGTTAAAAAATTTCGGAGCTATACGCAACTATTGCGGCTTTCTTCGAAATTCTTTATCTTCTGTTTTTGGGCAATTTCGTGTGTTTTCATACGCACAGTATGTGGATTGGTGCGATTAAATGTCGTCTCGACGAAAGAAATTACTTTCTTCTTAAACTTCGCGGTGTAAAAAATAAATAAAATAAAATAAAATAGAAAATATAATAAATAAATAGCATGCTTCTTCACGATCGGACAGAACGTAGCACTACACGCACGAAAGTTCAAAAGCAGACCGCAGACACAGCAACAAAGGATGAAATACAGGTGTACCAATCACAAAAACTACTTATGGCGGCTTCTAGCTGCTTTTTTTCGGATCTACTATTCACAAAACCTATTTATGGCTGCTTCTACCGGCATTTTTTGGAACTTCCTGAAGCTTTGCAGTCGCAGGCGTATTGTTGGATCCCGAATATTGGAAAATTGGTTACTTGGGGGTCGTCTTATAATCCAGATATGTGCTTAAACTATAAAATTTTAATGAAAATTTGTACCTCGTCTTATCTGCGGAAATATACGGTAAGAAAGAAATGAAAGTTGGCAAAAGAAAGAAGGACAGCAACTAATTTTTAGAGAAGCGCAAGTTTCCTTCCTCTTTAGCGCTGTCGGAATCTATGAAATTTTAATGGATCAACTTCCGCTTGAGAGTTAAGTGCAGCCTCTTTACAGCTCGAGTGTCGCACGCATAAAACGAATATTCAGTGACGAACTGCTGCTTAAGGTGCAAATTGTCCTCTCGCGCCGTACCGCGCAGCCGTTGCGCGGCGGATGGCTTGCAGAGCACGTAGTACTGAGAGCCGCCGAGATGGCCGCGAGCGCATTAAGCAAAATTTATCGCCGTTCGAGAAAGTGCAATTCAATTAGCAGGCGAGGGGAGGCGGTGTATTGACTCCTTTACTGGGGCAGCGCCTCGCAAACACCGGCGCAGCCTCCCCGCTTGCGTCACCTGCTGGCGTTAAAGGGGCGCCGACTGCCACCAGCCCGTGCCGCGCAAAACGAAACCGTCGTCCCATGTCACACTGCATTTAACGTGTTCAGTAATTTTCTACAAACGATTAAGGCGAGGACGGAACATTCTAGAACTGCCATGCCAACTTTAACCATCTATCTCTCTCTTTATTTTCTTTTCTTTTTCTTCGTGCGTCTCGGTTGCACAGTGGTAGAGTGCTAGATTACAAATCCAAAGGTCGCGGGTTCGATCCCCGCCAGGTCGTAGGATTTTTATCTGTCACTTTCCACTTCTTTCACATCTGGCAGTATTCCTCATGTGAAAAATACCGAGTAGCACCGTGGTTCGAAACCCATGTTAAACTGTAGGTTCCCTTATAACTGGCTGGGTAAGTCAGTTCGAAGGTCGGAGGAAGGCAACGGCATACCACCTCCAAAGTGGACCATGCCTAGTAAAGCACTGTGGTGTTCAAACCAATATCCGAATTGTTAACTGCACTCTCAAGGTAATTATCTATATCTATAAATGTGAATGTCTGTTCGCTGTACGCTTATCACATCTGAACTACAAGACATAAAGAGCTAATAATTTGTACAGTTACTAATGTCTACCCGGGGAAGGCTTTAGGCACGGTTTTACGCTTATCACGCCCGAACGACAAGACGCAGAGACTTAAATATTTGTACAGTTACTAATTTATACCCGAGGAAGGTTCTAGCGTCCTAGGCAACTGCCTAGTCTTCTATCTATACCTATAAATGTAAATGTCCGTTCGGTGTACGTTTATCACGTCTGAACCACAAGACGCAGAGAAATGTTTCAAATGTATGTAGAGCTTATGGGACTTAACTACGGGGTCATTAGTCCCTAAACTTACAAAGTACTTATGAACTAAAACTAAGGACGCTACAAATATCCATGCCCCAGGACGGATTCGAAACTCCGACCGTAGTGGCCGTGCAGACCGTGACTGGAGCGCCTCAGTCCCCTCGGCCACCGCGGCCGGCAGACGCAGAGACTTAAATATTTGTACAGTTACTAATTTATACCTGAGGAAGGTTTTAGCCACGGTTTTATAGCGATCTGATAGATATTTAGTAATTTGAAGAATATAACGCGAAATGCGGAACAATAATTACGCTTCGAAAATTATATTTACTCTTTGAAAATGGTTTTATTGGTTGCATTGTTGCTTGAGAGTCAATAATGATAAAAGGGCGCAGTATATTGGGATGGAAATGTGTGTGTGTGTTAATATTTCGCTCTGCAGCGAAAACTATAGAACGCAAACGAATGGACTGTGTGTAATTGTTCTCCGAAGTCTCCCTTTGTACACTATAGCAGTTGCATGCCGATAGCTATAAGAGGGTGGAAGATATACTGGTTGAAAGTCTTCAAATTATAAAAAAATCGGACTGAACGCCAGCGATGACGTTTGCGACTCTATAGCAAGGAGGTTACATACAGCGAACACACAGACCATATCTTTGGTCTATGCGTGCTACAATGTCTTCAGCTCTTTCTCTGTAATAATAAGCATAGGAATAAGGAAATATAAAAATAAATAAATAAAGCAGCAAAAAAGAAATTTCTTTTAATAGATCTCTTTATAAAAATCGATTTGACGTTTCGCGCATTGCATTAAGTGATCGATCTGTCATATTATTACAATCATTATTGTTGAATTTCGTGATTGGATTCTTCGAAACGAGTGCATTTTACGTGTGATTTGATAAACGATAAGTGCATAGACTTCTGCAATCTGATAGGAATATTTTTCAGTTCCGCTTTAGCAGCGACATTTCCTCAAAAATGAGTGAAATTAAATAACAATGTAATGTAATTAAACTTCGTTTCTTATATATTCTCCAATAATGTTTTCAAAAAAATAAGGAAATGGACAGACAGAAGGCATAGGAGAAGTACTAACTCAAGGCAGGAATAAATAAATAAATACCCGGGCAACGGCGGGTTTTCAGCTAGTTATTATTAAATTGGTGAGCGGCGACATGGTTTGGTTTGGTGACTGGGGCTACAGTTATGTTGTCTTCGTTTTATATTTGGCTTTAGCTTGCGACTTTTAAGCTGTAGATTACGTCTTGATTTTCACAGTTGTATTGGATGTATATGTTCAAAATTCTATTTGTCACCCCAGTTTGAAAATTTAGTTGGTAGACCTGATACTTATTCGCAGTTAATAAAATTTATATCTTTCTTCAATTTTTCACTGTGAATGTTGGTTCGAGATTTCATTTAAACTTAAAGACTTTTTGTAATGTTTGAGCATGAAAATCCGTTTCGCAGGAGCTGATATTTAATAACCCAAAGTATAAAAATTTGAATCATTAAGTCCCGGTAATTCAGATAATTTGACGTCCGTCACAAAGATACTGTTTTTGCCTGATCCTTTCCTTTATAGAATTTTTCTTTAGAAAATTTCACCATAAGTTTCTTCTGACCATAACTGTTAGATATTCCTTCACACATTAATTAATTTCTCAGGAACGTCAAGATATATTTTCACTTTTAGAATATGTAGGGACAATATTAGGGAACTAAATACTCGAATAACTGTTTAAGACTTTTTTAAGATTCGTAGATTCTCTATTCTGCAATCAATAGTTGCATTCACAACACTTTCAGAGTACACACTTTATAAGTTCACAGTTCGTGATTATTTTCGTCAAAGTTATTGCATTAAACTTGCCAAATGAGTTCAAATTTCAATCTCATGAATGTTCATCAGTTTATTACGGAGTGGCAGAAGTTTCTAATTCTTCCGTCCTATTCTATCCCGTTCAAAGTCCACGATCACGATATAAAAGCTTATAATAAAAATTTAATATTTTCTCGGGTTTTTCCCTATCTTGGAATTAAACCGCGTATAATACTTTAAGCTAAGTACTGAGAGCTAGTCCCACTGAGAGCTAAGCACGTTGTGAAATCTAGTGACATAGAGAGCTAAGCACGTAGAGAGTTAAGCACATAGAGAAAGCTGAGCACATAGAGAAACTCAACTGCGGGTACTATTAATAATAGCAATATGACAAAATGATCTCTGATATACGAGATGTTTTGACCTAAGTATTCCCTGGATACTATTACTCTAAATTACGCTGATATAATTTGAATTTACTAAAAAATTTGAAAAATGAGAAAATTCTGCCTCTTAACAAATTATTAAAATTACGTAACGATGAAAAATGTCGGAATACCATGATTCTAATGCTATGGTCGGGATGTTCTATCGGACATGTCTGAAAGAACAAACACCACACCAATATAATAAGTACTTACATGCGAAGACGGCGTTAGCTTCAATTACTTCATCGCAGATGCGGTCATACGCTTGACCTCGCACGGGAGTCCGTAATCGCGAGTGTAAGAGGGCATGGACGGTAGGGGCGCTACAAAAATGTTCAAATGTTTGTACAGCTTATGGGACTTAACTACGGGGTCATCAGTCCCTATAGTTACAAACTACTTGTGAACTCCTTACGAACTAGGACGGCACAAATATCCATGCCCGAGGGGGGATTCGAACCCCCGACCGTAGTGGCCGTGCAGACCGTGACTGAAGCGCCTCAGTCCCCTCGGCCACCGTGGCCGGCGGGGGGGGGGGGGGGGCGCTACCATAGCGTACGACTTTGAGACGGACGGCAGGCGAACTCGGATAGAGCTCCTCTATATACTCTTTCCACCTTTCAGCTTTCCCTTCTTTGCTGAGTACTGGTATTCCAACTGAGTTCTTTATATTCATACAGCTGCTTTTCTTGTCTCCAAATGTCTCTTATTTGCCTGTAGGCGGTATCTATTTTTCCCCTATTTCAACACTCTTCTACAGACTTGCATTTGCCTTCTAGCACCAACGCAGGGTACAAAAAAGGTCGAAGCATCTCGTCTCTATAACTTTCAGCAGTCAATGCGCCATTCTGCACGATATAGAGCTCAGTATGTCCTCCAATACCGACTCCTGCCAATTGATCTCTATACAACCTGGATGTTTAAATACAGATTTCTGAGCGTCTCAGCCAAAGATGTTCATATTTTGTTTCTTGACTGTTTACAACAAAGCTGCTACGAAGTATTAGAAGAAAACGAAAAATTATATGTTTAGATTCCGTACTCATACAAGTCTGTTAGTTCACATATTGACTTATTTCAAATCCAGAAGGAATCAAGCAATTATTTTTCACGAACTAACTGACAAAAATTATTTTGATTAATTACAACATGGCGGACAATAATTACGTGCAAAACATATGAATGTGCAGGCACGCAACAGTTCTATGCTCAGATATTAGTGTTATACAACCAGGTTATATATAGATCACTGCTCCTGCTCGTACCATTCGTCCACCAACATCATGTGGCGATGTTTCCTGCACATAAGCAGGATTGTTGCGAGTTCCAACCTCCCTACAAGGTAACGACGATTTTCCGGCTGAACACAAAATCTTAACTCATCTGTGAATAGAACTCGGCGCAATTCGTTATGCCTCCAACCATGATCTTCCTCCACCCAGTTTCTACGTGATAACTGTGTCTTTATTTTAAAGCGACACACACCATATGCCTCCGTACGTAGAGGGCAGATTCCCGAAGGCGATTTTGAACTGTGTTGATATTTCGCGTCCTTTTGCTGCGTGGAGGGTGCGTTGTAGCTGAGTTGCTTTCAGTCTCCTGCCTCGTCCGGCTGTTAACCGCTGATAACGGCCATCTCTTGCTGATCTTACCCGTGGAAGACCTTGGCTTAGCCTTTTTTAACGATTCCTTTTGTCTGAAATCTCATCCAGGATCTGGAAATTACACTTTGGGATAGTCCAATAGCTGTAGCCACCTTCCTCTGTGTCTGTCCCGCTTCCAACCTTCCTATAGCTCTCCATGCCATACCTTCGGGTAAGTCACGTTGTTGCTGCAATAAAAAATCTCTTCATTGCACAATCTGAACCTTAATTCAATTTGTTCGGTAGAATAAACACAAGTCAACACCATCCCTCTCTGCACCTTTTTTCTTATCATCGCCATCTCGGTTACCGTTACGTTGCTGTCTCTACTCCTTAGAACCGAAATAAAGTCATGGACCCTTTTTAGTTCATTCTGCCGACGGCAATACATCAGAACCTAAATATCTCAACTGATCTTCTAAGTGTTTTTAGCAGTGCGGCGTCTGCTGTTGCCGACAAGCGTTCACATGGCCCATTCAGTGCATCATAACTGGAGTCACTTTTTGTGTATTTGCTCTAGCATACAAATTTGTAGATATTGCGGTGCTTTCCAAATTCTTAAAATTACTAAAAATTTCCGGGCTATTATGCCGTGATCTTATGGATTTATGATGGAAACCCAACGTTCCAACGTTTCGTCCCCAACTGCCGAGGACATTTTCAAGGGGGATCGTGGCACTTTTGAATGTCCGATGCTCACCCTGGCTCACTATTGACTGAAGCCAAACTCCGTTTACGAGGGTTCGCGCGCAGAGGTGTGACGTCAGATGTTTTTGATATACGCGCGCAATTCGTCGTAGCCGATTGCCGTCGTCCGTTAATATCGTCCCATGGTGGAAGACTGTTACATTTCTTCTTCAAAACCTGAATCCAGATTTCATTTAGTTTCACGCCCTCCCTCATCCTATTGAAATTATTGGGGTGTTTTACAATTTCTATAGAAGGGGAGAGATTAGAAGATCAGCTGTTGCTGAACATGTTTTTCAACCAGGGGACCACCTTATTCAATTTGATAAGACTCAGGATTTAGCAGCCACAAATGGATAGCACGAAAAACTGTTTCTTAGTGTTCATCAAATGTTCAAGTGTTTGTAAATCTATCGGACCAAACTGCGTAGTCATCAGTCCGTAGCTTACAAACTACTTAAACCTAGGTAAACTAACCTAAGGACAACACACACACACACCCATACCCCAGGGAGGACTCGAACCTCCACGGCGAGCAACCGCGCGCTCCGCAGCGAGACGCTTTAGACCGCTCGGCTACTCCACCGCGGCAAGACTGTACAGAGAGGCTATAGAAATTGTAAAACACACCAATAATTTCAATAGGATGGAGGAGGGCGTGAAACTGAATGAAATTTGGATTCCGGTCTTGAAGAAAAAATGTAACAGTCTTCCACCATGGGACGATATTAACGGACGACGGCAATCGGCAATCGGAAACGACGAATTGCGCGTGCATATCAAAACATCTGACGTCACACATCTGCGCGCGAGCCCTCGTAAACGGAGTTTGGCTTCAGTCAGTGGCGAGCCAGGGTGTGCATCGGACATTCAAAAGTGCCACGATCCCCCTTGAAAATGTCCTCCGCAGTCGGGGACGAAACGTTGGGTTTCCATAATAAAGCTACAAGAACACGGCATAATAGCCCGGAAATTTTTAGTAATTTTGACCTTTGCGGCCTTGAAAATTTACATTTTCCAAATTCTGACAAGTCCCAAAGAAGAGGTGTCGCAGATGCACATGAGGGCCTGCCTGCTGTCGGGAGGACAGGGTTATCTGCCAACCATGTGGTGCACTAGTCAATGTAAGACGAATTTCGGTCGGACGGGGTACAGTCTTGAATAGTCGGTGCAGGAATAGTTCTTCCAGGAAGAAATTTGATTTCTCACATCGTACAGGCTTATATCTCCTCTCGATAAACAACTGAATTTCTTTTTGTGATGTGTCCTACCCTCTGCATAAATGTATCGAAGCGTATATATTAATTGTCCAGTTTTTACTGATCTGTAGCATCTGTCCTATACAAGCAGCAAGGTAAATAACCAAAGTCATTACCATACGTCGTCACTACGTAACGCACCATAACAGTAACTCCAAGTAATCTTGGAAGTCAGCTAATAATTTAGAGCAATGGTTTTCAACCTGTGGTTCGCGATCTCCAAGGGGGTCGAAAAGTCTTGTTCAGGGGTTCGCGGTCAAATGGGGAAGTACTTGCACCATAAAACAACCAGTCCAGTGCACGCAATACCAAAATTGCCTGAGAAAAGTGAAATTTATTTATACGAAAATTCCTTGTTATCATCGATTCTGATTTGAATAGAACTTAATTACAGTGAATTAACCATGTTAATGTTGAATAAACGAAAATTAATTCACTGTCTTCACTTTTCTTTCTCGTATGCCGAAGTGTATCTGATGATGGGCAACGCCCGAAACCGGTAATAAAATTATCAATTAACCCTGTTTGCAACCAATCAGCATTGAGTTAAGAAAAAAGTATACAATAAACGAAAAGCCTGAAAACTTTTTTCAGAAGCCTATCGATAGCTAAATCAACGAGAGGTAATAAATAATTTTGAGAAATTAAAAAAAAAAAAAAAAAATCAACTTTTCTAGAAATTGCCTATATAGCGGGACTTAACAAGCATAATTCTCTTTCTAATCTTATCTATAACGCGAAACATTCTTCATGCAACATATATTTTGCTGTCAAAATTAATGAAAAATAGGATAATATATTCCATACCAGAAAATAGACTAAAAATTCACCCTATAATGTAGAACACTGTACTTTTTTTTTACATGAATGTTTTATAAACAGAAAAAAAATATTAAATTCGATGTCTTGGAATTAAAATAAGAGGGGGTGGGGGAGGAGGGGTCTCCAGAATATTTTTATTTGGAGTGGGGTCGAAAACTCAAAAAGTTGAAAAACACTGATTTAGAGTATTAAATCATTAATTTTCTTAACTACAGCTCAAATCTAGTGCAACTAAAACATAAGAATGAGGTTTTCTTTCGGTTTCGGAAAAGTGATGCTTAGGTGCCCAAGGGACCATCCCATGTCCCTAGAGAACCACCCACAAGTAACTTCTCCATCATTTTCGTACACTGATACGGAGACGATGCTTACACATGTTTGTATTCTGCGTTTAAAGAGAATCAAAAGGAGATGTCATGAACCTGTACCTTTCTTTTTCTCCTCGTACATAATCATTTAGTTGACTTTTCAAATCGTTACCTCTTTCAGCACATTTCAGAGTAAAAGCTTCCAGTTGTCCTTTAATTGTAGTGAATATCTGGATACGAAACTTAGAGGTAGTGCATTCTGTAACAATTGCAGTAGGATATTTTGTCCGCAATAGAAGAATATCTATGTGGGGGAAAACACAGCGAAGGCAAAAAAAAAAAAAAAAAAAAAAAAAAAAAAAAAAAAAAAAAAAATTCTGAGCAAAACAGCACAACATGAATGTTGGGAAAGAGGGGGGGGGGGGGAGAGTTGCAGACGGGAGGGAACAGACGGAATAGCAGGTGTTCCGCATCGTTTCTTACCTAAAACCCATAAATTTTTATAGCAAATAGCTTAGGGCGTTTGCGCGTTTGCGGGAGAACTGCCCTGTGTTAGTAATGAGTAAGATGGGGCTTCAGCGCGAAGACGAGTTTTTATCACGCAGGTTGTGTGCTGTGCCCATGATATTGTACCACGTAATATTAGGACAGAAGAACTTGTCTGTGGTGAGCCAATTTTTAACAGAAAAGAACAATGAAATATTGTGATTAGTTATTGCAATTGTGGAATGCTTAGGAAATGTTTGTATAGTCTATGGGACTTAACTACGGGGTTATCAGTCCCTAAACTTACAAACTACTTATGAAGTACTTACGAACTAGGACGGCACAAATATCCATGCCCGAGGGGGGGATTCGAACCCCCGACCGTAGTGGCCGTGCAAACCTTGACTGGAGCGCCTCAGTCCCCTCGCCCACGGCGGCCGGCATGCGTAGGATAATATGTCTTTAAATAACATTTCCGTCATTGCATAACAGAGCAAGATAGATATATTAAAAAAGGCATTACTTACAAATGTTCCGCAAGCAATATTTATTTATTCGGTCACCAACTGGTTTTCGATTTCCTTGGCAGAGGATACAAACTTACCTTTTAACAATATTTCATTGAAGACGTACAAAAATCTAGCAGCCATATCAAATGTCCGACAAGACAGATTATTGTACACGCCATTACACTTCATGGCCTGATACAGCAACAGTTTTTCGAGTTCGAAGAAAAAAAAAGTGTTTACCTCGAAGTACATTTAACAACTGATGAAATATATTAATCTATTATCTTTTACTTTAGTATGGGAAGTTTTCTGATATGATGTAGTTAGCAACGGTTGAGTCCCCTATTGTTTGTTCTACAGATTCTTTCATGTTCAGGTGAACATAACTGTCACAACTCTGCCTCACTGATGTCTATTTACTTATCCACATTCTTTTCATGTAACCAAGGGTTGCAATTACCCTTAGTGTTGTATAAACATTTTTATATATTCTTGGTGTTGTTAAATACAGGTCTATATTTGGAAATTTCAACTTTTTGCTAACATTTTCTAAAATATTGTCTTTATTGGGATTGTAGGCCAGTTTTTGTTGTAACTGACAGCAAACTTGAAGCAATATTTTTAATTTTTAATATTTTAATATTTTAATATTTTTAATTGTGTTGAGATCTTTTAGAAAGGAAGATCCCACAGATACAGAGCTATGGACCATAAAAAAGAAGGCTTTGTGGGTGTCGCGAATTTGCCAGGATCACTATATTTGTGGCTTTTGTTTTCCTGTAAATGCAAATACATACCTGTTGGTTACAATTTCTACACTAAGATGAAGAAAATTATAGTGTGTCACAGGGTTAAATGTTTTAATAATTTGTCTCGTTGTCCCAGTCCACAAACACATATTTGACACAATACGTAATTCTGCAATTTAGTCGATCATTTTGTACAAAATTTCGTTCATAATTTTTAATGAACATTTCAGATAGTTTAGGATGTGAGCACAGTTGGTGTGTGACCAACGGCGACTGTTAAAATAAACATGAGTACGACTCAGTAATTATTTTTTACACATAGAACCACAAGAACCTCTCTGTCTCCCTCTCTCTCTCTCTAAAATATACACACACACACACACACGCACACACACACACACACACACACACACACACACACACACACAAACACAAACATAGCCGCGCGCTTTCTGAGAAATGCGTTCTCTCATTTTCAAACATCTAAATAATATTCAGTTACCTTTATTACAATTGTATTACATTATTCTGTAATTAAATAGATAATTAATTGCCTCTGCTTGTTTCCAGAAGAAATACCAGCTAAGAAATGCTCTTATTTTAGGTCATTATACATTGTTCGACTTAGAGACCCCGCCGAGATATCCTTAAATGTTTGAATAAAAGCCCTTGGACTTTCGTAGTTTACTATATTATACGTTTTTCAGTCCTTAATTTGTTTTACGTGAGAATAAACAGGAGACAGGGACTACTGAATCCCATGGATTAATATTATATGGACTTAACAACAATCCGTACTTTAAATTTCTGAGTTATCCCACTACAGAAGTACGTTACATTGAGTTGTAGAAAAACTCTCATTCTTTATTATAGCCTTAAAAGTTTTTCTATAATGATTCGCTGCATAGCGAGGCAAGACGTTCACAAGGATGTCAACCGGATTTACTGTGGAGGACATTAAAATATCAAGTAATATACATCTATAGATTCCAGTGACATTTTAATAATGCGATCAAAGTTAACGATATCACTGCCAGATTTCGCGCTAAAATACAAGTATACATATAATGAGAAACGTTTTCAAAAACCCGCTAAATATGGATTTTTCTACAAAACTTTCATACATTGTTTCTATACATTATGTCACAGTACAATGAAGTATGCTGAAAGTGTTCTGTAATGATGTATCCTAAAAGAGCTAGGAACTACTTGAAACTACTGCTTGCAGCTTTCTGAAAACTTAATCAAAGGGAATCTACATCTACATGGGATACTCTGTAAATCACATTTAAGTGCCTGGCAGAGGGTTAATCGAACCACCATTATACTATTTGTCTCCCATTCCATTCTCGAAAAGCGCGCGGGAAGAAAGAAAACCTGAATCTCTCCGTTCGAGCTCTAATTTCTCGTATTTTATTCTGATGATCATTTCTACCTATGTAAGTGGGAGTCAACAATATATCTTCGCATTCGGAGGAGAATGTTGGCGATTGGAGTTTCGTAAGTAGCCCACGCCGCAGCGATAAGCGCCGTTGTTGTAATGATTCCCATCCCCCCAGATCCTGTATCATTTCCGTAACGCTGTCTCCTCTAATCGTGACAATACGAAACGAGCTGCCCTTCTCTGGACTCTTTCGATGTCCTCCGTCGAACCCACCTGACGAGGCTCCCACACTGGGCAGCAATACTCCAAAAATAGACGGACAAGCGTAGTGTATGCATTTTTTTTTTTTTTTGTAGTTCCTTTGCATCTTTTAAAGTTCTGCCAATAAAACGTAGTCTCTGGTTCGCTTTCCCACGACATTATCTACGTGTTCTTTCCAATTTAAGTCTGAAGTGATAATAATTCCTAGGTATTTTGTGGAGTTTACGGCCTTCAGTTTTGATTAATTTATGTTGTAAACAAAGTTTAACGGATTTCTTTTCGTACTCATGTGGACGACTTCACACTTCTCATTATTTAGAGTCAATTGCCAATTTTTCACCTTACTGATATCTTATTCAGATCGTTCTGCAGTTGGTTTTGATCTTCAGATGATTTTACTAGACGGTAAATGACGGCGTCATATGCAAACAACCTAAGAGAGGTACTTAGATTTTCCCCTTAATCGTTTATGTAACAGCAGAGGATCAATAACACTACCCTGTGGAACGCCCGATATCAACTCTGTTTTAGTCGATGCCTTACCATCGATTACTACGAACTGTGTCCTGTCTGACATGAAATCCCCTATACAATCGCAAATTTGGGGCGATATACCATAACCACGCAATTTGATTAAAAGCCGTTTGTGAGGTACGGTGTCAAAAGCTTTCTGGAAATCAAGAAATACGGAATCGATATGCGAACCCTTTTCGATAGCACCCATCACTTCGTGTGAATAAAGAGCTAGTTGTGTTTCGCATGAACGACTTTTTCTAAATCGGTGTTGACCTTGGGTGAATAGATCGTTCTGTTCGAGATAATTCATAATATTTGAAACACGATATGTTCCAAAACCCTGCTGCAAATTGACGTAAATGAAATAGGCCTGTAGTTTAGTGGGTTACTCCTACTGCCTTTCTTGAATATATGTTGACCTGTACAACTTTCCAATCTTTTGGTACAGATCCTTGTTTGAGAGAGCGGTTGTATATGGCTGTTAAGTAAGGAGTTATCGCTTCAGCATAATAACAATAATTTTCTTTCTCTGTATTTATAGAAAAAGAAGCGTATTATAAGGTTTTGTAGAAAACTCTGTACATTCAAAGAGTCGAATTATCTAGCCGCACGTATGATAGCTGTATTTTGAGGCTCTACTTAAACAAAATAATCTACGGGTTTACTGTAACATTACTGAGTAAGATCAAGTTATATCTCGGCTCGAAACGAACGGCAACCAGTGTAATTAATCCTATATCTGCTCTTGCGTGAATGAAGAAAATGCGTACGTTGCAGTCCTACGTTGTCTGCCATGACTACTGCCAACACAAACTCGTGGAACGGCATCGGACGATAACAAACTTTTAGAAGTTCTCCCCGTTATATTACATTTCGAAATCACATTTGGAAGAAGCCGCCACCCTTAACGTTATAGCTGTAAATCAGTTTTACTTTTGAGATGACTTCCACCTCGGCCGTTAATATGAAGCCAAGATAGAGTCAAGAGTTAAAGTAGGGGATGGGAGAGACGGCTAGAGAGCTCGCAACTCAAGGCAGGTGACGATGTCTCGTTAACATTAGCCTTTCCCGCTATTACGTGTGTTCCTTGTTTAGGACATGACCACACCAGTTGAGCGACGGTGGATTTGCAGTAAATAAATTAGGTAAGTGTCACACTCTCGAAACAAATTACAGATGAAAATGAAATGTTTTCTGCGAATTCACATTTGACTGAAGGGAACCACGACACGCAGATGCAGAAGTGTAGGAAGTAGCAGTCATTACAGGTATGTTGTCTACGTATATATAAACAACAGAGAAATTAACTACTGGATGCACCTCGTGCTTACTGCAATGCTTCAACAATTAATTGAGAAATACTGTCAACTTTTACATTCACCTTTCTCAGCGCGCCAACGAGATTCATCACGCACTAAACACTTCTTTTGACTATTCATTTATCTAGCTTTGTGCAAAGTTTGAACTGATTAGTAGAAGTTTAACGTGTCTAAGAGACGAACAGACGTGCTTCGCTGAACGGGAATGGGTTCTTAGACTGGAGTGCCATGTTACGGATGCGAGACCGCTCCCATCGGAGGTTGGAGTGCTCCATTCAACATGGGTGTTCGTGTTGTAGTTAGGATAAGTTAGTTTACGTTAGTTTAAGTAGTTTCTAAGTCTAGGGGACCGATGACTTGTGTAGTTACGTCCCTTAGGATTACAAACATTTTAACACTTTGACTTATCAGAAAAAAAAAAAAAAAAAAAAAAAAAAAAAAAAAAAAAAAAAAGAAAAAAACATTTTCAGGTAGAACCTAGACGGTGTACATTAAAATGGCGTCATTAGCTTGGGATTAATTTCAGGTCAATTGACATCTTTGGCAAAATGAATTGATCGATTCGCATAATTTGTCTGGGTGTCAGCTCCGGTTAGTTGTTGAACAATGGAGTTGTAGCTTAACTTCATGTCATCATATCTCTACAGCAGGTCATGATTATTGGATTGAAACACAATTCGTTTTAACCTCAAAAAGTTATCTATCTTCGCGCAAAAATAAAAATGGTATCATCAGTAGAGCATTCCTGTAAACCAAACGCGAAAGTAATTAATCTATCACATAATTTTACCGAGCGTCAGTGCATGTTCGTTCTTGAAATTTTACATATATTGTGACATAGCTACCATAAGACACATGTTCTAAGGACGAAGACAAGGGAGCCTGAGCTACCCAAACACTCGTTATCCCATCTCAAACTGGAAATGAACTCCGTGGCCGCCAAAACTGGTTATTTTGCACTTCGTGTTCTCTCGACCGTAATGATACATAAAGAAAACAAATCTAAATAATGTCTAAAATACAACTAGCAATAGTGATAAATATTAACAATGAATTGGTAGAATGTGTTGAATAAGCGTGTGCGCTATTACAATTAAGATTTGATGGGGAAAAACATACTTACATAAAGGAATAAATACACACACTATTAGGTAAACTACTTTCATCAGTTAAGATATAGATTTCACAGTAACTAATATCGATAAAAATACTGAGGCAATCTAACTTTTCTTCGAATAATTTTCTGGGAAGGGAGCCACAGCTTAAGAACGTTTTGAACAAAATTATAACATACACTACTCCCCAAAATCCCGACTTTAACTTTCATATAAAAAGTTCTGGATGCGGTTCTATTTCAACACATCACTCAGGACTTTTTTTACTTGTGTTAATTTTAGGTTTTTCGGGAGTAGTGTGAGTTGTAATTTTCTTCGAATGTTTGTGCAGGTCAACAGCTCAATATAAAGCAGCTCGACAAAAAAAGCCTAATGATATGCATAAAGATATTCGAATTATGAAAACAGGAAATCAGCATTAGGATGACAGGAAACTGATCTATATTTCCGGATTATCTGCTAAGCAAGTTGCCGCATCCAACAATTTCTAATATTGGGAAGGAAGCGGGAAGGGATTATTTTTAATTCTCTCCATAGTAGATGGAACTGGGGCGCAGCTGATTAGATTATATAGACGGATGAAAATACCAGCAGCTTATTTATTCAATTTTGTGCGATCGGTTTCGGTGATTCACTACATCATCTTCAGGCACCCGTTGTGTAACTGTTATTCAAAGCACATATGAACTGGGTACCCAGTAAAACTAGTAGCCGTAAATTTCTTGTACTATTCATTTTACACCCTCAACGGCTGGTGTAACTGTTAATAAAAGCAGCTGTGAACTGAGTAGCCATTAAAACCGGTAGCCGTAAATTTCTTGTTCTATTTATGTTACACCCACAATGAATGACTGATGTAACTGTTACTAAAAGCACATTTGAACTGGGTAGCCATTAAAACCGGTAGCCCTAAATTTCTTGTTCTATTCATGTTACACCCTCCACGACGAATCATCAGTCGTCGTTGAGGGTGAAACATGAATAGAACAAGAAATTTACAAATACCAGGTTTAATGGCTACCCAGTTCAAACGTGCCTTTAATAACAGTTACACAACGGGAGTCTGAAGATGGTGTAGTGAAGCACTGAAACTGGTCGCACAAAATTTAATAAAGAATTTGCATACAGCTGTTGCTATTTTCATCAGTCTATATAAGGGATTATTTTTGGTTGTATTAGGGCATTAAAATAACGCTATGGTACCGAGTGAAAACTTATGTTGAAGAGTTATGAGATCCCGTAGTCAGGGTTTTAGGCAACGGTTGCCTTAACCCGTTGGCTATCTGAGCTCATCTGCTGTCCGACTCAAATTCACAAAACTCCCGCACTGCTGAAGTAGCATTTCTATTGTAAATAGTACTCTTACGCACACCATACCAGATTCCCACACGAGGTCGAACCATTGTATTGCATTTACGGTGAGGAAATGAACCTAGCGAAATGACTATGCATACATGTACATATACTGGTCTGGTGTTCATTCAGACATATTCGAAGGAACAGACACCACACTAATAAACACTAAATGACAAAGACTGTTACACCCGCCAAATTTCGGGTAGAGCCTCCACGAACACGCAGAAGTACTGCACCACGACATGGCATGGACTCAGCTAATGTCTAAAGTAGTGCTGGAGGTTACTGACACCATTCGTCCTGCAGAGCTGTCCCTAAGCCCATAGAGTACGAGGAGATAAGTTCTGAACATCACTTTTCAAGGCATCCCAGATATATTCAATAATGTTCAAGTCTGGGAAGTTTGGTCACCAGCGGAAGTCTTTAAGCTCAGGAGAGTTTTTGTAGAGCCACACAGAACAATTCTGGACGTGTAGGGTATCGCACTGTCCTGCTAGAATTGCCAAAGTTCGTGAGAATGTGCAATAGACACGAATAATGATGTTCAGCCACGATGCGTTCATACGTGTCAGCTGTCATTTGTATCTAGACGATTCAGGGGTCCGATAGGTATATGCCCCACACCATTTCAGTGTCTCTTCTAGCTTTAACAGGCCCCTTGCTGACATGAAGAGTCCATGCATTCATTAAGTTGTCTCTATACTCTTACACGTCCATCCGCTCAATACAATTCGAAACAAAGATTTTTCAATCATCCAACAAGTGTTTGGTCATCAACAGTCCAAGTGCCAGTCCTGAGTCCAGTGCCAGCTGTCACCAGTGCCACATCGTAAACAGCGCTAAGTATCTGAATTTAATTTGTGTCAAATTTAATTTGCCAGTCTAGTTCATTTTCGGTAGTACTGTTTTAAGAGGTTTATTCCCGCGTACTTGCAGATTTCGTTTGTGCTACTGTTTTAATTGTTTATTCTATCGAATTTGATATATACCGTTGTGTTTAGTCTTCGTCTTTGACCGGTGTATTTCAAAACAAGTCAGAGACCGTTACTAAGCTCGTTATCAGTCAGTCCAGTGCCAGCTGTCACCAGTGCCACATCGTAAACAGCGCTAAGTATCTGAATTTAATTTGTGTCAAATTTAATTTGCCAGTCTAGTTCATTTTCGGTAGTACTGTTTTAAGAGGTTTATTCCCGCGTACTTGCAGATTTCGTTTGTACTACTGTTTTAATTGTTTATTCTATCGAATTTGATAAATACCGTTGTGTTTAGTCTTCGTCTTTGACCGGTGTATTTCAAAACAAGTCAGAGACCGTTACTAAGCTCGTTATCAGTCAGTCCAGTGCCAGCTGTCACCAGTGCCACATCGTAAACAGCGCTAAGTATCTGAATTTAATTTGTGTCAAATTTAATTTGCCAGTCTAGTTCATTTTCGGTAGTACTGTTTTAAGAGGTTTATTCCCGCGTACTTGCAGATTTCGTTTGTACTACTGTTTTAATTGTTTATTCTCTCGAATTTGATAAATACCGTTGTTTAGTCTTCGTCTTTGACCGGTGTATTTCAAAACAAGTCAGAGACCGTTATTAAGCTCGTTATCAGTCAGTCCAGTGCCAGCTGCCGGACTCAGTTTTGTTGATTCGACAGTGTAGTTACCACTGACCACAGTTAAGTCAGCAGCCAGCCGCCTTCATTAGAGTACTAGGCTTCTTTAAAGTTGTTAATTGCTGTTAATTGTATCGATAGGATGGATAGGATGTGTGCCTGCTGTGTGCGGACGCAGGAGGAGTTGGCCGCGGTTCGCGAACAGCTGAGCGTGCTGTTGGCTACGGTCAGCCGTCTTCAGGCTGCTGTCTCGGGGTGCAGCGATGGTGGGGAGTCTGGTTCGTCGAGTGGGACACCTCAGGTGTCTCGCGATACGCTCTCTGTCCCTGCTACCGAGGCACCTTCAGGTGTACCGGACGTCGTCGAGCCGCCTTCTCCGCAAGGGGAGTGGCGGGTTGTACGGCGTTCGCGTCGCTCGAGGCGGAAGGCCAATGTGGAGGCTGGACGTCCGTCCGCGCCCGTTCGTCCTGTGAGTGAAAGTGTGGCCACTCCTTCAGCAGGGTCCGAGCAGGTGCACGGGGGGAGGGGATTATTAGTTATTGGGAGCTCCAATGTCAGGCGCGTGATGGAGCCCCTTAGGCAGATAGCGTCCAGATCTGGAAGGAATTCCAACGTGCACTCGGTGTGTTTGCCGGGGGGCCTCATCCAAGATGTGGAGGCGGCCTTGCCGGCGGCTATCGAGGGTGCGGGGTGCAGTCGACTGCAAGTCGTGGCTCACGTCGGCACCAATGACGCTTGTCGCTTGGGTTCTGAGGACATCCTCAGGTCCTACGAGCGGCTGGCGGAATTGGTGAAGGCTGCTGCCTTCGCACGCGGGGTGCAAGCAGAGCTGTCGATTTGCAGCATTGTTCCCAGGGTTGATCGGGGTCCTTTGGTTTGGAGCCGAGTGGAGGGTCTGAACCAGAGGCTTCGCCGACTCTGTGACAGTCATGGCTGCAGATTTCTGGATCTGCATTATCGGGTGGGGAATTGTAGGGTGCCCCTAGATAGATCAGGGGTGCACTACACTAAGGAAGCGGCTACTCGGGTAGCAGAGTACTTGTGGAGTGCACATGGGGGTTTTTTAGGCTAGGCGCTAACTCTGATGAGCACTCGACTGTCAACATTCAAACAGCGAATTCAGGCCACGTTCGGAATAAAAATTCGAACATAAAAATATTAGCCGCGAACTTACAAAGTATTAGAAACAAAGTTCCCGAATTTGCAGCGCTGCATGGAAGTTATTGCGCTCAGATAGTTTTAGGCACCGAAAGCTGGCTAACTGATGATGTGGCAAGTTCAGAAATATTTAGCGAAGCGTGGAATGTATATCGGAAAGATAGATCTGATACAACTGGAGGAGGAGTGTTCATCGCTGTGGACAAAGATATTGTTTCTACTGAGATCGAGGTTGAAAGTAACTGTGAAGTTATATGGGCACGCATAACAGGTCTAAAAGAAGTAAAGTTAATAGTTGGGTGTTTTTACCGGCCCCCCAGTGCTGCTGTAGCAGTTTTAGAATCATTCAAGGACAGTCTACACCAGGTAGTGCATAGGTATCCGGGCCATGCAATATTAGTCGGAGGTGACTTCAACCTTAAGAGTATAGATTGGGACCTCGCTAGTTACATTTCAGGCGGTACAGACAAGCAGTCTTGCGAGCTACTATTGGACACATTCTCCGAAAACTGTCTTGAGCAGTTAAACCGGCAACCCACGCGCAATGGAAATATTCTAGACCTTATAGCCACAAACAGGCCTGACCTTATTAACGATGTCTGTGTAGAGACAGGAATTAGTGATCATGACATCGTCATAGCGTCGATGGTGACCAAAGTTCATAAACCAGTCAAGAAGGCTAGGAGCGTGTTTTTGTTGGGAAAAGCCGACAAGCAAATGTTACGATCGCACTTAGAAAATGAATGGGCATCGTTTAATTCTGGGACTATGGATGTAGAGGAATTGTGGACTAAATTTAAATGCATTGTTAATGAAGGGTTAGAGAAATATGTGCCAGTAAAGACGATTAAGGATGGAAAAGATCCACCGTGGTATAATAATAATGTTAGAAAGCTGCTGAGAAAGCAAAGGCTGTTGCATTCTCGATTCAAAAAAGAACACGCAAATGGTGACAGGCAAAAGTTAGTAGAGATTCGTGCGTCTATAAAAAGATCGATGCGTGAAGCATACAATAATTATCACAGCCATACCTTAGCAAAAGATCTTTCCGAGAACCCGAAAAAATTCTGGTCCTATGTAAAATCGATAAGCGGGTCAAATCCCACTGTCCAGTCACTAGTTGATCATTCCGGGGCAGTAATAGAAGAAAGCAAACGGAAAGCTGAAGTTCTAAATTTAACCTTTAAGAAATCTTTCACGCAGGAGGACCGCACAAATATACCATCATTTGATCAACGTACTAATTCCGAAATGGGGGACATAGCAATAGGTATTTCCGGTGTAGAGAAGCAGCTGAGAGAGCTAAATACGAAAAAGTCTGCTGGTCCGGATGGAATACCAGTTCGGTTTTACAAAGACTATTCTGCGACATTGCCCCCCTACTTAGCTTGCATTTACAGCGAATCTTTAACTCAGCGCAAAGTTCCTAGTGATTGGAAAAAAGCGCAGGTGACTCCCGTGTATAAGAAAGGAAAGAGAACTGACCCATACAATTACAGGCCAATATCGTTGACATCGGTTTCATGTAGAATTTTGGAGCATATTCTCAGTTCGAATATAGTAAATTTCCTTGAAACGGAAAAGCTTCTTTCCATGAATCAGCACGGGTTTAGGAAACATCGTTCATGTGAAACTCAGCTTGCCCTTTTCTCACATGACATCTTGCGAGCCATGGACGAAGGGCAACAGGCGGATTGTGTTTTTCTCGACTTCAAAAAGGCGTTCGACACGGTGCCACACTGCAGACTCCTAACGAAAATGCGAGCTTATGGAATAGGTTCTCAGATTTGTGACTGGCTGGAAGACTTCCTAAGTAATAGAACGCAGTACGTTGTTCTCGACGGCGAGTGTTCATCAGAGACGAGTGTATCGTCAGGCGTGCCCCAGGGGAGTGTGATAGGACCGCTATTATTTTCTATCTATATAAATGATCTGATGGACAGAGTAAGTTGTAATTTGCGGCTGTTTGCTGATGATGCTGTGGTGTATGGGAGGGTGTCGTCTGTAACTGACTGTAATAGCATACAGGTTGACTTAGACAAAATCTCTAGTTGGTGCGAAGAATGGCAGCTAGCTCTCAATGTAGAAAAATGTAAGGTGATGCGCATGAGTAGAAAAAACAATCCTATAATTTTCGAATACAGCATCAGTAGTGAGCTTCTTGATGCGGTCGCGTCGTTCAAATATCTAGGCGTAACATTGCAGAGCGATATGAAATGGAACGAGCATGTAAGGACAGTTGTGAGTAAGGCAGACAGCCGACTTCGGTTTATTGGGAGAATTTTGGGAAGATGTACTTCACCTGTAAGAGAGACCGCGTATAAAACGCTTGTTCGACCACGTCTTGAGTATTGCTCAAGTATTTGGGACCCGCAGCAGATCGGTTTGAAAGAAGACATAGAGGCGGTTCAGAGGCGAGCAGCTAGATTTGTTACCGGTAGGTTCGACCAATGCGCGAGTGTCACGGAAATGCTCCGGCAACTCAATTGGGGATCGCTGGAAGAAAGACGACGCTCTTTTCGTGAATTTCTGTTAAGTAAATTTAGAGGGCCGGAATTTGAAGCTGAGTGTAGTACGATCTTGCTGCCGCCTACTTACATTTCGCGTAAAGATCACAAAGACAAGATAAGAGAAATTAGGGCTCGTACGGAGGCATATAGGCATTCTTTTTTTCCTCGTTCAATTTGGGAGTGGAATAGGAAAGGAAATGCCTAGTAGTGGTACAGTGTACCCTCCGCCACGCACCTTACGGTGAATTGCGGAGTATGTATGTAGATGTAGATGTACGGGCCAGGTGAGGCGTAAATATTTATGACGTGCAGTCACCGAGGGTACAAGAGTCGCCCTTGGGAACCCAGAGCCCATTTCGATAATGTTTCGTTGAATGGTTCGCAAGCTGACACTTGTTGATGGCCCAGAATGGAAATTCACAGAGATTTGCGGTAGCGTTATACTTGCCTCACGTTGAACGATTCTCTTCAGTTGTCGTTGGTCCCGTTCTTGCAGGATCTTTTTCCAGCCGCAGCGATGTCGGAGAATAGACGTTTTACCGAATTTCACGTAGTCACTGAGCACTCACGGAATGGGCGTATGGGAAAAGCCCCACCTCATCACTACTTCGAAAATGCTGGGTCCCATCTCTCAGGCGCTGGCTATAACGTCATGTTCAAACTCACTTAAATCGTGGTAACTTGCTATTGCATCAGCAGTAACCTGTCAGACATCTGTTTTATGTAGGCTTTGCCAACATCAGCACCATCCTCTGAGCGTTTACATATCTCTGTTTTTGCATACGCGTGTCTACACCAGTTTGTTTGCCACAACGATACTGAAAGGAGATTCCATTTCCAGTTATGAGCTGATTCTGGCACATAATGTTGATGTGCTCATGCGAAAGTCAACAGAGGCGCTCCAGTCACGGTCTGCACGGTCGCTACGGTCGGGGGTTCGAATCCCCCCCTCGGGCATGGATATTTGTGCCGTCCTTAGTCGTAGTTAGTTCATAAGTAGTTTGTAAGTTTAGGGACTGATGACCCCGTAGTTAAGTCCCATAAGCTATACAAACATTTGAACATTTGAATTTTTTTGAAAGTCAACAACTGGGTAAGAAATAACAAATGGCCTGGCTTATTTTAGGTAAACTAAATGTAGTTATGGAAATTAATTTTCTATTGTCCTGAAATATAAAACTGATAGTAGACAATGAAATGAGTATTTTAAAACACAAGAAGAACAGAAGAGTGAAGGGAACGAAATACAAATAAAAGCTATTGAAAAACGATGTTAATCACCAAATACAGTAACGCACTCCCAATATTATAGGTCCTTACTTCCCACAATATACTAACCCGAGAGCGTATAGTTTTGAATGAGATTTATTCGTATTACTGTGCTGGGGGTCAGATACTGTTCAATACTTTTCATATTCACGTTTCAATAGTGTTGTACCTAGTTCGGTATAAACGATTCTTATCTTTCACTCGCTCTTAATCAGTATTAATTATTCTTTTTTTTTTTAAATCGATACATTTTATTTAAAATTGTGTAGAAATTAACTTAAAAACACTTTTAAATAATTCTCGTAAAATAAATGAAAATTCGACAGTGCCGCATCAGGAGTATTCAGATCTTTTATCAACTCATCGGTTTTAGTAGATGATGATTGTGAGCTGCATCAATAGCTTATCAAATTTATTTATTCGCATAGTAAGAGGTTACACCGTTGGGCTGCGCAAATTTATGGCCGTATGAAATAACAATTACCCTGGGGACGATGCATTTATAACGCGGCGAAACTGGGGGTGGACCTAATACAGGTTCTGAATACAGACGATATGGCACGGATAAAATTTATTTTTTTCCCGCGATTAATATATATATATATATATATATATATATATATATATATATATATATATATGAAAAATGCATAAGCTCTGGTTGCCCTAATTACAAAAAAATCTTTGAGAGAAAACTATTAAGTCTGTGTGGTGGAACAGCTTGTGAGTTCGGTGTATCAAGAGCATTAACTTTTTTAGGAATCGTTGTGATGTGAGGAGAGGAGGCAAGCTACCTCCCCCCTCGGCGTATGCGCCCTAGACAGGAAGGTTTATGACGTGGCTATTTATCTTCTTCATCTCACAAACTATCGATCGGATACGCTCGGGAGATAATTAAGCACAAGACCTCCGTTGTTATCCGCCTGTGCTGCTGTGTGAAGCGTGTTAAAACTAAATTAATTTTCCGAGAAAAGTGAACTTGAAATCTTTGATGGAAGACGTAAATTTAATTATTAAGAGAAAACATCCTAGTAATACAATTAAAACTTTATAATTTCATACACCACTGTAAAACGTCGAGTAACAGTCTACACGAAAAGAAAAGTTACATGCCAGTATACGCATAAGGAAGAAGTAGCAGATTTATGAATCTCTTTTGGAGAGTGGACAATTCAGGTGAAACGAATGGCCTTGAGTACCCTTGTAACGCAGTGCTTCTTGGACGTTCAAGTGTCACCAAATTTCGTATGTAACAAAAGTGGGCAGATTTCGATGAAATCAATAACTCCCCCTTGTTGCAGTGAAGAAGAAGTCAACAAAGTTATGTTCAAATGTTTGTTAAGCTTATGCTTATGGGACTTAACTACGAGGTTATCAGTCCCTAAACTTACAAACTACTTATGAACTACTTACGAACTAGGACGGCACAAATATCCATGCCCGAGGGGGGATTCGAACCCCCGACCGTAGTGGCCGTGCTGACCGTGACTGGAGCGCCTGTCACCTCGGCCACCGCGGCCGGCAACAAAGTTATGTATCAGTGTTCTTTTCATAACACTTCGTCAGTTTTGATGCACATTCCTTGGGGGAACAGCCTCCTTGGCAACTGTGTTGCAAAGAAGATATCTTTCACAGGATGAATTTATAGAATTACTTTGCGATCATTAAGCGGCTTCTTCAGTTCCTCATAAGAAAACAATGTACACAACGCAAAAGTGTTCCGCGTGGTCCACCGATACAGCTACTGAAATGTATCACTGGTAATATTTTCTTCTCCAAACAGCAGCAACAAGACAGATTCAATTTTCTTCATTCCATCGAAAAGTAATTTCTGTCCAACTCAGCTAATTTTTCAATATGGCTGCCACCACTTCTCCCTTTAAGATACGGTGTTCTCTATAAATAAACATCTCTATACTTGGGATAAATTTATATTCAATTTAGAGAATAATAATAAATTATTTCGGCCTAAATAATGAGAAAAGTGAGAACGAAGAACACCAAAAGATTCATTTCTCTAGGGTTGTGTAGGGTGAATCATGGGTCTGGTGAAAGAACACTTTCCTGAGTCTTGGTCGCTTTTTCAATAATCGCTTGTTTGAATTATTCAACGAAAAAGGGATGTAATGTGTAGTGGTACGATTAGCTACGCAGATCACTCAAAAATAAAATCTGAAAATAAAGCTCTTTGACAAATTGACTTTCGTTGTGCAGCTTTGCAGTTCACAGAGGTATCAAATTCATTCTTCCGTCTTGTATTCGAATTTCGTTCACCCTCTATCCGCATGTAGCGCAGTCGTAGCAATCCTGCAAAATGGATGCTGCACTAACTTCGTCTGATTCAATATGTTTTTCTATAATTCCTCTGTTACGAAAACAGTTCGATGTAAAAGAAACAAAGTGTGGTGTCGCACAAGTACAAAGTGCGCGCCACCTACTTTCGCCGCGCGCCGCCATGCACGCACGGCGCGGCGTTCTCACGACGACAGCCACGAGCGCCCTCTGCCGCAACCCCGCTCGTGGCCACCACGGAAAGACATCGGTCACTTCGGACTGAGATAGCAACGAGTTAGGACCTTCGTAATCAGATAGGCACCAGTGAAGACTTTGCTATTGTACAGGCACTAGGCAGGCCTCTAATAACTATGTATCAACATTCTGCAGAACTATGTAAAAGTTAAGTATTGTTTCATTCTGTGCAATATATATCTCTTTCTAATTTACTCGAGTGTTTATAGTTTCTGGCTGCTCCCCTCGGTACCTGCACCAGCGTGTCGGTCTCATTCCACTCAGCCACCGACACCTACGACGAGGCTGGGACACAAAAGCGGCGACGAAGTTGGGACACAAAAGTGGCGACGAGGATGGGATACAAAAGTGGCGACGAGGATGGGATAGAACCTTGGACCAGCCCGCTTACAGCAGCCAGACAGCAGCAGTCGTAGCACGCAAAAATTGCTCCCGCCCACCCACCCTTATTATAAGATTTTTGGGGGAACATTTTCAGTTACGTGTTTGTGGACTTTTTTGTTGCAGAGCGAGTCCTCTTTCATATTGCATTTGTGTTTTGTTATAAGTTACTTGTATTCGCGGCGCCTAATCGGTCAGCATGGCCACTACCCCGAACCGAAACTTAATGGAAATTATTCAGTTACAGACGGCGCAAATAACACCAACTTCTCCAGGCGGTGGCGCAGTTGACAACTCAACAACAGTCGTCGCATCAGCAGCCCACACCTGCCGCCGCACCGCTTCCGACGTTCCGCCAGTACAACGAACGTGAGGAAGAATGGAGCGACTACTTCGCACAGTTTCAAGAACTCGTCGCGGCTCATCAAATTACAGGTCAGAGAGTGAAGAACCTTTTCTTGTCGATTGTGGGCCCCCAGACCTTCGTATTATTGCAAAAACTATTCCCTCACGCATCTCCTCGTGATGTAGACTTTGAGCGAATAGTAGAGGCACTAAATGCTCATTATTATGAGAGAAAAGTTCTCGTAGCTGCGGCTCGGTACCGATTTTTCAGACTTAAAAAATTACCGCAGCAGTCACACCAAGAGTGGATTACGGAATTGAAGGGCTTAACCCGCCAATGTAAATTTACTTGCTCTTGTGGACTTTCGTATAGTGACGTGATGTTGAGGGATGCGATTACGCAGAATATTCAGGACCCCAGAATTAGGGCAGTCAGACCCTTCATTAGACAGTGTACTGCAGCTTATAGAAGCGCATGATACTTTTGACTTAGCAGATGTAGAAATGCAAAGCCACAGTGTTAATTCAGTGCGCCGCAACGGACGCTTTCCTAGCCGTAGTTCTCAGTGTAGCACTAGTGATTCTTACAATAGTACAGGCCGTGCTGAACAGACAGTGAACAGTAGCCAGTGTAAAAGTGCGACGCAAAGGTCGCCCCGTCGTGTTAGAAACAGTAATTTGAATAACGGGCGCCAACGGCCATTTCAGAAAAATTTTCGTAAGTCTTGCCCCCAGTGTGTATCTCGCCACAAACGTGCACAGTGCCCAAGTCGCAAGGCAACCTGTTATCAATGTGGCAAATCAGGACATGTACAGTCTGTGTGTATGCAAATTAAAAACTCAAAGAACGGTACCGTTGGAAACAGTGCTTCGCAGAGTGCGAGAACGGTTCATTCTGTAAATGTTATACGGGCTGTGGAGTGGAACAGTGCTTTCCTTGGATCTCAATTGCAAGAAAGTAGTTCTGCGCCTATGGCAAAACTATATAGTGCACCACGTAGCAAGTGCCGACGAGCGCGTAAAACAGTGCAACGGAAAAGGGTTCGGGACAAGCAAAATGACTATGAACAGTGCATTCCTGTAGTGAAAATAGTGCCTTCTGCAACTGCTCCTTGTAATAGTGCCCAGTACTGTGTAGCTAGTGACAGTAGACATCAAGTAGCTACTCAAAAGTGTAGTGCAGTAGTTAGTACATCTGGAGTAGCTTCGCATGCTTGCGCGGACGCCGATCCGGCGGTAGTGCCATCTAGTGACAGTGTTGTTAATCCCCTGCGTGCCGAGTCTGAGCCGCTTCCTTCACTACGCGGCCCGCGCATACGCAGCACACAAACGGTAGCAGAGGTTGCCCACATTCGCGCACCTGTCGAGCGCCGCAAGCAAAAACTGTTTGTGACTCTCTTTGTAGAATATAAGACTGTGAAATTTCAGCTTGATACTGGTTCCGCTGTCACATTAATAAATAAAGATACTTATGAACTTCTGGGTTCGCCAAAATTGTCGCCGTCACAGCAAGTGTTAACAGCTTATACAGGTCAAAATATTCCCGTGCTGGGAACGTGTAGCCTGCCTGCCTCTTTTCAAGGTGTAACAAAAACAGTTGCTTTTGTAGTTCTTCAGGCCAAATCTACGCAGAATATTTTTGGACTAGATGCTTTTGACTTGTTTGGTTTATCAATTCAAAGAGATGTGCTTCAAATTTCGTCAATAGTGCCTCAGGATAAAATCAATGCATTGTGTGACAAATATAGTGACTTGTTTTCGCCGGAACTAGGTTGTGCAAAAGACTTCGTGGCACATGTAACTTTAAAAGAATCTGCAGTTCCAAAATTTCGTAAAGCTAGACCAGTGCCTATCGCATTGCGTGATACAGTTGCCGAAGCACTTAAACGTTGGCAAGATAGTGGGGTGATTTCTCCTGTTTCTGCGAGTCAGTGGGCCTCGCCTATAGTAATTATACCCAAGCCGTCAGGAAAACTTCGTCTCTGTGCGGACTTCAAATCTACAGTGAACAGTCAAACAATTGTAGACACTTATCCCCTGCCCAGACCTGAGGAACTGATGGACAAATTAGGACAGTCTCGCTTCTTTTCCAAGATTGATTTAGGAGAGGCATACTTACAGATTCCACTTGATGACGAGTCAAAAAAGTTTTTCGTCATTAATACTCACATGGGCCTTTTTCAATTTCAACGCCTACCCTTTGGCAGTTCTTCCGCTCCCGCTATTTTTCAGCGTTTTTGGAACAGCTGACAGTTTCTGTACCGTGTTGTTCGAACTATTTAGATGATATTGTGGTATCCGGACGTACAGTTGAAGAACATTTAGCAAACCTGGAGTGCCTTTTCAAAATTTTGACTGCAGCAGGTCTACGTTGCAATAAAGCAAAGTGTTCGTTTTTTCAAACTGAAATAGAGTACCTAGGCCATGTGATTAATGCCCAAGGAATTCATCCCTTACAGTCACATCTTCGAGCAATCAAAGACTTGCCTCCTCCTAAGAATGTGCATGAATTGTAAGCAGTCATGGGAAAGCTTAACTATTATTTCAGGTTTATTCCCAATGCCTCTCAGATTGCAGCTCCACTGCATCACTTACGTAGGAAGAATGTTCCTTTTGTATGGTCCAAAGATTGTCAGGTTGCCTTTGACAAACTAAAGTCTGCACTACTCAGTGATGCATGTTTGATTCCCTTTGACCCCCAGAAGCCTGTAGTGTTAGCAGTTGACGCCTCATCGTACGGTCTGGGCGCGGTAATCTCACATCGCATTGGATCTCACGATCGTCCTATTGCCTTTGCATCCAAGCTACTGACGCCAACGCAACAGAATTACAGTCAGATAGAAAAGGAGGCCTTAGCAATCATTTACGGCGTCACAAAGTTTCATCATTATCTCTATGGCAGAAAATTCTATTTGTTGACAGACCACAAGCCTCTCACGTCGTTGTTCTCACCCACAAAGCCGATTCCGCCACGTACGGCACAAAAGCTTCAGAGATGGTCCTTGATATTGTCTAATTATCAGTATGAGATTTTGTACCGACCTACCACTAAACATGCTAACGCGGACACACTTTCCCGACTTCCGGTTGGCCAGGATGTGTCGTTTGATTCTTCAGAAATGGCATGTTGTCAGACTCCAGAGATGCTTCCGCTGTCGCAGATTTCCCTTTGAACTCTCGTCGGGTTGCACAGGAAACAGCTGCGGATGTAGACTTAAGTGTGGTAGCACGTTTTGTTCGCTCAGGGTGGCCTGCCAGAGCCAAAGACATTGATAGGCCTCTGGTTCGACGTTATTTTGCACAACGTCATGCATTATCTTTAAGTCAGGGTGTACTGTTGTTGCATACCGACAACGACCAAGCAAGAGTGATTGTTCCTCGTTCCCTGCAATGAGAAGTGTTACGCCTCCTGCATCAAGGACATTGGGGCATTGTTAGGACAAAGCAACTGGCCAGACGTCATTGTACCTGGGTTGGTATGGACGCTCAGATAGAGAGCATGACATCACAGTGTACAGTTTGTGCGGAGCATCAGGCGGCTCCTCCACAGCGTTTCTCAGACTGGCCACGCCCCAAGGGACCATGGCAACGTTTACATATTGACTTTGCCGGACCATTCTGGAATACGCGCTGGTTAATTGTTGTAGACGCTTTCAGCAAGTTTCCTTTTGTGATTGCCATGAACTCAACGACGGCGTCTAGTACAATCAGTGCCTTAACATCAATGTTTTGCATCGAAGGCTTGCCTGAATCTATCGTCAGTGACAATGGACCTCAGTTTGTTAGTGCGGAATTTCAACAGTTTTGTCGTGTGAATGGCATTCAGCATATCACTACCGCACCTTTTCACCCTCAGTCCAATGGTGAAGCAGAACGTTCCGTTCGAACATTCAATTCTCACATGGAGAAGATGAAAGGTCGGCACTCCAGGCAGCAAGCTCTTCAAATTTTCCTGTCTACGTATAGGTGCATGCCACGTGACGGCCCGTCTCCTGCCGAGCTGCTACACGGCCGCCGTCACCGCACTCTCCTTCACCTGCTGCAGCCTCCCACGCACAGAGTCGGTTCGTATGGCGCTACGCGTTTTCAGGTTTCTACGCCGGTGCTGTACAGGGTGTTTGCTGGAAACAAGAAGAAACTATGGATGCCGGGCATCATTCAGCGCGGGCTCGGGCGCAATATGTATGTTGTACGTTCTTCCACAGGGTCGGAGCTGCGGCGCCACGCAAACCAATTGCGCTTGCACAGGCCGCGCGATCCTGTCTCCGGTTTCTTGATTCCAGACCCAGTTCACCGCCAGGGAGCACAGCCACATCGTTCGTCGACGGGTCCAGCGTCCCCGGACTACGAGATCGTCCCGATGGAGATCGACGCGACGCCGCCGCTGTCGCCGCCGCAGATGACAGCGTCACCGAGAGGGACTCCGGGACCGTGCGTGCCGCCGCCGCCTGGGCCACGCACCTCAGAAGAAGATGACCTGCTCCCTCTGGGCGGGGGCGGGCGCCCTTCCCCAGGTTTCGGCGGGTTCCCTGGAGGATCTCAAGGCGGATGCCGGGGCGCGGACGGCGTCTCGATCCCAGCCTCAGCTACGACGCCCGTCCCACCAGTAACGCCCCCGCCCAGGCCCTCCTCCCAGTGCCGTCGCCGTGGCCCTCAGCCCTACGCCACGACGGCGCGGCGGTTTGGGGGGGAGGGGTGTGGTGTCGCACAAGTACAAAGTGCGCGCCACCTACTTTCGCCGCGCGCCGCCATGCACGCACGGCGCGGCGTTCTCACGACGACAGCCACGAGCGCCCTCTGCCGCAACCCCGCTCGTGGCCACCACGGAAAGACATCGGTCACTTCGGACTGAGATAGCAACGAGTTAGGACCTTCGTAATCAGATAGGCACCAGTGAAGACTTTTCTATTGTACAGGCACTAGGCAGGCCTCTAATAACTATGTATCAACATTCTGCAGAACTATGTAAAAGTTAAGTATTGTTTCATTCTGTGCAATATATATCTCTTTCTAATTTACTCGAGTGTTTATAGTTTCTGGCTGCTCCCCTCGGTACCTGCACCAGCGTGTCGGTCTCATTCCACTCGGCCACCGACACCTACGACGAGGCTGGGACACAAAAGCGGCGACGAAGTTGGGACACAAAACAAAGCTAATCTGCTTTGGGTGCCAAGGAGTCTTAGACGACTAGGAAATTCCTCTAACAAACCATTCACTATTAATTTCTAGCAAACTAATTGAATTGCACCGGTAAAATAGTTTTAACATAAAAGTAGCTACTTAGGATTGATTTAAAATCATCAAACTCCAATTTCTGTTTTCTCCCTCGATCTGCCAAGTAATCGACTTCCGAGAGGTCCATAATGTAAGCCTTGGAGTTCTGATCTCCTAACACTCACTGTCACGTATTCCTTCATTTGAAGTGTCCTTTGTTATTTTTTTCACAACTAACGCTGTATGTACAGAAGATGTGCTTAGTTATAGTTTATTTGCAACAACCTTTTTTCTTTCTTTCTTTCTTTCTCAGATTCCAACATTTGCTACCGTGCGATAACACAGGAACTTTATAAAATGTCATTTGCCTCTATTTCCTCATTTTCCTGTTGATGAAACTTGCCGAACACGATCTCTGACAGGTGTAAGCTTTACTTTTTAAAATTCTTCAGTTTTCCCACATAATCCATCAAGCAAGATAGAGAAAATGAGACTTGCATTAACTTTTTAGCACTGATCCAGATATTTAAATATCACGGGTGCCTCTCATAGGAAACCCATAAGCTGCACCTAATTTCTGTTGTAATTATTATATACAAAGAATAAGCTAAAGAGACGTTACTTACATACTAACTTTGTCATCTTGAATAATAGATCAGTGATTTACAAGGAGTGAGTTCTTTAAGTTTCCGCTTGAATGACTGCATTTTTTATATTCATTTTATTTTACATATTTATTTCTAGATATGTCAGTGCTGGAGACTATTTTGGGTGGCATTTCGCCGTCTCTAAATTTTTCACACGTCTTGTGCTACATTCGTTATATGGCACATTCGCAAGTAATACTAACAAAATGCTTTTCTAAGTGACTGCTGTAAAGCTAACGATACAACGGTCGGTGTTTAATAGCACAAGTTTAAAGTAATCTCTGTACAACATTAATTTTCTATGTCGTTGCAAACAAGACCGTGTACCGAAACGCGAATTCTATTAAAAGTTTAATTACGTGCACTTAATTGCTTCTGTTTCAACATAGCCTGGGAACCTGGGTACTCTCCCCTCCACTCCTCCCCAGACAAAAACAAAATGAGAGGAGAGGGAGGGAGAAGGAACTATAAAGGGCGAATACAAATATGGAGGGAATAATAGAATAGCGATATGAGAGCAGGCAATCAGCTCATTTTAACAAGATGTGATTTGTGTTTCAAAAAGATAGAATTTCAACTGCAGCCTACACTTGATATGTTTGCACCACGTTATATATTTCTACTATGTACATTTCACGACGACAAGTAAGTAATTCAAAATGTTGAAATGTTAGTAACGTTATGGGAAATAACTGCAGGTTATCGGTACCTAACTTACAAACTACTTAAACTAACTTATTCTAAGAACAACACACACACAGACACACACACACATCCCTACGGGAGGACTCTAACCTTCAACGTAGAATTGCCGCGCGCAACATAGCAAGGCTCCTTAGTGTGCACGGCCATTCCGCCGCGGCAAGTAAGTAATTTCCGGGATCCTGTGGCGAAACACATTATTTACGGAATCCTGCTAGACTGCCGATCCTAAAAGTTCTGTGTTTTTGATTAGTGTGCAGAGGTCCAATGACGCAAAGCGGGATGTCTTTGCACGACCACCGCATTAGCTGTAACTGAGTCAGTAAGCTGCAAGAATAAAATAAGTAAATAATATTAAAAAGCAAAGAAAAATGCCGTTATTTGTACTAATGAAGTAAATGGGATAGAGAGACACAGGCATAAGCCAAATAATTTTTAGAAAATTCTGATCTCTCTGATTCTGATAATGATGAATCAAGGCATTGATCGAGCAACAGTACATAAAAGTGTTTAGTTATTTTAACTATTGTTCGGTGACTTGTGATTTTATTTTACTTAATCGTACTCACACATTTGATCGCCATGTTTTGTGTCAATCAGAAAACTTTATGGTATTAATTCAGTGACTGCATAATGCAGTAAGAAATAAGTTTGAATTTCAACAGACTCAAAAAAAATTTATCTTATTAAAATATTTCGGGGATCTGTAATTATTTCAGTCGTTTATTACTATAACTCATGCGAATTCTGAGACTATTTTGCTCTTAATATTATAGAAACGGAAATCGTCAAGCAAAGGAATGGATAAATGTTTACCAGTGAAAGAAAAGGAAAGGGGGAAAAGAAAGAGAAAAAAGGGGAAAGCGAAACGTGGATGTGAAGCTGATGAACGGTACGTCTTCCAAAAATCAAAAAGTCCGTTAACGCGGCTTCTATAGGAAGTCTCTGTTAGTGTTAGCATCTATGACAAAATCGCCTGCACTGTTTAACGTTTCAGAAGCTACAGTACTTCGGTAATGACAGGGAACACACAAGAAGGTGATGATATGTAATGACTTCAATAAGAAGACAACGCCTAGATCGCATCTATAAATTACTCATTTACATGCCATCCAGGCTTTGTCTTCTTATTGAAGTCATTAGCCGCGTGGGAGTAGCTGAGCGGTCTGGAGCGCCACTTTACGGATCGCGCGGCCTCCCGCGTCGGAGGTTCGAATCCTCCCTCGGGCATGGATGTATGTGTTGTCCTTAGGTTAGTTTATCTTAGTTTAAGTAGTTTGTAAGTCTAGGACCTGATGACCAGCGTAGTTTGGTCCCATAGAATTACAAACATTTGAACATATTACATTTTAAATAATATTTTAGGATCGCTCTTCATACCGGCAATGTCGACTAATAAGGTGATAAAACATTAGCGAATAGGAATAGTGGCCGAAACACGAACTGCGAACGATCGACGATAATTACGAAAGATATAAGCCAGTCAACATAAAACTTGAGTAATACTATGATCGAAGAGTTTTAAAATAGATAAAAACCTACAGCTGTAATAATAAGTTTATTAAATGGCAACCAGTTTCAGTACCTCATTAGTGCTATCTTCGTGCCGTGATGACGTGGGACAGACGTTGGCGGTGGTCCACAGCAGTGGTAAACATTCACACACATACATCGCAAATTGCGAAATTTTCCGACTTCTGCATTTCTTTTAAGGATGGACAATCGATCTGCAACTCATGAAAATTTTTGCTGTGCCGGGACTCGAACCCGGATCTCTCGCTTTTCGCCTTAACCACTCGGCCACCCGTGCACGCTCCCCGGCCAGACCCACACTTCCATATGTTGCACTTGTTTCTATTCCTCAAATGCTCGTACACATAATAGTGTAAGTCCCGCGAGAGGGAGAGGCACCATACTACGATCCCTAAGCCTGTCCTGACGAAAAGCGAATGACCAGGGTTCGAGCCACGGTCCTGTACAAATTTTCATGTGTTGCAGATCGATTGTCCATCTTTGGAAGAGCATCAGACGTCCGAAAATTTCACAATTTGCGATGTATATGTGTGAAAATCATTATTGTTACGGCTGTTGGTATTTATATATTTTAATAAACTTCGATCACAGTTTCAACTAGCCGTTCTCCCAATCTCCACAGCTACAAATATTAAACATACGCTACCAGGTTACTGAACGAGCCCGCAGCTTTCTTAACAAGAAAACACAACTAATGAGGACAACAGTAGCAATTCTCTTCAACATAAACTGCCAGTCAGCAGGGGGCTTGAATATGGCACTAATGAGGCGCTGAAACTGGTTGCCAGTTAATATAATAATTTTGTTACGGCTGTTGGTTTTTGTTTATTTTAATACACTTCGGTCATAATTTCAACCAGCCGTTGTCCCACTCTCCATAAAAGTATGGATCTACATCTATTAGTGATTAATACTGTTTCGATAGAACCGGTACAGCTGGAGCTTAAAATTCATGGAAGGGTGAAGTGCTTAATAACGGAAGCCAATGCAAATCTGCGAAGTAATTAGTGGCAGGATCATAAAACGTGGGCACTTTATGACTGGAAATATGTGGTACTTTCAAATGAATCGTTGTTAACTTTGACTCCTACAAGCAGTTAAGTTTGTGTGTCAAAACCATAAAGGAGCTTACTATACGACATGCCTCTTTCTTACGGGCAAGTGCAGGAGAGGTTTCGTCATGATTAGGGCGTTTATATCGTGGTATTCAACTCTTTTTTACGACTACCCTCAGTTGTCGGATAACTGTGAATGAATATCTCACCATCGTCGATAACAAACTGCTTGCTATGACTAACACTTTGCTGACAAACACTGCCATATGCCTAAATAATAATGCGGCCACCCACTTACAGCCAAAAAGATCCAGAGGTGATTTGTGTATTTTAAACAAACTATCAAACATTTGTCCTGGGCAGCAAAATTGTCATGTATCAACATACTGAACCATTATGGAGAGCTCTAGAGCTGAGAGAGAGGCCCTGATTTACATCTCCAATAATACTGAAGTAATTGGCAGACTTTTGCTGCAAGATTGGATAACTTTCTGCTGGAAACTATAAAGACGCTATACGAATTTGTTCCAAGAAGATTCGCAACTGTTATCAACGCCAATAGGGGGCCAGCTCATCTATATATATATATATATATATATATATATATATATATATATATATATATATATATATAAAATTTAATGTTTGTCTGTATGTCCTCTATGTGTTCATAAACCATTCATTCGATTGCAATGAAACTTTGGAGAACTGTTTACTGTATGCCCACGAAGGTTCCTGACCCAAGAACAAAAGAGCACAACTCATAGCTCAAGAAATATGACGTCATAAATAATGAGAGGCCACCACATGAGAATACTTAGATTTATGCGTCAATTATTGGAAAATGGGAATAGTTAGGGACTTGAAACAAAGTTTGCATGTAATTTCGGACGTTTATGAAGCGTTTTGTAACTGACCCCCCCAACACAAAATTATGAAACGAAAATACGTTTACCGCTCTCAACAGTTTCGCTGTAGATGCCGTAAAACTGACGCATCAGGTATGACCTGGTATCAAATAAATTTAGCATTGCAAATTTGCATGTTACTATTTATTTTTGTCTGCAAGTCTCCCTTAATTCTCCTGCATCCAAAACTAAACAACCTTTTCTTAATCTCTATCTATATAAACGTGTAGGGACACTCACTCTCTCACTGATTAAACAAGAATACTCGAAAACTACTTCACCTATGAATCTAAAATTTGGCAAGAATATAGTTTATAGGTAGAAAACGTCAGCTAAGAAAGTATTTTTTGATAGGTGCATGGTGGAGCATACTTCTCCTACAGACTCACGAAATCTGCAGTTTCATTCCGATCGTCACGTAATTTCGCAAGCTTGACCTCCAAAACAAGAGGAAGGGCACCGCCTACCTTAAGTTTCATACGGTGCATTGGGGAGGGTACTTTGCAACATAAAAATGCTTAAATACCTTGGTCGCGTCATAACTTGAGAACAGCTCGACCGATTTCACACATCGTTTTTTGTTGTTATCAATATTCTCAGAATAAGGGTTGTATGAAATAAAACTGGAATATTTGATAACAACAAAGTGCGATTTTCAATGTGACCATGCATTTCTATTGCATAGAAATCTATAGTTTTGTTCCGATATTGATGAAAAACATGAGGAATGTCACTGTCTGTATAAAATTTCGTTAGTGCATGGTGGAGGGTACTTAACTTACGGAATTTAGAAAATGCATAGCTTTGCTCCAATATTTATGAAATTTGGACACATGACCTTTACCAAGAGGAAAGTCACTGGGTACATAAATGTTTGTATGGTACATGACAGATGGTACCTTGCAGAAAAATTTGCCGAGAGAGACAAAGGTGGAAACGAACAGAGATGGGAGAGAAAGAGGTGGATGCAGGGAGGAAGGAGATGTGGACTACAAGAGTGTAGGATAAGTAAACACCCGGGCAACGCCGGGTGTACAGCTATTATTAATAAATAAATATTGTGCTGGGATTTTATATTACTTTGTCCGCCCCTCTTTGGTAATGTGGAAGTAATTGTTTATAACCTCATGATGAACGTTGTAGTTGAAGAACAAGAAAACTAGTAAGCGACATTTCTCTCTGTCATAAATCTGTTATGTCTAACAGCAAGACACTTTTCGTAAACGTTTGTTGCAACCAGCTAAATGTTGCCATACTTAAATAGTGGATGAATTACATCTCGTTATTCATGCGTTGTATGTTGCGGCTACGACTCGTATACGAGCTGTCACCGCGAGGTAAAACGGTTCTCAAGGACATCTTATAAAATAGGCTGTATGTATGTATGTTCCACATCTCCTCCTAAACTATTGGACCGATTTCAACCAAACTCGGTACACATGTTCCTTAATATCAGGCAACAATCGCTGTTGGCATATACATAAGGAGATATGACGTCATAAACAATGAGATGCGCGAAAAACCGCTGCGTCAAACGATAATGCTGCACATTTGCTCCTAAACCACTGGACCGATTTCAACCAAATTTGGTACACGTATTAGTTATGTGAGATAACAATTTCTGTAGGAGTACGAACCACATACGACGTATGTTTCAGGAGATATAATATCGTAAACAATAAGAATAGCAAGAAACGGCCACATAATGCGACGAGACTTTATGAATACACTATATGAGAATGAAAGAACGTAGCGACTTGCAACAAAGTTTAAACATAATTTCAAACCTTTATTAAACTTTTTCACACTGACAACCATAGCAAAATGATGAAAGGAAAAAAGTTTCTCGCTTACTACTTTTCTGCTGTTTATGGAATAAAACTACGGCATTCGGTATGACGTTACAATTTATAAGTTGTACACTATAAATTTTACCCGCAGGAAATTTTACAGACAGTATACACTTACACAGATGAAAGTACCTTAGAAATTGTATCACAGTTCGACACATAGTTCATGAGATATGAGGACGTAAAGACTAACATTCATGGAAAACTTCCCATCAAGCGTCACGTTTTAATCTATTACTTCTTTACTGTTGTTGTTGTTGTTGTGGTCTTCAGTCCAGAGACTGGTTTGATGCAGCTCTCCACCCTACTCTATCCTGAGCAAGCCTTTTCATCTCCTCATAAGAACGACAACCCACATCCACTTGAATCTGCTTGTTATACGCGTCTCTTGGTCTCCCTCTGCGATTTTTACCCCACACGCTTCCCTCCAATGCTAAATTCACAATTCCTTGATGTCTAAGAATGTGTCCTACCAATCTATCCCTTCTTTTAGTCAAGGTATGCCAGAAATTTCTTTTCTCCCCAATTCGGTTCAGTACCTCCTCATTAGTTACGCGATCCACCCACCTAATCTTCAGCATCCTTCTGTAGCACCACATTTCAAAAGCCTCTATCCTCTTTCTGTCCACACTGCTTATCGTCCATGTTTCACTCCCATACAAGGCAACACTCCATACAAATGCCTTCAGAAAGGACTTCCTTAGGCTTAAATCAATATTAGATGTTAACAAATTTCTCTTTTTCAAAAACGCCTTTCTACCCATTGCCATTCTGCATTTTATATCCTCTGTACTGCGACCATCATTTGTTATTTTACTGCCCAAATAACAAAACTCATCTACCTCCTTTATTGTTTCGTTACCTAATCTAATTCCTTCAGCATCACCTGATTTTCTTACACTGCACTCCATTACCCTAGTTTTACTCTTGTTAATGTTCATCTTATATGCACCTTTCAGCACACTGTCCATTCCGTTCAATTGCTCTTGCAGGTCATTTGCTGTATCTGACAGAATTACTATGTCGTCGGCAAAACGCAATGTTTTCAATTCTTCACCCTGAACTTTAATTCCTTCTCCAAATTTCTCCTTGCTTTCCTTTATAGCTTGCTCAATGTACAAATTGAACAACATTGGGGAAAGGCTACAACCCTGTCTTACTCCCTTTCCAACCACTGCATCCCTTTCATGCCCTTCAACTCTGACAACCGCTGTCTGGTTTTTGTACAATTTGTAAATAACCTTACGCTCCCTATATTTTACTCCTGCTTGCTTCACAACTTGAAATAGTTTGTTCCAATCAACATTGTCAAAAGCCTTCTCCAAATCTACAAAAGCTAGAAATGTAGGTTTGCCTTTTCTTAATCTATCTTCTAGGATAAGCCGTAAAGTGAGTATTGCCTCCCGTGTTCCTACATTTTTCCTGAACCCAAACTGATCTTCCCCGAGGTCGGCTTCTACCAGCTTTTCCATCCTTCTGTATATAATTCGTGTTAATATTTTGCAACCATGACTTATTAAACTGATGGTTCTGTAGTTTTCACACCTGTCTTCACCCGCTTTCTTTGGAATGGGGATTATTACATTTTTCTTAAAGTCTGAGGGTACTTCACCTGTCTCATACATCTTACACACAATGTGAAACAATTTTGTCATGGCTGGTTCTCCCAGAGACTTCAGTAGCTCTGACGGGATATCATCTACTCCAGGGGCCTTGTTTCGACTTAGATCTTTCAGTGCTCTGTCAAATTCATCTCTCAGTATAATATCTCCTATTTCATCATCATCTACATCCTCTTCCCTTCCTACAATATTGTCTCGAAGTTCATTTCCTTTGTAGAGCCCCTCTATATACTCTTTCCACCTTTCAGCTTTCCCTTCTTTGCTCAGAACCGGCTTTCCATCAGTGTCCCTGACATTCATAGAGCTGCCCTTCCTATCGCCAAATGTTTCTTTTATTTTCCGGTAGGCTGTATCTATTTTTCCCCTATTTATACATTCTTCTACATCCTTGCATTTGCCTTCTAGCCATTCCTGCTTAGCCATTTTGCACTTCCTGTCAATCTCATTTCTTAGTCGTCTGTACTCCATTTTGCCTGTTTCATTTACTGCATTTTTATATTTTCTCCTTTCATCGATTAAATTTAGTATCTCCTGTGATATCCAAGCATTTTTTGTAGGTCTTGCCTTCCTGCCTATTTTGTCCTCTGCTGCCTTCACTATTTCATCTCTCAATTTTACCCATTCCTCCTCAACTGTTTTATTTTCCCCTGTTTCTGTCAATTGTTTCCTGAAGCTCCCTCTGAAATTCTTAAGAACTTCAGGTTCCTTCAATTTATCGAGGTCCCATCTCCTTATTTTCCTCCCTTTCTGTAGTTTCTTCAGTTTCAGCCTACAGTTCATAACCAACAAGTTATGGTCAGAGTCTATGTCTGCCCCTGGGTATGACCTACACTTCAAAACCTGGTTCCGAAATCTATGTCTTACCATTATAAAATCTATCTGGTATCTCCCGGTGTCTCCTGGTCTCTTCCACGTATACAACCTTCTTTTGTGATTCTTAAACCAGGTGTTTGTTATAACTAAATTATGTTCCGTGCAAAATTCTACCAGGCGGCTTCCTCTTTCATTCCTTTTGCCCAGACCATATTCCCCTACTATCTTCCCTTCCCTTCCTTGTCCTACTACCGAATTCCAGTCTCCCATAACAATTAAGTTTTCCTCTCCCTTAATTGTCTGAATAATTTCCTTTAGCTCCTCATATATTTCTTCGATTTCCTCATCATCGGCAGAGCTAGTTGGCATATAAACCTGTACTACTGTTGTCGGTGTTGGCTTCGTATCTATCTTGACAATGATAATGCGATCGCTGTGCTGGTCATAGTAGTTTACCCGCATTCCTATTTTCTTATTCATTATCAATCCTACTCCTGTGATACCCCCAACTGATTTTGTATTTATAATCCTGTAGTCACCTGACCAGAAATCCTGTTCATCCTGCCACCGAACTTCACTAATCCCCACTATATCTAACTTCAACCTATCCATTTCCCTTTTTAAATTTTCTAATTTTCCTACTCGATTAAGGGATCTAACATTCCACGCTCCGACCCGTAGAATGCCAGTATTGTCTTTCCTGATGATCACATCCTCTTGAGTAGTCCCCGCCCGGAGATCCGAATGGGGGACTATTTTACCTCCGGAATATTTTACCCGAGAGGATGCCATCATCATATGTTCATACAGTAGAGCTGCATGTCCTCGGGAAAAATAACGGCTGTAGTTTCCCCTTGCTTTCAGCCGTTCGCAGTAGCTGTGTGGCAAAGCCGCATTAGCTGATGTTACAAGGCCAGCTCAGTCAATCATCCAGACTGTTGCCCCTGTAACTACTGAAAAGGCTGCTGCCCCTCTTCAGGAACCACACATTTGTCTGGCCTCTCCACAGATACCCCTCCGCTGTGGTTGCACCTACGGTACGGCTATCTGTATCGTTGAGGCACGCAAGCCACCCCACCTCGGCAATGTCTGTGGTTCATGGGAGTGGACTTCTTTACTACTAACCGTATTCTAAACAGATTTTACCAACATACAGCACTTATACATATCAATAACATAACTATACTTCGTTTCATAAAAGTGAAATCAGGGAAATTGTTTTACATGTAGGTTATGCTTAAAGTATGGATTGCGTAGTACAGCAAACAAGCAATAGAGGAGCTGTAGTGTACCAAAGAACTAATAAACACCGCTGCTGCATAATGAGTATGGGGTAGTACAACAAGGAAGCGAACGTCTGTGACAGAATTAAGCAATCTCATGTCTAGGAATACCATATGTTCAAATGTTTGTATAGCTTATGGGACTTAACTACGGGGTCATCAGTCCCTAAACTTACAAACTACTTATGAACTAGCTAACAGTTAGGACGGCACAAATATCCATGGCCAAGGGGGCCAAGTGGCCGTGCAGACCGTGTACTGGCGCCCCTCAGTCCCCTCGGTCACCGCGGCCGGCTAGGAATACCAACAAACATTGAACATAGTGTTACTGATTTCGCTCTGTGTATTAAATACTTAACAACATGTCTTTGCTTATTTTGCCATGTTTCACCTTTTGTATCAAAAACTTTATGAAGATACATCGTTTCGGACAATGACTTTTACTTGCATTTGCCATCTTGGCTAGGACAACTGAGATTATTGACAGAGCGATACAACAATGATTCTATTTTTACTGACTGAAGTCTGGAACCCTAAAAACCCATGATACACACAGACTCCCCTTCAACAACCTTTGCGAAGCACGGGCATATACGCTAGTGTGCATATAAAATCATGTTATTGAAGATGGAAATGAATAATGATAGTTTAAAAACACTTTTTATTTAATTTATTTATTTACTATTTTTCAGGATGAGGTTTTTTCCTGGGAAAACACAGGACGCGCCGTCGCTGGAGGTCATAAAACCGCTGTATTCTTTCTGGAGGCAAACTGGAATACAGCTGCTGTAACATCTGGTCCTCGTCACAGTTAGAGCAAATGACTCATCGTTTGAAGAACGGGTCAGTTGTCATACAAGCTTGGAAAGAATGTACGGCATTCTCGGTGTTAAGCTCTGAGAATTGAAGAAGATGCAGGTAACTACTTAAGCTGGGCCGCTGAAACGTGGAGGAAAAACAAGGCTGTCCTTAGCCTTTGGCGGTTGATTAATAAGGCGGTACGCGATGTGCGGTGGGCCCATCACGGAGAAAGCCGTGGGGCTGCCAGGTGCGCGGGCAGATGTATTGGGGTCGTTTTATTTCGTCTGCGTGACGCAACGCGGCAGGCGAGTGACGCGTAAATAGGACGTCCAGTTGCCGGCCACACAAATGACCGCCTTATAAGGGGAGAGCGGCTATTTCGGCCGACGCGGAGCGACCTTGCCGCGCCACGCTACACCTGCGGCCACATCAAGCGCCCTTCCGCCTCGCATCAGCCGCTGCCACTATAGTGCTCGCCACGCGAGCTGGCGGACCGTGCGGCGCCGCGTAGCGGCACAGAGTAACACATACAGAGGAGAAGCCCCTCCTAAACCACTGTCCTACGCTCCCCTCGTAGTCCTGTAAGATGCTAGCAGGTATCAGGCCGTTCCCTGGCTTAGGGTGCCTCTCGCACGTCAGAGGGTAGCATGGAGGGGAGGGTGAGGGGAGAGCTCGTGCCACCTGCCATGAGGCCACGGCTGTGTCCTGCTTGCTGGCGTTTGAGGGGAGGTGGTGGTGGGGACAGCCGCTACCTGCCGCTTGCCCTGGCCAGTTTAAAGAGATGCTTCTGACCACAGCGCCTTCATGGGACATCTTACAGAACTGCTGGAAACCCTCCCTCTCCGCACCACTGTGTGTAGGACCGGGCCGTTACGGAGGTTTCCCGTCTGATATTTGTCTGTGGTAGCGGCAACTAACGGCGTGCAACGTGGCGCACCACTGGTGTTGTCAGTTCGAGTGCATGGCCGGTCCGTCCATATAGGCAAACTAGCTTAAACCTGCAGCTCCACTCACGTGTTGGTTGATTATCTATATCTTTCAATGTGAATGTCTGTTCGGTGTACGCTTATCATGTTTGAACCACAAGACATAAAAAGCTAAAAATTTGTACAGTTTCTAATGTCTACCCAGGAAAGGCTTTAGGCACGGTTTTATGGTGATCGGATAGCTATATATATAATATATTAATGTGAATGTATGTTCGGTGTACGCTTATCACATTTGAACGACAAGACACAGAGAAATGTTTCAAATGTTTGTAGAGCTTATGGGACTTAACTACGGGGTCATCAGTCCCATTGCTTGAGGGATGAACAATAATTACTGTTTGCGTCCTGCAGTTTTTGCTGCAGAGCGAAATATTAACACACACACTCATAGAATTTTATATACACCAATAACTTCCCATCCCAATATACTCCACCCTTTTATCATTATCAACCCTCAAGCAACAATGAAACCAATAAAACCATTTTCAAAGAGTAAATATAATTTTCAAAGAGTAATTATCGTTCCGCATTTTGCGTTATATTCGTCAAATTACTAAATACCTATCAGATCGCTATAAAACCATGCCTAAAACCTTCCTCAGGTATAAATTAGTAACTGTACAAATATTTAAGTCTCTGTGTCTTGTCATTCGGACGTGAAAAGCGTACACCGAACAGACATTCACATTAATATCTATATCTATAAATGTGAATGTCTGTTCGGTGTACGTTTATCACGTCCGAACCACATGACATAAAGTGCTAAAAATTTGTACAGTTACTAATGTCTACCCAGGGAAGGGCTTAGGCACGGTGTTATGGCGATTGGATAGCTATTTATCTATATATATTAATGTGAATGTCTGTTCGATGTACGCACTGTGTCCGGCGCACGGTTTTAATCTGCCATGAAGTTTCAACATTCAAACGGTTCTCACGTTTGGGTACATAATCGCCTGTGACACCAGTTGTATTATCTAGTGGATACGGAGAGAGGAAAAAAAATATAAGAGAAAAAACAAAGGCTATAAACAAAATCGACCGTGGGATTCTTCATACCATCCCGACCTAATGGAAAGATGATCGTTTTAAACTTACTGGGTGTATCAAAAAAGATGGTGCAAAGTACCACGGTTGAAAGTACACGATAATACACATTCAGCTGCAAAGTTTCATTCTGGTGACATAAAAGTTTTCTGAGTATTGTACCGCGTCATGATGTAAGGCTATTACTTAAATTACCGACGTTTCGGCCAACGTTACAGTGGCCTTCTTCTGGGTATACTGATGTGAGCTGGTTATTACTACACTTTATATTACTTTCATTTAGACATTACGTCATAATTTTTAAAAATAAGCGATGTTATTGGTGAATTTTTTTGCGGAAGAATGTAACTTTATTTTGATAGGATGCTGAGGTGGAAGGGGTGGGGGTTAGCCGTTGCTTCTTGCATAGCGAGACATGATTGGAGTGATGGCTTCCGTTTCTCTCCTGCTGGCCGTGATGTGGAAATTTATAGAACTAGGCAAAGCACACTTGGGCACAGGGTATATCGGAAGCCTACACATACCGACAGGTATTTGCACGCCCAATCAAACCACCATCCAGCACAGAAGAACTCTGTTATCCGCTCACTGACGATTCGCGCCCAGCGACTAAGTGATGAAGACAACAAAACAGCTGAGCTCAACAAACTAGAAACAACATTTCTGGCAAATGGCTACAACCATAGAGTGATTCACACCGCCATGAACACAAATAAAAGAAACAGCAGTAGGCATGAAGTCAATAAAAAAAGCCAGCAGCACGCTTACCGTATGTAAAAAACGTCACAGATCGAATTGCTAAACATCTTCACCGGGTTGGAGTCCAGCCTTTCTTCTATAGTAGCCACAAGATCAAGGATGTACTTGGTTCCACTACACGCATCAGGAGTATACCAGGTGGAATGGCAACACGCATACGCTAACATGAACACTACATTCGATTAGGCCAAACCAATAAATCTGCAGTAGCCGAACACCAGCAAGATTGCAGTAAGAAGATAAAATTTAACGATGCCAGAATACTCACCAAGCAACCAGGGATGGTTAAACGCAAGACAAGGGAAACTATCGAAATTGTAAAACACCCTAATAACATGAATAGAGAAGATGGACTCAGGCTTGCCCCCTCTTGGCTACCGGCCATCACAGCGAAACAGGCCGCACTGACAACACAACACGCGAGCGTCACTAGTAAGCAACTGCCGCCGTGCGGCCCACGGCCAGCAGGACAGAAACGGAAGCCCACAGCCCATTCGCCGATGAACACCAATCATGTCTCTCTATGCAAGAAGCAACGGCTAACCCCCACCCCTTACACCTCAGCATCCTATCAAAATAAAGTTCCATTCTTCCGCCAAAACATTCACCAATAACATAGCTTATTTTTAAAAATTATGACGTAATGTCTAAATGAAAGTAATATAAAGTGTAGTAACAACCATCTCACATCAGTATACCCAGATGAAGGCCACTGTAACGTTGGCCGAAACGTCGGTTATTTAAGTAATAGCCTTACATCATGACGCGGTACAATACCCAGAAAAGTTTTATGTCATCTGACTCTGGCCGCGGAAGCCTACGTAATTATATCATTCTGGTGTTTGAAAGTTTTCAGTAGCAGTTCAGCCGTTACACCGTACTGCCGACGTAGGTCCAGAACTGTGGCGGGTGGCTCGTGTCAGCTGAGCCGGAGTAGGGAAGGACGGGAGGGATTGAGGGCGACACTGCGCGAGGCAGGCGTCAAAGGAAGAGCGCCCCTGTCCAGCGGGGGTGGGAAGCAATTTAGCGCCCAACCAAGCGCCTATCGATTAACGGACATCGCCCCCATCCACGTCACGCCGCTTCGGAGGAAGGCGCGCGACACTTCACCTACCACACGACGCCGGCGGCAGCAGTTTCCAGCAGCGGGCTTACAATCTTTCACGCTCTGAATGAAGCGCATCACACCTGCACCCGTCTGTTTTGATCCGTTGTATTGTGCCATTTTGAGTCACTCTGATCTACGAAAACTCGTTTGAATGTTACGGCGGGCTCTGAGATATTAGGTGGTTAGAGAGTTTGATAATACCCGCTCGGTTAGCCGTGTGATCTAACGCACCGCTTTCCGAGACGGGGAGGCGTACCAGGCCCCGGTTCGAATCCGTCCGGCGGATTATCGAAGGGGTCGGAGTGTCGCCCAGTCTGGATGTGGTTTTTAGGCGGTTTTCCACATCCCCAAGTCCCACCTCAGTTACACGATTCACGAATATTTCGTCACACTTTACACTTTCGCACACCTCTAACACTATACGCAAACATTTGGGGTACACATTTTCTCCCGGGGGTCTTGGGGTTGGGCCGGCCGCGGTGGCCGAGGGGACTGAGGCGCTCCAGTCACGGTCTGCACGGCCACTACGGTCGGGGGTTTGAATCCCCCCTAGGGGATGGATATTTGTGCCATCCTAGTTCGTAAGTAGTTCATAAGTAGTTTGTAAGTTTAGGGACTGATGAACCTGTAGTTAAGTCCCATAAGCTGTACAAACATTTGAATTTGAACATGGGGTTGGCAGCAGGTAGGTCATCCGACCACCCCGTAATTACTGACATTTCAAATCCACCTTAACAAGCCGACCCTGCAATATGTGGGAAAACGGCCAGGAAGAAAAAGAAGAGAGTTTGATAATATTTGAATGTTACATAATCAATCTGTATCTCGAACACTTTCCCTCGCAGGCGTTACCACCACACTCGTGCCAATCTCGCAAGATTTAATTACTGATTTTGGAAATCGTTTCGATAAAGGGATGACATTTCCGTTCCTGTAGAATTCTTTTGTACGTAGACTTCGATACCTCAAGTATGCTGAAGCTATTCTTTGCTCCAATTACGATGAAATATGAGAGATCTAGGGACGGACGAGAAACGACAACAACCCAAGGGGAAAGTTTTTCTTCCATTTATCAGTAAGGTCACTGATCTTATTGGAAAGCAAGTACGATGTGGAAACTGTTTTCAGACCAACGACGAAAATAAAAGAATTTTTAAGATCTGCAAAAGATAGGAAGAGGATAGAGGCTTATGAAATGTGGTGCTACAGAAGAGTGCTGAAGATTAGGTGGGTGGATCACGTAACTAATGAGGAGGTACTGAATAAAATTGGGGAGAAAAGGAATTTCTGGCATATCTTGACTAAAAGAAGGGATCGATTAGTAGGATACATTTTTAGACATCAAGGAATTGTGAATTTAGCATTGTAGGGAAGTATGTGGGGTAAAAATCGCAGAGGGAGACCAAGAGATGAATATAATAAGCAAATTCAAAGGGATATAGGTTGCCTTTCTTGTGAGGAGATGAAGAGGCTTGCTCAGGATAGAGTAGGGTAGAAAGCTGCATCAAACCAGCCTCCGGACTGAAGACCGCAACAAGCGACATCCCCTGGCTACACCAGGTGTCTATAAAATCCCCTGCAGTTGTGGACAAGTTTATATAGTTACAACTAAAAGAAGTGTCAACACTCGTCTGGGCGAACACAAAAGGAACTGCCGCCTCAGACATACTGATAAATCGGCTGTAGCGGAACACGTGTATCAAGAAGGTGACCAGGAAATAAAAAAATTAACGAGACGTCCGTCATAGCAAAGACGTCGCATTATTATGCGCGTTTGTACAGAGAGGCCATTGAGATTTTTAAACATCGAAATAATTTTAACAAAAAAGAGGAAGGTCTCAAACTTGATAAGATATGGATGTCAACACTGCAGCAGCAGCATGACAATCGATTAATTTCAATCGAGGAGGTTGGCAATAGCAGAGACCACAGCACAGCCGACACCACGTGACTGACAGCGGTGCCCTCTGTTTTGCCTATATATATGACGCTTACTCGCGCTCTCGTTGCAGTACGCCTCTTTACCTCCTAGGATGCCTTCCGCAGACGACGGCGAAACGTCAGGGGAAAGTTTTATCTATGGACCACGGCATCTGAGCCCTTAAGCTTTAAGTAATGACGAAACCTGCCTTGAAAGCCTTCATTCTAAGATCTAAAGATTTAAATATAATTAATTATAATCATCACCATATTATTATTATTATTATATGTACAAATAATACTGCCACGTAAGAAAGTAGCTCGACAACATTTTTGTTTAGACTACAGTGTAGTTAAGTATTATTGCAATTTAAGATATACTCATGGTGCGTGGAATGTTCTCAAAAATATTCACTAACTTCGCGGATCAACATCACATGTGTCGCCCAGTGGTCTTCCACGACACATCGTACATGGAAAGCTCCCTAACTTCTTAAACGCATTTTTGTACGTCGAAAAGCGACCACAGAATGTAGATGTTACGTTGGAAAATGTCGTGAGTACAGCCTTCAGACCTCTGCTAAATTGCGGTGGTCTCCCCGTATATCAGTGTCATATCTGTGTAGTCGTCACTGAAGTGTATTACAGTTGTCATCTGTCTAACTACAAACACACGGCCACGCGGCCTTACCTGAGTGAAACCAAGAGCAAACCGTATAAAAATGACGGTACAGCTCAGTCATGGACCTATCACTAGGTCCAGCACTGACGCACCCAAGAAACATGAAACTAAAGAGGATGGCGTGCCTGGGCCACCTCATGTGTACAGGGTGTGTCGAAAAGGATGGCGCAAGCTTACGCGGTTGAAATTAAACGATAATAGAAGCAAAAATGTCCCAGTAAACACGGGTCCTCAAATGAGCCGTTTGCGAAATAATTACGAATGTATGGTTCCAAGTCGCCACAGACGGTATTGTTTGTAGCATAGTATGGTTTAGTCGTTGCGCGTTTGAGGCGGTCCTATGTTCGTTGTTTACACAAAGGAACATTGCCGAGAGGTGGAGTTGGGATTACACCATATACGCAGAACGTACAGGACGAATACAGTACACAGTCTCAAAGGGTAACAGTCGCGTTTGAGGAGTGCTGTGTTGTTTTTACAATCAACCTTACACTAACGAAGAGTATGTTGATATGCTTTCCGTTTACGGTAAGGTTAATGGCAAAGCACGGTCGGCTGCGCGCTTGTACCAAGAAACATATCTTGATCTAAGACACCCAGAAAGTCGTACATTTACAAGCAAGGGTCCCTCATCGCCTGAGCGAACATGGAGGTTTTGCGTGTGGCAAAGCAGGAGGTAGGCCTGCTCGCATTACGCCTGAGGTTCAGGATATGGTGTTGGAACCTCGACGAGAAGAACTGCCACACAAGTGCCTGCGCTAAGCCACAGTAGTGTATGGACGATACTACATCGCAGTTTAGTGTACTCTCACCACCTCCAACGAGTTCAACGTCTTAATGATGCGGACTTTGTTCCTAGAGCGATTTTTCTGTGAGTGGGTGAAACAGCAGACTGCAGTCAACTCTCGTTTCGCATGTAACATTTTATTTACAGACGAAGCAGAATTCACACGCGATGGTGTTTTTAATAAAGGTGCATATAAGATGAACATTAACAAGACCAAACCTAGGGTAATGCAGTGCAGTGTAGTCTAAGAAAACCAGGTGATGCTGAAGGACGTAAATTAGGTAACGAAACAATAAAGGAGGTAGATGAGTTTTGTTACTTGGGCAGTAAAATAACAAATGATGGTCGCAATACAGAGGTTATAAAATGCAGAATGACAATGGGTATAAAAACGTTCTTGAAAAAAAGAAATTTGTTGACATCGAATATTGATTTAAGCATAATTAAGTCCTTTCTGAAGGCATTTGTGTGGAGTGTTGTCTTGTATGGGAATGAAACATGGACGATAAACAGTGCGGACAGCAAGAGGATAGAGGCTTATGAAATGTGGTGCTACAGAAGAGTGATCAAGATTAGGTGGGTGGATCACGTAACTAATGAGGAGGTACTGAATAAAATTGGGGAGAAAAGGAATTTCTGGCATATGTTGACTAAAAGAAGGGATCGATTAGTAGGATACATTTTTAGACATCAAGGAATTGTGAATTTAGCATTGGAGGGAAGTATGTGGGGTAAAAATCGCAGAGGGAGACCAAGAGATGAATATAATAAGCAAATTCAAATGGATGTAGGTTGACTTTCTTGTGAGGAGATGAAGAGGCTTGCTCAGTATACAGTAGGGTGGAGAGCTGCATCAAACCAGTCTCCGGACAGAAGACCGCAACAACTACAATACACATTTGTGGCGTGAACTCACATGCTTTTCTTGAGTCACCACATCAGCAGCGTTTCTCACTGAACGTGTGTGTACTACGTGATCAACTCATCGGGCCACACATTCTTCCACCAAAACTTAATGGACGGAGTTAACTAAGGTTTCTGCGGCGTCATCTTTCAGGATTGCTTGAGAAACGTCAGAGTATGTGGTACATGCATGATGGACTTCCGGCACATTGTGCTGCTGCTGTAAGTCGGCATGTAATGCGCAGATACGGCCGAAGATGAGTAGGTCGAAGCGGCCTCCAAGATCACCTGATTTAAATCTTTTGGACTCTTTAGTCTGGGCTCACCTAAAAAACGCAGTGGACAGTACATCCGTTAACACGGAGGAAAAATGTGAAAGGAGATTTGTATAGGATTGTCAAGAATTCTGAAATGATCGAGAGGGTTTCGTAAGAATTCGAAATTCATTGCAGAGACGAGCACAGTATTGCATCTAGATGCAAGGAAGACATTTCGAATACCTCCTTTAACAGGTAACCCTTACGTGAAATGTGAACTAAATGCGATGGAAAACCTAACAGTTAAATCTAAGTTAAAAAAATGTTGACATACACGTTTTTTTTACGAGTTGTTAAATGTAAGCCATCTTGTCGAGTTCTGGGGTTCAGTGTGGATTGTAACTCGGCTTCTTAATATTGATTTTGGTTTGATGCTAATTCGTCGTGGATGAAATGGCACTAAATTTTATATGGCTTGCCTGTATGAAATGTAGGTTGGTATGCCTGATAATCTTTCGTAATAAAATACTGTCTTTTGTTTAACTTGATACACTGCGTCGTATTTATCTTTTTTTCTGAACCTATTTGTTAATTTAAGACTTTTGTAATGATTGAACATGAAGAGTCTTTTGCATATATATGCCCCGGTAGTTGATTTTATGTCGAAGCCAGTTACAAAAGAAATAGTTTATGCCTGATTTTATCTTGGGATTGACCTTGCAGACTAGATTTTAGGTAAATTTCCTTTCAGTACGTAGCTGATAAATTATTCTCCCACATACTTTTAGCGATCTATTAAAAGTCAAAGATATTATCAGTGCTATGAAGGGTTCTAATTACTGAATTATTTTAAAACATTTTAGAATCTCACTCGTTTCTATATTCTTCAGAATAAGACGGTTTACAATAAATGCACAGAGCTGAACTTACAGAGAGAACTGAACTCATAGAAAGTTAAAGTTACAGAGAGCTAATATCATAGAAATGTAAACTTAGAGTGTAACCCAACTGCGGGTATTATTTATACTAATATTCTGACAGAATATTACCGTAATTTAACGTGTTTTGATTATTTTATGGCCATTATTTCTGCAAATTAGAAAGATGGTAATTGATTTGATTAAATTTTAGAAAAACACGTAATTTATGCCTCGTAAAAATAATGAAATATTTACAAATGACGGAATGGCGATTCTAATGCTACGACCGCGATGTAGTGTTACAGGATGTCCACGAGAACGGAAGTCATGGCGGACATACAGGGCCTACTGGGAGATGTGGATTAAAATAGTCGGGGTAGGAAATATATAGGTTCCGGTTGGACGGGCCACGTGTGTGAGTAGTCTCTTTAGGTGTGTTACGCGCTTTGGTATGGTGCAGAGGGTTACCGCAACTGCGTTATAAGCAGTAGGTCCTGGGTTCGAGTCCCGGCACCAGCACAAATTTCCATGTGGCTACCTGCTAGCAGCTTAGACAGAAAAAAATCCCAGTTTGAAACCTATAATTTGTTTACTATTACATGTGGTGTCTCTTCTGAGAGTTCTAAAATATATTTTCTTCTCATCTTCAGGAATTTAGTTACAATTTTAAGCATGCATATAAAATTTCCGGGCTAATAGGCCGTGGTCGAATTGTGAGGCTTTCCTCTCACGTTTCATCTTTGGATGCGGAAGATGAATAGTTAGCCCGGAAATTTGAAACGAAGTTAACGCCGGCCGTGTGAGCTTACATTCTATGATAAATTTTAAACATGACTGAATAACTTCTAATACAACGTCTCGGTTGCAATGACTTTTGTTTTTAATGCGTTTCGCCCTTTTGGGGCAGCATCTGAAACTTATAATAATGTTTTCGTCGGTCAGCTGTGAAAGGATTTCACGCCTAAGCCTGGCAGTATCAGCATTTATAAGTAGCACTGCGTTAAAAACCTGAAATAAGTTTGCAGCAACAGCCACGACAGCACAGAGATAGGCGCACTTTAATAAATTTGGGCACATCGTATCAGTTACCAGACGCCGGTTTCAATCGCAGATATGCAAAGGCGGCGATAATGTATTCGTACATTTCCAGATGTGTCCAAATTTATTAAAGTTCGCCTGTCTCTGAAGGGTGCCCTACACCCAGTGGGACCTTTAAAAGCTGACACTGCCAGGCTTTGTCGCGAAATCCTTTCACAGCTGACCGATGTATAACATTATTGTGAGATTCTGATAATGCCTCAGAAAGGCGGAACGCTTTAAAGAAAATAAATAATTGCAACCAAACTGTGTTTTATTAGAAGTTACGTTTTATTGGTTGCTGTACCATACCGCCTGACGGAGTGGAAAATATTTTACATGAATGAGTAGTTACTGCGTGTTCCTCACAACACACAGGTGTATTTCATTTTTACTGTTTTAAATTTTTAAAGGACATAATGTTATATTTTATATTATTCAGCCTCAGCAACCCTGCTTGTTTTCTCCTGATAAAGGTACCCTTAGTGGTAACGAAAACTGGTCAAGAGTCAAAAATTGGGGCAACTGGTTGGCTGTACTAGATATTTTTAAAATTAATTCATTTCTTTATTTGTGTGTGTGCATGTTGGTAAATATAAAATGTTCAAATGTTTGTATAGCTAATGGGACTTAACTACGGGGTCATCAGCCCCTAAACTTACAAACTACTTATGAACTAGCTAATACTAAGGACGGCACAAATATCCATGCCCGAGGGGGGATTCGAACCCCCGACCGTAATTATGCTATATTAAATTGGGAATTGTTTGCTTTGGGTGTAAACATCAGCTAATTGCATCACAAAAGCGAATAATACGTGTTGCATTAATATGTACTCATCCTTCACTCCCTTTTTAGGCATTTGAAAACTTTTCCTCTGCGCTTAGAATAGTTTTGGTGTTATGAAGTCTCCTTAGATAACTTCTCAGTATGTATTAATTCTATGTTACTGTCATAATGTCCGCTCATAGATGTAACGGTGACATTTAAGTTATTCAGTATCCTAATAAAGGTGGAATAATCAGAATAATGATCTTAAGTATTTCTCAAAATCTATTAGAGAAGGACGACGTGGTAGTATCAGTTCTACGTTCTGTTATAGAATATTTGTCAATACTTATTAATTGCACTGCATCAACTTGTAATACATCCTTCATCTCTTGCCTGCTTGAATTTAACGTTAACTTTTTCGAATGACTGGTGATAATTTTAATAAGCGTCAAGTGCATTACAAATAGTAAATTTTTGATTAAGTAGACACAATATCTATAGTCTTGATAGCAAATTTATTAGTAGTGATGACCAGTTTCAACTCATTCTCAGTCATCTTCGGATCTAAAAGTAACAGAAGATATAATACAATGTGTGAACTGTTTAAAATATGAAATCTCTTTTTTACCTTATAATACATACCATTTTACGTGTTTGTCAATAGTTCTATCTGCCAACGGGAAATATAACCTTCCAATCATCAAATTACAACTTATAAAAGCCCACATAAGGCGGTACAACATTTGAAGAAAACCATATTGGTTGTTGCACGTATATGACACATCTTGGATAAAACATTTTTGACGAACCGTAGCTAAAATCAGGCATTTCTGGCTACAATTCACTGAATGTGCCTTGAACATGAAACACATGGTACTTAAAATTACGTTTTTGAATTCCAGATAAGTTAGTCACATGTTGGCTAACGTCATGCTGAAACACGGTTAACAAGTTATTCATAATATGCAATATAGTTCCATGATACATGCCAGGTGGCGTTAATATACAAGATGTATTTTTCAGAATATTAGTTACACCAAACATCTGGCAGATGGCGATGATTTACACTATATCGTATTTTTATATAGACTAGTATTGCCTGTGGTCGGAAATCGACCAACTGTGTTTACAATGGTCACTGGGTGTAAAATTTTACGTATCATGTCGGCGACCTCGCGTGATTATGTTTGTAACATCAACAACACGATAGTAAATCTTTGCCCATTTGTTCGAACCACATAGAATGACTCGATTAGTTTATCTTACAGACCATGAAGTATACAAATAATGCTGTTCCTGCTTTATGGTTCACAGGTTCTTGTATGTACCCTCGTCCGCTCAGTAAAAATAATTGCCTCCGTAAAGCAAAGATTCCATGAGAAAACTCCAGCTTTGTCAAGCGATTGGCTAAAATGAAGACTCACAGGATTCTCACTATTCAGAATCTGTTGCCAACATTGTCATAGGAGACCGCTGGAATATTTCGTAAAATTTAACCGGCACTGGGAGGTATGAAACGGTATCTTTTACGTGTTAACGAAAATTCCTGACACAAAAACAACAAATAAAAACGGAAGTATACACTTCTCATGCAATTTTCGAATTATATAACTTTCATTAGCCTAATATTTGAAATGGAACTACAATTTCGGTGTTCGTATATTTATACAACGCCAAGAAATAATGTTATTTCGATACTGCGATATTCAGAATTCCAGAGCTGACAACAAGTCGACTTCGTAGTTCCACCCGAGCACGGTTAGATGCCTCTCCTGGCGCATCATCCTTTATATCGGCATTCATATGAAAACATCCATTTCCTTTAACCACTCTTAATCACTGCGAAAATAAAGCATTTGAACGGCACAAGAAAGTGAGTTGGGAGCACTCCATGTTTCGATATTCACTTATTTTAATACGTTATTTTAATACTGCAGATGCGCTGCATTACAGTGTCTTTGGTGGAGGCGAATAGCCAATCGGTGAGCTGATTGTTGGAGAATGCAGAGCTTGATCCAAGCTGTAGATAGGAAAATTTCTACTTCCTTTTACCACTTTTAATGGCTAAATGCACACATAATATTTATATTCGCGAAATCTACGACAAACAAACTTTCGAATTATGTAACTTTCATTGGCCTTCTTGTACAAATAAATTAGTAATCTGTACCATAATTTTCGTGTTAGCGTATTTATATAATGATATACAGTTCAACATTTTCGGTTTTATACAGTAAGTTTTTACAAACATATTGTAGGAACTTGTTAATTTTATCGTTTTGTCTCATCTGTCTCCTTTCCTGTATTTTCGGAATTTAAAAAATTCTTTAGTACGTGCAGAACATAATTCCAGTCTCCTGTTTGAAACGCGTTGCTGAGCCGGGCGCTCCCGCACGATCACTTCCGCAGTTAAGTCCGCGTTGATGACGTCACCCGTGTTGTCCCTCCGAGATGAGCCGCTTCCTAATCCCAGATTTCCGAGATAAGCTCCCCCATCAGGTGCGCAAATTCAGCGCCGATAAGCTCGTATCTCCCACACCGCCGGGGTTGCCGCCGGAATCGCTCCAACGCACGCGAGAATTTCAAACGCGCTGTTCGCCACTCATACCAGACGAAGACAAGGCCCCACACAGCGTCGGGATAGTCCGTTTAGCTAAGTGTTCAATATGGGCTATATAACATTTCTGCTATCTGTATTTTGCCAAGGTATCGGGCATCACAAAAAGCATTCAAAGGGACGCACAGAGAACCATTTCCCATTCGCAAAAGCAACTGAATAAAAAGTGTACGAACTACCATCCGACATTTGCTATACTGTGCATTGAGGAGTAAACGGAAATTTAAACACTGGTAAAACGAGGGTGGTAACTCCCAATGTTTGGTGAATCGTTTCGATTTTTATGGAAAAGCGTAAAAAAGGATTTCCATAAGAAAATAAGCTGTAAAAACTGGAAAACATCTATAATACTAACAAAATGACTTTGCTGAGAAGGAGGTACTCTCCAAATCGATGCTTTTTAAGTACGATTACGTTAGTAATGTGTGATGGCGGACAATGTAGTGAGGTTACAAAGTTCAAAGGGTATATGAGGATATGTCGGACCTAGTTTTAGCCGAAAAATCAGTGGAAGGTGGATAAAATCCACCTCCGGACATCCAGATTTACGTTTTCCGGGATGTCCCTAAATAACTGCAGGCAAATGCCGGGATTGTTTATTTATTTTTTTCCATACAGCATGGCCACACGCCCTAATCTCTTCATATCCTTACCCAAATACCTGATCAAAAGCTCCGTCTAATGACCACGCTGTCGACGGAACGCTTCCACCCTCTCTTCCATGAACGAATTGTTGGGCATTACCTCAAGTATTGAGAAATACTGACTCTGTGCATTTTATAAATACAATTTTAGCATTTGTAGATCTGGAGAAAGCTTTTAACAATTTTTCCTAGAATACACTCTTTCAATTTCTGAAGATACAAGGGGAAAATGTAGGGAGCAAAGAGCTATATTCAACCTGTAGAAAAACCAGACAACGGTTATTAAAGTCAAAGGGCATAGTCGGGAAAGGAGTAAGACATGTCTGTACCTTTCCCCAACGTTATTGAATCTTTAAATTGAAGAAGCTGTGAAGAAATGCAAGGAGAAATCTGGAGAAGGAATTACAGTTAAGGGAGAAGAAATATAAATTTTGCGGTTTTGTCGATGACATAGTAATTTTTTCAGAGACAGCAAAGGACTTGGAAGAACAATTGAACGGAACTGACAGTTTCTTCAAATGATAGTATAAGATGAACATTAACAAGAGTAAAACAAAGCTATTGGAATGTAGTGTCAGAGAGGAGATGCTGAAGGAATAAAGCATCTGTATGGAGGGTAGTATTGTATGGGAGTGAAACGTAGAGAGTAAGGAGCTCAAACAAAAAGTTGATAGAAGCTTCTGAAATGCTACCCAGTAAGAAGCTTGTTTCCAAACTAGATGACTCGATAAGGAGTTAAAAGAGGTGTAAGGATTGAGCTACAATTAAGGCTCGCCTTTCCATTTAGAGTAAGGTTTCCGGATTATCCGGATTTTCGATAATCCGGATTACATCCGGTCCCACCCAGTCCGGATAAACGAGGTTCTTGCTTCCTTTAAACACTCTCAGCGGCTCCGTACACAAACTTTTGTTTTGCGAACATCTATGACAGTACCTAGTCGAACGATGTAACTTATTTTGGCCTCCTTTATAGTTAATATTAAAATAGGTACTTCAGTTTTTATTCATGCGTATTTATATCATGATACTAAAATGCGAATCAAATTAGCTAACTGATTCTTTCTCGTTGAAATGTTCTGATGTATATCTAAGAAAGTTTCAACTGAGCGCCTAATAGCGGCATATTGTTGCGCTTTTCAACATACCTGTATGACACCTGTAAGGTGGAAGTAATATCTCGAATTTCTTAAGATACATATTTGACAAGGAGGAGGTTTCCATCGCTGTTTAACTGAAACAAGAACGATATTTAACACAGGTATTTGTAATATACACAATAATTAAGGATCTTTTACAAAATAACTACCCACTATTTTTTTGTAAAATGCGACCAGATGCTACCAAGTCAAAAAGAAAATGTAGTTCTTTTATTATATAAGATGACAGATGACATACGCATGGAATGAGCAGCATTGGTCGCAATCCTCGCTTTTTAATAGCAAATCGATTTCATAGTGACCATCATCAGTGCATATCTATAAGATGAGTACAAGATAAAATATAAAATCAGATCTATGTACAAATAAGAAGTTAAAATATTCATGAATATATTTTTAAATAATGGCTCATACGTACCACTCATATGACGTTGGTGACATATGAAATTAGATTAGATTAATACTTGTTCCATAGATCATGAATACGACACTTCGTAATGATGTGGAACGTGTCAGTTAAATGAAGTGTGTCTATACATAATATTACATGACACTCAATATTTGATTTTTTTTATTTTTATTTTTTTATATTTTTTTTATTTTTTAAGTTTTTCCTAAAGTTCTAACTTTTATCTAGAAATTCATCTAATGTGTAGAAGGAATTGCCATTCAGAAATTCTCTTAATTTATTTTTGAATGCTAGTTGGCTATCTGTCAGAATTTTGATACTACTAGGTAAGTGACCAAAGACTTTTGTGGCAGAATAATTAACCCCTTTCTGTGACAGAGCTAAATTTAACCTTGAATAGTGTATATTACCCTTTCTCCTAGTGTTGTAGCTATGCACACTGCTGTTACATTTGAATTCAGTTGGATTGTTAATAACAAATTTCATAAGTGAATATATATATTGGGAAGCTACTGTAAAGATTCCTAGATCCTTAAACAAATGTCTGCAGGATGACCTTGGGTGGGCTCCAGCAATTATTCTGATGACCCGATTTTGGGCAATGAATACTTTCTTGCTAAATGATGAATTGCCCCAGAATATGATGCCATAAGAAAGCAGAGAATGAAAATAGGCATAGTATGCTAGTTTACTGAGTTGTACATAACCAAAGTTTGCAATCACCCTAATAGCATAAGTAGCTGAGCTCAAACGTTTCAGCAGATCTTCAATATGTTTCTTCCAATTCAACCCCTCATCAAAGCATAAACCTAAAAATTTTGAATATTCTACCTTAGCTATAGATTTCTGGTTGAAGTCAATATTAATTAATGGTGTGATGCCATTTATTGTGTGAAACTGAATATACTGTGTTTTTTCAAAATTTAAAGAGAGTCCATTTACAGAGAACCACCTAATAATTCTCTGAAATACGTCATTGACGATTTCATCAGTTAATTCCTGTGATTCGGGTGTGATAGCGATACTTGTATCATCAGCAAAGAGAACTAGCTTGACATCTTTATGAATATAGAAAGGCAAATCATTAATATATATTAAGAACAGCAAAGGTCCCAGTACCGAACCCTGTGGCACCCCATGCTTGATAGTTCCCCAGTTTGAGGACTCGGCTGTTTTTTGTTTATTACATGAATTACTTATATCAACTTTCTGAACTCTTCCAGTTAGGTATGATTTAAACCATTTGTGCACTTTCCCACTCATACCACAGTACTTAAGCTTATCTAGAAGAATTCCATGGTTAACACAATCAAAGGCCTTTGATAGATCACAAAAAATCCCAACGGGTGATTTACGATTATCCAGAGCATTTAATATTTCATTAGTGAAAATGTGTACTGCATTTTCTGTTGAAAAACCTTTCTGGAAACCAAATTGACATTTTGTTAGAACTTTATTTTTACTAATATATGAAGTTACTCTGGAATACATTACTTTTTCAAGAATTTTTGATAGAGCAGTCAGAAGTGAGATTGGGCGGTAGTTGTTGACATCCAATGTATCACCTTTTTTATGAAGTGGTTTGACAATAGCATATTTCAGTCTATCAGGGAAAATATCCTGCTCCAGTGAGCTATTACAAATGTGGCTAAGAATCCTACATATTTCTTGGGAACAAGCTTTTAATACCCTGCTGAATATGCCATCAATGCCATGAGAGCTTTTACTCTTGAGAGAGTTTATTAATTTCTTAATTTCAGTTTGAGAGGTGGGTGGGATTTCCATTGTATCATACTGTCTTGGTATGCCCTGTTCCATTAACTGCCTAGCTTCTTCTAATGAACATTTGGATCCTATATTCTCCACAACATTTAAAAAATAATTATTAAAAGTGTTTTCAACTTCTGACTTTTTGTTTGTAATTTTTCCATTCACTTTGATGGTAATGCTGTCTTCCTGTGTTCTTGGTTGCCCTGTCTCCCTTGTTATAATATTCCAGATTGTTTTAATTTTATTATTTGATGTGCTAATCTCAGACATGATGCACATGCTTTTGGATTTTTTAATAACTTTCCTTAATACAGAACAGTAGTTTTTATAATAGTTGAGTATTTCTGGGTCACTACTCTCTCTTGCTGTCAGATACAGTTCCCTTTTCCGGTTACAAGATATTTTTATACCTTTGGTGAGACATGGTTTTTTGCTTGGTTCCTTACAATTAAATTTGACTAATTTCTTGGGGAAACAGTTATCAAACACCCTTACAAAAGTATCATGAAATAAATTGTATTTTAAATTAGCATCAGGTTCCTTGTAGACTTCATCGCAATCTAACTGCTGAAGACTTTCAGTGAAATATCTAATTGTCGATTCATTAATTGTACGAACAACTTTGGAGGACTGACTCATATTACAGAAAGGAGCTATATCATATAATGTAACTAGCTGTGCACCATGATCAGAAAGACCATTCTCAACAGGAGATGCACTAATGTTGTTAAACCTATCTTGGTCTATAAAAAAAATTGTCTATCAGTGTGCTGCTGTTCTTTACTACCCGAGTAGGAAAATCAATAACAGATGTCAAATTGAAAGAACCGAGTAAGACTTCCAGGTCATTCTTCTTATTACACTCTTGCAGTGAATCAACATTGAAATCCCCACAGATAATAATTTGCTTCCCCCTGTCTGACAGATAGCACAACAAGGCATCCAAGTATTCCAGGAATAAATGAAAGTTTCCTGAGGGGGGCCTATACACTGTGACAATTATAAAAGAACCGCCCTTCAGTTTAAGCTCACAGGCACATGCTTCTGTGTGTTGCTCTATACAAATTTTTTTTGTTTCTAAATTTTTTACACTGTGACAATTTTTGACATAAATGGCAACTCCTCCCCACACCTTCTTTTCTCTACTTACATGTGCTGCTAGTTTATACCCACTAATATTAACTTCATTCATATCAGTGATAATGTGATGCTCAGACAGGCATAGTATATTTATTACATTGTCAGCTTCTATAGTTTCTAAACAAATCAGGAGATCATCTACTTTATTCTTTAAACCCCCAATATTTTGATGAAAAATACAAACATTATTTTTTAATTTACTATTGTTAGAATCTTGTGATATTTTAACAGCTTTATTACCTGCCTGTCTGGGCTTCTCATTGGACACTGAACTTATCCTAAAAAAGAGGTACTCCCAAGAGTTGCAGAGTCCCCCCTTATAGATTTTCCTATCAACCCAGCCAGTTTTCCCTTCCCTTTCCTATTGAGGTGCAGGCCATGCCTAGTAAAGTCCCACCTATCAATAGCATCAACAGCGACCAAACCAATGTCCGACAGAGTGGCCGCCCTGCGCAGCTGATCTAACTCCATGTTGACCTTCCTTACAGAGCTGTTCAACCGAGGCTGATCATACCGCATGAAGGCAGGCACCATCCGAACATTCGTATGGTTTGCTGCAGATGCTATTTTCATCAGGTCACACTCAATACTGTAGCCCTGATCCCTATCAATACTGTTTCCCACACCGCCCACTATCACAACAAGATCCTCCTTAGTAAACCCTTTGCACAATGAATCTAAATCCTCTACCACCTGGCTCAGACTTGCACTGGGCTTAAAAAAGTTTGTGACCTGGTACCTGTCACCTAATTTTTCCTGCACAATTTGGCCCACACCTCTGCCATGGCTGCTACCTAGCAACAGAATTTTCCTCCTACTTTCTACTTTTTTTTGAAACCTTTGGTTTCCTAATGAAATTCTGTTGCTCCTACATCTACATATTAGTATGTTACAGGCTGCTGACATACATTTCACTGTTCTGGGCGTGCCAGGTACCGGTTTAAAGTGAACTCGCTGTGTACAGATTTCACGTAGCTGAGATCTGTGTCGGAACGTCATTAGCGCCCTCTATATTCTTCTGAAATATTATTTTTCAACTTATTTTAATGACAACCGATTTGAATAAATGAAAACGGAAAGTACATGCTGTCATGAATAAGAAGGTTTTTTCTATTACAAAACATAGGGCTAGTACTGTAAATATGAAAGTGCATAATAAAATTGCAACACTTGTGGCACTACATGGGTTTAGGAAAACACGATATTACAATAGTTATATGGTTGGGACTTATGTTAATAACTGTAACATGCTGTCTTCCTAAACCCAGGTGTCGCCAAAAGCGTTGCAATCTATTATGCAGTTTCAATGTTTATCTGTTAACCATGGATTTTCTTTACTTATTCATGACAGCATGTAGTTTCTGTTTTCAATTATTCAAATCGCTTGTCATTAAAATACGTGAAATAATAATATTTCAGTAGACTGAAGAGAGCCCTAATGACGTTCAGATAGAGAGATGAGCTACGTGAAATCTGTCTACAGCGAGGTCAGTTTAAACTGTTACCTGACAAAGTTAGAACAGAAATGAATGTCAACATCCTACAACATACTAATATGTGTTTAATTTCATATATAACGAACGTCATATGAGTGATATTTATTCATGAATGTTTCCTATTTTCTTCGTACATAGATATAATTTTGTATATTTTATCTTGTATTCAGCTTCAAGATCTGCTTATTATAACAAAAAGCAGTCTTGATCGCAAAAATTAACAGTTTTCATATACCGGTTTCGACCTGATGTAGGTCATCTTCGGGATAAAATGTAGCCCATGTGGCGCTGATGATGGTCACTCTGTGATTGAAATCCATTTCCTATTAATAAACCCTTCACGGTGCAAAAGAAAGACAATACAGTACACATACAGTTGACATGAGAAACCTTGGCCTACAGACTCTAAAACTAGTCCCCTACTACTGTCACCTGTGTGGTAGGCGGTTTGCGACATGAGAGGACATTGTCAGTGCTGTGCGCGAACAGGTGACGTGATTCAGACATGGTGCCGCAAATGCTGAGGCAGATGGTATTTAGCGCTTCCCACATAGTTGGCATCGTGTGGTGACAGTAACAGAGAAATAATTTGAGGGTCTGCAGGTCCAGATTTGTCATGTCAACTGTATGTGCACTATGTTGTCATTCTTTTGCACCGTGAAGGCCATATTGCCCTGCATACTACCGTAATAAATTAAAGTGTTACGACATTTCAGTGCAATTAATTGTCCACATGTGTAGTTAACACCTTGTCCTTTCGTCTGTATATGTCAACTTTTCCAACCGGACTGGTATCTGCAAGAAAAATAGTCGTTGCCATGACTTTTGACCCAACTCTCGTAATTTGTAAGTCTTGTGTCTGATTTGAGTTTTCCTCTGGAGGGCGATGGATTTCACATCCATTCATCGGCACGATGAAAAAGGGTTTCATCAGACCAAGCATCGCTTCGCCAACATCTAGTGACGATGCTCACTAGCCTACTTCAGTTGCAGTTGCCGACGTGATGCTTTTGACATTGGCACATGAATGGGTTGTCGGCGGCGGGCGTCGATCTTCAGAAGTGTCCTAAGCACTTTGTTTTCAGTCACAGTTGTACTCATTCCAGCATTAAAGTTAGTTTCGTAACAGTACGCCGCCTGTCCTGTATTACGCAGCATTCGACGTTCGACGTCTGTAACGAGAAGGGATACCTTGGTGTCGCCACTTGTTGAAGATACCGCAGCACTTCTCGAACACCCAAAAGGTCGCGCAGTTTCCGAAATTCTCGAGCCGAATGTTCGGATAATCACAATGTTCCCTCGGTCAAACTCAGGCATATCACGTGCTTGCCCCATCTGACACACGCACAGCGCACTTACTAATACCACATTCACTGTGCGCCTACGTAAATGAATACCAGTCATTTCTCATTAGCTGAGGCTGCTATCACTTGGACGTACTTATCCCTTTGAGCCCAAATATATCAAAAATTAGTTATCTTCTAATAATTTTCACAAAAGTCACTTTTTTGTCATAAATATTGAATACCATTTAAATTGCTACACCACGAAAGTGACGTGATACAGACGCCCGGCCGCGGGGGCCGAGGGGACTAAGGCGCTCTTGTCACGGTCTACACGGCCACTACGGTCGGGGGTTCGAATCCTCCCTCGGGCATGGATATTTGTACCGTCCTTAGGATAAGCTAGTTGATAAGTAGTTTGTAAGTTTAGGGACTGATGACCCCATAGTTAAGTCCCATAAGCTATACCAACATGTGAACATTTTTTTGATACAGACGCGAAATTTTACCGACACGAAGAAGATGCTGTGATAAGAAAATGACTAGCTTTTCAGAGCATTCACACAAGGTTGGCGCCGGTGGCGACACCCACAACGTGTTGACATGGGGAAAGTTTCCAACCGATTTCTCATACACAAACAGCAGTTGATCGGCGTTGCCTGGTGGAACGTTGTTGTGATGCCTCGTGTAAGTAGGAGAAATGCGTACCGTCACGTTTCCGACTTTGATAAAGGTCGGATTGCAGCCTATCGCGGTTTATCGTATCGCGACATTGCTGCTCGCGTTGGTCGCAATCCAATGACTGTTAGTAGAATATGAAATCGGTGGGTTCAGCAGGGTAATACGGAACTACTAATCGAGATGACAGGCATCTTATACGCATGGCTGTAACGGATCGTGCAGCCATGTCTCGATCCCTGAGTAAACAGATGGCGACGTTTGCAAGACAACAACCATTTGCACGAACAGTTCGACGACGTTTGCAGCAGCATGGACTATCAGTTCGGAGACCATGGCTGCGGTTACCCTTGACGATGCATCACAGACAGGAGCGCCTGGGTGCACGATTGGCAAAACGTCATTTTTTCGGATGAATCCAGGTTGTAAAAAAGATAATAGCAATTCAAGACACGCTGTGTGTCATTTCGAAGTGCCACTTTAAGTGGTCGCCATTTTTTGGAATCTTTGTAGAAGTCAATGTAAAAACATCTGTTATTAAATACAACACCCTCCATACTGCAGGAAAATCAGATCAGAGGGATCACTGATGAAAAGACTGGAATCGCACTCGGAAAAACCGAGGTTTAAATACACGCCCAGAAAAAATTCAAATATACGTTTTTCGGTGTTTCCGTTACTCCGTTAATCCAGGATGGAATTATATTCCATTCTGAACTGCAATTCGAGACCCTGCCCCGTCACCGACGGGAAGTTAAATTCTGCTTCCTCCGACAGTGGGCAGTAACTGTCTGCTTAATGAGAGGAGGGGTGACACAATATTGGACCGATTAATATTCCATCAGCACACGGTGTGAGCAGCACCAGTCAAAGAGCATGTTGACACTCGCAAACGAGCGACCGGCTGACCGCAGAGCCGTGGTTCGGCTGGGAGTAGGTATTGATTGGCGGTCGCGGCACGCCGGACAAAAGGTGCCATGCTGCGCTGACAGCGGACACCGGGCCCCTGGTGACGTCGCCATGTGACGTCACACGGTGCCCACCCGTCAGCTTCGCTGGGGGATCCGACGAGGAGTTTGTGACACTTGCGTGGAGTGACACTTGCGGGGAAAGGGAATGTGTAGACACTTGCGGGAAGACCTGGACGCTGCAGGAGTGAACAGGGTGTTCCAGAAGTAGGGATACACCACCCCTACTCTACGCCCTCCAGTCGCTACCTGTGCCGTATTCTTCACAGAGACTTCTTGAGGAGGAGAGTGATACGGATATCTGATTGTAAACCACTGCCTATTACCTTAGACCTTTATGACTGTACTGAACAGGAGTTACGCGCATTCCGTAATTTATATTTATACAGTTAACAGGCAATGTAATTTATAACCAACTCTTGGATGCCAATTTCGCTTCATTTTTCCTGGAAGTCTTCCAACTTGTTTCTCCCTGTTCGTTTATGCCATGTTCGGAGTAAAAATGGTTCTATATGACGGTGATAGAAAATAGAATTTATCTTTAGCATTTTTCGGTGTGTGCTAAACAAATTCCGTATTTCATACATTTCTTAGATTTATTTGCAATTCGAATACAGCCAAATCGTTTTGGGGTCTACGAATAAACGCTTCAAGTATGTAAAATACTGATTGACTTATTATTAACGTTTTTTAATTGAAGGTTTAAGGTTGAGTCTCCTATTAAATTGCATAGTAGCTATTTTTAAAGAGATGGAAGTTGCGTGATAGTGGGGTTAACTACATAGCGGTCAATTACATCAATGTATCTGTGCAGGACGCCTAATATATTTATTGCTTGCGCAGGTGTATTGATATGCTTAGTGTTCTGAATAATATGCTTTTAGGAGGTATGATTGTGGAAAGTCATCGTCTTGTAGTAGCAGACAATGTCTTAATAAATCTCCAAACATTATCACTATTAAAATACCTTTTTGTTTTCAGGAGGAACACTCAACGAATTAATATGTAGTTAGAACAAGTTACTATATTGCTCTTCAGCTTGCAAAGGGTTGTGCAATTTCACTGAGTTTTGTGTTATGTTGACAGTGTGGAAACTTGACAACAGCAGTGCTAGACTTCTTGGTGTGCCTGTACTTAGGAAAAGCCATTAGCCGCCCCAAGGGCCCGGGTTCTCCGCAAGAGTCACTCCCCGGTGTCACTCCCCGCAAGTGTTCCAACCCCTCCGACGAGTGCGAGAAGCGGTAATAGGAGGGCGCGGTAACAATCTTTTGACGTAGGACTCAATACTTTTACATGGTGCTAGCTAAAAACTCAGTGTTGACTGGGTACTGAGTTGTATTACTTTCTCGTTGATCCATCTGACAACCCATCCTCTTTCTCTGTCCATCTCCTTCTGACGCTCTCTTGGTTCATCTGCCTCCTCCCCCTCTGCCTTCTCAATTCCTCAATTCGTTTCTTCCCCTGTCTATCAAAACTCACATACATTCATCATATTTCATGGGCATCACTTAAGACATTGTCAAAGTTTATTGCAAGCTACTCTCCACCATGCACCATCGTTGGCTTGCAGATTATAAAAATCCTCTCTGCAGCAACATACATCCGTGAGCCAACTTTCACAGTAATTGGTAAAACAGTGTACAAGTTCGTTGAAAGGTAATTTCTGCCATACATCATAAGAAGTATTCTGTAAAAAGTAATCATCATCTGTCTTGCTCACCAGCTGTCAAAAATATAATCGGAATAAAACTTCAGATTTTATAAAAGTCCGTAAGTAAAGTATCCTTCGCCAGGCAATGTACGAAATTTTATGTATGACAGTGATCTCCACTTGTTTTGAAGATCTGAAGAGGAAAATTGTGAATTTTTATGCAATAAAAACATTCAGACAAATATATGGACACTGGTTTATAACCGAAAAGAAGAAGATCTAAGAATTGTTTGGCGTTCTTTACGGAAATAATGAGTTGGAGTCCTTCAATTATAATCCGATCTGGGGAATCAAATCAGAGTCTACACAGTTTTATGAGTTACGCATAAATTTTTCATTTACAGTTTAAAATGAATCATGCACTGCAATCATTCGGTGTAACGTCGGGGTATATATATATATATATATATATTTCTTTTTTTTAAATTGAAGTATAGAGATGCGTAAGTGAAAGCTTGGAGACTGGTAAATGTTTTATCTAAACTGAACATCGTCGAGATTGAGAACATTTCCCTCGAAAGCGTCCTAATTCCTTACCAGCAAACAATGCGCGGTGGAATATTCCTACATAATCCCTGAAGTTTTTCCAGTAATTTGGATTTATAATTGAAATTTAAGATTTTATTGCTTGTTAATATTAAATTTTTAGCTGAATCTGGAAAGGTAGTTCGGGTTTGTGTGGGAGTGCGAAATCTTTCAATTTCTCTGATCCATAAAAAAATGAACTTTAACATCGTGTAGTCTATAAATGTAAAAAAATTAATAATAATAATAATAACTAAAATAAATTTGCGGGTTCTGCGATTAAGGGACACTAAGTATTAAAAAAATACATTAAGAGCGTGAAACAATTGTTCCTCTTGTAAAATATGATACTTAAGATGTAAGGAACAAAGGGAGCGTGTACGAGAAATGAGAAGTAGTATCAATTTGTGCTTTAAAAAAATCTTTTTCTAATGTATCTCCTTGAATGAACGGTTACTGTGGTTACCCATATTTCCGCTGTATCATACCATACCATAAGACAAATTGACAAAAGAGGAATAAAGGTTAACTTACTGCAGACATTGTTAGAAAAAAGCTAAGTTTTGGGTTGTAGTGTAAGAGTTAGGAAACTGGTCGCAACCCTGTTGTTGAAACAGTCCTTGCGATGACCGTAGCTCAGTGGAACCACGGAAGATGTCAAATTACTAGAAACGTGGCTACAACTATTCTGATTACAAATTTAATAGCTATAAGAATATTTTAAGTATTCATTTCAGTTTAAACTTCAGTTTCTGAAACTTCTTGTAAGGACTTACAAACTAAATAAGTTTATAATTACTTGAGTTGAACTTTGTTCTTGATAATTTCTCTTATAATTCTGCGCGGACATTTTGGTGAATTTACAAAGTTATCTTCAGTAAAAAATTGGAACGAAGATGCGAAAAATTTAGTTAAGAAAAATTTCATGAAAATGTGTGAATGAACCGGAATCTATGACAGCGTTTGTAAATAGATGCAGTTTAAGAAGTCACGCCCATAGACTGTTTCATGGAGCCGTCCTGAAGGATGTAGATAGTGAAAGTGAAGGTCGTTTTAATATATTTACCCTTACGATGCATACAACCGATATACGTTGCTGTGTTCTTGTTAAAAGTTTGTGTGTACTGGCCCCTTCGAGATCGGATAACAGGGAGTGAGAGTTGAAACTTGCAGTTCAATATCAATGGCCTGTGCAGTAAATATTTCTCTTTACTGTTTTTTTTTCGAATTTTATATCTAAATATATGTTACATTAATTCTCTGTGTCGTTTGGTTTCTAATATAGCGGTGTTTGTTATACTGATCCGAATTGTTGAACGTCAGATTGAAATTCGTTTGTGAACGCTACTAGTAATATACCACAGGATTTTGTTACGCTGTCTTCATTAAGAACTCTCACACTTAGACTACAGTACAGAGTTTTGTTAAAGTTGTGAGAACGGTTAACGTACGGTAATCATCTCCATCTAATGGCAATTCCCAGTAATACTGTGAAATCGATAACATTTGACTGAGGAAGTAAATAACTCGTTACCGACAGAATTAACACCATGTCAGTAGGTGAATGTATGTACAGATATACACAGATTTACCTCTAAATTGTTTTTTAATAGGCTTTAGCAGTAAACTGGGGCTGAAACGAATTCTCATTACAGGCATTATGTGCGTTTCGTCCCAATATTTATGATGTAATTATGTGAATAATATATTGTAATTGCAGTAAAGTGAAATTTTAATTAAGTTTTAATATCTTTAATCGCAACGAAATTGCTTGACCTCAATAGAAACTCTGTAGTGGCCTACGGATTTTGAGGCGTCTGGTGAAACTAGTTTGCTGTGGTAATCTCTCCAAATAACGCCATGTAGTTATGGAACTCATTACGTTTGGCAAAACATTTATCAAAAAACTTTTGTACGTACGTATATTTTCTCCATTTGTTGGCAAATCCATAATCAATACTGATGAAGATAGTCGACGAATTTCTTCAAATAAAGGCTTTCTGATTAGAACCTGCAGAGCTTCCACATTTCCAGGATACTGAATGTTTCACCCGCTGTTCCAGATAGTGTCAGACAAGATTAAAATCGGGTGGTTTAGCCGTCTAGTAGAGATGTGACAAGATGCCTGAATGTTCGTCAAATTAGGAACTTTTATATGCAGCCATGTGAACACGCGTGTTGTTTCTGTGAAGGGCGGGAAAATACTCGTTATGTCTTAGAAGAAAGTGGAACATTTTGATACCAAGCAATTGAAATGAACGTAGTATTTCTTAATCAAAATATCCACGGGTGTACTGCCGGTCTATAGTGTCCAACGGGTATATGGAACGAACGCAGTGCCTACATCCTCCTTCGTATTTCCATCCCTTTCCACAGGTTGTGTTGTAGTGGTTGGGCAGAGAGCCCGCTGAATCTGCCACTCTGAGTATCCATTTTTTCGAAATACAGTTTTCAGGTGTTCCAATTCCGGCGCACTCCCAAATTCCGTGTCAGTGTGGAAAATCATATTTTGGACAGATGATGCGTACCGTCGAGGATCGATGCGTTGAACACCAGAGGCACACATGATTGATGTATCCGAGCAAGTCGGCGGTCGCTGAACATTGTTTGTCGGAGAATCATGCGATGGAGTATGAACGCACTAGGATTCTGGTACAGACGTCGAGTTACTGGGACTGCGTCGTTAGAGAGGCCATTGAAATTCGCACAAGTGACGACCTCATAAAGCGTGACTGTGGCTATAATCTTAGCAAAGCTTGGGAACCAACGATTGGGTTAATTAAGAGTAAATCTAGCAAACGTAACGAAGCGACGACCACGGCGGACAGAGCCCTCACACCGACGTCATCTCAGACGCCGGCGCAATCGGTTCTACTGCGCGACCGCAGCGCGGGGCGCGGACCGCGGAGGGGTCGCTCCGCGGGCCGAGGGTATTTAAATGGCCCGCTACCGGTCTAGAACCCAGTTCCCTTCGAACAGCCGTAGCGTGCGGATCTCCGTGCCGGCGCGTTTCCAGGAGCTCAGTCCGTCAGTTCATCTGATGATGGCGACATGTATGATCGCCGAAATATTGTGCCCGTTGGACACTATACACCGGCAGTACACCCGTGGATATTTTGATTATCAAATACGCCGGAGGGAACTGAAAAATCACCTAGTATTTCTTGTTCGTGGAAGATTGGATGAGTGGGCCATCTCCGACACGAAATACACCGTCCAGCCACTGTGAAATGAACGAGTCATTGGATCGTTGATGACGTGACTGAAGAACACAGAAGATTGAACAACAAAAATTTATTTCACAGGTTAGTTTTGCAATTCACAGTAAATATACGTTGTCATGGAATAATATTTTGACGAGGCGACATACGGAAAGAAGAATAAACCAGGTTCCTATTGGTGCTATCAAAGCAAAAATTTATCCTCCAACATAGCACAGAATCAGCATCGAACGGCACTGGAGAAGTTATACAAGGTCAATTTTCCGTATTACAGAGAAATATTTGAAGTTCAGGAAAAAATAATCGGGAGATGAAGTCCGTAGTAGCTTCATAGTCCACGAGAAACCGAACGAAGATCGAGAGTATAAATCCAAGAGAGTTCTGAGATGTAACGAGGGCAGTCTTCGACCGGAGGCATGTCTTTCCGTAATTGACATACACAGGAGAACTGACTCAGGCATCGGCTGTGTGTCTGGATATGGGCGGATCCTGCAAAAGCCGGCCGCAGTGGCCGAGCGGTCTGCGGCACGCCAGTCACAGTCTGCATGGACGCTACGGTCGGGGATTCGAATCCCCCCTCGAGCATGAATGTTTGTATCGTCTTTAGTATAAGGTAGGTCATAAGTAGTTTTTATGTTTAGGGACTGATGACCCTGCAGTTAAGTCCCTTAAGCTTAACAAACATTTGAATTTTTTTTTTTTTTATTTTTATTTTTATTTTTTTGATCCTGCAAATTCGATGCAACAGTGCCGTCTTGCAGCGCACTCTATTTCCTGCAATAAGTAGTACACGTTAGGTAAGTTGTTGTTGATGTTATCATCCTTGGCGTTCCTGAAAATAGGTTTGGTGGTTGAATGTGTGTGCCGGCCGCGGTGGCTGAGGGGACTGGGGCGCTCCAGTCAAGGTCTGCACGGCCACTACGGTCGGGGGTTCGAATCCCCCCTCGGGCATGGATATTTGTGCCGTCCTTAGTATAAGGTAGTTGATAAGTAGTTTGTAAGTTTTGGGGACTGATGACCCCGTAGTTAAGTCCCATAAGCTTATCAAACATTTGAACATTTTGTTGAATGTGTGCATCTGGAGTTACGCCTTCAATGTAGGCTGCCAGGAACACACATAAGTTAAGTGATTTGACGGCCCACAGTGGCTATTCTGGAGCCGGCTTAACAGTTGGTGTATCTGAGGTCTAGCGTGATATGAAAAGAGAGTCCAAATCGTGGCTCGTCGGGCAAACTAAGTGCCTCTTGCCAGTTTCTGTACACGTATTTCCAACACACCAGGAAGAACCAGCAACTTGTATAGAATAAAAACTTTGTTGCAAATTGAGTAACATTTGCTATTTCTTTCTGGTGTCATAGTTTCGAACTCACAGGTTGATTATCATGATAGATCTATTGAAGCTGCCTTCACAGTGCTCGTATGAGGACGGACAATTCAGTCTAGTTGTAATGCATGCTATTAATATGGGAATTTGTTGTCACCAAAGGAACAATGTTGGTGCAGCTTCATTACGCCTGGCTTGGTAACAAACTTGACGGTTCGAATAGTCTTCTGTTTCGTGTGTATGGGAGGAGCCCCCCTTCTCTTTATATACTGCGAAACGATAACGAAAAAATAACAGTAAAGTATTGTTTTTTGGTGGAGTAATGCGAAATCGACGAGTTTTATGAGGTATCATGAAAATTGTAATGTTTTCTTTCTATAATGTTATAAATTTGTGGGTAAAGCAGTAACAACCTTTTACGAGATATCCGATTTAAAGGTCATTTCTATGCAGCTCAACTTCAATTCAATAGACCTGAAAACCCGATGTCTCTAACAAAAAGAGTTGTTTTTGGTTTTTAAACTAGCTGTTACTGAAAAAAGGTGACACTCGTTTGAAATGCAGTTGGTTAAGATTTTTGTTTCCTAGCAACTAGCAGAGGACTGAATAGTACACTATTCCATGTAAACACATTGGACGGCCCGCGTTGTTTACGAATTCTGCAGCTTCAGTCATTATCTGGTCATATGAACGTTGAATTAACACTTTTAGTCCCATATTATGAATTCAGCTTTGTAAAAATTAAAATTCAGTGTTTTCTGCATTAATACAGTGCAGTAAACACCAAAATATGTGTTTTAAAATTTTTGGTCGCACTAATGATTTTTTTATGTCATGTATTTCATGCACAACACAGACGTTTGTATCGAGGTCGGCAAAATGTCGTACAAGAAGCATGTTAAGGATTGATGCACAAAATACGTTATAAATCAACTTTTAATAAGTTGTTGTCCAGGGACAAAACTGGGAATGAAAGGGCTAAGACAGTGCATCCTCTGATTCTGTCCCGTCTCCAATGACTACGATGTCGACGGGACGATAAGCCCCAATTTTCTTTTCTTCCTTTTTAATGTGATTCTGTCAGTCCTCCACATAGACCCACTTTACTGTGACAATTCCATGCAAACAGTAAGCTCATAAATTGGACCGGGGTTAAGTAAATCAAACTCTGATGTTCATTTTAAAGAAATAAACACTTTAATAATTATCTGGAATCTACTAATCTGGCATTATACGTTCGTGGTTATGGACATGAAAATTTCGCGAAAACGAGGACGAAAAAATAAAAGTAAAGTAGTGGTTTTTGGTGGAGTAACGCGAAATCGACGAGTTTTATGAGGTATCATGAAAATTTCAATGTTTTCTTTCTATAATATTATAAATTTGTGGGTAATAACTTTTTAATGTTCCTAACAGACAGTTACTAAATGTTAAACTAGCATTTTCGCTACTAACCATCTCAAACCTGAGGTTAATATAAGAGTAACACAAATTTTCGTGAAAACGACGCCGTTTTTTGTTCCGATTTATTTTGTTGTTGTTATTGGGGCTTTAGGGCGCTCAACATCGTGGTCATCAGCTCCCAGCCCCAGATTTACATGATATGAAAAGAAGTGACAATATTAAAATAATAAGCCATCTGAAAAACCCTCCTAATTCGAAATAAACATACAAATTAGAAAAAAAGCATCAAATTTGAAAGAAACCTGAAAGTATTGAAAATTGTGTAAACATCGTGAAAGTATTAAAACATCATGGAAGTATTATAACATCGTGTGAGTATTATAACGTCGTGAAACTATTAAAATATCCTGCAAATTTGTAAAAGATCCTGCAAATATGTAAAAAGTCCTGTAAATCTGAGAAAGAGCCTGCAAATTAGTAAGAGATCTGACAAATTTGAAAGAAAAGAAAAGAAAAAAAAACTGCGAATTTGAAAAATCTAAAAATTGAAAAGAATCCCGGAATCACCTAGAAAGTGAGTCTAGACAAGAAACCCGGCGGGAATTCATGATCTTACTGGTGTCAGTAATGCTATGCATACTTCTTCGCTTTACGCTACTACGTAGAATAAAGTGGATTTTTTACATCTTTTAATATTTAAAGCACTTTATCCATTCATGTTTAAGCCTTTTTGGATGAAATAATGCTGCGTATCTATAGAAGATATTAGGTATCTGAAATTACAGTTGAATTTTCACTCTTGTCACATAAATGCCTTTTGACAAGGAAACGGTCTTTATTTCAGTAACACCGGGAAATATAAAATATGGCTCGTTCTTGTCATCCTTTGTTCCTTTAATAAATAAATACGACAGCGTCTTAATCTGCTCTTAGTTTTTCCCTTCACAAAAGTCTGTTTCTCTTGTGAGTGTTAAAGAATCGAGGCCATCACATCGCCTGTCATAATTTACGCTTTTCGTCGACTTCTCATTTACTTGTAATTTTTTTCACTTATCACTGTTCCGAGTAAACGATCGTTATAATTTCGTTTTTCCCTCTGTTCCAAGCCTCGTATGTGTTTTCGGAGTGTGATATATTTTAGCCCCCAAAACTACAAGGAGATCATGTTTAACGCATAAACGAAGAGAAGGTATTTTCTACAAAAAGGCGACCTCCATGTACACTGCAGTTACTGTAAGTGATTACATATATGTTTCGTTATATGTAATCCAGTTCTGTAAAAACTGCATACCCACAGCGTTTTCCAGTTCCGAAATATTTGCGATCCACGTTTTCGGTTATTCACTCTACATAATTCCGTAGGATATGTCTAAATTAAAATATTCAAAGCGTATTACATTTTTGGTCTCTCTTCGAGTGACTTACAATCCTACATCGCGTATTCTTCCTTCTACGTTCATTAAAAGTGATAAAATGAAGCAGGTCGTGTACCATAAAGGATAATACGTACTTTTTTCCCCTTTCGTGGGAGCGCCACAGAAAAACTTGGAGGTAAATCCTCCATTCAGCCCGCTTTCCGTGGCTGCTCCACAAATCACAGGTTAGCATACAACAACTCAGTCTGCTGGGTGGGGTGGGGTGCGTTTGGGGGAGGGAGAGGAGAAGAGGGGGAGAGGGGGGACACAGCAAGTCGGCAGCGAACGCCGCAAATAACGAGCGACGGCAAGTGCTCCTCTGCGAACGAGCGTTCCGCCCGTGGCTGGCGAAAGCGATAGGAAGCACAGGGGCTGTTCTCGCTGCACAACCCACTCCGGTAATGCAGAATAGAATGACAGAGGACATTATACCAACAAGTGTTTCCCCAGTCAGTTGTAATTCCAGGCTGTTTTCTCTGTTTATTGGTGCTATGGGGAGCGAAACGTCTGCAGTGCAAGGTACAATATGAGGTGGGATAGTCGCTACCGCTGGAGGTTCCTGTCATTCCTCGGACGTGTGTGTGTGTGTGTGTGTGTGTGTGTGTGTGTGTGTGTGTGTTGTCGTCTGTAGCGTAATTTACTGTGAGTTTGTGGATACGTTTAGGGACCGATGATCGGCGCAGTTTGGTCTCTTACAAGTAGAGCACAAGGGTATCAGAAATTCTTTATATCTGTGTTACATGAAGTTCAGAACTCTAATAACAATGAGCAAAAGCCATTCGAAACTCTGAAACATTCTCGAGAAAATCGAGTTTGAAATTTCGCAAGTACACATAAGCAACAATAATTAGAACAATTGTAGCATCTATCGGTACAGTTCAGGTGGTAGTAACTTTCTTGCGTTACAACCCTAGGGTGTGTGGTTAGAATCCTGTAGAGACAGAATTTTTTTTTCGTGTTGTCCGAATCCTTACACAAAGGAAATTTTTACGGAAAGTGCACGTATTTTTGTTTATTCGTAATTTTATATATCTTATAGAAGGTTGTTAATAATGATGCTTTCAATCAAAACAACATAAGTTACATTTTTTTACAGTATTGACTTCAACATTAATTGACGACGGTAGTCTTTGATTGTTCAGTTTCTGAAGAGTACGAAACTATTTTTGGAAAGTTAATTCCATAGTTACTAATAGCTTTCCAAGCATCTAACGTACTCGGCCGTCCTTTTATGTGACAAGGTTTTCACCTCATGCAAACAAAAACTGGCACAACACTTGGCATCAGAGATCCCAAAATGTTTTATATAACTGAATTAAAAAAAAAAAAAATTCTGCCATTGGGAGATTCGAACCAGCGACTCTACGGTTGGGAGGCCTGAACGCTACCACCTGAGATACACCGACAGATGCTGCAAGTGTTGTAATTATTGGTACTTGGGTGTACCTTGCATAAGTAGAACGTCGATTTTCTCGAGAATTTTTGAGAGTTGCGTCGAATCCCTTTGGGTGATCGTTATTTAAGTTCTAAAATCCGATACCCATATGGTCTCCTTGTTAGATGTAACACATTCGAAATTACGTAAAAAATGCTAAGAGCAAAGTATTTCCTTAGTTTGTTCTACATTGCGCAAAAGAAACGACCACTTTTTTCTAAACCCTGTAATTTTGGCGCATTACGAATGGTAAGCTAAGAATTTGGCTGTGAGAAGCCTCCAACCTTCCTTTGTAATGTTTTGTAAGTATAGCACCTTGCGGCTTCACTTTCTGGATCGGTGACGTTACAAACAATTCACTATCGACCAATGCAGTGATAAGACAGGAGCTCAGGATTTGATATTTGTTTTGCAGTGGATTAATGATATCTCATCGGCACAAAATTTCACCAAAATGTTGCCAGGTAGGTTTTACAAATGGTAAGACCGTCACACAGTTCACCTCTTGATTTGACTGCTCGGTAACAGCGGTCAGAACCACGACGGCCAGCATTCAAACCACGTAGTTTTCTTATGCGCGGCCACGGACAACGGAGTCAACACGATCTCACGGGGTGTTATAAAGGGCAGCAGTGAAACCATCCCCTTCCACTGGGTCATTGATTACCACGCACTGCGCGGTCGAAAAGGATAGTTGTCAGTTTGATGGGTAACAGGTAACTGTTATTTACATACTTCGAGATGCCTAACACTCCTAGGACAAATAAGTCCTTACTTAAGGAAATTGTGGGCCTGCTCCACCAACGAATATGACTTCATCTCTTTGGAGTGTCTCAACATCGCAGTTTCTGCCCTGGCATACAAGACGCAGGAAAGGGTTTTTATGGTATATCAGCCAATTAGCTCTTCCGTCGAGTGACAAAACGCCGGAGATCGTTATAAGACCACAAGAGTTCAGTAACAACCAAGGTTGCAACCTGTACAGCATTTTTGATTTCTTTAGAAACCTAACCGTACGCGATTACAACCGGTGTACGTATTCCGCTTCCAACCTGTCCATGCTTGGCTGAAGGCTAGACTGGCAGGTCGCCGCACGTTGACAACAGAACAACAGGCTGCTTTCCTTCCAGTCAGATTCAGCTGGGTCCATCCTAAGCATGCTGCGGGAAACTCGATTGCCCGCCCGTCTTACTGCTGGGCTACGTTACATAGAGGTTTACTCCACGTATGTCGTTGTTGTGCTACGGAAGCTGATGACAAGTTCTTCTCTTACCAGAGCGTCAAAAGACGAATCTCTAGATAAAAATTTTTGGGTAAAAAATGGTACCTTTTTTCTTTTTTTCCTCTTTGAACTATTCTTTTGGGTTTCGAAAATGTTCAAATGCTTGTTAAGATTAAGGGACTTATCTGCGGGGTCATCAGTCCCTAAACTTACAAACTACTTATGAACTACATTATACTAACGACGACACAAACATGCATGCCCGAAGGAGGATTCGAACCCTCGAACGTAGCGGCCGTGCAGACTGTAACTGGCGCGCTGCAGACCTCTCGGCCACTGCGGCCGACCTTTTAGGTGTTTTATTTGTTTTAGTTTTAGGTGTGAATTTCAGTAGTACTGCCGATTCTCAATTCGAACCTACATCATATCACATCTAATAGGTAGAATAATAACTGAAAATTGAAATCATTTGTACATAAGAAGCTAAAGATTATTATTACACCTCTGCTCCAACCAAATTACTGTTTTCAACACCTAGTTTCTGTAAGTTTAGTGTGTTTCAGCCACGTCTGACAGCAATTACATAAACGTTTAATTAATTTATCAGAACGTATTTTGCTGATCTGCTGAATTCAATCGAAGCCCTTCTTAATCTATGGAACATATTTGTGAAAAATATTCTTTTCATTGATATAATGCTTTCTTCGAAATATTTTTAGGCTACTCACAATATAAAGTAGGACAACCTGTAGATAGCGATGGAAATTAATTTCTTTTACTTGACAACTGAACACTCCGACCAGACAACTGAAACCACCAAGAAGAATGAATTAACTACGCCCCTGTTGTATTTTCTAGCCTGCAGGTCTTATACGAGGTTTTTAGTTATCTTTACGAGTATTTTTTAATCAGTGTATTCGCCTTCAGCTTATGAACCCTTGTTTTGATACTCCTCTTACTATACAAATGCAGGAGTAAAATTACTTTTAGTCTTAAAACGTTGTCCATTTAAAGTCATATTCTGTGTTACCCTCATTACTGCAATTTGCATTGCGAGACACTTGCCGATTTATTTAGAGCTACCTTGTAAAAACGCTAAAGTTTTTCCTTGCGGCACTTGTGCTGGGTTTGGAGACTAGGTTATAAGTACCAAATTTTTCCACGACCTCGCCAAAGTTTGACGTATTCATTTTCTTGCTGCCACCGTTGCGACCCTCCAGGGAGCTCGCGATTGTTTCGTAGCTGCGTGGCAAATATGGGACCCCGAGCTAGTGCATTCTTTTTTCCTTCTTTAGTTACTGAACTGCATTTTCACACCCTTCCCCTCCTTTCCTATCCAGACTCCTTCCCCTTCCCAACGGGAACTTTTGCAGTTTGTTTCAAATCAAAAATGATTCAAATGTTTGTAAATCTTATGGGACTTAACTACGGGGTCATCAGTCCCTAAACTTACAAACTACTTATGAACTACTTACGAACTAGGACGGCACAAATATCCATGCCCGAGGGGGGATTCGAACCCCCGACCGTAGTGGCCGTGCTGACCGTGACTGAAGCGCCTCAGTCACCTCGGCCACCGCGGCCGGCTTTTGCAGTTTGTTCTCTCTGTCCAAACCAACCACCGATGCGATGACTGAATTGCAGTGTAAGTACCTGGGTATTCTAAAAATGGTGTCGGTTGGACAACACAGTCTGTTGTCGGGTGGAGTAATCTGAACGGGTCCGGTGAAGCTTGCTAGGCTTGTGGGAACCCAGATTGGCCGGACTAGCGGGAAACCAATCGACCGCTTTAAGCTACGTTTTCTTAGGTGCGGCAACTGTCTTTCGCTGCGGGATGGGGTGTATCAGAACTTCAGAAATGAAAGTCGCGTTCTTTATGATTTGGCAACTGAATATGATAGAGTGATCCGAGAACTACCTTCTGAAACCTCTTTTTTTAATTAAATTAAACTTTTTTCCCACTGAAAAAAGAAACATTTAAGATGTTGAGGAAATTTGTTTTTCGCGTTACTCTATATTTACCACCGCATATATTTTAAACTATATTTCGAACACCAAAATAATTTTATAATTGTCTTCAGTACTATATGTTTATGACGCCTGCACATGTCATGGCCATTAGAGTCAGTAATAGTGAAGTACTAAATTAAAATCTCACGTCTGACGCCGAACTTGTACCAAATCAACATCCGAAATGTAGTAAGCGACAAACTTTTCCCTTTACATTTTTTTGTGGAGGTGTGAGCGAGAAAAAGTTTTGGGCGGGTCTGAATTTAATTTTGCAATTTGTTGGAAGGCGTTGGGTGCTACCGTTTGTCCTAGGCGAGAGGCATTGTTCTGTTTACTGCCGCCACTCGAGTTCAGCTCGCTGCGAGGCACAGTTTGCTAGGCGTGCGTCAATGTGGTGTGGCATTAGTAGCGAGGATAGCCAAGGACCAACATGCAGCGCAGTTATGGGTATAAAAAGCTTTTCGTTTTGGCGCCACGAAAGTACATAGAAGCTATGGAAGAGGAGGAAGACTGCTAATTATTCGACAGAGTTCTCAGGAAGCTCAAAGTAGTGAGAGAAATGTTTATACATCGTTAAGAAGAAGGAGCGTACAACATCTTAATAAGAAAAACATTTGCTCGACGATGTGGACAAGTTGAAAGAATATTTTAGATTCACCCCTAATCAGATTCAATATCTTTTGTCACAAACAAAAATAATAATTCCACAAAGCATAAAACACAGGGCAAGTTTCACTTATTTTAGTTGCCGATGTGTCTGCATTGGTGACGTTGCCACAGATTGTAGGGTGTTGCTCAATGACAACACTTGAGAGAGAAGCAGGACGGCAAGGTGACGATGCTGCGCTGCAGTTTTTGTACTGATATGTCGAGCTGTTGTCATATCCTTGATCTCTTTGATTCATGGTTTCGAAATCCATCAGCCGGCCGCGGTGGCCGAGGTGACTGAGGCGCTCCAGTCACGGTCAGCACGGCCACTACGGTCGGGGGTTCGAATCCCCCCTCGGGCATGGATATTTGTGCCGTCCTAGTTCGTAAGTAGTTCATAAGTAGTTTGTAAGTTTAGGGACTGATAACCCCGTGTTTAAGTCCCATAAGCTTAACAAACATTTGAACATTTTGAAATCCATCACGATATTGCAAATTTGCTTTATGGCTCTGCTTATAAAGTGAGGTCTAATTTTTATTTACTGTTGCTGCTATGGATTTGAAGAATAAGTCAGTTTAGTCCTCAATTTCAGGTTCCCCTAGCTTGTCGAAAAATTCTGAAAAGGTCTTTTGGTCCTCACGTCTTTCTTTAACAAGTTCCTGTAGTGAAGTGTTACTCACGAGTTTTGTTTTCTTTGCTTTGGGTCCGTGGACGAGCTGAGAAGAGCTCCTCCAGCAAAGCAAGTCGCTGTGGCGTGCGGGACAGACTGCTCTTGGAGCACGCAAGCGTTTCCCGCAGGTAGAGCCCCTAGCGGCGTGCGGTGTCCCGCAGCCGAGGAAAACGGCCTCGTGTGTTTATATTGGGTGAGTGGAGAGCGGGGTTTCGCACGCGTTTCACGCATCACGTTGGGAGATACTCCCGCATCTAGGTAAAAGGAGCTTTACCCGCAGGAACTGTTGTGTTTACGTCACGGCAGGCTGAGATGCTTGAAGGGTTGCAGTGCGATAGGGGCAAGCAGGCAAGAAGGGGAATTTGTACACCTCTGGTGACGACACCTATTTACCAGAAAGGCGCTATGAAACTTCGCTAGCGCCTGCTTGCCGGCGAGCAAACCAGGTGGGGTGATGACAGGGTTGCCTACCCTCAGGCGCTAGCGCAGCAGCGCAGCCAGATGTTGTCGAAATCATTTACAGGCAGTCTTGTAAAGAGCTCAAGGAAGCGTTGTGGAAGGCACGGAAGGTGTTGCTGATGTAATTGAGCCTCAGGGACATCCTGTGCAAGCTCGCTTGTTCACAAGGCAAAAGGGCATGAAACTGGACAGTTTAAAAAGAAATTTCCTTGTAGGCTTCCAACCATGTTGAAATTATGTCAATTTGTTTTGTACGGTTCCTATGGTTTCGATCTGCATACAAGAATAAGAATGGCGAACGTGGTACGCTCCAAAAGAAGTGTAACTACATTCATTGGGATTTCAGCTTCACGAAGTTCTTAGGCAATGGTGGCCGATGCCTAAAATGACTGGAGAACTTTTACTGCATTGCCCAATTTACCTTACCAGATAACCAGCACCCGATTCGCACCTTACGTATATCCAAATGTCTTCTCAAACATCTAAATATTTGTTACAAAGAAGAATGTAAACGTATTGAACCCTAGAAGTCACGACAAACAGCCAAACATTTGAAGCAAGAAACAATACAAACGTTATCGCTGGTTGTAGAATCTATCAACGCGAAGATGGGGGAAAAGTTATGGCTTGTAGTTGCACTCTCCCTGGTAAAATCACAACGTAATGTCTTTATCCACATAGCTATTACCAAATATATGACTAATAACATATTATTATTAACTTTTTAGAACCTCCTGAAGGATTTCTTTACATTTTAATTTATTTTTAAATTTCTTATTATATATGCTTCTACGAAACCCATTAATGGGCCTTCTTATTCTACGTTTTCTTATGAGAAACTATGTCCAAACAGTTACTAAAAATTACAGTTGTTTAGACTACCACGGATCTCCAGATTACGTAATATGTACCGGAGATATAAGGGGATAGTACTTTCTCGTCCGCAGCATTACAGGCGTGCCAGATTTGTTATGAACCTACTTGGCGGCCGAGGTCTGCTGAGCTAAGCCCGGCAGACGTGCCTCAGGCACTGGGCTGGCCTTGATCTCACTCCAAGGCTTTTACAGCTGATGCTTCATCAGATGACATATGAGAAATTTTCCAAAAATTACATTTTTAGATATATCTTCATTTAACGAAAAACGCCACATTGGAATGGGCGAACACGCTAAGACGCTTTGCTGCGGAGCGCGCGGTTGCTCCCCGTCGGAGGTTCGAATCCACCCTCGGGCATCGGTGTGTGTGTGTGTGTGTGTGTGTGTGTGTGTGTGTGTGTTGTCCATAGGTTAGGTTAAGTTAATTTAAATAGTTTGTAAGACTAGCGTCTGATAACCACAGTAGTTAAGTTCCATTTTACACAAAAACAACTATGAGATGCCGATGTTGTCCTCACATTTACGCACATGTTTGTAATTCTATGGGATTTAACTGCGTGGCTATTAGTGCGTAGCTTACAAACGACTTAAACTAAGTGAAACTAACCTAAGGACAACACACAGATCTATGCCCGAGGGAGGATTCGAACCTCTGACGCGGGAGGCCTCGTGCTCCGCAACGTGGCGCTCCAGACCGCTGGGCTACTCCCGCGCGGCTGATGTTTTCATCGGGGAGGCTTTCCACTTGCGTAAGGTGCGGGAATTAGGCACATTGCCTTGCGAGAGTCCGAGTAGCATAGTACCTGGTGCCTATACCGGCGCAAACGCCGATTTTCTTAATTTCACGAACTAAAAGCTTGTATTTTACAAAAACAAAGAAAAAAGTTCACAAATATTGTCAGTGAAAAATTTAATGTGGATATTCGCTGTTTTGACTTACAACAGAATCTGCCATGGCCATTACTCCCCATAAATGAAATATTTTACCTCCGTCAGCTTTGGAAATTCAACTTTTGTATTCACAATGGAAAAACAACAAAAAGAACAATGTTACTATGGGACGAAACACAGGGTCATAAGGGTGTTCATGAAGTTACTTCTTGCCTAAACAGCTACATTACAAATACATTATCAGCCCAGGTTGTCACACTTTACTTGCTCTCAGACGGCTGTATTGGCCAGAATAGAAACATGGCAGTGGTTCATTATCTAACAATTTTAGTCGCTTCTACAAGATTCAAGTACATTAATCGTTACAAGTACATTAATCATTACTTTCCCATGAAAAGACATAGCTTTCTTCCATGTGGCGCCAATTTCGCAAAAATAGAAAAGATTAAAGGAAAGAAAGAAAAGGCAGAAATTCTTATAGACTGGGAAGATATTATCAAGCATGATCCAAATTTCAACGTGTTACGGACGATAGGTGGTGACTTCCAGGAATGCAAACGATATTTACGTAAGTCATACAAAATATCAGTAGGAAGCAGAAAATTTGTTTCGAAGTATAAAAAATTTAAGCACATACAGAAATATTCGGATAAATTGCAGTTGCAGAAACAGTGCAGCGTTTTATTCATCACTCGCCGGATATTCCCAACCTGAAGTGGCAGCGATGGAATTAGTAGAAAAGGAAGAAACAACATAGTGAACGAAAAATATATTCTTTTCCAAGATAGAAAATGTTGTAAACATTTTTGTTTCATTTCCAAAGGTTGTGGTGTTCTATTCATATGTTATATGCCATAAACCATGTAGAGAGTGAAGTAATAAAATTAAAATATCTTTTTTCTGTCACAAATGTCTATTTTTTTTTACCATGCATTGAAAAACATCCCAAGTCCATGCCTATATGTTAATCATTGTCTCTTAAGGTGAAAGGTAAAGCAGTCTACAATCCGAAGATTGGTTTGAACACCACAGTGCTTTACTGGGCACGGTCCTGTTTGGAAGTGGTATGCCGTTGCCTTTCTCCGACCTGGCTTACCCAGCCAGTTATAGGGGGACCTACAGTTTAACGTGGGTTCCGAACCACGGTGCTACTCGGTATTTTTAACATCAGCAATACTGCCAGAGGTGAAAGAAGTGGAAAGTGACAGATAAAAATTCTGGGATTTGGCGGGGACGGAACCCGCGACCTTTAGATTTGGAGTCTGGCACTCTACCACTGTGCAACCGAGGTGCACCTCTTAAGGTATTGCCTCCAAATGTCTGAAACTTACAGGGAATATAAAGATCAGCAAGTCATAAGTGATGACTAAAAATTACGTTAATACAGCCAAAACATCTCCAGTTATAGCTTTATTTGTCTCTCCTGAAATATTTTGTTCATTGGGCTAGGTATGTTTTTCCATTCAGGTCTTCAATTACGAAAAGATTAAGAATAAATCATGAATTTTTGAGGAAAGATCAAGGCGTGATACATGGTATAATCAGGGATACGCTGAGGCTTGATAGAAAGGAAGTGTTCCTGCCTTGCGCAGGTCGCACGCTGCGCGCATCCTCCAAGGACAGGCGGTTGGCAGCTCCGCGGCTGGCAGCCACTGAACAAACAGTTCGCCGGCTGCCGGCTGCCGGCGCGCCGCGGTAAACACAAACAGGCCTCTACTGACGCATAATAAACAATCCAGTGAGATCGGGTGTCTGTGCATTATCCAATAACAGTCATCCACTCACGCGCACTGCTAATGAGAGTTTACTTTGGTGCAAGTGCGACCCTACTGCACAAATGTCCAGTAATATTATGTCACACGACGCCCACAAGACTGACAAGCAATTAAAAAAGAAATGAAATGACCTTGCCGCGTGGGATGGCCGTGCGCTGTAAGGCGCGCACTGGTGAGTAGTGCGCTGTTGCCCTCCTTCGAAGGTCTGAATCCTTCTTCGGGCAGGGGTTATTGTAGACGTTTCCTCCGTCTGTACGGGATTCAAGCAAATATTTGTATACCTGAGTTTAATTTTTTCATGCCATACTTAGCACAATAACACTATTCTGTTCTGAACAACGCTAATCCAATGAGTTCATTGTTTTTAATTCGCTTCCATCTTCTGTTTCATTCTGGAAATTGAGAGTTTCATCTGTTTTCTTTCGCCGCTTTGGTGTTGAATGGAGAGTTGATCACCAAACGTAGCTTCATGGTTTCGTAATGGTGCCATAGTCTTCGAAAGGTCTAAGATAATTTATTACCTCAGTACTTACTTAATTCTTGATATCACTGACTCCTGTTAATGAGGAGCAACTAAATCAAAACGTATATTGTCCACTTCCGGACAATATTGAGTTTGGATATGTTTTTTTAGGCATTTTATGTGCTCTAAACGCTCCTGCATCACGCCCAGCTAAACCACCGAAACATGCACTATTTGTCTGTTGCCATTCCCTGTTGGCTTTGTCAAGTGCAACGACAGCATCTAACGAGTTTGAATGTGTGTTTTGGGATAGTTAACCATAGGTTCAGTTTTCATAGATGGTAAACAATGATCGCGTGAAAGTATCGCAGCCTCGTAACAGACAATCTGCCACGGCTGCTGGAAGTCTGTGCAGACTAGGAGGAACCTTGTGGTACCAACATGATGCCTGTCCAGCCCAAAGTGCACGAATTACCACAGCATGTCTTCACTAAATGTTCCCATGTCATTGGAGTGGACGCAGAGGACCTGTACCTTGGCCGGTCCGTTTCCTGGATTTGGATCCTGTAATTTGTTTACTGCAGGGAAAGCTGCTGAAAGACATCTACAAAGACATACCAACTACTCCCGATGATACTCAAAGAAATATTACTGCAGTCTCCTCGCACGTTTCAACTGAAATGCTAACACGTGTCGAGCAGTCTTTCGATACCAGACTGGAAGCGTGTATTGCCGCTGACGGAAGTCACTTAGAATGCAATAGGCGTTGGTCAGTACGCTGTTTACGGGCCAGAATCCACATCACTTGTACTCTTCTATAGTGTGCCCTATTACAGGTATTTTACAAGTGTTGCTAAGTTTTCTAAATACGATATCTCGTAAAGGAATTGCACTAGATTCGTTGAACAAACTCTGATATTCTAATTTACCCTGCGTTTTGTCTGGTAATGTCAAGAAGCAATGTTCCATTTAAAAAATAAGTTTAAAAAAAATACATCTTCTACGTATTATTAATTTCTGTCCATCCTGTGAAAACAGCAATATTTGCGCTGCAAGTTGTTGAAAATTCTCACTGTATACACTAATGCAGTTTATGTCCACGTACCCGATAGTATCATCATCATCATAATCATTGTCGTCATCATCATCCTTAGAGACTGATTATGCCTTCAAGCGTTCAGTCTGGAGCACAGTCCCCCTTAAATACTCTCCATAATCCCCTATTCAATGCTAACATTCATGCCTCGTCTGATGTTAAGCCTTTATCATTAACCGAATCTACGTACTTTCTCCTCGGTCTACCTGGGCCCCTCTTACCCTCTACTGTCGAACCCATGAGCCTTTTCGGTAACCTTGCTTCTCCCATCCGTGTAAAATGAGCACCCCATCTCAGTTTGTTCGCTGTATCTGGTTCATCTACGGTGTCCAAGTTTTTCTTTGATTTCATTATGGACACCCTTCTGCTATTGTCCTCATCTATTAGTAACTATAATCATCTTTGCTACTTTCATATCTGTAACCTTTCGTAATTAATAAGGTAGCCTATAGCCACCCAGCTTTCACTCCCTTCTAACGACGTTGGTCGAAACATATAGCAGTGTCTTGCTTAGTCTTGATACTTTCATGGAGAAGAGAGCATAGCTGAGCACTAACTGTATTACCTTTGCTACACCTGCATTGACGTTCTTCCCTTATGTTTCCGTCCTGTGAGAAAATACAACTTAAGTACTTGAAACTGATAAAAATGTTCAAATGTTTCTAAAGTTATGGAACCTAACTGAAGTGGTTATCGGTCCCTAAACTTAAAAACGATTTAAACTAACACTAAGAACAAACACACATCATACCCGAGGGAGGACTCGGACCTCCGACGGCAAATCACTGCGCGTACCGCAGCAAGGCTCCTTACCGCGCATGGCTATTCAGCCACAGCCTTGAATCTGTCCACCTGTTCTTCGTTCTTGCTATGTGACACTCAATGTGTTTAAATCTCTTTTCCACAGATATTACTTTCGTTTTGGAGATGCTGATCTTCATATCAGAATATGTACACACCTTATCTAACTCTGAAATATGAGAGACTACTTATTTTGTTTTCACCTATTTTAATCTCAACCTGCCAGTCTATTGTTTTCAACACATCATCCATAAATGGTGACAGGTTACAGTCTTGTTTTACCTCTGAAACTATCCTGAACGATGAACTCAATTTGCCATCAACTCTAACTGCTGTGTGACAATCTGCGTAAAGACCTTCAATTGCCTGCAGAAGTTTGCCTCCTATTCCATAATCTTGTAGAACTGACAATAGCTTCCTCCTAAAAACACGGTCACAAACCTTTTTAGATCTATAAAAGACAGATACAATTCTCTGTTTCACTCATAGCACTTCTCCATTAATCTGCTGTAAGCTAAAGATCTGGTCCTGACAGCCTCTAAGAGGCCTAAACCCAACTGATTTTCATTCAACTACTTTTCAGCTAATACTCTCACTCTCCTTTCAACAACACCATAATGCTAATTAAACAGATACCTCTGTATCTGTTACAATATTTTCTGTTTGTATGCTTGAAATTGATGTGATTACTGCTTTCGTCAAGTCAGACGTAACCTGTCCCGACTCCCACGCCTTTTCAATTATCCTGTGTATCCATTTGAGACATGACATTCCACTGTATTTAATGAGCTCCGACTTACTTTCTTCTCCCCAGCCGCTTTAATGCACTGCAATCTAATGACTATTGTCCCCACTTCCTCAAATGTGATCATGTTTCCATCATTCCTATCCGCTTCTACCTCGAAATCTGACACTATAGTAATTTCATGAAAACTGCCTAAAGATTTTTGGGACGTAATGTGAGTTCCACCGCTGTGACGAGACACACGCCATCAAGGTCTCGCGGTAGAGATAGTTACACGGTGCACACGCGACGAAGCTGGCGAGGACTGCAATTAGGTCAGCCCGGGGAACCGGTTTGCCGAAAACGTTTATTCGGCTGCGGCGGAATACGTCTCACTCAGCTTTCTCTGCAGAGCAAGGGAGGCCGTCACTGCACCGCATTCACGGCTCATTCGGTTTCACAATGAGAAAAAAACAGTTACTGGTTCCAACGGCGTCAAAAGTTTCTTTACACGACAAGCTCGTATTCACCTGTTACGTCTTTATACTACATTCTGTTCTCTGAAATGCCACATTTCTCGCTTAACCCTCTAATGAATGACTATTTATTTTAATGTAACTAGATTCCATTTTGTGTGCCAGCCCACCACAGAATTATAATGAAATAACAGGTTTTCGCTTGGTAGGCGATGTGAGATGTTTCTTTTATTTAGCTTCAAAACATCGATTTCGTCCCTATGATGGGACATCATCAGTGCTGTTAAAAACAAGGTACCTTGGTCAGACATTGAAATTACAATAAGATTACATACACCAAGAATGTTATAAAATAGAATTACATACCAGAATTGCAAGTCATGATGACCTATGTGCTCTGCTTAAAAACATTTAAAGGTCTTGCCGGTACAAGTCACAACAATAAAATCAGGTAGCCGCTTACGTACACCTACGCAGCTTAGCTTGTACATAGATGGTGCCTGGCGCCCTCTTTGTTTAAATCAGTTACATTGTAACATTTTTGAAAAGAAAATGGGTTCAAACATATTAAAAGCTTAAAAAGATAAAAATGTTGATTCTAGGTGAATCACATATACCAATGTCACCTGGACAATGTAAGCGCATATGATATTAAAAGAAAAAAAAAAAAAAAAAGCCCGATTGTTTCTCTCCTATGTAATCATGTTTGAACCTTCATGTATATTTCTATATTCTATGTTTAGACGCAATGTAATCATATTTGAACCTTCATGTACATTTGTATATTTTTTATTTTGACGCACTGTACTAACTAAGCAAAGACGGCCAGCATAGTATCATTCTGAAAAACTAGATGGCGTGAACTGCTGTGTATCTCTGTCTCTCTCTCTCTCTCTCTCTCTCTCTCTCTCTCTCTCTCTAACACACTCACACACATGCATTGGTGCTTTGTAACGACTTTACCTTTTATGCTAGTCTCAATTAAAAATATATATATGTATATATTTTTTAAACAGATAGTATTTTATACGTGATACAATGTAACTTATTTTAACAATTGATGGTGACAAATTTTAAATTTTTAAAGATACGTTTTAATACCTACCCGCCTGAGGGCGCTGATAAATGGTTATTTTTATCATATAATGCATAATCTGTGTATGTTAGTTGTTAAACTTTAATTCATCTAGAATCAACATTTTTATCTTTTTAAGCTTTTAATATGTTTGATCCCATTTTCTTTTTACAAATGTCACAATGTAACTGATTTAAACAAAGAGGGCGCCAGGCACCATCTATGTACAAGCTAAGCTGCGTAGGTGTACGTAAGCGGCTACCTGATTTTATTGTTGTGACTTGTACCGGCAAGACCTTTAAATGTTTTTAAGCAGAGCACATAGGTCATCATGACTTGCAATTCTGGTATGTAATTCTATTTTATAACATTCTTGGTGTATGTAATCTTATTGTAATTTCAATGTCTGACCAAGGTACCTTGTTTTTAACAGCACTGAAGATGTCCCATCATAGGGACGAAATCGATATGTTTTGAAGCTAAATAAAAGAAACATCTCACATCGCCTACCAAGCGAAAACCTGTTATTTCATTATTTATTTTAAGCTATAAAAAGCACCACGATTAATGTATAGTGCATATACACTGCGAAAAATATTGAAATTACAAAAAAATTCTTTAAAATAATTGTCCATTACTAGCAACAAAAACTTCATAGCTGGTTAGCTATACAGGGTGGTTGGAAATTCCCGTTACAAACTTCTACGAGGATAGTGAGTACATAACTTTTTGAATAGGAAACTATGTCCGGAAAGGTTTCATTACCGTTCCACGACGGTTTCAATTCAGATGATTATCTCATTCACTCCTACTTGAGGAATGTAATGACTCGTGACCCAGTAAAATTGTTGCAATCAATTAGAAAAGAATACCTAATCATTCCGATATTACTTACGCATTTTCATTACAATTTACCCCTTATGGTTTACATTATTGGACAATAACAATAACACAGCATCTACGGCACCAGTCGCAACGTACTGATGCATTGCAACAGCGGCTCGATGTGGCGACCACCAATATCGTTACACACATTGTACCTCCTAAGAATGTCCTGGCACACTCTCTCCATCCCACCTGGTGCCTCTTCAATGTCTTGTGCAGCGGCCAGAACTCATGCCAGCAGATCTTCCTCTGTCTCTACAGGTGTCTCATAAATTAGGCTCTTCATACGACCCCACAAGAAATAGTCAATAGGGGTTAAATTCGGCGATAGCGACGATTAGCCCACAACGGCCTATCAAAAAAATGTTCAAATGTTTGTTAAGCTTAAGGGACTCAACTACGGGGTCATCAGTCCCTAAACTTACAAACTACTTATGAACTACTTAGAACTAAGGACGGCACAAATATCCATGCCCGAGGGGGGATTCGAACCGCCGACCGTAGTGGCCGTGCAGACCGTGACTGAAGCGCCTCAGTCCCCTCGGCCACCGCGGCCGGCTCAACGGCCTATCCATCTTTCACCAAATCGTCTATTGAGATGTCTCCGGATAGCCAGTGAAAAGTGACTGTACATCCAGTCGACGGCGATGTATTAATTTGACAAATAAAAAACCTTCAGCCGTAATTTTTAGGAATTTTAATTACATCTTTCGAGAATACATTATTCTCATCTTCAGACACTTATAAGATCCGTGCAGTAATCACATCTTGGTGTGAGAGGGTGTAATGCAGTATTATAATGGATGGCTAGTTTCGCATTACTGCATGGATCTTATAAGCGTCTGAAGATGAGACTAATGTATTCTCGAAACATGTTATTAAAATTCCGAAAAATAACGGATGAAGGTTTCTCTTTTGTCAAAGTGACGGACATTCAATAACACATCTTCCAAGAACCAGTCCAATACGTTTCGTAGGAAGACTAAGTATGCTTTATTGCATACCAGGACAGGGAACTCTATGACGTTTCTCTGTCCCTAAGCAGACGTTGACGAGTTACACATCTGAATTGCAACTGTCGTAGAACGGAAATGATACGTTTCCGGACATTGGTTCCTATTCAAAATGTTATGTACTCACTACCCTCTACAGGTCCTAGAAGTTTCTAACGGGAATTTCCGATCTCCCTGTATAGTGCTTTCAAGATGTACCTGATGCAGTAAATATCACTATTATGCCTCTGCTCTTTCCAGAAAGTAACTCATAATGCAGCAGTAGTATGTGATTGACTACTTCACATGGCAAAGGAGAAATACTAAAGTAAACAAACGCAGCTAACTGTCGAAATGATCCAGTAGCACTCTGCAATTTATAAGTTCTAGGACGAGCTGCTACATATGTAATAATAAGTATACAAGCAGCTACAAATGAATTTGTGGTAACATGTTGACCAGTTTGAGAGATAATGGAAAAAATAAGGTATGTAGCTAATCAACTACACTATGCATTAAAGGGTTAATACTACGTCGGTAAGTCCAGATTAAATAACGGATGTAACTTTACTGTCTTTCATTGTATAATTCGTTGCGGCTTATATTTGTTTCTGATGCGGTTATCATAATTTCTTTGACCCTCCAAATGGTTTTCACCGCATTCAAAGATACATACAAAAAGATTTGGGGAGACGGCCGTGATTTACGTAATTCATTTCTCGGTTTTGTTTGATAATCTCCTGCAACAAATAAGAAATAAAATAAGAGTCACACAGATTCAGAATGTATCGTTCTTGTGAAATACATGTGATGAGTTCTATCGACAAGGGATATCAGATATTTCTAGATTTCCGGATGGCTTTTGACACTGTACCTCACAAACATCTTCTTATCAAATTGCGTGTTAATGGAATATCGCCACAATTGTCCGAATGGATTAGTGATTTCCTGTTAGAAAGGACACAGTACACTGTAACTGACGAAAAGTCATCGAATAGAACAGAAGTGATATCTGGCGTTTTATAGTGCCTCTACTATTCCATATTTTTATATTCGGTTAGTTAAGTCACCAGAATATCAAAAGCAACTGAAAAATGATTTAGATATCTGCAAGGTTCAGAAATTAGCAATTGACCCTTAATAATGATAAGTGTGAAGTAATCCACATGACCACTAAAAGAAATCCGTTACACTTCAGTTACACGATAAATCAGTCAAATTTATAGGCCACCAATTCAAAAAAAAATTGCGGCGAGATCTATTTGCGAAATTTCTTTCACCAGCTTTCTATTCCGAATGCGAACATATTTTGTTAGCTCCCATCTACACAGGGAGACATGACCAGCATAATAAAATATGAGAAATCAGCCGTCTTCAATGTTTTTATTGTGAGTGAAGACGGCTTATTATTATCATAATATATCCCTAACATATTAGGTATAGTCACGGATAGCCCACTGTAAAACGTCAATTAATAATGAAGATAAATAAGTTCGAACACAGAAAGATTTGGTTGTTCCTTTTTCCTGCAAGCTATTAAAGAATGGAACTGTAGAGAAATACCATAAAAACGGTTCGCTGAACCCTCTTCCATACACTTCAAGGTGACTTGTGATATGCAGAATACCTATGTAGGTATTTATAAATGAAAACAGTCAGAAATCGCAAAAAATATCATTTATACAAATGATAACTGGTTTCGGGCTGTTAATAGGTCCGTCTTCAGATCTGTAAGGTGTTACACATACAAGGCTGTAAGGCAAGACAGAATATTATACACGAAATAAAGATTAAAGTTACCTATGTGGCGCTTGCCCCATGCGGTAACTGCTGCTAGTCGCTGAGCTGCCACGGGTTAAATACTGTGAAAGCGCGCGCGTTTTGCGGCGTGGAGTATGCCTTAGCCAATAGGAAATGTTCATATCACGTGTTGAAATAACGAATGATATATTATATGATATTTTTGGTAAGTATTTTTATAAAAATAAAGTATTAAATTACACTTGAAGCAGAATTGTCACCTTTATAAATACAATACCGTTTGTTATTTGTCTAATAGTTTAGACTTACATTTTACTAAACTATAACATATAGTGACCCTGACTGACGCAGCAATACTGATGTTTTAAAGACATTTCTTGACAACCGTACATTTTTATGTGTGACTATAAAATATCTGTATATTTCATGTGTTATGACTTAATCAGGTTTAATAATCGTGCACAACATCTTATTTTAAATTGATACTAATGTTTTATTGAAGCTTTGTTTCTTTATTCCGAAGAAAAAAAAGTACACACCATTCTTACAAGGAAAGTATTTGGGCTCGAACAAACACATATACATCAAAATCGTATGAGAGATAATGTAAAGATCCCTTATTGCACTAGTGATACTCCCGCATCTGCAAAACTCTGCAGTCATCCGTTAGAGGCCTCTGCGTGTGCCATGCCGCATTGCACTTTGACCTGTCGGTTCGCCGGTAGGGACGGTGCAATTTGCCTCCGACGTTGCGTTTTGTGATATTATTTGTGTGGTGAAGCGTCAGATGGGGCGGCGATTGCTAATCAATCATGCTAATGTATTGGGATTAGTTGAGATGAAGTTACGAAGAAACCTTCTCCGTGAAGATGATATTAGTGTAGAAGATGAATCATTTGCATGCTTTCTCGTATCTGTTATGGTACAGAAATATGAACATAAGTTAGATACTGTTGTTACAAACTCATAATAATGATAATAGGGATGATAATGATGAACAACTGATTGCAAGCGGTAGTGCTACGGTAAGAGCGGGAAAATGCGATGGAAGCAGTGGCAGTGAATACCAACAGTTTTTCGGGAAGAAGGTTAAAGTTGCAACTATCATCACGGCTTTTGATGACAATTCGCTAGAGAACATGTATGATGATTATTACATAAGTTATAGTTAAGATATCTGCATTACGTATCTACAACTAATCCCTTATTTATTTTGTTTCGCTTTGTCAATCGTACATTCAAGCATAGAGAAATTTTGATCATTCGAAATCTTCTTCCTTGTCTGAACAATAGACACAGATTTACTCTTCCAAACCACTGACAATAACGCTCGATAACTGAACTCCCGATGTCAAACTCATGTAAAGTAGCATTGCTCAAGACTTATGATTTTTTTCTCAGCAATATTTGCAAACGTGGGACCTAAAAGATGTGAGTACAATTTTTACTTTTTAATTCCTTTTATCATATTTCGTTTGTCCTTTCGTAAAAGTTTCATTCGTTGTCAGTTTACTTAGTGTATTATGCGATACATTTTATAGTCATCCTTTCTTTTACCCAATATTTAAATTTTTGTGTTAACTGTAAAGAGGAGCACCTATACTTTCCTGTCTTATTGTTACAATATTCATGACATTTAGTGCGGCGATTCCCTCTTTTACTTGTTTTTCTTGTATGTAATTACACATTTTCCTTAATTACGCAGGATATCTATTTTTAAATTTTTTATATATTTTTATTTCTTTATAAAATGGTATTTTCCTGCGATAAATTCATTCCCAGGTGAAATATGAACCTAAAACCATTCTTCGAATCATTAAATGATTTACGGCAAAAGAATATGCCTGTATAGCCATGTGAAAAATTATATCTTGATATGCGTGTACTAACTTTCAGAGTCAAAATATCGAATAATATTTAAAACAAAATCTTCAGTGACGGCACAGCGAGCATCCAAAAGCCGACGCAACCGACTCGGAACGTGAACATTACCTTATATGACGAAGCAGAAAACTCCAGTGACGTCACAGCCATCAGCGCGGCTATTTAACGCCAAGGCAACGACAAAGCAGCAGTCATCAGTCATTTACCATTTGACAGTGGCCAACGAGAACTTGGCGGAAAGCTAGTTAGTTTCAAACCACCTGGCGCGGCTGGGAACCCGAGAAGATTTTATTTATTTATATCTCTGCGAGATCATGCAGTCATACAAAAGTTGATCGATTATGAACACCTTTTACGTGGTATTTTTCGATCCGACGCGTAATACCAGGATGTGGCATAATGGCTTTCTCTATAGGCGTCCGGTTATGAAGTCATAGGGAGGTTCTGATCACTGGTGACCAACTAACACGCCTTTGAAATTTGGTGGCGATCGGTTGAACTGATCTGAAACGTGGGAACACGTTACAGACACACTCACAGATAATTTCAAATCGTCGTTGTTTTGGCAAATATCTCTGACACGAAAACAAAAATTTGTCCTCGACAAATCCGTTAATTCTATTTTTATTTTATTTATTTTAACCTCCACTTCACATAGAAATCTTTAATTTCCGGACTCTATTTCTAAGTCACTTATATGGAATGCTTACGTTTCCATTTGCGTTGGGTTGATCTCAGAATGAGACTTGTCAGAGATGTACTTATCAAGACGACACTTCACAACAGTTACCGTGTTTGACATGCAGAGAAGTGAACAGTGTAGGAACGTATACGGGTGGCACATACGTATCGTGTAATGCATGTATCTGCTTCCTTGTATCGGCTGTCACATCTCATTATACACTGTGTCGTGTTCATGCTTAGTGATTTAACACACAGTGCAGTGACAACAGCCGTGAAGTGTACATACATTTGCGGTATGATAAAGCATCACGTACACGTCTGTTGGTCACAAAGAAAAGTTTTGTTGGTCGTTTCGTTATACGCCCAACGTTAACTTTATGAGTATGGTGAGCGCTGGCAAAAAGAGGGAAATCCGGGTCCGACTACATGTCCGGCGCAAATGTTTACGTGCCACCATAATATTGTTCAGCTACTGCTTCATAACATCCACAGTTACAAATTAATTTCATAGCATATGGTTATGCTTCCCAAGAAGCTTGGCTCTTTGTTTCGTTGTTTCGTTTTTGAATCAACGAATCTCGTTGTCGTTTCATTTCATCCTCATCTCTCTCTCTCTGTCTCCTGTGTGTAATTTTAGATAATTTTTTCATAAAGTTCCTTATCCATCTTCCGACGTAATTTTCGAGGTATGTTTCTTATTTTCGTGGCTTGATAGCGAAAATATTTATTGTGAAGAGATATTTTAAAATTATGATATCTACATACTATGCCCTCACTGCTTCGTAGCACATTCAAGCTCCTTGAACGAAACCTCCTAACCAAAACAGCAGCTTTCTTTGAAGGTGTCACACCTCCGGTACAAGCTGGTTTAAGACACGGACGCAGCTGCACCGATCGAGTTCTTGCTTTAACTACATACATCGAAGAAGGTTTTCAAAGACAACTGAAATCAACAGCTGTTTTAATCGACTTGACTGAGGCATATGACACTGTTTGGCGACAAGGACGTATCTACAAACTATTGCAAGTTGTACCAAGCCGATGAATCGTGGACCTAATATCTAGTAATGTTAGTGAAAGACAACTCGAAGTGTTCCTGGGCAGCGTTAAAATACACAAACGAAAACTAAATAACGGTCTACCACAGTGATTTGTTCTAGGCCCATTGCTCTTCAGTTTATACATTCATGATCTACCAACCACAACATCAACAAAATTCGTATATGCTGATCACATCGCACTCGTAGCACAGAATGGTGAACAAGTTCTTGAAGAAAATCTAAAAAAAAATGTCAACCTGGAGATCGATTTCCAACACTACAGACTGACGTCTCCATCTACCGAATCATGCTGCAAACTACAAACCAAGGGTTCTATTCAATGGACGAAAGATTAAGTACAATTCTTTTCCAAAATATGTTGGAGTCCCTTTAGATAGAACCCTGAGCTACAAAGAGCACACCACTAAGCTTTCGCACGAAGACACCACAAGAAACAACACATTGCATAAGCCCAGTGATACATCCTGGGGAATGTCTGCTGACTCTTTAGGCTTTAAATGTTTCAAAAGTTTGTACAGCTTATGGGACTTAACTGCGGTGTCATCAATCCCTAAACTTACAAACTACTTATGAACTACCTTGTACTAAAGACGGCTCAAACATCCATGCCCGAGGGGGGGATTCGAACCCCCGACGGGAAACGGCCTCACGCATCGTAGCTGCTGAGTACTGTGCACCCGTGTTGAGAAGGTAGACACGAAATTGAATGATAAAATACGTTGCATTACTAAGAGAAACTAAGAAAATCTTTGCATCACCCTCTTTGCCATTGTACCAAGAATTCTGCCCTCCGTCACAGCAGCGAGTGCAATCAAGGACACCTGTAAGTGTCACAGAGGGGCAACTAATTGCTGATGGATTTGGCCTAAACGAAAGCTGGAGGCACGCGTGGTCAACAAAAACATTGGGAACAATCTTGATTCCACAGAGATGTCAAACGGTTTCGACATACCGAGGGACCTCTGGTGCTATATCAATAGGAAGAGGACTGGACTTGGTCGCTGCAATTATTTTAGGCACAAGTGGGGCTTTATCAGTTCTCCGATATGTGAGTGTAACCTAGAAGAACAGACAATCGATAATCTGGTTCAACGCTGTGTTCTTCACTCGTACCCTGACATTCCTGACGATTTGTTGACTGTGGAAACCGGTTTAACTGAATGGATGATAGTAATAAATAAAGGTCCGTTATATATACGAAGTGCAGTCTCCCTTTTTATCGATAGATCTTAGTAAATGACCTTCAGTGTTGCATGCATGGCTGAAGTTCCTGCGGCGGCTATAGCTGTTAACGTAAGTACAAGAAATATATTCGCAACTGAGAATATGAATCAGCATCAGCTGTACAATTTAATGGCGACATGTAAAAAATTTGTGCCCGACCGGAACTACAACCCAGATGTCATGCATTTCGCGAGCGGTCGCGTTATCATTATGCTACTCGTGTATGCCTTCCCAAACGACCCAGACTTACATATGCCGCCACCGGCTACTTCCCATGAATTCTCGTTCAAGCATGCATGTCTGAAGAACTTTTGCCTAGTTCTATCGATAAACACGGATTCTACACACCTTATTTACATCAGATACACCAAGGATTGCTACAAATATAGTAAAATGTGTCTCCGTGTAAGGGAATTACATTATAGAATGTACGAACACACATGGACAAGAGGTACAGTGGCATTTGTAAGTTTCGGCGGTCGATTTGGAAGGTGTGAGAGGGTAGGGTTATGGCAACGCGACCTCTCGAATAAGCGGGAAATCAGGGTTCTTGCCCAGTTCCGGTACAAACTTTTCATATGTCACCATTCAATCGTACAGCTGGTTTATCGTGTAAAGGAAGTTTAACGGGTTCCTTATAGTGGTCATATGGATGGTTTAACACTTATCATTATTAAGCGTCAATTGCCAATTTTGGCGCCACGCATATGTCTGATATAAATCGTTTTGCAGTTGCTTTTGATCTTCTAGCGACTTTACTAACCGGTAAATGACAGCATCATCCGCGCACAGTCTGAGAGAGCTACTCAGATCGTTTCCTAAATCGTTTATAAAAGTAAGGAACAGTAGGACCCCAGTGGGGAATGCCAGATAGCATTTCTACTCGATGACTTTCCGTCAGTTACAACGCACTTTCTCACACGATATCACGAATCCAATCGCACAACTTTGGCGATTTTCCATAAGCAGGCAATTCGTTAAAAGACGCTTGTGAGGTACATTGTCAAAAGCCTTTTTGAAATCTTTTGTCGATAGTGCTCATTACATAATGTGAGTAAAGAGTTTCAGAAGAACAGTATTTAATCCGTGTTGACTATGGGTTAATAGGTCATATATATAGATACCCGCCATGAAATTGCAAAAAAATAGTAATAATAATAATAATAATAAATAAATAAATAAAATAAATTATAAATAAAAAAAGATCTCTTCTGAGACCATCCACAGATCTTCATAATCATTCATACACATACAAAAAAAGTCTTGATAGTCCTGAGAACGAATACATCGGCCGATCTGTCCGCACTGTCAAAGATAGATGCGTGGAATATTGTCGCCACATGAGACTGCTGCAACCTGAAAAATCTGCTGTGGCAGAACATTGTTTAACTGAGGGACATAAGATGGAATTTGACGAGACCCTCATAATTGCTAACATCTCCGGATTTTGGGACAGTGTCTACAAAGAAGCAATTGAAATTAGATTGGCGGACAATTTGATTAACCGAGACAAGGGTTTTCCTCTGAGCAGATCGTGGAACCCGCTTTTGAGAAACATCAAACTGCAACGTTCTGTGACGAAGCCAGCGCCAGTGTTTGATGTACCATAATCGAAATATCGTTACACCGATGTCCCACTAGGGGCGGCGCCACTAGTACACTTCCCGTACGTAGCAACTTCTGAAGGCGGCGCACGCGCCCCACACACGCGCGACGTCTATATAGGACGGAGAATACGGCTCTACCCTCAGTACTCGACGGGACTCAGCAGCAGCAGCGTACCTGAGGATGGCGGACAGTTGGATCGCCGAAATATCGGACCAGTTTGTTCTCAGTATCCGGCAGCATACCCGGAAGGACTATCAAGATTTACTACGCCGGGAAAGCCTTAGATGCCACATACAAAAAAGTGTATACGAATCGGTCTGATGATGGTCGCAGAAGAGATCGAAACCGGTCACACTGTTAAATAAACTGTGTAACATTTTGCGAACGTGACTGTTAATCTCATTTTAAAAACATATACCAGTTCTCTGATTTCCAAAAGAAAACTATGATTTCAAAACTTTTTAGAAATTTACAAGTTGTTGGAAGTCGAGTATTTTTACGCTGGCGCAAAGCGGGAAAACACGAGTTCGAATCGCGGCGCGGTTCACTTTGCCACTTGTCACCATTGTACACTTGTAGCCATTAAAATTGCTACACCATGAAGATGACGAGCTACAAACGCAAAATTTAACCGACAGGAAGAAGATGCTGCGTTATGCAAATGACTAGCTTTTCAGAGCATTCACACAAGGTTGGCGCCGGTGGCGACACCTACAACGTGCTGACATCAGAAAAGTTTCCAACCGATTTCTCATAGACAAACATCAGTTGACCGGCGTTGCCTGGTAAAACATTGTTGTGATGCCTCGTGTAAGGAGGATAAATGGGTACCATCACGTTCCGACTGTGATAAAGGTCGGATTGTAGCCTATCGCGATTGCGGTTTATCGTATCGCGGCATTGCTGCTCGTGTTGGTCGCGATCCAATGACTATTGGCAGAATATGCAATCTGTGGGTTCAGGAAAGCAATACAGAACGCAGTGCTGTATCCCAACGGTCTCGTATCACCGAGATGACAGGCATATTTTCCGCATGGCTGTAACGTGCAGCCACGTCTCAATCCATGCGTTAACAGAGGGGGACGGTTGCAAGTCAACAACAATCTGCACGAAACTTCGATGACGTTTGCAGCTTGGAGAACATGGCTGTGCGGTAACCCTTGATGCTGCATCACAGGAGCACCTGCGATGGTGTACGCAACAACGAACCTGGGTGCACGAATGGCAAAACGTCATTTTTTTCGGATGAATCCAGGTTCTGTTTACAGCATCGTGATGGTAGCATCGGTGTTTGGCGACATCGCGGTGAACGCATATTGGAAGCGTGTATTCGTCAGCGCCATACTGGCGTATCACCCGGATTGATAGTATGGGGTGCCATTGGTTACACGTCTCGGTCACCTCTCATCGATGGCACTTTGAACAGTGGCCGTTACATTTCAGATGTGTTACGACCCGTGGCTCTACCCTGCGAAACCCTACATTTCAGCAGGATAATGCACGATGGCATGTTGCAGGTCTTGTACGGGCCTTTCTGGATACGGAAAACGTTCGACTGCTGCCCTGGCGAGCACATTCTCCAGATCTCTCACCAATTGAAGACGTCTGGTCAATGGTGGCCGAGCAACTGGCTCGTCACAATACGCCAGTCACTACTATTGATGAACTGTGGTATCGTGTTGAAGCTGCATGGGCATCTGTATTGTACACGCCTTTCAAGCTCTGACAAAATGCCCAGGCGTATCAAGGCCGTTATTACGGCCAGAGTCGTTGTTCTGGGCACTGATTTCTCAGGATCTTTGCACCCAAATTGCGTGAAAATGAACATGTCAGTTCTATTCTATATCGATAAATGTGAATGTTCGGTGTACGTTATCACGTCTGAACCACACGACCTAAAGAGCTAAAAATTTGTACAGTTACTAATGTCTACCAGAGATAGGCTTTAGGCACGGTTTTATGGCGATCGGATAGCTACTTACCTATATATATATATATATATATATATATATATATATATATATATATATATGTGTGTGAATGTCTGTTCGGTGTACGCTTATCACGTGCGAATGACAAGACGCAGAGACTTAAATATTTGTACAGTTACTAATTTATACCTGAGGAAGGTTTTAGGCACGGTTTTATGGGGATCTGATAGATATTTAGTAATTTTAAGAATGTAACGTGAAATGTGGAACAGTAATTACTCTTTGAAAATGGTTTTATTGATTGCATTGTTGCTTGAAGGTTAATAATGATAAAAGCTGTGGAGTATATAGGGATGGAAAGTTATTGGTGTATATAAAATGCTACGTGTGTGTGTGTGTGTGTGTGTGTGTGTGTGTGTGTGTGTCTGTGGGTGTTAATATTTCGCTCTGCAGAGAAAACTACAGAACGCAAACGAATGATCTGTGTGTAATTGTTGTCCGAAGTCTCCCGTTGTACACCATAGCAGTTCCATGCCGATAGCTATAAGGGGGTGGAAAATATGGTGGTTGAAAGTTGTCAAATTATAAAAAAATTCGGGCTGAAGGCCAGCGACAACGTTTGCGACTCTATAGCAAGGAGGTTATATACAGCGAAACGCGATGCCCCAGACCATATCTTTGGTCTATGAGTGCTACAATGTCTTCAGCTCTTTCTCTGTAAGGATAAGCATGCAAAAAAGGAAATAAAAGAATAAATAAATAAAGCAGTAAAAAAGAAATTTCTTTTAAAACATCTGTTTAAAAAAATCGATTTGACGTTTCGCGCATTGCATCAAGTGATCGACCTGTGATATTATTACAATCACTATTGTTGAATTTCGTGATTGCATTCTTCGAAACGAGTGCATTTTTACGTGTGATTTGATCTCATAGCACACTACGGAAAGATAGCTTATCTATAATCAACCAACGCGCGATCGGAGCCGCGGGTTTAAGCTAGTATAATATATTTCAGAATGATACTTTCACTCTGCAGCGGAGTGTGCGCTGATATGAAACTTCCTGGCAGATTAAAATTGTGTGCCGGAACCGGGACTCGAACCTGGGACCTTTGCCTTTCGCGGGCAAGCGCACTACCGACAGTGCTATCCCGACACGACTCACGATGCCGCCTCACAACTTTACTTCCGCCAGTACCTCGCCTCCTCATATCAGCGCACACTCCGCTGCAGAGTGAAAGTATCATTCTGGAAACATCCCTTAGGCTGTGGCTAAGCCATGTCTCCGCCATATCCTTCCTTCCAGGAGTGCTAGTCTTGCATGGTCACAGGAGAGCTTCTGTGAAGTTTGGAAAGTAGGAGGCGAGGTACTGGCGGAAGTAAAGTTGTGAGGCGGCATTGCGAGTCGTGTCGGGATAGCACAGTCGGTAGTGCGGTTGCCCGCGAAAGGCAAAGGTCCCAGGTTCGAGTCCCGGTTCCGGCATACAATTTTAATCTGCCAGGAAGTTTTATAATATATTTGTTCAATGAATACCCGTTTATCATCTGCATTTCTTCTTGGTGGCCGGTAGTGTACATTTTCAATGCCCTGGTGCAGCTAATGTCGGTCCTTTTCTTCTCAGTCCTTCTGCCTTCATCCCCTGAATAAATGATTTTCAGGAGGAGCGTTACCTGTGCAGCGGACCGGACGCGCAGACGTCGTCAGTCGTCAGTGGGCAGCGCGGTCTGGCCACGCGTGCTCGCGGCTCACGGCGCATCGCGTCGCCACGCACGGCTGGCGGCAGGCGGCGGGTTGCCGGCGATGGCGATGGCGCGGCCTGCCGGTCTCAATTAGCGGCGACACAGCGCCGCCCGCCTTCCCGGATATTCACGCTCCGCCGCGCCGGCCGTCACTGTGACCGGCGCTGGCAGCCGCCGCGGCGGACCGCCCCGTGACGGGCCTGTCCACACAGCTGCCGGACACAAGCTGAGCAAAGTGTGTACGCCACCCGTCTAGTGGGCACTGCCTACACCACCGCGCTGTGCGACGGAAGTCAAAAAATTCAAGTGTTCAAATGTTTGTAGAACTTATGGGATTTAAAATGTTCAAATGTTTGTAAAGTCTATGGGACTTAACTACGGGGTCATCAGTCCCTAAGCTTACAAACTACTTATGAACTAGCTAACTCTAAGGACGGCACAAATATACATGCCCGAGGGGGGATGCAAACCCCCGACCGTAGTGGCCGTGCAGAACGTGACTGGAGCGCCTCAGTCCCCTCGGCCACCGCGGCCGGCAGCGGAAGTCAGGCAAGCGCTTTCGTACGTTGCTACTTTTAAGGGGGCAGTACCTCTGTCGGTAAGCGGAACTCTTAAGCGGTCATTCAATAAATTCGTTCTACGAAATGTGTTGTAATTGGTAATGGGAAGCTACCTTGCTGCTTACCTTACAACATAAAAAAATTTGGGCGGACAGGGACTCGAACCCGGTTCTCCAGCTTTCCGCAATCCATATGAATCACACATAAGCGATAGAGACGTACTGTTGGATGATTAGGTAGTACTGCTGTGAAGTTGGTTAGGTCGCAAACTCTTTATTGTTGGTCACACTTGATGTACAGCGTGCCCTCAAAAATAGGTAGTCTGCGTTTGTATGTATATTGAAGAACATCTTCCATCTGTTCACGCGTGCACATGGCACGGAAGAGATTCTAATCTGATGATGGTAATTCCGAAACGCGTCATTTTTGAGGGCACGCTGTACATCAAGTGTGACCAATAATAAAGAGTTTGCAACCTCAGCTTCACAGCAGTACTACCTAGTCATTTCATCATGGTCGCCTACCTCCTCAGTGACTTTATGTCTCATTTACAGTACTGTTGGGTATTCTGTGGAATGTGCTTCGGGCCTACCACTGTTAATTTTCTTTTTCGTACAGTTTGCATACCTGCATCATTTCGACACACAGTTACCGAGCGTGGACTCGCATTCGGGAAGACGACGGTACAAACCTTTCTCGAGTCATAAATATTTGTTTCTTTGTGTGGTTTCCGTAAGTCGCTCCGGACAATGCTGGGATGATTCCCTTCAATGGGCACGTCTGATTTTCTTAACAAAAACTGTTGGAACTTGTACTCCGTCTCTAATGACCACGTTGTCGACCTGACGTTAAATCCTGAACTGTTAAATCTTGACTGTTACAGTGAGATCAAACGAAGGAATACTTTTAAACTATTGTAAAATGGACAGGTTTCCTGATACAATCGCAATCATTACTGTAAATTTGATGTATAATTAAAAAATATACATATCTTGTAGTTATCGATGTAAAATATTTTGTTAATCTCCTGTGTTGATGGCAGCAGATGCCGAAACCGGTCGAGAATAACAAATAAAAATATTATGTAGCTTTGGGCACAAGAATGATTTTGTTTTTCAAAATATATCGTGGCTGTAGACTACCACCTAAAAACAACATTTTGTATCTGAGTTTTTGCAGCTGCTTTTCCTGTCACCAAATATCTTTTATTTTCCTGTAGGCGGTATCTCTCTTTCCGCTAGTTAGATATTCTTCTACGGTTTTGAATTTGTCTTCTAGCCACTCCTGCATAGCCAATCTGCATTTCCTGTCAACCTCATTCTTCAGACGTCTGTACTCCCTTTTGCCTGTAGTTTTATATTTCCTCTTTCCTCAGTTCAGAATCTACTGTGTTATCTAGAGATGTCTATTAGGCCTTGTCCTTCTGCCTATATTATCGTCTGGGGCATTCTCTACACACTCTCTCAGAGATACCCATTCTTTTTCTACTGTATTACTTTCTTCCGTTTCAGCAAATTCTTGCCTAATGCTCCCTCTGAATCTCTCAACCACTTCGGGTTCCTTCAATTTGTCCAGATTCCACCTCCTCAATTTTATACCTTTTTTTCGACAGTTCATAACCAATAAGTTATGGTCAGAGTGTATATCTCCGAAAAGTTAAAAGTTCATTGAAATAGCGGCGGAATTTTTGAAAATCAACTTTTAACGTCTTCGTTTGTTCTTGCTTTAAGTTTGTTTGGGTAACTTTTAACATCTATATCACTGAACTGAATAAAAATCTGACACAGTGTCATGTTATATGGCGTTTCACTGCAATTGATCAATCAATCATACTAAAATCATAACTATACCAGATAAAAGTATTCTGGTGTTTCATTTAGCTAACCCTATGCTTAGTAAAGGCATAATACCGAAAAAAACTTTGTTTAATAATTTTGGCACTCAATGCGCTCTAACTTTCATTCTCTACAATTTCTCACTTAAAAAAAAAAAAAAAAAAAAAAAGAGGATTGATGGAGTGGCAATTTTTGTCCGGGAGATCACGTCTGGGTTTGTTCGGCCGCCTAGTGCTAGTCGTTTTACTCGACTTGCATGTCGATGATGATGAAAATGATGATGAGGACAACACAACACCCAGTCCCCTGCCGGGAAACGAACCTGATCCCCTGCGTATTTTTTTCTATGGGTAATTCAGTTCATTGCGAACGCTGATCGTGTTTCTTTGCTCTTGTTCGGCGTGATTTTGGCTCAGATTTTTTATTAAAGAGCGCGTCCGGCCCTCTGACCAGGTGCGACGAGCCACGGCACCCGGAAAGCTACGGGGGTGAACTTCCCACTTTTTAAAAATTTTATAGTACTTCTATTATTTGTGGACTCCATTACTACTCCTGTCTGAGAGCTGCAGTGGAGATTACATCTTTGAAAATGTCAATCACTTGTGTTGGCAATCACAAGAACCATAGGATTTTTTTGCGTACATCTCACTGCAAACAGATGATGAGTAATGTATTCAGTCTGGTTGCCCCTGAACTACCTCGCTGTGTATTATTAATTGCTGTTAAGACCAGTACTTGTAACCGATAACAAATACTATTGTTTGGGGCGTGTGAATCTGTGTATCATGATTTGTGTTTTCCGGCGCCACAGACGTAACTCATATATTAAAAGAATCTACGAAAACTGAAGTCAGTCAACCAGACCAAACTACATGGCCGATTTTCTTCATTTTTGTTTTAAACGAACGATATTCATTCGCAGATTTATCATCAAGTATCAGAATTAACTTAAATGTCGCCATTCTTTATTTGTATTCAAACGCGGTATCCTTCTGTCCTTGCATTGAATGTTTTAATCGGTTTGTTTTACGATGTTTCCTGTTATAATTAAGGTATGTAGTTCGTTTTGACCTAAAAACACTCAGTGGATCAAGTTCCTTCATTTGTGCTTTTAAACACCAATTGATTCTGAAGACAGCTATGCCTGAACATTTAACTATACTTCCATTTTTTCCCAACTTTTTTGTCATTTCACTAACGGTGTGCATTATTCGCACTGGTCCTCTAGTTATATTATTAATAGCCTCGTTGAGAAAGGCAATACACTGGCAACAGAGTTTACACGGTTTTTGTATTCTCATATTATGCTGAAAAAGTGATTCTTTACACATGCAGTGTTACATTTGCAACATATATTGGTAAATCAGTCTGTCTTGATGAAATCAGGCGTACTGATGAATGATAAATGCACAACCAGGCATTGCGCACCAGATATTCAGCATATACAGCAGGTGCGCTTCTTTGGCTGACAATTATAAAACACAAAAGCCCGCATACAAAATTGCGCCCTCTATAGGTCAGAGGTGAGCTTTTGCCGCCAGAGATTATCCTGTACATGGCGGAAAAGCGAAAAACTGGAAATCACCGTGCCGCCAAAGCCGCAGCAACTTTCACGTTCGCTTTGCAGCTGCAAAATTAAATGTTTTCCACGATTTTCTATCGAAGCTTCAGCCAGCACCCTTACAAACTGAACCAAGCCAAAGCTACATCGGTCATTTTCATGTTGCCTTTCATTAAAAGTATCTTGCGTTTGACGGGGTTGACGGGTGTAACAAATTAGCAATCGTCTGTTTTTCTGTTTTTCGTCTCCCCTATTGGAATGAATTGACTGCGAGCAATGTGTCAATAAACACTATCTTTCCTAACGATGTCAACATATAGTATGGAAAAAAATGTGCAGCACTCAAATAATTGTATAATGTAAAAGAAAATTATTGTACACAGTTTTATAGTTGTAAGTTTATAATTGTATAACTTAACAGTAACAAAATATTGTGCAGGTTTAAGGTATTATTATTTTAAAAAATCCCAAAGGGAGTGAGTGCGCTTATGTGAGTGAGAGAGAAGTAGAATGACAACATCGCCATCTGGCGGATTTTACTCTTAATAACTGACCGCTTTGCTGACCTTAGTATGCACTTGACCATCCTACAGGGATGTTCTGACATATGTTTGACATATGTCTTTGACAGTGACTATTTTAAAAGGAATGTTTAGTTTCACTTTTTTGTGTTCTCATTTATGTTTTGTCGTAATGTTTGATGAATATTAATTCCATTATCTCGCTGTAGCCTTCGATAAAATGACGGAACGTCGAAACGCGTAAGGCCTCAATAAATTGAAATTCGTGGTCAAGACTCTAAAGTTTATTTCAAGTGAATTATAGTTCGATGCGCAATCATTAGTTAGCTCTTTTCGCGACTTTCAAGTACTCAATCAATTCTTTTGAAACTGTTTCCAATGCCAGAACACACTCATACTTTTTTAATACAACTCTGATCACAGGTTGTGTCATGTACAGTACACACAACAGTAATTAAAAGAAAAATACTCTCTTTTTGAAACTTTACCAGTACCAGTTACTATGACAGCAATAAAATTTAGCTAAGTAAAAATCGGTAACTAAATTCACAGTTACTACTTCTGTAATTACTTGAATAATGCACAAATTAATTATTGTTGAGCTATGATCATAAAATAATTAATGTAGCTTTATTTTTTTAAGCAATAGCTCTTTAACTACCTCCTGTGCTAGAGATATCGTTAAAAATGTTTCTGTGGCACTACTTTTAAAACTAATTAACGATTTACTGAGTTACTTAAACGACACATTGTTGCTATAGAAAAAAATCTAACACTGGCATTCTGTATTCATAAATAGGATGCTCGGAGAGGTATTTACTAAGTAGGCAACCTGTTTAGGAACATGATTAGGATAAATCAAGGTATGTAACACAAATTAAAACTGATGCTGGTGATTATTAACATTCTAAATCAAACTTTGCCAGTTCATTACACTACATGCTAAAATCAGATTTACTTGATAGTCCTGTAGTGGCGTTGGTGAAGACGTCGTAGTTCCTCGTGACTACAACTTGTGGCGGAAAGCATGGCCTGGATCCAAAATAACTTTCAGCTCATAAAATCTCTTCTTGGCGTCGAAATTTTACTTTTTCGAGCTCCGTATAGCACTTCCAACTTCTCAAGAGCAACACAATTGACTTTGGAGGCAAAATTGCGGACAATTCGATAAACTTATGCCTCGTTTCGCAGACGATTCATGTAGCTTTCAAACAATTATATTATTGCTTTTCAAATATCGTTCGGATAAATTTTTTATCGATCTTATTTTTCCATTTGTCCCCCTCCCCAGCCTTTCACATCCCAAAACTATAAATGTCACAAGTTATGATTTTTAAAACTTTTTATAAACTAACAAAATATTATCATAACATTTAGGTTTTCAAAACATACTTTATTACAACCAAACAATAAACCCGCGAGATTAATGTAAAATGACAGATGCCACCGTCCGTCTGACCGCAACACCTCGTCACACGCCCCTACATATCACATCACGTTGGTCACGGGTTGTGAAGTTCACTGTAGTTGGCGAAGCGGAAAATTTTAGTTCCGTTTCGATTTAATACACGTGTACTACTTTATATCTTCGATATCTGCTTATTCCAGTGAGAGAAAAAAAACCGGCGAAATTATGCCTTGGATACAAATAAGTTTATAACGTCAACATTAGGGTTTAAACGATCTCTTCCAAGACATGAGGCACTTCTCAAATTTTTCTGTTTGTGAACTGTGGCACATACCCGCAGGAAAATCGTGTGACAGCATGTCTTACATTTTCTTCAGAGGCGAAATTCAGAGATTTCAGTTTCTAAAATGATAACCACAGTATATCAGGTATATTTAGGCTATATTTGTGACAACAAAGGACGTGGATGAAGATTTAGAAAAGAGAGACAGAAGAATGCGAATATACTGTGAGACACATAAAAAGACTATGATGGATGTTGAAAAAAGGAAAATGAATGCTACAGAAACGTTGAAATAGTTACTTTACTTTCGACAATAGGTGAAAGGTGGCAACATTTTATTGTAGTATCGTCAGTGATTTTAGTCAGCGATATTGGTTGCCACGGTTTGGTATATCTGCACAGAGAGAAGGTGGTTGCCGGCGTCTTTTGTAGTGTCAGTTGTGAGTGGGGAGTTGTTAGGTGTAGGACGCAGAGTACAAGAACAGTGTGGGCCGCCGGAATGAGCAGCCTGGTATTCACCACGATTATTACAGTAGTATATTTGGATGTATTTTTAAATGAAGAAGAATTATTATTGTTGATCATTTATGACTTGTCTCTACTAGAGAAAGGTATGTTCGGTTTTTCTGATTTCTTCACCGCGTTGCGCATTGTTAAGTAAAATTATCTATTTTTGTAATTACAAGATTTTTAGTCATTGTTAACTCAAACTAGATAGGTCATCTTTAAAAATTATTGCGACTGTTAGATTCCTTAAAGAATTCTTTTACCTATTCCCTGGGTTAGACAATGCACCTTATCTACTGTAGTATTATACTATCCAAATTTCTCATAACTTTAGTTACAACACTTTGGAACTTAATTGATTTTAATTTTTGAGTAGGATTGATACGACAAATTAATCCATCAAACACGTTATTGTTGTGTTGTGATATACGAGGCGCGTCCAGAAAGTAAGTTCCGTTTGGTTATATAAAACTAACGGGTACAGATACACAAAAAATACTGATTGTACAAAAATCTACAACTGTTAAACTACTTTTCTACATAGCTTCCGAAATTTTGTAGGCAATTGTCATAGCATGGCACAAGGTTTAGTGCGCCTTTTTCACAGAATGTTGCCGCCTGCGTATTCAACCATGTGGTAACATGTTCTTTCAGCTCGTCATCGTTGAAGTGTTGTCCACCAAGGACAGATATTAGGTGTAAGAAGAGGATTACTGTCAAAAGTTTTTTTTTTTTTTTTCGATAATGCCTGACCAAACATACCGAATGTGACCAAACAATTCTTACGGAAATTTCAATGGGACCTGTTTGATCATACTCCATACAGCTCGGACCTCTCTCCTAGCGACATTCATCTCTTCTTACACCTAAAAATATGTCCTTGGTGGTCAACCAACGATGATAAAAAAAATGTTCAAATGTTTGTTAAGCTTATGGGACTTAACTACGGGGTCAACAGTCCCTAAAATTACAAACTACTTATGAACTACTTACGAACTAGGACGGCACAAATATCCATGCCCGACCGTAGTGGCCGTGCTGACCGTGACTGAAGCGCCTCAGTCACCTCGGCCACCGCGGCCGGCACCAACGATGATAAAGAGCTGTTACCACATGGTTGAATACACAGGCGGCCACCTTCTGTGAAGGATGCATGCTACAACTTGTGGCACGCTATGACAAGTGCCTACAAAATTTCGGCAGTTATGTGGAAAATTAGTTTAAGAGTTGTAGAATTTTGTGCAATAAAAATTTCTTCTGTATCTGTGTACAACTTCATTTTATAACCAAACGGAACTTACTTTCTGGACGCGCCTCGTACAAACAAACAATATTTATAAAGTAAAATTAGACAAAGGTTTTCCTTGATTTCACAAACTGGTTCCTATTTAAATATTCAAAGTCTACTTCCGATCTTGTTCTCAGAAATTACATATTTTGTTAATGGACGTAATCTGCATGTGTCCGATTACGACGCAAAGAGGTGAGTGAATCTGTATGTATTTATGGTTGATATCACCAATAGGAAGGGCGGTTTTCTTGTGAGCATACTTATTCGTTATACACAATTACTGAGTAGCTATTAATTCTCGGACTTTCGTTTCATTGCTATTATAACGAAAATATCATCTTTTCAGGTAGCTATAATTATTTCACGTCAGTTGTGGAAAGCTCTCGAAACACTGAATTAATTACACCTCTTGATTACTACACAATAATTTGTTTGTTAATGAAATTAAATTTTGTTCTCAGCACGTATCGAAACACACAGCAATCATTGCTAAAGTCGTAAGAGAATCGTTACTCAGTTCGTGTTTGCATTTGTAATACAAACTTTGATCGTTACTTTTACGCAATTAACATATTTCACGTTTGCCGATTCACGTTATTACACTGCACGTAATATTTCTACTTGCCATGTAATAAACTGATCTCATCATTTAGCCAGATTGATGTTCTGAATAATTTAGCGCATTAACAGGGCCATACATATTGCATTTCGTTGTTGCCAGGCTGATTAATCACAACATTTGTTTTTAATCTACCAAGGACTTTTTGATCAATTTTTATATTTACAATGTAGTGCCAGTCCAGATAGTGCTCCATTCACAGAAACATAGAAGCTCTCGCAGAGACCTAGTCTGAGCAATGATTTTATTTTGTTTAAACATATACGTTTCAGTGCGAAACTATAATTCTTTATCATTACTTGGGTGGTGGTTAAGGAGATACAGAATTTTATCAACTCGATGATCTTTAGTACTATCTATTGAAGTAATTCGGAGGAGTGATATACTAATTACAAATTACTGAACAGGAGTCTATTCCTGTTCCAGTATGACTAATATATTACAAAATTATTTTTATAAAACAGATTTTTTTTGTAGATAGTAAGGAAATATCTAACATAATTAAATACGTAGTACAGGACGATTTGATGGATTTAAATATCCTCTGTCAATTATACTCGAGTCGGTAAGAATATATTTAATAATTTTTGATGATTATCAGCATAAACAACGTAGGCTACCGTATTTGGTAAATAGCTAGTGAGGAAATGGGGAAACACTATCGTAAATAAAATCCTAAACGCATTTATGTTAACGTCTTTGTAATTGCAGAGGTCTATAGAAATGAGATAATAATATTCTTGTTAAAGCAGATTGTCTTCCGTTCATATTGCAACAACAGTTGAAAGCTTCTTTGATGCGACGCGAGTTCCTTATTTCTCGCAATATTAGGTGGATATTTCTCATTGAAGGGAATCGTAATATTACATAAAAATCATATCAGTTGCTTGTTGTTCGTCTCTGTCAACATTTACTGACGAAGACAGGTAGTGTGTGTGCCCAAGCAATGTGTTGCGCTGCTTGCTCGTGGCAATGTCTAACAGTCATTAACCTAATTGAAAGCGGATGCGGAACTTCCGGCATCGATTCCGTGGAACCATTCTGCGTATTTCCGGGATGGAATGCAAAACGAAACGAAGGTGAAGTGCTCTTAAAACATCTGAGTGACGTCTTGAATACTAATCATAAAGTTACAAAACAGCGTAAAGAAACCAAATTCCTTCGTATGACAGACGATTACGAAATCCCATTTATTCACTATTTTGAGAAACTTTCACCTTCATTTATTGACACTAAGAGAAAGGCATGGAATTCTGACGAGTGTGATGGTATTATACAAATGCAAAGATGCATAATTTTGAATTCTGAGCTTCTTTCAGCGTACTGAATGTTCGAACAACTTATGGGTATGCATCCAGATAAAAGTGATCGACGATAGCCGATATTTTGCCGCCGCGTGGGAATGGCCGCGTGATAAGAGGCGCCACATAACTGACTTGCGCAGACTCCTTCATTGGAGGTTGGAGACTGGGTATGGGTGTGCGATTTGCCTTTAGCAAAAATTAAATAGTTTGCAAGTTTTGGGACTCGTGAACACAGCAGTAAGGCCCACGCACGTTTTGCAAAACCGTAACTGCTCTTGCAAATTTTCACATAGGCCGCTTCTCGGAATATAACAACACGGAGTTTTTGGAATGCACTTCCAGCTATTGGGATTGTGCTATTAACGAAGGGGTTATAAGCCAACTAACAAATAACCTTATAAACAGAGACGGGGATTTTTCGTTTAAATTCTGCGAGGAATACCACTGTGTGTTGTCAAAATCCAGAGAGAAAGAATGACTGTTGCCTCATCCGTTGATTACTGACATTGACAATCGATATTTATGACATTTTTCATATTTGGTTGAGTGAGAGCGCTGCTGTTTCCAGTTCGTTTGTGTTATCTTTCCTGCTCAATTTTGCATACCGTAGTATTAAATTCTCGTGCACAGTGCTCCTTCTCCACAGTAATGGCTTTAGAATGGCAAGGTGTTCTAATGCCGAAGTATCGGCGGTCGTCTATATTGGTACATATCTGTAACTTGGTCTAAAACGGATAAATGCCAGACGTGCAGTTAATGGTTAAAGAAAATGACATCACACATTCGATAGCATGTAGTATGGTGGATATCGGTAAGGTATTCAAGCAGCTACTTTCAGTTTTTCAACATTTGCCATATGAACTCAAGGCTTTAAGTTTGGAAGCTTCAGTGCTTCGTACCAATCTAGAGACAATTATTTTCGGCGTTAAACGGCTTACTCTGTGAAACTAAATCATAGCTACAAAACAAACGCTCAACGTTGACTGTTTAACAGTCATACTGCAGTTATTTTCTTAATGGCGAAACCGCTCGGTCGAGAATATGATTCTCCTTCAAAATAATTCGTGATAACTGATGTCACCGATCAAGACATCATTAGAAAGATTCCAGAAGAGGTGAGATTATGAGGGAAACTATATTTGTTACTCTTAACAGGTGACTGGTACGTAGACGCGAACCAGTAGTTTGTACCCGCGGGTAATTTCTCACAGCATGAAACCTGTCAGATCGTCGAAGCTACATTAGCGTTATCCATATATGCGTATTTATTCCTTTGCATCTGGCTGAGGTGGCATTAGTTGACATTTGGTGATTGCACACGGTCATGTGTATAATTACAGCTGTCAATTCGGCATGTTCTTTACTTAATCTTATTAAGTAGGGCATCAAGCTACAAACAATGCAAACAAAGTATAAAACGGCAAAAATATTCGGACTCGCATTTGGAGGGTTATAAACATTCTTAGAATCACGCATCGCTTATATCAAAAATACCATTGCATTAGTCCCGTATATTCCAATACTTTCGTGAATTAATATAAGCTTAAATGAAAGCTAATGTACAATAAAACATTATACTGATTTTGGAGCTACATTAAAATTCCAAACTAATCGACAAATGCGACGGCTGCTTCTCTCATCCTTGCTGACATTCCTGGGTTCAGTGGTTATTTCGTGTGATATCCGAAGCTAATCCCAAAGACTCCGAATATCGGTGGATGTTTTATGTGTGAGTGAATGTGTGTGTGAGTGTGTGTGTGTGTGAGAGAGAGAGAGAGAGAGAGAGAGAGAGAGAGAGAGAGAGAGAGAGAGAGAGAGAGAGACAGAGACAGAGAGAGAGAGAGTTTATTTGACAAACGCAGTTGCTCATTCTAGGTCAGCCAATTAGACCGAACTATTTGTATAATACACAACAAAATTCCACTTATTTTTACTGATAACCACACCAAAATTGGTAACGTAGTTTCTGAGATTTTTGAAACATCGTGAATGTCAGGTATGGCTTTCTCAACGAAGCAATTGATTAAAAACATTAATTTTCCTTCTCATGCTTGTAAAAAAAAAAAAAATTAAATATTCCTTTTCATACTTGTATCTCGTTATCATTAAAAAAAGAAGCAACTCTGTTATCTTTAGCTCACAGTTGCAAATATGAGAGTATTAATCAAAATCATCAGTACTGCCTTCGCTGTAACGTAGCAGACAACTGTTGACCGATGAAATTCTGCATGAAGTAGCACCTTAAAAGTAATTGAAACTGTCTTCAAACAAATATTTATTACTAGAATTACGCAATGTGATCAAAAGTTTCCAGATCCTCCATCGGTAAAGCTGGAATTCAATACGCTGTTGGCCCATCATTAGCCTTGATGATAACTTCCACTCTCCCAGTCATATATTCAATCAGGTGCTAGGTTTCTTGGGGATGACAGCCCATTCTTCTCGAAGTGCTGCACTGCGAAGACGCATCGATGTAGGTTGGTGATGCCTCTCATGAAGTCGTTCCAAAACATCACAAAGGTGTTCTATAGAATTCACGTCATGCTCTGTGCAGGTTAGTCCATTACAGGGATGTTACTGTCGTGTAACCATTCCGCCACAGGCCGTGCATTGTAAACAAGTTTTCGAGCGTCTTGAAAGATGCATTCGCCATCTACGAATTGCTCTTAAACAGTGGGAAGCCGGAAGGTGTTTAGAACAACAATGTAGGCCTGCGGTGTGATGGTTACAAGCAAATCAACAAGAGGGTGCAAGCCCCCTCCATGAAAAACAGGACCACACCATAACACCATCGCCTCCGAATTTTGGCACAACACACGTTGGTAGATGGCATTCACCGGCCATTCGCCATACTGATACTCCGACATGGGATCGTCTTATTGTGCACCGTGATTCGCCACTCCATAAAAAGTTTTTTTCCTGTTGAATCGTCCAATTTTTATGCCCCTTGCACCAAGCGAGACGTGTGGCTTTTGGGCAGCCATACGACCATGAATTCCAAGTTTTCTCACCTCCCTCCTAACTGTCATAGTACTTGGAGTGGATGCTGATGGCCAGTGTGTGATAGTCTGGATAGACGCATCCCTACTACACTGTACGACCCTCTTCAACTGTCGGCGGTCTCTGTCAGTCAAGAGACGAGATCGGCCTGAACGCTTTCGAGCTGTACGTGTGCATATTTCCACTCCACTATCACATGAGAAACAGTGGACCTACGGATGTGGAAATCTCACGTACAGACTTCTCACGCAAGTGACACACAATCACCTGACCATGTTAGTAGTCCGTGAGTTCCACGGAGCATCCCATTCTGCCCTCTCACAATGTCTAGTGACTACTGAGGTCGCCGCTGATATGGAGTGGCAGTACAATGCACCCAAATGGAAAAACTTCTCACGCAAGTGACACCCAATCACCTGACCATGTTAGTAGTCCGTGAGTTCCACGGAGCATCCCATTCTGCCCTCTCACAATTTCTAGTGACTACTGAGGTCGCCGCTGATATGGAGTGGCAGTACAATGCACCCAAATGGAAAAATGTTTGTTTTTGGGGTGTCTGGATTCTTTTGATAACATGGTGTATGTTCTTGCAACCTGGTAGTAAGATGACGGAGAAATATACAATCTGACAGCTCTACATGAAATTTTTAAGGACGTGTGAAGTCCATCTAATTTTGATGAGACTGTAGTCTAGAAATAAAGCTCATTCTTAATATTTCATTGGTATGGTGGAGTTTCTCTGACAGCGATCTTTTTCGGGGTGACCCATGTCAGTTGTACCAATCAATAGCAATATCTGGAGTGAAGTAATAATGTACCATTCATCTAGAGCAAACGTCTACATCAAGGAGTCAGTTATGTGTTGGTACCTACCTGCGAGATGAAGTACTTGGTGACGACCACTGGCTTGTCGGCATTTTCAGCGGCGCCTGTCTTGTCTTTGTCCTTGTCCTTGTCTGCATGGCCCTTGCGGAAGCGCCAAGTTCGAGGCGAACTGGTACCGCCCCCTGTAACACCGATGGTTTATTTAGGTCTGTTTTTTCTGTTTCAATAGGACGTTGTTGGTTACATACAAGTAAGAATAATAAGTGCATTACGAATTTGGAGTTAACAGGTGTATAGAAACTTACGAACTGTCTTTGTTTTCTTTCAGTAGACGACTTGCTGTATAAATGATGATTCGAGAGGAATAGCAAATATTTTAGGAGGTCGTACTGTAAACTAATTACAATAAGAATGTGTGCAATTTCATTTGAGGGCTGATAGACCGTGGTCGACGATAAACCTTACCCAGGACGTTTCGTCTTCTGCTGCGGAAGACATCATCGGTACCAAAGTGCCAACTTTGCCTGGATAAGATCATCAGACAACACTAAAAAGAACTCAGCAACCAAAATTACTGGAAACTCGTTCAACTTGTACTACAACAGATCAGTTTTTTGACATTCGCAGGCGTTCTTGTGATGCCAATAAATAGCGAAATCATAACTATGAAACAAAATTAATGTTCCCAAGGAAAGAGGTGATAAACCTGGGCTACAAAATTCATTCGAGAAAACTAAGTTTGTTTGCTCTGGAATCAAGATCAGGTATCAAACACGAGATGCGGATATACTAGATACAAAGTGATACACAGGGAAAACAATTGTCTGACATAAAAATACGGTGGTGGACCTGAGGTTGTGTACACAGGTGGCACGATAGGACTTAAAAGAATGACTTGGAAAACACCTTGTGAACAGACACACTAATATATGCTTCTTTGTGAAGTCTGAGACAAATCGCAGTGCTTCCTTACGACAGCGCGCACAAGTTTCTGTTCCTGTAGCAGATAGCAGCAATCTTGACATGCGTCCAGTATTCTACTGAAGTAGCAACGGCTATAGGAGTTTGCGGACTGTATGTTACGCCCTCAGAATAATAACAAGTTACGCAACGTCTTCGTTTGCAAGATAGCCAATGGCATGGAGCAGATCGACTCTCCAGTAGTACTCTTCATACTACTTAAATCGGTAATACACGTACCACTGAAATGACGGTACTTCCACAAAAAAAATTATGCAGTTCCTTTTTTGCTTGTTGTATCAGTCCCAGTCATGGTGAAGGTCTTCTCATTCTAGGTGTTAAACAGTATCAAAAATATCTGGTAAATCTATACATCCTGTAAAATTGGCTGTGTGTGTGAATGTATATTTTACATTTCCTCCTAAACCACTGCACCGATTTCAATCAAACCTGGTTCACATATTTACTATCAGGCAATAATTGCTGTCGGGATAAGCACCACCTACAACACATACATCATGAGAATTGACTTCATAAAATGACAGTCGCGAAAAACAGCCGCATCATGTTATAACATTCCACATCTGTACTGAACGTAATGGACCGATTTTGTACAAATATTATTTGAGGTTAGGAATTATTTGCTATTGTGGAAAAAACTATCTACGATACATAGTTCACAATGTATCACGTAATAAACAATTAAAACTGTCCCATCTTGGGGCGTTTGATAGTGTGATTTTAATCGTCAACTAAATGAGAGCACTTAGCGACTTGCAATAAACTTTAAACATAATTTCAAATCTTTACGAAAGTTTTTCTCGCTAGCAATTTGGTTAATGAAAAACAACATCATCACGCGTGAGGTTTCGATTTATTACTTTTTCTACTAACGCCATTCACGACCTATTTTGCAGACATTAGGCGCTTATAACATTGAACATACCTTCAAATTTACATCATAGTATGACAAATATTTCAGGAAATATGACATCATAAACAATAAAATTTCCGAATAACTGTTACATCATGCGCTACTTTTTCACTGAACTTGGTACACATATTGCCTACTATCAGACATAAACAGGAGTAGGAAATGGATTGAGAGAAAGTATACGAAGAGGGGGATACAAAGACATCATGTCCAGACATAGATTTGGGTGTAGGACTTGGGCATACAGAGAGGTATAAATGAGAGGATGAGATGGAACAGAGAGGAGCAATTGGGTAAACATAGTGGTTAGGAAGAGACATGAGAGAGGGGTGTGTTGGCGTGAGCCATTGGGAATGATTAGACTGGCATAGTGGGGAGAAGGAATGCAGAAAGAGTGTGTGTGAGTGTGTGTGTGTGTGTGTGTGTGTGTGTGTGAGAGAGAGAGAGAGAGAGAGAGAGAGAGAGAGAGAGAGAGAGAGAGAGGGAGAGAGAGAGAGAGAGAGAGAGGACAGAGAGGGATAGAGAGAGAGAGAGGAGAAGGGAGACAAGAAGGGAGGGGTTTGAGTTTGAGATGGGGATTAGATGGTCATAGATTAAGGGAGGATGGGATGGATGAAGAGCTGGGGAAGAGGAAATATGTGTATAAAGCGTATAGAACAGATATGTGAATTACGAGTGAAAATGGGAATGGCTGAGAGTAGAGGGGTAGGGGGGAGGAGGCCGCGGTGGAGTAGCCTATCGGTCTAAGGCGCTTCGCTGAGGAGCGCGGGGTTGCTCACCGTCGGAGGTTCGAGTCCTCCCTGGGGCAAGGAGGTGTGTGTTTGTCCTTCGGTTAGTTTACTTTTGGTTAAGTAGTTTGTAAGCTACGGAGTGATGACCAGGCAGTTTGGCCCGGTAGATTTACAAACATTTGCACTTTTTTTTGGGGGGGGGGGGAGACGGAGGGGGGGGGGGAGGATCATATTGACACAGAAACTGGAAACTGGTAAAAGGATATGGAAACACATGAAGTATTTTCTGAATATTTTTTTTGTTTTTAAGACTGCAAAGTATATACCAGAACAATTCGGGGTTTTGCAGCTAATATCTAAAATGCATGACGTGTTCACAGCTCTTACCGTATGCGCCGATGTTTATTAGACATTTCGTTCTTTCGGTCCATTCCACCTCCTCCCAAAATGGCTCATACTGCAAGAGTTCTGTTTCACAGTGTAAAAGATAAAAATGTTCAAATGTTTGTAGAACTTATGGGTCTTAACTACGGGGTCATCAGTCCCTAAGCTTACAAACTACTTATGAACTAGCTAAGACTAAGGATGGGATAAATATCCATGCCCGAGGGGGGTTTCGAACCCCCGACCGTAGTGGCCGTGCAGATCGTGACTGGAGCGCCTCAGTCCCCCCGGCCACCGCGACCGGCTGTAAAAGATAAATAAGTGCTATTTGCGTCACTGTATAACATTTCCAGACTAATGATCCTTATTAAATTATTATGTAAGCACTCCCGTCTACAAGTTCTCGAAGTTTGTAACGCTAATTATCAAACATACTACATACTGTATGAGTTAAACAAAGTTTCTTATTACCTTCTACATCTACATAGATACTCTGCAAATCACATTTAAGTGCCTGGCAGAGGGTTCATTAACCACTTTCATAACTTTTCTCTACCGTTCCATTCTCTAATAGCGCGCGGGAAGAAAGAACACCTAAATCGTTCCGTTTTTCGATCTGATTTCTCTTATTTTATTGGGATCGTCATGTCTCCCTAAGTAGGTGGGTGCTAGCAAAATATTTTCACATTCAGAACTAAAAGTCGGTGATTGAAACTTCGCAAACAGATCACGCCGCAATGAATAACGTCTTTCTTTTAACGATTTCCACCCCAATTCGTGCAACATTTCCGTGACGCTTTCCCCCCCGCGACGTGATAAAACAAAACGAGCTGCCCTTCTCTGAACCTTCTCAATATCTTCCGTCAGTCCCACCTGGTGAGGGTCCCACAAGGGGCAACAGTACTCCAGGAGAGGACGCACAAGTGTGATGTAGGCAGTCTCTTTGGTGGAGCTGGTCCATCTTCTAAGCGTTCTGCCAATGAAACGTAACTTTTGGTTCGCCTTCCCCACAATATTTTCTGTGTGTTCTCTCCAGTCAAAGTTGTTCGTAATTGTAACTCCTAGGTATTTGGTAGAATTTACGACCTTAAGGTTTGACTGATTTATCGCGTAACTGAAGTTCAGCGGATTTCTTTTAGAGGTCATGTGTATTACTTCACACTTTTCTTTATTTAGTGTCAATTGCCAATTTTCGCACCAAGTAGAAATTTTGTCTAAATCGCTTTGCAGTTGCTTTTGATCCTATGTTGACTACACTAACCGATAAACGACAGCATCGTCCGCGAACAGTCTAAGGGAGCTATTCAGATTATCTCCTAAATCGTTTATAAACACGAGGAAGAGTAGGGGACCTATAACGCTTCCCTGTGGAACGCCAGATATCACTTCTGTTTTACTCGCTGACTTACCGTCAAATGCCAAATGTTTGTTAAGCTTATGGGACTTAACTACGGGGTCATCAGTCCCTAAACTTACAAACTACTTATCAACTACCTTATACTAAAGGCGGCACAAATATCCATGCCCGAGGGGGCATTCGACCCCCCACCGTAGTGGCCGTGCAGACCGTGACTGGAGCGCCTCAGTCCCCTCGGCTACCGCGGCCGGCTGACTTACCGTCAATTACAACGAACTGTGTCCTTTCTGATAGGAAATCGTGAATCCAATCGCACAATTGGGGAGATATTCCATAAGCACGCAATTTCATTAGAAGCCGCTTGTGAGGTACAGTGTCAAAAGCCTTCCGGAAATCCAGAAATATGGAATCGATTTGAGATCCCTTGTCGATGGCACTTAACACTTCAAATGAATAAAGGGCAAGCTGTGTTTCGCAAGAGTGATATTTTCTGAATCCGTGCTAACTATTGGTTAATAGGTCGTTCTCTTCGAGGTAGTTCATAATATTCGAACAAAGTATATGTTCCAAAATCCTACTGCAAATCGACGTCAATGAGATAGGCCTGTAATTTTGGGGATCACTCCTATTGCCTTTCTTGAATATTGGAGTCACTTGGGCAAATCTGATATACATGTTTCCTAGAATAAATTTCTCTTACAACTGAAATCGTTTGTATTTTTAGCTTTGAAAGGTGATGCAAGAAGGTGTAGGACACTACCGGAAACGGAAGTAACTCCATAGGTCGAAGGCTCCGCGGAAGACTGCCTGAAGGTCTCGCTCTCGCTCTCGCTTTCCTCAGGTCGCCAGAGAAGAGCAATTTCCGCAGTACAGCCGAGGTTTCACTCGGCTCCCTGGAGAGGCGGAAAGAGAAGCCCTAAATGGCCACTGTTCTTCCGATCAAAGACTGATTGCCCCAGCATCAGAAGCGACGCACGCTCTAACGGCGTGGTCCGAGGGGCCACGGTACAAAGAAGGGCTTCCGTCGTTTATCAGACAATCGGACACACTTTTCCGATAAATCGTACTTCGTCTCCAAATCGTTTTCGCGTGCACAGCAGAGACAGAGTGGTAGTAAGTTACTTTACCTGACGACTCTACAAAAGATGGGCGCGATAATTCTAGCGCTACCAACACAAGGAAGTATCAACTTTGTGACAGCATTAAAAAAAGGACTTCCTTAAAAAGGAAAATATACTAACAAGTTCAATAACAACTTCAGACAATCTTGCTGTCGTTTTGGTTTCTGCTGTCGTTTTGGCTTCTGCAGTGTTTGGAAACCACAAGTCTGACTACAAACGGTTATTCTATAAACAGTATCTGATAAGGACTTGAATTCAATTAGTTTAACTTCCTTAACCTCGAGAGCGAGCTACAACTCTTGAATATATATCAATTTTATGGAACATCGGAATTTAAATAACTTAAAAGATAGGTGACTACAAAGGTTTTCCCGGCGTAATAACTGTTTGTAATCTTCTCGGATTTGCAGCCGGATACTAAAGTCAACTTGACACAATATTTCAGCGGCGCAAATGCCAACCATCCTCAGGTGAACGTGCTAATACACAATCTCGCCGGAACTGAGTTCCCAGTGCAATCGGCGGCTCCTTTATAGGTGTTTGAACTTTTTGAGTTGTACTTGTGTAAATTCACATATGGCTAATTTCAAAACGTTTAACGCGGAGGTGAATCTAGAAAATGCCTAGTTTTTTTAGCGTTAAGGCCATGCAGTGATGAGTCGTAAGCCAATTTTGCGGTCAGGAGCAGTGTTAGTTCCAATAAAACGAACAACACTCTTTAATCACGAAAAAACACTTCCATGTTTAACGTGAAAATAAACTCTTCTAATGGTATTTGAACGTAAAACTGTCGTTTGAAAACGGATGTAATTGCTCATCAGTGCATGACCTCATTGCTTGAAAAATACACATTTCCTTAATCGAGGTATTCACCACTGCATTTACCGATTTGAAACTGATACTGTGCAAAATTATAGGCCTGTGATCAATAAGTCAATAAACCTACCAAATCAGACACAGATAATTTACAGTGTCACGTTTCACAGTGAAACAAATAGAAAATAGCAAGAAAGATTCCGAAAAGTTAACAAACGCATTTACGTAAACGAAATGGTACACGAACAGGGTACAGGCAAGTAAAATGCAATTACAGAAACGATAGGAACGAGGAAATGGGGTAGAGTAAGAAATGAGATGGTGAAGGAAACTTTGCAGGACAGATCCTTACAGGAAACCATAAAGAAGATTGTAAGGTCATGATAATAGAATTGAGAATAATATGTTTAAGACGATACAAGAGATGGAAATTGAGACTAAGAGGAAAGTCAGGAGAATAGGCTGGCCTTCCTTGTAAACTCAGCCAGGGTCTTGAATCTACATACGATGATGATGGAAAAATGCAGGCGGATTTTCGAATAGAATATGCAGTTATTGTTGAGTCTCGACAAAGATCATAATCAATTAAAGTCATAGTAATATGTTGTCTCAATAAAGATTCTCCAGAATCATGGTATATTGGATTTTCCATGACAGTCCGATATTGCTAAAGTGTGCAGATTTTAACAAAATCCAGGAGTCTGTTGAGTCTTTTATAATTTCGTTGTCGACGAAACATAGCAACGTGCCTTCTTTCCAGAGAAAGACCTGAAATTATTCACAATTCATTTACTTAATTTACTGACATGTGTAAAACGATTTGCTATAGAGTTCAGTCGCAACAGAATTTAATCTCCCTTATTTTTTGCATGACTCTTTTTTTTTTCTTTTCGCTGTTCACGTGTTCTTACAATATGTGTTTCCTAGATGATTAAACCGTTACCCGAAATTGAGACATCCAATTTCTGGTGACTTGTAAATCGAAACCTTTTCTTCTTCACTTCACAGTTGTATCCAGTGTCTCATAGATCGCCCTCCATCTGTTCTTTCCCTCGGAATATAATGAAACGCTGCTTTGGAAAGCCTGATGTTTCGCGCTATTTGTTAATGATCGGCCCAAGTCTGTCTGTTAAGATCTTATTATTCCCTGAATCTATATTTAATCCTTTCCGAATAGCCTCATTTCGCATCGTATCAATCGTTGTATAACCTTTAACATTCATTAAAAAACTCATTTCTCCCGATTGTGTTTTGCTTAGTTGTTTTCGAGCCAGCACCCAGGTTTTGCTGCCATAAAGCAATGCAGGCAAAGTCATTACGTTATAAAATTTTATTTTCGTGTCTCATCATAAATACGGTCTTCAATACTGTTTGGGTAATTTATTTTCTATGTAATCATATTTTTTTGTGCTATGGCATCATAAAGAAGCAACACTTTACGAAACAATGTGTTCATTGGCGTCTGTAAACTCTCTAAAATGATGTCATTATGCATATTAAAATATTACAGAGAATTTAGCCAAGGAATTAAGGCAAAATTAAAGCTGTTAAGGCTGCACACATCACGCTCTGGGTACAATTTTCTGGATGGAAAAGTGCTAAGGTAAAGTAAAAGGCGTTTACAGTACGAAGGTTGTTCTCATAGAGCTGTACTAAGCATGGTCCTGTTGGATGTGGTGTGACATTGCCTTTCTCCGATCTTAGAACTGACCTACCCAAGCGGTTAAGTGGGACCTACAGCTTAACGAGCATTCTGAGCCATAGTGTAATTCGGCATTTTTTGCGTAAAACCATTTCCACAGGTGCAAAAATTGATAAGGAACAGTTAAAAATTCTGAGACTGAACGGGAATCAAACCAGCGACAACTTTTTTTTTTTTTTTTTTTTTTTTTTAATTTCAGTTTTGTTAGTAAAAATCTTCTCGGGTTACAAGTTATCCACTTGACAATGGCAGAGGAGATCTCGGTCGCATAAAACAAAATGACGTGGCTCGTAACCCGAGAAGATTTTATTAATGGATATCGCCGCGAAAACATGCACTCCTTCATTTTGTTCTTAGAGTTTTGGAGATCGGTTCTATGCGTACGCCGGACGACATCATTTAATCGACAATCAGTCTGAACATTTTCTCTGTTTTTATTACAAATTTGCCATGTCAAAGCCAAGAAAGAATCATGGTCATTATTGCATCTTTTTCACTGTTCTCTTTAAAATCTCAGAAAGACAATAGCAATTGTGATCCAAAAATGTATTAGGAACGTGCATCCGACAGTGTTGTTTCGAAAGGTCATACTAACACCAATTGCACTCAACAATTCTTTCAATGTCCTGCATTTTTTGGAGGATAAGTTACAAGGTATACAAGTGCTCATGTTTAAATACTGACATCTGAATCAGCAACATAATGAAGTTTCTTAAAGCGTAGTGCTAGAAGATAGTAAAAAAACTCATTGTACGGCTTTAACAAAGAAATAATTTCCAACACAAAGGGGAAAGTAGATGTAGAAGTAGGTTACAATCCATCATCTTAAGAGCAGTAGATGTCGGAAAATTTCGCAATTTGCGATCTATATGTGAGGTCACAAAACTCTAGTTTGGCCGTCGCTTGAGTACAGCTCACCATTGTCGGATCCCTACGAGGTAGAGATTACAGAAGACAGAGAAGATCCAACGGTGTGAAGCGCGAGGCGACCACGACGATTAGTACAGAGACATTAGGGATGACACAGAGGCATAGGGGTAATCATTTTCCCCACGAACTGTACGCGACTCGAATAGGCGCAAGTGACACTGGAACGCAAAGTACCCTCCGCCACACACCGTGCGGAGGCTTGTGGAGTATGAACGTGGATGTAGACAGTGCTATGGCAGACTTTGCTGGAAACGTGATCATCTAACAGTCAACTATATTTCGCTGCAAGAGTAAGATAACCAACAAGTGTCAATTATACTTGGTGAATTACCTAACACTTGCACTGCAAATATTGCGGAAACGGAAAGTGCGATTGATGTGCGGTTTTCACAGAATGGATTGGTAGTCAAAGACTCGTATTGTTAGCCAATAAACAGATTATAAAAATACCTAGAAAGTGTATTTTTTAATGCAAGTATACAATTTTTCAAATGGAACAATGGTTGTCATGCTCTGGAATTTGTGACACCAGATGTGTAAAAAGAATTTTGTATGACATTTTTATCACGTTTAGTTTGGCAGCTACAACCAATCAAAGCTTTTGGGGCGGAGGCTACGACAGCGTAGCTTACTGGCTGGTGGTCATGAGACAGTGGACCGTGCCCCAGGGGCTAGCCACTCGGCCAGTTAGCTACGCTATCGCAGCCTCCGTCCCCGAAACTTTGAACGGTTGTAGCTGCCGAACTAAACGTGCTAAAAATGTCATTCAAAATTCTTTGTACACAGCTGGTGTCACAAATTCCAGTGCTTGATAGAAATAACCATTTTCCATTTAAAAAACTGTATGTTTGCATAAACAAATACACTTTCTAAGTAATATTACAATCTATTTGTTAGCTAAAAATACGAGCCCCGACTACCATTCCATTCTGTGAAAACCGCACACCAATCGCACTTTCCGTTTCCGCAATATTTGCGGTGCAAGTGCTGCTGACAAGCAAACTCTGCCCTTATACTAAAATTTATTACATGTCGACTTGTTCTTCGGCACACTTAGTTGTGAATAGAACTTTACATAATATTCCAAGTCCACCGTGATTTTTCAGTTCTTCATTAATCTGAAGTACCTCATTAATATTCTCCGCAAAAGAGGAAGAACAGAAAGCTTTCAGTTGTTCTTACAAATTGTTCCAGAGAACTTTTCTTTTAACTCTTTTAATACTTAATCGGTAATCTTCTCTTCCCTCTCCTGTACTCCATGGCTTACCCTTCAAGCCTTTCCGTTTTTAACAATCTTAAACTCAACTAGAAGGAATGATTACTCCAGTGTATGAAAATTTAAACAGGATGTGTTTCTATTTACTTTAAGCTCATAAAAACAAAATATTAAATTGTATAAAGAGTAAATTATATTAGTGTTATGTATTAGTTGCAAAAGATTTTTATCAAAACAAACAATATAATTATTATGTACCAAGGATATTAAAAATGTTCAGACGTTTGTAAATCTGTGGCAACAAGCTACTGCGGTCTTCAATCACTAGTTACAGACTACTTAACCATTTAATGCATGATTTTCTATTTGAAGCTATAAAAACTACAGAGATATAGTGCGTATAAACTGAGAAAAACATTGAACAACTCTTTAAAATTATTATGCACTACTAGCAACAAAAAGTCCCTAGCTGGCCAGCTAAATAGTGCTTCCATGATGTACCCGATGCCGTAAATGCCATTATCGTGCCTCTAATCTTTCTAGAAAATAACTCATAATGCAACAGTAGTATGTGATTGACTACTTTTAAATGGCAAAGGAGGAATAATAAAGTAAACAAACGCACATGTTAGAGTAACTCATTGCAGCCAACTGTCGAACTTATTCAGTAGCACTCTGTAATATATAATTTCTTGGGCGAGCTACTTGCATGTGTAACAATGTACAGCAGCAGCTACAAATGAATTTGTGGTAAAACGTCGATAATTTTGAGAGGTAATCGAAAAAATAAGGTATGTAGCTTATTAACTACACTACGCATTAAAACTAACCTAAGGACAACACACACACACACACACACACACACACACACACACACATGTCGAAAGGTGGACTCGGACCTTCGACGCGAGAGGCCGTGTGATCCGTAACGTGGCGCTCCAAACCACATGGCAATGCTTGCGCTGCATCTTGGATTAAACTGATGTAACAGTAATTCAAGTAGCTGTAAAACAGGCTAGATGACAAAAACACGGGCTGCCATTCAGAAACCACTAAACTGAGGGCCAGACTAGTTTCAAAAGTAAAATTTTATGAAACAAAAGTTCTGCAAGCGCTTCTTAATAGAAGTAGTTTTCTGAATGTCTATAACACGAATTTCAGGGGAAGCACAATAAATATATAAAATTTCAGGGAAGATTTGAAAGGCAGGAAAATAGACTCATTAAGTATCACAATATGTGGTATGAATATGTTCAGAAGGAAAGTAACATACATCGTCCAAAATTAGAAAGCTTATTTAAACTACTAGTTCTGAGACTGTAGCAATGTGGTAGTGAGAACAACACCTCATGATTTCTGTAATCATCAAGCTATAGTTCATTGTACACATTGCATATTCTTCGTTACTAACGTTACATTAAGATAACTACTTTTGCCGTAGATTAGGATCCAAACCACTGGAAATAACTTCATTTCCTGTCCCCCACTCCCAAACCTAGTAGTCATCATAAGTTTACGAAGAAGAGCATTTGTCATCTTAATCCATCTAGCCGCGGTGGAGTAGCCGAGCGGTCTAAAGCGTCTCGATGCGGAGCGCGCGGTTGCTCGCCGTGGAGGTTCGAGTCCTCCCTGGGGTATGTGTGTTGTCCTTAGGTTAGTTTACCTAGGTTTAAGTAGTTTGTAAGCTACGGACTGATGACCACTCAGTGTGGTCCGGTAGATTTACAAACATTTAAAAACATTTAATCCATCTACAATTAATTAGACCCACAAGACAAACAGCGAATGCTATTCATCCATATTCGTATTTACAGAAGTATTTTTAGCTGTATACGAGTTGCAAATTTAGTTTAGTGTAACTTTTATGGACCTATTAGTACATCACAATGCACACTGCATTCATTACGACTATGAAGGTGAGCTATTCTCACCAGGAGACCACAATGGTATTGGATTTTAGAATTGTTTTATATTTGTGGTACATGAAGTTCAGAACTCAAATAACAATCAACCAAAGCCATTCGACCCGACACTCAAAAATTCTCGAGAAAAATCGACTCTGAAGTTTCGCAAGTTAGCGTAAGTACCAATCATTAAATGAATGTAGCATCTGTCGGTGTAGTTCTGGTGGTAGCGTTCTGGTCTCATAACATAAGGGCGGTGCTTCGAATCATGTTGTGACAGGTTTTTTGATGTTTTTTCGTTTGTGTTCCAGTACTTACTTAATTATTATATTAAATGGTAATTTTTACGAAAAGTGGATATATTATTTATTCGTAATTTTCGATATTTAATAGAAGGTTGTTAATAATGATGGTTTTGAACAAAAAACATAAATTACATTTTTACACCATTGTCTTCACTATTAGTTGAGAAAGATAATCTTTGATTGTTCAGTTACGACATTGTTTTTGGATATCATCTCCATAGCTACTAAGGGATTTCTAAGCAGCTAACCTACTTAACCATCGTTTTACACGACGACATGGTTTTCAGTCCGTCTACATACACATGAACAAAAAATGACACCACATGGAATTAGAGATCCCAAAATGTTGTATATAACTGAATTCGGACATAAAAAAATCTGCCACAGTAGGATTCGAACCACCGCGTATATGCTTGCGAGCCGTCAACGCTACCACCTGAGCTACACCGACAAATGCTGCAATTGTTCTGATTATTGATACTAACGTGTACTTCGCAAAACTTAAAAGCCGATGTTCTCGAGAAGTTTCGTGAGTTGCGTCGAATGGCTTTGACTGATTGTTATTTAAGTTGAACCATAAATTAAAGAAATCCGATACCCATGTGTTCTCCTTGGCAGATAGAGCCCAAACGGGCCATTCAAAGTAAGGTGTATTGGCAGTTTCATCTACACACGAGCCGGATGAGCCAAGGTTTTGGGCAATACGCCTGCGGTTTCGGAAGATGGCTGCACGAAAACTGCAATCCAGACAGATAAAGGATACACATAAGTGGATAAGGCATCTGTTCAAGTTTCCATTCGTAATACGCGTCTTGTGGTAATTCTAAGAGTGTAGGTGTGTTAGAAAATGTAGGTGATCTACTGTATCGGGCAACGATTAGTAACTGCAAAAACCACTTATCATGGAGAACATTATGACCACCTACCAACTATCGGTGTACACACGTCAGACGATGTACATACTCATACTCATTCATACCATTGACGCGGAATGTCAGTGCAGTTCTGGTTTTAAAACGTTTTTGGACTATACGATTACGCCTCTACTATTGTGATCCGTATGTATTTTAGTGCATTGATCTTTTTCTGTCATTAACAGAAGTTGTGATATTACTTCAACGACGTTTTAATATTTGTATTACAAAATTCACCACCTCGTTTGGAAATGTGAAAGTTGTTTTCATGGCATTCTTCTGTTACAATGTACTGGCCGCTTGGAACTCTAGCGTCGCTTTAGCTGCACGTTTTTCCCTACAGAGTTTCTCGACTGTCTGTATTAGCCTGTGCTGAAGGTAACAATTTTCTGAAAAGCATCGTCACCGAAGAGAGGACTTTAAAAGACAATTCATGAAATGGCGACATGTGAACTATCCGACAAAGAAGAAATTCCGATTTTTACAAGCGCGACAGGCAGGCTCTATTTCGTTACAAGTGTATGACGAATGGTGGTGTCTATGTGGAAAAATGACTGTAACTGAAATATTGCTCTATTTAGATTTTCATGAATAAAAATAGAAGGTTTTATTTTCGGAACGACCCTCGTACTTAATTATGGTCTTTGCTATAAGAAACTGATTTACACTGGTAAAAATGATTAAGGAATTAGTTGAGATATCTATGTTATGACGTACTTTCAGCGGCAAAATGAACTAAAAGTGTTCGACGTCTTGTCGGAGATGAGACAGCAACATTACGACAACCGAAATAGTGGTAATAACAGAAAGTTTCTACAGTGAGGGTTGGTGTTGACTTGCCTTTACCAAACGACTTACCACAAGCAGTTAGGTTCAGACAGTGTGGTGAGCAGGAAATTCAGTGCAACAACAACGTGACTTACCCGAAGCTATGGCATGGAGAGCCATAGGAAGGTTGGAAGCGGGACAGACGCAGACGGAGGTGGCTGCAGCTATTGGAATGTGCCGAAGTGTAATTTACAGAACCTGGACACGATTTCAGACAACAGAAACAAAAGAGACAGGAGGCTGAATGGAACTAAGCTGCAACGCAACCACCAGGCAGCAACAGGACGCGCAACATCAACACAAACATTGTAGGCCAATGATGTGTGTCCCATTAAAACGACGATACTTTTTAGAGCGCATAAATTGGGCAGAGGAACGTCAGCATTGAAGTCGTAACGGATGTAGCCCGGTTCCGTTAACAGATGAGGAAACATTTTGTGTTCAACCGGACAATCTTCGTTCCGTCAGTTCTGCTGACGTGAAACATCAGCACAATGCGGTGGACGAATGGTGTGGGCAGGAGTCAGTATTAATGGGCATAGAAACCTCTATGTCGTTCAGAATGGCGCTTTTACTGCTAAGACGTATAAAGACGAGATTCATTTCCCTTTCGTAGTTCCCTGCGCGGGTACCATGGGAGTCAGGTTCCTTGTTGTGGTCGATTACGCTCATCCCTGCACTGGCGGCGTATATGTTCTAAGCTGAGGAAACTGAACTAGTATGGCAGCCAGGTTGTTCACCGGACTTAAAACCAACTGGGCACGTCTGGGATGGACTTGGCAGACGTACTGTAGCCAGATGATCCCACAACGGTTGAAGGGCTGGATAGAAGTAGAACGGCAAAATCTGTCTCAAGAGCTGATCGGTAACTTCATAGTGTCCATGCCACGCTCATGTGCAACTGGCAAAACGATGTAATCAAATACCATTTAGAGGGCAACAAGAATTACTTTTTCACTATATAGTGTCGGATCCGGTGGTCTTGATGTGAAGTGCTCGACTGGAAACGGAAGGGTCGCGATTTCGAAACCCGGTAGGACCTCGGATTTTTTCAGTGTGCACTTTAACCCATCCTTCAGCTCTCAACGATGTGAGGAGTTGCCAGGAACGACACGTTGTTCACATTCTATGTTAAGCTGTAGGTCCCCTTTCCTCGGAAGATAACTGGGGTAGGCTAGGGACACGCAAGTCGCCGAAGTGGCGTCCAATTGAAGGACTTGCAACAGGCCAAAGAGCCAGACGAAATTATTATTATAATGGTAGTCCCTTGGCGTTTGGCACTAAGTAAATGCCACGTTACCTTCAAGTGAAGAATTAAGACAGCGAAATATCGTACTGTACCACACACACAATTGTAACCAATATCTGAACAAAATTTGTTACGATATGTATATTTTGTTCGATATCTCATCTGATCCCCTAAATGTTTTGAGGAGTGTAGTTAGTTGACATATTGTTGTTGGGCATGCCGTCATTTTTCCAATAAAATTTTTTTTGAAGCAATATAGCTTCATTCAAATAACCTGCCTTGTACGTTTAGAGCTGTTCAGAGACCCATTTTCAGTCTTAGCAGCTCCTGGCTGCAGACATGTGCGATGCTGCGCACGTTGCGAGACGAACACTTGTTTGCACACCCGCGCGCTGATCCTCCCCCCATTAATTGCGGTGGCTGAGTCGGCGGCTTCTCGTAACGAAGAGAGAGCGCGCTTTCTTGCCGCGGTCGAGATGGACTGCGCAGTCGGTCATAATAAGCTGGCGGACGTGGGGACACCGGCAGAGGCGCGCCGCATCCAGATGGCGACCACACACCGAGCGGCGCGGCCGAGGCGACAAGCGGCACGGCACGGCAAGGTAGCACGCACCGCCGGCACCGCGTGGACGACGTAACAGGGCGGACCAGCTGTCATTTGCACTCCAGTAATTCATGTGGTAAGGTTTGCGACTTCACTATAGCCGCACGACGGTAACTGTACTTGGAACTAGATGATTTTGCACCAATTAGGTCCTTTCCACAGTATCCTGATGCCATAGCCCCATACCTAGTTATCAGATACAACCGCTCGCTCAGCAACGGAACGGTACCCCAAGACTGTAAAGTTCCACAGATTACTCCAATATTCAATATACGACTGATTTGCAAAATTACAAGCCTCTATCATTGACGTCCGTTTGCAGCAGGATTTTAGAACATATACTTTCCTCAAATATTATGAACTACCTCGAAGAATGTTCAAATGTTTGTAGGGCTTATGGAACATAACTACGAGGTCATCAGTCCCTAAACGTACAAACTACTTATGAACTACCTTATACTGAAGACGGCACAAACATCCATGCCCGAGGGGGGATTCGAACCCCCGACCGCAACGGCCGTGCAGACCGTGACTGGCACGCTGCAGATCGCTCGGCTACCGCGGCCGGCCCTACCTCGAAGAGAACTACATATTAACCCGTAGTCAACACGGATTCAGAAAGTATCATTCTTGTGGCCCTTTACTGACATGATGTGATGAGTGCCATCGACAAGGGATGTCAAATAGATTCCGTTTTTCTAGATTTCCGAAAGGCTTTTGACACTGTACCTCACAAGCGTCTTGTAATCAAATTGTGTGCCACGGTTGTACTATTGGATTCGTGATTTCCTGTCAAAAAAGACATAGTACTTTGTAACTGACGGAAAGTCATCGAGTAGAAGTGGTATCTGGCGTTCCCCAGGGAAGTTTTATAGGGCCCCTACTGTTCCTTATTTTTGTAAGCGATTTAGGAGACAATCTGTGTAGCTCTCTTACTGTTCCCGGATGATGCTATTATTTATCTGTTAGTAAAGTCTCCAGAAGATCAAAAGCAAGTGAAAATGATTTACATATCAGTATGGTGCAAAAATTGACTATCAAACCTTAATAATAAGAAGTGTGAAGTCATCCATATGACTACTAAAATCAATTCGTTAAGCTTCAGTTACATGATAAATCAGTCAAATCTACAGGCCGTCAATTCAACTAAGCGAGGCAATGACGATAACAGCGTAGGTTAATGCCTCATTATTTTCATTCTTCCTGGTGCGGGAATACATATTAAGCTGCGAGTGCTAAGGGATGAATGTAGTTGACTCATATGTGCAGTTACTGTGGCATATGGAAGTTTGGGTCGGTCCTGAAGTGTTCGGGTAGCCTAGTGGTTAAGGCGACCGCTCACGAAAAGCGGGAAACCCGGGTTCGAGTCCTGGCCCGGCACAAATTTTCAAATGTCCCCATTTGGTAGAATACCCATACATTATACAGTGACGCTAAAAGAAATTCGTTATTGCGAGAAATTTTGATAATATTATCATCACTGTAATTCGTCACCATACGGTAATTTAAGTTTGCTTTTCAATAGTTCAATATTACAATGTGGTCGTCTATTCCAATATCTCCTCATACACGAGCTCAGCATTTTCTCCGTGGGTGTGAATAATCTTGATTTTCTTTTTATTGATTCTATCCTTTCTTTCAGTGCCCAGCATTTCCATCTCAAATCGACACAGAAAAAGTTTAGTTTCTTATACGTTATAGAACGAATGGAAAAGCTGTTTATGAAAGCCTAGGCAGTTACCACTCCAGGTTTCGTTATTTCATTACAAAATTCTTTGAACATTGACGCAAATTGTAGGTCCCCCTATAACTGGCTGTGTAAGTCAAGTAAGTCAGTTCGAAGGTCGGAGGAAGGCAACGGCATATCACCTCCAAACAGGACCATGGCTAGTAAAGCACTGTGGTGTTCAAACCAATCTTCGGATTGTTGACTGCTTTACCTTTTTTATGATTTCGACATATTCTTTGCAGGTCTAGACTGCCACTTTTCCGTATTTTTCTCTTCATTGTTGCAAACACGCAGGAGAAACGGGTTTCTGCTTTCGGGAAGTCTGTTAATTTTGTATTTTATTTTATTTATTTATATGAAAGGAGTATAGAGAGGGGATCTACATAGGACATGAACTTCTGGGTAATATTGTAGGAAGGGAAGATGAATTATGAGATACTATACTAAGAGATGAATTTGACAGAACACTTAGAGACCTAAATCGAAAAAAGACCACTGGAGTAGATGACATTCCGTCAGGGCTACTGAAGTCTCTGAGAAACCAGCCATGGCAAAACTATTTCACCTGGTGCGTAAGATGTATGAGACAGGCGAAACACCCTCAGACTTTAAGAAAAATGTAATAATCCCCATTCCAAAGAAAGCAGACGCAGGCAGGTGTGACGATTACATAAATATAAGAAGACGTGGTTGCAAAATTTTAACACGAATTATTTACAGGAGAATGGAAAAGCTGGTAGAAGCTGACCTCGGGGAAGATCAGTTTGGATTCAGGAGGAACGTAGGCACACGGGAGGCAATATTCACTTTACGACTTATCGTAGATTAAGGAAAGGCAAGCCTAAATTTCTAGCTTTTGTACATTTGGAAAAAGCATTTGACGATGTTGACTGGAACACGCTCTTTCAAATTCTGATAATTTCAGCAAAGACAAAATATAGGGAACGGAAGGTTATTTACAACTCGCACATTAAGGAAACAGCTGTTATTACAGTTGAATGACATGGAAGGGACGTAGTGGTTGGGAACGTAGTAACACCGTGTTGTAGCCTTTCTCCAATGTTATTCAATCTGTACATCGACGAAACTGTGAAAGAAAGACAAGAGAAATTTGGAGAAGGAATTAAAGCTCAGGGTGAAGAAATAAAAACATGGCGTTTTGTCGATGTCATTGTAATTTTGTCAGATGCAGCGAAGGACCTGGAGGAGCAGTTGAATGTAATGGACAGTGTGTTAAAAGGAGCGTATAATATGAACATTAACAAGAGCAAAACAAGGGTAATGGAGTGCAGTCTAAAAAAATCCTGCGATGCTGAAGGAATTAAATTAGGTAACGAAACAATAAAGGTGGTAGATGAGTTTTGTTACTTGGGCAGTAAAATATGATGGTCGCAGCACAGAGGATATAAAATGCAAAGGCAAGAAAAGCGTTTATGAAAAAGTGCAATTTGCTTACATCGAATATTAATTTAAGTGTAAGGAAGTCTTTTCTGAAGGCCTTTGTTTGGAATGTTGCCTTGTACGGGAATGTAACTTGGATGACAAATAGTTTAGACAGGAAGGGGATAGAGGCTTTTGAAATATGGTCCTATAGAAGAATGCTGAAGATTAGGTGGGTAGATCGCGTAAATAATGAAGAGGTACTGAATAGAATTGGAGAGAAATGGAATTGCTGGCATATCGTGACTAAAAGAAGTGATCGACTGGGAGGACACATTCTAAGACATCAAGGAATCCTAAATTTAACACGGAAAGGAAGTGTGTGGGAGTAAAATCTCAGAGGGAAACTAAGAGACGAATATAGTAAGCAGATTCTGATGGATGTGGATTGCCGTACCTATGTGGAGATGAAGAGGCTTGCTCAGGATAGAGTAGGGCGGAGAGCTGCTTCAAACCAGTCTCCGGACTGAACACCTCAACAGGAACAAAATATGTTTTTTAGTTCTTTCGTTTGAGAACATTTGTACTACTATAACATTGTTACGTAACTTACCTTTTGTTCAGGGGACAGTTAGAAACGTGGCACTGAGTAACAAGGTTCATTAAGTTCTCCATTGAACGATTCAATTGATGAAACCTTTAGTGACCACATTATTTTCAGAAGCTGTAGACTTTTTATGTACACTATATTGGACTAATAAGCCATACATAAAAGCATAGTTTAACTCTTAACTTTGCAGTAAGTGGACTTGATAATTAAAAAAATGTATAGCACATATTTTTAGTACAAAAAGCAGGTCGTGAATGGTTACACAGGATAACTGAAAACGCGTGGGAATCGGGACAGGTTCCGTCTGACTGGACGAAAGCGGTAATCACGCCAATTTTCAAACTTGGAAACAGAAAAGATTGCAACAACTATCGAGGTACCTCTTTATTTAGCGTTGTAGGCAAAATATTCTCAGTTATTGTTGAAAGGAGAGTGCGAGTATTAATTGAGGACAAGTTAGAAGAAAATCAGTATGGGTTTAGGCCTCTTAGAGGCTGTCAGGACTAGATCTTTAGCTTACGGCAGGTATGGAAAAGTGCTATGAGTGGAACATGGAATTGTATCTATGTTTCATAGATTTGGAAAAGGCTTATGACCGTATTCCTAGGAGGAAGCTACTGTCAGTTCTTCAAGATTATGGTATAGGAGGCAAACTTCTGCAGGCAATTAAAGGGCTTTACGTAGACTGTCAGGCAGCAGTTACAGTAGATGGCAAATTAAGCTCATAGTTCAAGGTAGTTTCCGGAGTAAGACAAGGCTGTAACCTGTCACCACTGTTGTTCATACTATTCATGAATCATATGTTGAAAACAGTAGACTGGCAGGGCGGGATTAAAATAGGCCAAAACTAAATAAGCAGTCTCGCATTTGCGGATAACTTAGTTGTAATGGCCGATTCGATTGAAAGGTTGCAAACTAATATTTCAGAGCCCGATCAGAGGTGCAAGGATTATGATATGAAGATCAGCATCTCCAAAACGAAAGTAATGTCTGTGGGAAAGAGATTCAAACAGATTGTGCCAAATAGGAGGAACAAAGTTAGAACAGGTAGACAGTTTCAAGTACCTGGGATGTATTTTCTCACAGGATGGCAACATAGTGAAAGAACTGGAACCGAGGGGCAGTAAAGCTAATGCAGTGAGTGCTCAGCTGAGATCTACTTTCTTCTGCAAGAAGGAAGTAAGTACCAAGTCTAAGTTAGCAACTTTCGACCAACTTTGTTGTATGGGAGGGAAAGTTGGGTGGATACAGGTTACCTTATTCACAAGGTAGAGGTTACAGATATGAAAGTAGCAAGAATGATTGCAGGCACTAATAGATGGGAACAATGGCAGGAGTGTGTCCATAATGAGGAAATCAAAGAAAAGCTGGGAATGAACACCATAGATGAAGCAGTTAGAACGAACAGACTGAGATGGTGGGGTCATGTTATACGCATGGGAGAAGCAAGGTTACCTAAGAGACTCATGAGCTCGGCAGCAGAGGGTAAGAGGAGTCGAGGTAGACCAAGAAGAAAGTACTTAGATTGGGTACAGAATGATTTTGCAGTAAAAGACATAACATCAGACGAGGCATCATTGTTAGCACTGAACAGGGGATTATGGAGGAATTTTATTAGAGGTACTATGCTCCAGACTGAATGCTGAAAGGCATAATCAGTCTCTGATGATGATGAGCATATTTGACATTTGATTTACTTTTATATTAGTTCATATTGTCCATTGAGTTCACTAAGGCGACGTACTATGGAACATAGAGAAGTATGGTGCTACGCACATAGGTACACGACAGTTGCTACTCATTTTTGTTCTCTTTACTTTGTTTTTGTTGCTACATTGGCAGCACGTTCTGTTTGTAGCACCTTTTGTTGGCAAACGAGTTCCAACTTTCGACAGACGAACTTAATCTGGAACTCCAGACATGCCTCTTTTTGGTGTCCGAAAATGAACGGGCCTTCCTCTTCATTTACTACTTGAGATGCCGGAGATGAGCTGCCTTGCCAAATGCTATCTAAATGTTAGCTGGTCTGGTTCTATGACTTCCACATAATGTAGACATTGACAACTGCCAAATATACAAGAAAGAAAAATAGTCTGTGCCACCTTTTCCATGAACGACAACCTACAGCATACCGTTCTCGCAGCTGATCAAATCGATCCACCCTCTCATTATTTTACTGTACTCTGCCACATCCAATGGACAGAATGCATCACTTCTGCTTCCATCTTTTGTTAAAAATCTGAGAAGCATTTGGTGACTCAAAATCTTCATCAGAGTCAGCATGGACATCTGAATCTTCTACATCTTCTGATAAAGTGTAAAAATTCTCAAAACCTCTTCTGGCATGAATCCAGGCGTTCTAAACAATTAGAAACAAACAATAACTACAATGCCGATTGCACAGCCATACACACTGCACTTCACACACGTCCAGTGCAAACAGATCCCACTAACTTACCTTGTAATACGAGGCGCGTCCAGAAAGTATGTTCCGTTTGGTTATATAAAACGAACGGGTACAGATACAAAAAAATATTGATTGTACAAAAATCTACAACTGTTAAACTACTTTTCCACATAGCTGCCGAAATTTTGTAGGCAATTGTCATAGCATGTCACAAGGTTTTGTGTGCCTTTTGAATAGAATGTTGCCGCCTGTGTATTCAACCGTGTGGTAACATGTTCTTTCAGGTCATCATCATCGTTGAAGTGTTGTCCACCAACGACAGATTTTAGGTGTAAGAAGAGGACTACTGTCAAAAGATGCTTTTTTTCACGATAATGCCTGACCTCTCACACCGAATGTTTCCAAACAATTTCAATGGGACCTGTTTGATCATCCTCCATACAGCTCGGACCTCTCTCCTAGCGACTTTCATCTCTTCTTACACCTAAAATCTGTCCTTGGTGGTCAACACTTCAACGTTGATAAAGAGCTGTTACCACATGGTTGAATACACGGCGGCAACCTTCTGTGAAGGATGCATGCAGAAACTTGTAGCACGCTATGAAAAGTGCTTACAAAATTTCGGCAGTTATGTGGAAATGTAGTTTAAGAGTTGTAAAATTTTGTGCAATAAAAATTTCTTCGGTATCTGTGTAGAATTTCATTTTATTACCAAACGGAACTTACTTTCTGGACGCGCCTCGTATTTATGTAATTTTCATTGATATCTAGCAAATATACACGAATACTATCTTTCCCCTAAATATAAAAGTAGACAAATACAATACAAGTCACTTCACATGCAAAATGAAAGCACACTATACAAAAAACGCTGTTATGGTCGGTTATGGCCAAATCAGTGCTTGTTTCCCCGCGAAAACTGCGCTTCTGCTTTCACTAACTAACAATGTAGAAATACAACCACTTTCGCGCGCCAGTTGACAATCTCTATGCAGTTAGTACACTCTAGCAGAGATGGTAACACAAGTTACAAGTGTGAACACACATTTTATAGCGGAAACAAATAAGTGGGAACTATAGTTCCCACTGGTCACTAAAGGATTAAAAGTGTAAATGAGTGCTTTAAACGCTTCAGTCTAAAATAATATTGGCCAGCTTTTGGGCACAGATAACTGCCCGCCGGTGGACGGTTTGATGTAATGCCGACAGTGAGGAGAGGGGGAGAGAGGGAATAGTCCGCTGCAGCTGTGAATCTGAGGCGGTGGCAGGCCTCGAGGTGGCCGTATTTACGACTGCTCGCGTGGCCCAGGCCGCTCTCAGATAAGCCCCCGGCTTACTGGGAGAGCCATTATTTCAGCGCCTGCTGTCTGCCGACACATTACAGTCATCTGCTCAAGGCATTCACACAATCGTACAGCATGATGACAAATCTCCTTTGCTTGTATACGTTTCTGCTCCGATCGGTATTTAATGGTCGTTCCCAAAAGCAGTAGTATTTGGCCCAACCTTTGCTACTGAATTGGTCGCATTATGGGACGTTTATATTTGACTTTCACTTACGAAATATGAAGGTGGCCTGTGCTGTGACGCAGCCGGCAGCTAAACAGGTGTGTGAGTCACTACCTGTCCCAGAATGAATACGGCTTCAGAAAGTGCGACGAGTGCTATCGACAAGGGATGTCAAATAGATTCCGTATTTCTAGATTTCCGGAAGGCTTTTGACACTACCTCATAAACGTCTTCTAATGAAATTGCGTGCTTATATGAATATCGCCATATTTGTGCGATTGGATTCGTGATTTCCTGTCAGAAAGGACACAGTACGTTGTAATTGACGGTAAGTCGTCGAGTAGTACAGAAGTGATATCTGGCGTTCCACAGGGAAGTGTTATGGGGCCCCTACTGTTACTTATTTTTACCTGTAACGAATACAGTTACTTATGATATATTGTAACCATTAAGTGTAACTAAGTTACTTTTTCTAGTTTTAACTGTAGATGGTGTTGTTGTGCTCTTCAGTCCGCAGACTGGTTTGACGCAGCTCTTCGTGCTCTGCCAGCCTCTGACAATAACAATGGCAACCTGTAACCTTTAGTATCTGCTTACAGTATTCGTCCCTCGGTCTCCATCTACGATTTTTACCCCACAAACTTCCTTCTAATTCTAAGTTGACGATTCCTTGATGTCTCAGAATGTGTCCCACCAACCTATCCCTTCTCTTAGGATATGCCAGAAACTCCTTTTATCCCCAATTCTGTTGAACCCTCATTAATAACGTGATCTAACCATCTAATCATTATTAGACTGTAGCACCACATTTCGAAAGCTTCTATCATGTTTTGTCCACCATCCTTATCGTCCACGTTCCACTCCCTTAGCATTTAAACCAGTACAGCTTTTTCTGTAACGGTTTTCTTCCGATAGCCTTTCCGCATTTTATATGTTCTTCACTTCGGGCATTATATGTTATTTTGCTACCCAAATAACGGAAATCATCCACAATTCCTTCCGCATCGCCTGAGTTTCTGAAACTACATTCCATTAACCTCGTTTTGCTCTAGTTAATGTTCATCTTATATCTGCCTTTCAAGGCACTGTCCATTCCATTCAGTTGCCCTTCCAGGTCGTTTGTTGTCTCTCACACATTTACATTGTCCTCCGCAAACTACGAAGTATTTATTGCGTCTCTCTGAACTCTAATACCCTTTCCAAATCTCTCCTTGCAATTCTTAACAGTTTGCTAAATGTACAGATTGAACTTCTTTGGGGCAAAGGCTAAAATTCTGTTTAACTCCCTTCCCCACCACTGTATCCCTTTCTTGCCCTTCGACTCTAATAACTGCTGTCTGATTTTTATACAAGGTGGATGTAACTTAGCATTTGTAGATTTGGAGAAAGCTTTTGACAATGTCGCCTGGCATACACTCTTTCAAATTCTGAAGGTATCAGGGATAAAATACAGGGAGCGAAGAGTTATATTAAACCTATACAAAACCAGACAGCAGTTATTAGAGTCGAAGGGCAAGAAAGGGCCGCAGAGGTTGGGAACGGAGTAAGACAGGGTTGTAGCCTTTCCCCAGTGTTGTTTAATCTGTATATTGAGCAGGCAGTGAAGGAATTCAAGGAGAAATTTGGAGAGTAAATGAAAGTGCAGGGAGAAGAAATAAAAACATTGCGGTTTGCCGATGACATAGTAATTTTGTCAGAGACTGTAAAGGATCTAGAAGAGCAACTGAAAGGAAGATATAAGATAAACATTGTTATGGTATTCAGTCCGGAGACTGGTTTGATGCAGCTCTCCACCCTACTCTATCCTGAGCAAGCCTTTTCATTTCCTCATAAGAACGGCAACCCACATCCACTTGAATCTGCTTACTATACGCGTCTCTTGGTCTCCCTCTGCGATTTTTACCCCACACACTTCCCTCCAATGCTAAATTTACGATTCCCCGATGTCTAAGAATGTGTCCTACCAAGCGATCCCTTCTTTTAGTCAGGGTACGCCAAAAATTCCTTTTCTCACCAATTCTGTTCAGTACCTCTTCATTAGTTATGCGATCTACCCACCTAATCTTCAGCATTCTTCTGTAGCACCACATTTCAAAAGCCTCTATTCTCTTCCTGTCCGCACTGCTTATTGTCTATGTTTCACTCCCGTACAAGGCAACACTCCACACAAATGCCTTCAGAAAAGACTTCCTTACCCTTAAATTAATATTCGATGTTAGCAAATTTCTCTTTTTCAAAAATGCTTTTCTTCCCATTGCCATTCTGCATTTTATATCCTCTGTACTGCGACCATCGCATGTTATTTTACTACCCAAGTAACAAAACTCATCTACCACCTTCATTATTTCGTCACCTAATCTAATTCCTTCAGCATCGCCTGATTTTCTAAGACCGCATTCCATTATTTTTGTTTTGCTCTTGTTAATGTTCATTTTATACGCTCTCTTCAACACGCTGTCCATTCCGTTCAACTGCTCTTCCAGGTCCTTTGCTGTCTCTGACAGAATTACAATGTCATCAGCAAAACGCAATGTTTTTATTTCTTCCCCCTGAACTTTAATCCCTATTCCAAACTTTTCCTTGCTTTCCTGTACCGCCTGCTCGATGTACAAATTGAATAACATTGGAGAAAGGTTACAACCCTGTCTTACTCCCTTCCCAACTGATGCTTCCCTTTCATGTCCTTCGAGTCTAATAACTGCGGTCTGGCTTTTGTACAAGTTGTAAATAACTCTCCTTTCCCTGTATTTTATCCCTGCTGACTTCAGAATTTGAAAGAGTGTATTCCAGTCAACATTGTCAAATGCTTTCTCCAAATCTACAAAAGCTAAAAATGTAGGTTTGCCTTTTCTTAATCTGTCTTCTAAGATAAGACGTAAAGTGAGTATTGCCTCCCGAGTTCCTACATTTCTCCTGAACCCAAACTGATCTTCCCCGAGGTCGGCTTCTACCAGTTTTTCCATCCTTCTGTATATAATTCGTGTTAATATTTTGCAACCATGACTTATTAAACTGATGGTTCTGTAGTTTTCACACCTGTCTGCGCCTGATTTCTTTGCAATGGGGATTATTACATTTTTCTTAAAGTCTGAGGGCATTTCGCCGGTCTCATACATCCTACACACCAGTTCAAATAGTCTTGTCATGGCTGGCTCTCCCAGATACTTTAGTAGCTCTGAGGGTATGTCATCTACTCCTGGGGCCTTGTTCCGACCTAGGTCTTTCAAGGCTCTGTCAAATTCATCTCTCAGTATAGTATCTCCTATTTCATCTTGATCGACTTCCTCTTCCGTTCCTACAACATCGTCTCTAAGTTCATTTCCTTTGTAGAGCTGCTCTATGTACTCTTTCCACCTTCCAGCTTTCCCTTCTTTGCTGAGAACTGGTTTCCCATCTGAGTTCTTGATATTCGTAGAGCTGTTTTTCTTATCTCCAAATGTTTCTTTTATTTTCCTGTAGGCGGTATCTACTTTTCCCCTTGCTATACATTCTTCTACAGATTTACATTTGGCTTCTAGCCACTCCTGCTTAGCCGTTTTGCACTTCCTGTCAATCTCATTTTTTAGTCGTCTGTACTCCATTTTGCCTGTTTCATTTACTGCATTTTTATATTTTCTCCTTTCATCAATTAACTGTAGTATTTCCTGTGATATCCATGGATTTTTTGTAGGTCTTGCCTTTCTACCTATTTTGTCCTCCGCTGCCTTCATTATTTCATCTCTCAATGCTACCCATTCCTCTTCTACTGTTTTATTTCACCCTGTTTCTGTCAATTGTTGCCTAAATCTCTCTCTGAAATTCTCCAGAACTTCACTTTCCTTCAATCTATCTAAGTCCCATCTCCTTATTTTCCTACCTTTCTGCAGTTTTTTCAGCTTCAGCCTACAGCTCATGACTAACAAGTTATGGTCAGAGTCTATATCTGCCCCTGGGTATGTCCTGCAGTTTATAATCTGGTTCCGGTACCTATGTCGTACCATTATAAAATCTATCTGATACCTTCCGGTGTCTCCTGGTCTCTTCCACGTATACAACCTTCTTTTGTGATTCTTAAACCACGTGTTTGTTACGATTAAATCATGTTCCGTGCAAAATTCTACCAGGCGACTTCCTCTTTCATTCCTCCTGCCCAGTCCATATTCACCTACTATTTTTCCTTCTCTTCCTTTTCCTACTACCGAATTCCAGTCTCCCATCACAATTAAGTTTTCCTCTCCCTTAACTGTCTGAATAATTTCCTTTAGCTCCTCATATATTTCTTCGATCTCCTCATCATCGGCAGAGCTAGTTGGCATATAAACCTGTACTACTGTTGTCGATGTTGGCTTCGTATCTATCTTGACAATGATAATGCAATCACTGTGCTGCTCATAGTAGTTTACCCGCATTCCTATTTTCTTATTCATTATCAGCCCTACTCCTGTGATACCCCCAACTGATTTTGTATTTATAATCCTGTACTCACCTGACCAGAAATCCTGTTCATCCTGCCACCGAACTTCACTAATCCCCACTATATCTAACTTCAACCTATCCATTTCCCTTTTTAAATTTTCTAATTTTCCTACTCGATTAAGGGATCTAACATTCCACGCTCCGACCCGTAGAATGCCAGTATTGTCTTTCCTGATGATCACATCCTCCTGGGTAGTCCCCGCCCGGAGATCCGAATGGGGGACTATTTTACCTCCGGAATATTTTACCCGAGAGGATGCCATCATCATATGTTCATACAGTAGAGCTGCATGTCCTCGGGAAAAGTAACGGCTGTAGTTTCCCCTTGCTTTCAGCCGTTTGCAGTAGCTGTGTGGCAAAGCCACATTAGCTGATGTTACAAGGCCAGCTCAGTCAATCATCCAGACTGTTGCCCCTGTAACTACTGAAAAGGCTGCTGCCCCTCTTCAGGAACCACACGTTTGTCTGGCCTCTCCACAGATACCCCTCCGCTGTGGTTGCACCTACGGTACGGCTATCTGCATCGTTGAGGCACGCAAGCCACCCCACCTCGGCAATGTCTGTGGTTCATGGGGTTAACAAGAGTAAAATGAGGGTAATGGAATGTAATGTCAGAAAATCAGGTGATGCGGAAGGAATTAGATTTGGTAATGAGACAATGAAAGTAGTAGATGAGTTTTGTTATTTGGGTAGCAAGATAACTTCTGATGGCCGAAGTAAAGAAGATATAAAATGCAGAATGGCTACGGGAAGAAAAGCGAAACTTGTTAACACCCAATATTGATTTAAATGTTAGGAAGTCCTTTCTGAAAGCATTTGTCTGGAGTGTAGCATTGTATGGGAGTGAAACGTGGACGATAAGGAGTTCAGATAAAAAGATTATAAAAGCTTTTGAAATGTGGTGCTACAGACGAGTGATGAAAATTAGATGGGTAGATCACGTAAGTAATGAGGAGGTGCTTAACTGTATCGGGGAGAAAAGGAGTTTCTGGTTAGATTGGTTGGGCACATTCTGAGACATCGAGGAATTATCTACTTAAGATTAGAAGGAAGCGTGTGGGATAAAAATCGTAGAGGGAGACCGCGGGACGAATATAGTAAGCATATTCAAAAGGATGTAGGTTGCCGAACGTATTCACAGATGAAGAGGTTTGCACAGAACAGGGCAGCGTGCAGAGCTGCATCAAACCAGACTGCGGGCTGAAGACAACAACAGCAACAACAACAACGGATTTAACTCCACGTCCCATATATTTCACTCTCGGTACCTTCAGAATTTGAAAGAGCGTATTCCAATCAAGATAGTCAAAAACTTTTTCCAGTTGCTTTAAAAATCGTAACATACGTAATCCTGCCTTTATATTTTACTGTAGTTTTATCCGTGTTAGGTTTCTCTCTCTGTTGTGCCACACTTTGTAAAACCAACTGTAAACGCCGACGAAATTGCGATGTCGGGGAGCTGGATGGCGGTGGAGGTGAGTGAGGCTTTAGGTGCGGGGCGGCGTGTGTTGGCGGTGAATGCGGAGCCATTTTAAGTACGCCTTTGTGAGTCCGGCGAGTGTTCGGGCGCCCCTTGATTGGAAGCGGCTGAAAGACCTCCGATGAGGCGGGTAGCCGCCGCTGCCGGCCGCGCTATCTCCGTCTGACACTGACGCCGACACCGGCTCTGCAACTCCGCACAGCACCGAACACTCTGCCCCAGTATTTCACTGCCCACTGTTAACAGAGCGCCACTCGACACAGAGGATACCGTGCTCACGGGTTAGGGTGATGCTTGTCCACTGTTGGTCGAACTGATCTATACGAGTTTACGGGAGTAACTCGGGCGTCCGATTCTTGATTGTCGTGAGTGCACTCGTGCTCTCCCTATAATCTATTTGCAGTCTGGGGCAACGTCCCAGAGATAAATTAAATTGGTCCCAATCCCCCGGTTCCCACCAAGGTTTTCGGGAGGCTTTCCTTGGTTGTAAGGCGTATGCCGGAACTGGTAAGCCCCTCCCACTTATTCCCAATTGTGATGGCCCCCTTTGCTTGTCTGTTAATTGACCGAATAGAACCGCGACTCTTTATGGGCCAAATCTCAAACAGCCCGCTCCACTCCAAGAGTGGAGAATGAAAAGAATAAACAGAGCGCCACTGCTCCCATGACAGGTTTTACATAACGCTGGAAATACTTGTACTGACCGGCACAAGTACATCGAATTGTGTAAGAAATAACAAGTACATCCTCGGATGTACTCGTCAAAGGGAAAACGAATTTAGAAATTAAAAGACATGTTTCAAATACGGGCTGTTAAAAGCGATGTGACTCACGTAAAGATGCCAAAGATAACTTATGATTCCAGAATGAAACTTTCACTCTGCAGCGGATAGGGCGCTGATTAAAAGTGTGTACTGGATCCGGGACTCGAACCTGGGACCTTTGCCTTTTACGGGCAAGCGCTCTACCAACTGAGCTATCCCGACACGACTCACGATGCCGCCTCAAAACTTTACTTCCGCCTGTACCTCGCCTCCTACTTGCCAAATTTTCTTCCAGGAGTGCTAGTCTTGCAAGGTTCGCAGGAGAACTTCTGTGAAGTTTCGGAAAGTAGGAGGCGAGATACTGGCGGAAGTAAAGTTGTGAGGCGGCATAGTGAGTCTCGAGTCCCGGTTCCGGCACACAATTTTAATCTGCCAGCAAGTTTCATAATTCATGATTTCTGTCACCATGAGCTGCGCCGGACATCTTAGGAGGTCTTCCTACTTTCGCTGTGTTGTCGAGTCGGCAAGACTCAACGGAAGTAGGAAGACCTCCTTAGATGTCTGACGCAGTTTTGGACGAAACGTCAGGGAAAACTGCAAAGTTGTATGGATCACGGCCTTATAATCTGGAAGATCTACCAGCAGCTTTGGCATCCGATCGTGAAAGCCTTACTTCGTGATCAAACAGGGAGATGCAAGTAGGAAGTTTTCGAGAAAATTGAAGCAAAACAATTGGCAGCCAGTCTTTACATCTCAATTACTTTGCCTGTTGACTATGTAAATATAAATTACGGAATACACTGAACTTCTGTTGAGTACAGTCAAAGAGGTCTAAGGAAATAGGAAGACATTTACAATCAGATACCTCGTACCATTCCTAGTTTTCAAGAAATCGGTAAGCAGATTTTTATTCTGAAAATTTAAGAAAAAGGCAACCAAGGCGTCGAAGTTACGAGAAGTAGCAGGGAGGGGAAAGGTAATGTTGCTAGTAAATTTCAACAGATGAATGTGTGGCAATAACATATACTTTTTAATAAAATGTTGCCGCGTCGGAGTGGCCGAGCGCATTGAGGCGCAATGCTACGATGCGCGAGGTCGTTCCCCTTCGAAATCCCCCTCGGGCATGGATATTTGTGCTGTCCTTAGTATAAGTTAGTTCATAAGTAGTTTGTAATTTTAAGGACTGATGACCCCGCAATTAAGTCCCATAAGCTTTTCAGACATTCGAACATTGGAATAAAATGTTAAAATCCATTTTATCGGAAGTTTACTTTTTCACCCGGTGCAAACATTTTTATCATCAGTACTAACCAACATGAATGAAAGTTTTGCAGGAAGTCGTCTTGATGTAGCCGTGGCAGAATAGCCGTACGCACTAAGGGATTCGAGACCTCCGTCGGGCATGAGCGTCTGTGTTCTTCTTAGCATAAGTTACTTTTAGTTTAAGTGTTTTGCAAGCCTAGGGACTAATGATCAGCGTAGTTAAGTCCCTTATATTTACAAACACTTGAACATTTTTAGTCTTGATGTGCTTGCATATTTCTATGCATTAACATTATTGAACAAGTTAATTGTTTATGTTATGATCACATTTAAGTACCAATAATTTAAGTAAATTTAAGCCTGAAAGTTTAAAGAAATACTGGAAACATATAAACAATACATCTCATAAAATGAATGCACAGGAGTGTTTGACTATTCTTCTGAATATACCTTCAAAATTTATCATTTGAAAATACGATAAGTTGGTTCCTAGAATACCACTGAAGCAAATTAAAAATTCAGAATTCGAAATCAATGAAGTCATGGACTTAAAAAGCTGGATATTGCTACATCTTTACGTAATAGACACGATTTTAAAATTTTGTAACTATCGCCGAGATAGAAGAAAAGTTAAATTTTTGGGTGGAGTCTCCCCTTCAATACTTTGCCGTATACACTGTACGTTAGTTTATAGGTCTACGCCGAACCTGATTAAAATCGTTCACCTTTCCTGCGCTTCCAGTCGGTCATGTTGTGCTACGTAACGACGTCGGAACGTTCCACCTTACAGTGAGGTCTCACAATTCTGACGGAAAGAGACCCCGAAAGTACCTGCAGCAGGTAGGCCGATGTGCCCTACTTATGGAACCCCCTGTACACTACGTGCCATGACCGGGGCTTCATGCAAGTGTTAACACATTCCCTCTGTAGGCAAGTGTCGTTCCATGCAAGTGTCACAAACTCATGGCGAAAGGCTGAAGTGAAGAAGATACATTCTACTAGGAATGTTATTGCTGCAAGGTTCGCGGGGGAACATCTTTGGCTGTGTTATTTCTCGACATCGTACTATACCCAAGGTTCACAGGAGAACTCCTGTGAAGTTTGGAAAGTGGGAGTTTATGTACTGGCGTAATTAAAGTTGCAAGGAGGGACCTTGAGGTAAAACACTTCCCTGCGAAAGGCAAGGGTCTTGGGTCCAGTCCCAGTTCGGCACACAGTTTTAATTTGCCAATAAGTTTCATCCTCTCAGTAGTTTTCTGTTTACCAGGTTCTTATATACAACTACTGGAGGAAAAACAGAAGAAACAAGAGTATACAAAAGGGCTTAACGGGCTTGGCAGCTATGCAAAGTCAAGTTGAAACAAAATTTAAGAACGAACTGAAGGCGAAAATGCCTGTATACTACATAAAGTCCGGAAACACTTTGAATTAACTACTACACAAGAACCAAACATTGTACAATTATCATACATATCAAACCATAAAGTTTCTTTTTTTATTTATAGTGGAGAAATTACAAGTGTGCACGGTTAGTGTCTGCACACATTCCAAATATTTTTATTTCTTCCTTTTTCTTTTCCTTGACCTTTCTGCTTCCTTCTTGCTAATTTAAGTATAATATCCGATATTCGTTGTTACTTCGTTTTAAGGTGAGGTATTAGCGTGGTGGTTAGCGTCACGAGTTGTGGAAGAAAACAGATATAAATAACAGGTTGGCATCTTCACTCTCCCAGTTATTTTTAACGATTTGGTTTAATTGCGGTTTATGTAACTTATTTGTTGATATTATACAATTGTGATATCCGGTATTCGACGTTATTTATTTGAAACAAGAATGAACTCTGTCCACGAGGGAATGTGTTGGAGTTTTTCGTGTTAGGGCACAGGAACCAACAAATTTGTAGGCTGTACGCTACGTCACTCGGTTTTCCCCACGGTGTTTGAATTCCGATACAGCTCAGTATTGTGTTGGAATAGTCCAGTTTCACAGTGTAAACAGAACTGGACTGATGACCGAGCTGTTTAGTCCCCTCTAGCTCCTCGCAACAACAACAACAATAACAACAAGCAAACAGAACATGGCTAGCGCGTGGCTACGGAAACAGATGCAGTGAAAGAAGGAAGAACAGTGTTTACGTACAATAGTAAAAGAGAAAATTATCACAATGAACCACTGTCGAGCTGAGGCGTTGTCCGGCGTGTATAAACAAGTAAAATGTATCAGGCAGACAATTTTATCTACGAAGCAATGTCAAAGTAAAAATTTGAATATGCAGAATATGTACAATGTGGAAAATGGAATATAAGAGCAAGAGAAGTGGAGCTGGTGCGGATAATGTATTTCCCAGGTAGCTACTTTTTTAATGATTTTTTTTTCAAAAGTGATTTGGTCGTACATTTTATAATCATTTTCCCCCTTTATTCTATTTCAGCACTAGCATTACAAAGCCAATAGGCTGGCAGCAGCTTCCATAGACTGCCTTTCAGTCGAGTGAAATGAACACATGGATATGAAGACATTTAAAATATAACAGGAGATAAAATAACGGTGAATTTAGACGTAGACATGGTGACAGTTTGAAGTACAGACAGCTTGACAGGTGATTAAAAGCATATTTAGTCTGTTAAAACGAAGAGCCACGGTGACATCAATAACATACATCATGACAGCAATCACAGGACGGCGAGCACTTGGAGACACAATATTAAAACCCACGATGTGAACCTGTTTGTTGGCGGTGGACGTAGATAAAAACACACTTACTGTAGCACTCCACACACGCAACACCGAACGAAACACTGTTAAAACTGACGTCGCAGGACCCCGGTTACTATCATACTCAACTGCTTTCAAATAAATCTTCCGTCATTGTTTTTCTTGAAACAAGAATTAAAAAAATACAATTTCGCGAAGATTACTGCATGCCACGTGAACGCATAATAAAGTTACAGTTTCAGTTTTGTTTTAATTTTTATTTTATTACTTTTTTCGACGATTGCTAACAGATATACCGTGTAATTTGATGCATATCCAGTTGGTTTAGGTTCTAGGAGGCGATCCAATTATGATATTGTAAAAAGATATAAAAAAGCCAAGATCGCTGATCATCAATTTTTATTTACGACGACCGGTTTCGCTGAACTATTTCAGCATTATCTGGTCAAATAAAATATTTTACAAGGCCATAATCTTGTAATGTCAATCAGTTGTTATATAACAATTTACAGTGCATAGGTGCACTATGTCATTATAATAAAACATAATTATCACAGTGAGTGACAATAGCAAACTGTAATAATTATGTTTTATTATAATGACATAGTGCACCTATGCACTGAAAATTGTTATATAACAAGTGATTGACATTACAAGATTATGGCCTTGTAAAATATTTTATTTGACCAGATAATGCTGACATACTTCAGCGAAACCGGTCGTCGTAAATAAAAATTGATGATCAGCGATCTTGGCTTTTTTTTTTAATATCTTTTTACAATATTATGCATATCCATCTCTGTAAACACACTGATCTGCGCGCCAGCCGGAACGGTCGCAAAATCACGATGAGCAGCACGTTCCGTGGGATGTAGCAGGTCGTTTCAGAGCGTGCAGTAGCTAGGCAGACAGCACGTCTGGCGTGCGACACGTTCGGACAACACGTCCCGTGTGAGCGGGGCTTTAGTCAGTGGTGAAAGGTATTCCCTGAATCGTGCTATTCCCGACACATTGACACTGTGTATCTCGGAATATTTATTTCTCCATTGAAATGCTTTTTTTGAAGATAGCAAACACACGTATTCAGCTCTTTTGTAGATTTACACGAACCTGTGGCCGTAAACAGCACCTCCTAGAGAGCATGTAGCTAGCGCTGAGGTACGGTAACGAGTGTAAAACACGCTGCGCGATAAAAGCTGTGTCTGTCGGCGTGTCCCACAAACTTCGCAGAAGCGACAGCTCCTATTTCTAGAGCGCATAGACCGCTAGGTAAAGGGCGCGCCGTGGCTGGACACGCTGCCGATGCGGCCCACTGCAGGCGTAAAGCCCGACAGCCGGCGTGCTGACAGGAATAGCTGGCTGCCCCCAACCACCACTTGCTGGCTGCACCGCGCCACCAGGCCAAGCAACTGCACTCTCCGTAAAACTTCGAGCACATGTAGGAATAACTTACGAGGGTTGTATAATATATTTTTTAATATTTTGTGGATAAAGAATTACTTTTCGTTGTAGGGATTTCAAGATTTAGAATTATTATAAGCTAGCAAACCAGGCAACGCTTCGCAGTAGCGTCTATCCCTTCCCTTCCCTTCCTTTATCCATCTCCTCCTCCCCCTACCTTCACACCACTCCCTTTTATCCCACATCATATCCATCTCCTCCCCTTCCTCTCTGCGTCTATATCAGTTCCCATTTGTCCGTGTGTCCCAGTCGACAGTTCCTCTTGTGTTCCGTTAGGCGATTATTGATATTTCTTTTCGTTGTTCGAATATAAACCTTCCCACAACTACATGGAATCTTATACACACCCGGAGTAGCCAAAGGGTGTCGCGCATCTTTCGTTGATCGTAAGTATTCACTGTCGACTGGGACACACGGACAAATCGGCCGTAGCGGAACATGTTTTTGAAAACGGTGACCACAAAATAAAATTTAGTGAGACAAGCGTGCTAGCTAAGACATCGCATTATTATGCACGTATGAATAGAGAGGCTATAGAGATTTTTAAACACCGCAATAATTTTGACAGGAAGGAAGAAGGCTTGAAGTTAGACAAGATATGGCGGTCTACTTTTTACCAAAGATGTGACAATCTATTACCTTTGATCGAGAGTAATGACGCCAGCCAGAGATAGTTTTACTGTTGACATCACGTGACGAATGGTGGCGCCCTCTATGCCCTCTATATAAGCAGGATCTCCACGGCCCAGCAGCCAGTCGTCGACTCACCTCAGAAGATGTTGCCCGCAGCCGGCAACGAAACGTCAGGGGAAGAAATTTCTACTGTTCGACCACGGCCTCTCAGACCGGAAGTTTTAATTACTGAAGATGCCGGCCGTGAAAGCCTACACGTTATGATTAGAAAACCGCACATGTTTACAGCACAGCTTAGCGTATTTTTCTCACAGCGAGCAGTATAGAAATGTTTCTTATAACACATGTATATCTTCTTAAGAGTTTTTGAATTAGATACAAAGTAATTGTAGCATGATCATAGTTTAATGATAGAAATTCAATGTGAAACAAAACAATTAATTGAAATAAAATAACTGGGATGCCAATACAACGTTTCGAAAGTCTTTTTTGTCTTTCTTGTCTTATTAGGAATGTAATTGTAACACGATTAACAACATTGCTACATACCGGTAAAATTTTACAATCCGCGACACATGCATGGTATAGCTATGTTAGCAACAGCTGTTGTATCGTGGGAATGAGGCCGACCAATCGTGGCAAAGCATGAGATAGCCAATGAAATTTTAAATGGCGACAGTTTGTTCCGAAGCCAACTGATGCATCCGCTGCGAAATCGACTGCTGGATTATATCTGTACCCCAAACGTTCAGTTATATTTGCCACGCGTGGCCGTCTGTTTTGTCTACGACCCAAATTATTTCGTGCGTAAACTGCAACTGTGGGAGTCGAACTCGACTGCACCCTTTTTTTCAGAGTCATAACGGATCACGCTTGAGAATTTCTTTTCGATTTACCTCCAAACGCGGTGTACGATCTTCGTCGGTCTCATTGACCACGATCACGCAGTAAGATTGCGTTGCACGTACGCCGACCGATATTACGCCGACGCAATGGAGGCATTGTTCTAAAAAATAAACCAAGATCTATACTTAATTTGTTAGTAACATCCAAAAACACCACGAAATAACATCAATTATATCTTTGCAATGCTTCAAAGATATGATCACCACCGATAACATCATGGAGGTAAGAATAATACGGAGGGGCTTGTAAAGAAACAATGTTTCATGTTAAATGTCTGACAGTTTTAACCTTGTGTGCATGACGACATCTCCCTTTATTCTAACCTCCTTGGCGTATTTGTTCGTTCTGTTACAGCGTATTTGGTCGCTAGGCAAGTAGCGAATGAATAATCTGATTGTTGGACAATCGAGAAAATGATCCAAGCTGAAAGCGTACTTTCAGTTTTTCTCAAATTCTGATATAATACGCGGTCAAACGGGAAAAAAGTATCCTATGTCCGTCTCCTGCTTCTAAGCTACCTCCCCACCAATTTTGAGCCAAATCGGTTCAGACGTTCATTACTTATAAATATTGTAACACGACTTTCTTTTATATATATGGATATAATATTAAGTTCAGGTCAAAGTAATTACGGGGTCTACCAGCATGGAAAGCGAATATGGCCAAGTGTATGTTCTCCGTGTAGCCATATAAAAAGGAAATTTCGGCAATGTTAGTTCTCTCATGTTCATTTAGTTCTTGCGTATTTAATATAACGGAGTTAAACCTTGTATGAAGTTAGTAATTTAATGCTACTATTGAGAGATTTAACACCGCGATCTGTCTGAGATATACGTATCGAAACTGAACGTGTACGTGTGGAATTTGACTCAAATAATTACGGGAACTACAATTAGGAAGCAGAATGAACCTACTTAGAGAGTTACAGTGAATTTTCATTCATTCTCATTTCATCGTTATATATTTGTAAATACATTCGGACATACAACAAATGTTCAAATGTTTGTTAAGCTTATGGGCCTTAACTACGGGGTCATCAGTCCCTAAACTTACAAACTACTTATCAACTACCTTATTCGAAGGACGACACAAATATCCATGCCCGAGGGGAGATTCGAACCCCTGACCGTAGTGGCCGTGCAGACCGTGACTGAAGCGCCTCGGCCACCGCGGCCGGCGGACATACCACAAAAGTTACGTGTGTGCACTTTGTTTATATAATCGCTGGTTAAATGAACGGCGTGTCCAATTATCGATTGGACTGTCATATCAGAATGTTGACCATATAATACTTAATCGGCATTCAGTATCTGCGTACTGTCTGCATTAAAACGTATTATGGTGTGAACTTTGATAGAAAATAACTTGGAAAAAGCCAATATTCATGAAAAATTCCAGGAATAATATTTTGTTAGGCAACGCATAAAGACTTCTCTGGACAACATTCATGACGTTTACTGTTCATAAAATCAAATTAATTTTACAAGTGAGGGTTGGAAGATCTGTTTTGTTTGACTGCCTGCCGACGGAAGTATAAACTAAACGTCAAATAATAAGGAACGTCAGGTAATAAGGAATGCAAGTGTATTCTAAGCCACAGTTGCTTGTTAAAAAAGGAAATTTTTTAATACTTCATATGTAATGCACAATCAGTTTCGATGCTCTCTGGCATGATTTTCGAGTACTCCACAGTAAAGAAATGTTTTGTAAAAGTACAAAGTAAAGACAAAAAGTAAGATAAATGACAATTTTGGAAATGGTCAACAAAGTGTTACTTACACAGCAATATCAATGTGACGAAAGTTGCTTGACTATTTTCCTTGATTCGAATAATCTGACTTGTAGGTAATTTTAAATGATTTGACTCTTATCCAGTTTCATAAATATATACAAAAGGGCGGGGGGCAGGTAATTTTTTTAATATGACTGTGCATTACAAGTTAAATAATAGAAAGAAAGATAGTACCAATTTATTTTATTTTTAGGTTGGATTGACCATCTCTCTCAAGCACAGGCTTCTGTACTACTTGGTCCAAAAATAGCTGCTGCCCAAATTGATACATATAAGATCATATGTTGTAACACTCTGTTGACCATTTCCAATATTGTAATGTATCTTACTTTCTGTCTTTACTTTGTACTTCTATACAACATTTCTTTACTGTGGAGCACTTGGAAATGATGCCATAGTGCATCGAAACAGACTGTGCATTACACATGAAGTATTAAAAAATTTCCTTTTTTAACAAGCAACTGTGGCTTGTATTCCTTATAATATGAATTATTCCAGTTGCACTCCTAACTGACATTATGTCAAATTATATTTATTCTAATGATTCACTTGAAAAGGTTTCCCACGTGTTTCTTGCTGCCCGACGAGCACTAGCAGACTTGGAACGCGCAATGGTAGTTCTAGACCAGGGCTGGCCAGATGCTGCACACTGTTCAGAGGTACGGAAGAACTGCACAGATGCACACATTTGAGGCAGCGAGCAATAGCGACCCACATCTGTTATTAGACGCGTGTACTTAATGAACGGCGACGGCTCCACTTCCTGGTTTAAGCGGTACAAGCAAGAGCGCAACGCACCCAGTCTCGTTAACCCATGGCGACCCTGTGGGTAGAGACATGCACTACATGAGCGGAGGCGACTGCAGCATGCACGCCGTGACCCGGAAATTGCACATGAGCAGCAACGCCGCAGAATTTCTGGCCGGCCCGTGCTAGAACATATCACGCTAAGATGCTCTGACAGCCTCGGCGCTTCCCCGAAACAAATGGGGTTGAGCGTTTACCTGAAGTAGCAACTTTTCACGTGCGTGGCGGCACGTATCGACTGTTGCCACGGCTACTAGTATTGTAGCCTAGCGGCTATGCCCAGGTTTGACCAACTGTGAAATCGTTTCTGTCAAAGTCAGATGTGCCGTTGTAAGCTGTAAATAGTGACACTGTATTATATGATTGGCTGCAGTTATGGTGTTTTATGTGTATATGCTTGTCATATTTCAAGCGAAGGGGCGATCTAAATTATTTCTTAAGATTATACGACGCGCGTCCAGAAAGAAAGTTCCGTTTGGTTATATAAAATAAATGTGTACAGATACAGAAAGAAATATTTATTGTACAAAAATATGCAACTATTAAAGTACTTTTCTACATATCTTCCGAAACTTTGTAGGCATTTGTCATAGCGTGGCAGAAGTCTTTGTATGCCTTCTTCGCAGAAGGTTGCCGCCTGTGTATTCAACCATGTGGTAACACGTTCTTTCAGATCGTCATCATCGCTGAAGTGTTGACCACCAGGGACAGGTTTTAGGTGTAAGAAGAAAGTCGCTAGGAGCGAGACTGTACGGAGGATGATCAAACACGTCTCAGTCAAATTCCCGTAAGAGTTGTTTGGTCACATTCGCCTTGTGAGGTCGGGCGACAACGTAAAGGGATGAAGAAAGTACTTTCATCTCTTCTTACATCTAAAATTTGTCCTTGGTGGAAAACACTTCAACGATGATGACGAGCTGAAAGAACATGTACCCACATAGTTGAATACACAGGCGGCAACCGTCTATGAAGAAGGCACACAAAAACGTGTGCCACGCTATGACAAGAGCCTACAAAATTTCGGAAGTTATGTAGAAAAATAGTTGAACAGTTGCAGATTTTTATACAATAAATATTTTTTTGTATCTCTTCTCGTTTGGTTTATATAACCAAACGGAACTTACCTTCTGGACATAACTCGTACATTCCAAGATAGCTTTTTTAATATTTTATTTTAAATGACCGATTTCGAGAATCTTGGTTTTCAATCTGTGTTCTTTATATTCATACAGCTGCTTTTCTTGTCTCCAAATGTCTTTTATTTAAATGTAGGTGGTATCTATTTTTCTCCTACTTATAGCCGGCCGCGGTGGCCGAGGGGACTGAAGCGCTCTAGTCACGGTCTGCACAGCCACTACGGTCGGGTTTTCGAATCCCCCTTCGGGCATGGAATAAGCTCCTAAGAATAAGCTAGTTCATAAGTTGTTTGTAAGTCTAGTGACTGATGACCCCGTAGTTAAGTCCCATAAGCTATACAAACATTTGAACATTTTTTTCTCCTATTTATACATCCTTCTACTGACTTGCATTTACGATCTAGCCATTCCTACTTAGCTGTTTTGCACTTCCTGTCAATCTCATTTCCCCCTTACGTAAGAGACTAAATAAGTGAGTCGCGCCGGCTACTTGTGCAGGATTAGACCTGCACGCGGTTCTCTACTCGCGGAGCTGCGGTCTGCCGGCGCGGCGGGAGTGTGTCGGCAGCCGGTGGTCGGGTCACGCGGCCGCCAGCAGCCCTGGCCGTAACGAGCGGCGCGCTGTCGGCCGTCACCGCGACCGGCCGGCCAGAGCTGACGGCCGCTACAGCAGCCACTGCGGCCGCCGCCGCCGCTGTCGTCGTAAATTGCAGGCGCATACTCGCCGGCCGCGCGGCTCTCGTTAGGTCGGCCAGTGTGCGCCTCCCCCGTCAAATAAGGCCTGCCCAGGCGCGCCGCTGAGTGGATAATTGTCGGATCGCGAGTACCGCCGTCTGCAGCAGGCTGACGTGTGATTGTTCCATCCAGGAGCGGCTCTTTTCAGCTCTCGCGGAGGCCAGTTATGCGCTACGACAAGCTCGAGTAGGCACTGTAGGCTGATTGCCACTCTGGCTACCACTGAAACTGCGGTACCGAACGGAAACGATGGGAATAATTTTCAGAAATACGAAGTACCGTATTTGCCGGCATATAAGACGCACCAAATTAAAAATGTTCAAATGTTTGTTAAGCTTATGGGACTTAACTACGGGGTCATCAGTCCCTAAACTGCGTCCCTTTCTTGCTCTTCGACTCTAATAACCGCTGTCTGGTTTTTGTGTAGGTTGAATATAACTCTTCGCTCCCTATATTTTACCCCTGCTACCTTCAGAATTTTTCGGGGATTGCCGAATGACTGTTGAACAGATCGCCTCCAGAGTTGGCATTTCTGTGGGTTCTGTGCACACAATCCTGCATGACGACCTGAAAATGCGAAAAGTGTCATCCAGGTGGGTGCCACGAATGCTGACGGACGACCACAAGGCTGCCCGTGTGGCATGTTGCCAAGCAATGTTGACACGCAACGACAGCATGAATGGGACTTTCTTTTCGTCGGTTGTGTCAATGGATGAGACGTGGATGCCATTTTTCAATCCAGAAACAAAACTCCAGTCAGCTCAATGTAAGCACACAGATTCACCGCCACGTGAAGAGTGTATTCCAGTCGAAATTGTCAAAAGCTTTCTCCAAATCTACAAACGCCAAAAACGTAGGTTTGCCCTTCCTTAGCCTATCTTCTAAGTCGTAATGTGAGAATTGCCTCCCGTGTTCCTACAATTCTCCTAAATCCAAACTGATCTTCCCCGAGGTCGGATTCCACAAGTTTTTCTATTCGTCTATAAATAATTCGCGTTAGTATTTTGCAACCATGACTTGTTAAACCGATAGTTTGCGCTTATTCAAACGGATATTTCGCCTATCTCTGTTTACAGTGTGCGTCGACTATACGGCGCGTCGGGTGCCGAGAGTGTCTAAAAGCTTACGACATTGACACCTACGTCGCTCTGCTTAATACTGCTCCGATCAGGCATCCGTTCGCGAACTTCGCGCTGCATTTTGAGAATTTATTGTGAAACGCAAATATTTATATAAAGGTTTTGTGATGTTTCATAAACTGTGAGAATGATGGATGGTTTGCGTCTGTAGTATTGGTCAGCGAACTGTATAGGACACAACATGTTATAACCTCAAAAATACAACTATGAGACGCAGAAGCTGTGCAAACATACAAAAAGTACTTGTGTTCATATTTATACCTGAGAATGCGAATAAATTCTCAAATATCGTCAGGCGGGACATGGACAAATACATGAGCAGTATTTCATTATTCAAATAAAGAATGACACAGTTAACAAGATTGCCTAGAAAATCGATTATGATTCCTGTCGAATTACCAGTTTCATTACGTCTGGTATTAAAAATAGTACAAAATCCAAAAAACCTTTACTACATAATAGTGTGACAATCAGACATGTCGCAATTATTTGTATTCGCGCACTGTGCACCTTATTCGTCAGTAAAGCAGACTGCACATAAAACGCTAGTATCACCCTGTTTTGAGTATTGCTCAATTGTTGGGGATCCCCACCAGATGAGTTTAAAGGAGGAGATAGAGAATTCAGAGGCGGTGGCTAACTTTGTAACTGGTAGGTTCGATCAGTGTGCAGATGTTAAAGAAATGCTTCGGGAACTCATATGCGAGTCGCTGGAGGGTAGGCAATGTTCTTTCCGAGAAACACTGTTGAAGAAATTTAGAGGGCCGAAATTTGAGGTGGACTGCTGAACGATTCTGCTGCCGCCAACCTACATTTCGCACAAAGACCACAAAGATAAGATCAGAGAGATTACGGCTCGTACTGATGCATACAAACATTCGCCATTCCCTCGTTCTAGATGCTAGTAGAACAAGAACTAATAGTGGTACTGAGTATCCTACGCCGCTGCGGCGGAGTGACCGAGGGCATTGAGGCGCTATGCACCAATGCGCAAGGCCGTTCGAAACCCCCTAGGGCATGGATGTTTGTGCTGTCTTTAGTATAAGTTAGTTTATAAGTAGTTTGTAAGTTTAGGGACTAATGACGCCGTAGTTAAGTCCCATAAGCTTAACAAACATTTGAACATTTTCTATGAAGTGCCGTGTGGGAGTAGCCGAGCGGTCTGGAGAGCTACGTCGAAGGTTCGAATCCTCCATCGGGCATGGATGTGTGTGTTGTTCTTAGATTAGTTTAAGTAGTTTGTAAGACTAGGGACTGATGACCGACGTAGTTTGGTCCCATGTGTCAAAAAATATTTGTATAGCTTATGGGACTAAACTACGGGGTCATCAGTCCCTAAACTTACAAACTACTTACGAACTAGCTTACACCAAGGACGGCACAAACATCCATGCCAGAGGGGGGATTCTAACCCCCGACCGTAGTGGCCGTGCAGACCGTGACTGGCGCGCCGCAGTCCCCTCGGCCACCGCGGCCGGCTCCGATGTGTCCTGGAAACTTCCAAGTATATAACCGTATTTCATTTTTCTTGAATCAAGTGTTCATAATGATTAAATTATGGTCTATACAAACAGGTTTCCTCTTTCATTCCATTTCCCCTATCGATATTCACGTACTGTTTACTTTTCTATTCCTTTTCTTAGGACCAAATTCCAGAGCCCTCATTAGCATAAAGCTTTCATCTCCCTTAAAAGACTGATTAACTACTTTTATCTCAGCATACATTGTTTTTAATCTGCACATGATCGAGGGAGCAAGTTTCTGGGATCTAAGAATGTCATCACTTCTTTATAAAAATATTTCGTTACTGATTCTCGTAATCCATCGTAGAAGTAAGGTAAAAGACCAAAAAGCGTTGTGAATGAAACTGCGTATAATAGTGAAAGTCTTTCAACACAATGGCTGGTCCAAAGTAAGATACGATCTTTCTTCTTGTGTGGGAAGGAGAGGGCCGACAATCGGTAGCACGGATTCTCATTTAATCTGCTAACTGTGTCCCAACGAATGCGTCCATTAAGAACACGATAACATACGTCCCAGGCAGCTATTATCTTCCCTCACGGCAAGGCTATAAACTACCTGTCCAGGCGAACAATGGCTGCGATGTAGTGAAAGAGTATACCTTTAATCTCCGTCTGTTCAGGTACGCCCATGTGGATACTCGTCTCCAGGAAACGAGTTAATAGGCCATTGGTTCTCGAAACTGCTTGCCGTATCATGACTGTACACTTTCATCATCACAAGTAACGGCTGTTACAAGGTGCTGTAAAGTACGCATTTAGCTTCACCAAAAGACGGTTTATTTTCTTGGCTTTTAGACAGCGTGTTTCGAAGACATGAGCATATCTGTAATGCAGTAACATCATGAAGCCATCTACTGTCATTTTGAAAAATATCATTTTTGCGCCCAGAGTTTATAATATTTTTGGCCCACTTTAGGATACGGTAGTAGCACTGAAAGTGAGCCTTTGCAATCGTCTTTTGACAGCTCAAAATTTAAATGAAAATAACGGCTGAACCGTACATCTGACACGAAAACGAGATTGAAGAGTAGAAGATACTCTACAACTTTGCTCTCTTATGTTTCTTTCATATCTTGCATCGTTTCAGAGATATGTGCAAAAATAACAGAGATTTTAATATGTCTGTCTGTTCGTAACGGGTTCCCACTTTTTAGGTCGAACAGTTCAACCGATCGGCACCAAATTTTACGCACATAATAATTGGGCGCCAGAGACCTGAATCTCCCTTTTTCAAATTTTTCGGGCAAAAAATACGTCAATAATATTTAAAAAAGCCGTTTGTAATTGTAATTGGAAACAAACCGTTCATATGACAGTGTATAACCGAATTTATAGAGGAGAAAATTCTCTACAACTTTCCTCTCTCATGATTTTTTTTTCATAACATGCGCCGTTTGAGAGATATTTGCAAAAATAACGGCGATTTGCCACCGCCTCTTGATTTTACGTATACCAAGCGTTAGGAAATGTCACATGACATTTCTCGCCAAGAACTCTCTCTGGCATACGCCATCTTATGATTTTCTTATTATAACTTACGATTTGTCATTTAAAAACAGTGGAGAACTGAAGAATTACCAAAAACACGTCGTTCATAGTACGATAAATTATAATCTAGTATCTAAAAATGTCGTTTTAACTGTTAGTAACTGCCAGCAATAGTACGAGAATTAAAGGGAAAAGCCATAATTGTTCACCGTGGTGTAGTGGGAAGTGCGTTTCGTTGCGATACATGTGGTCGGTAGTTCGAAACCCACCGATACCATTTTTTGTTTTTGTTTTTGTCGCCTTGGCTGCTAAGAGGTTTTCCGGCACTCGTATTAATTAACTAGAGCTATCTTCTGCAATGTTTAGAGTTGTGGAGATGTAAGAGTGCTCCCTCTAAAGTGTCCGTTTGTTCTACTTCGTGAACATGTCGTGAAATACGTAATAAAGAATTTAACAAGATCTTCCGAAGCATTTGCACATCAACGGGGAGGGTACTGTCATAATGAATATTTTAAACAGCGTGCAAATACTGGTAGTTTCATATATAAATGGAGTCCTAGATTTCTGTGGCAAATGTCGTTCCTTAATGAAACGGAAGGGAAGTGTATACATTGCGGCAGTTTACCTGATTTTTTTTCCTAAGCAATTATTCACTATTAATGGAATAAGTTGAATGCCATTAATTAGAATCAATGCGGCTATTAAATGTTTATCTTTGGCATGGTTGCTATGAACGCTTTCAACGAAGATTGTATTAACTTTTCTGTAGTTCAGATATGATCTTGTTCATGTTACTTTGTTCTGCACTAAAATAAAGAGCAAATATTATGTTTTTTATTTTACCCATTAATTTTTTTCTGAAATATTCTATTTCAAACCGTGACTAAATTTTCTTTTACAGCTAAAATAAGAAACGGAATAAATGTGGGAATACCGAATTCCACAAAGCTCTAATACTTTAAGTATATACAAAGTTACTATTATGATTGTGTCATTTACAATTGTAAAAGTATCTCCCCAGTTTGTGTTCAAGTGATAAAGAAGGTTATGTTTGCAATTCGTTGGTATGTATTTCATTATTTGTTCACAAAATAGAACAAATGAACTTTTCAGAGAAAGTGCTGTTACCTTTGAACAACGCAGAATCTTTCAGGGTATAGTTGTGATCAATTAACAAGAGTGTGCAAAAATCTCTTTGGAAACAAAATTTAAAAAATGCCAGTGGCGAATTTTTATTTTTATTTATTTATTTATTTATTGTTCTTCAGATAGAGCTGGGTTTTTCGTTGAGACTTTTACTCAGTTTTTTTATTACATATGGTGTCGAGCTCTCTTTCTTTTCATCTCTTTTCATTGTTTCTTCGGTTTCATCGGTCCTTTGTGGACGTTTATTTTGTTTAATTTAATCTAGTCAGAAACATGGAGAGGTTAGGTGCGGATCGAGCTTTCTGTGTGTTGGAGCTTGACAAAACCAAGTGCTCTACAACTATTCAACGGATGTTAGCACCAAGTACGGTTAGAAGCCATCAACAAGGAAGGATCTGGCACAACAAATTCGTTACGACGGGTTGCTTGTGCTCGGCAGAAACCGTTCAAATTGGAGCTAGTCCAGAAGCTCAAAGACGACGACAGATAGAAGCGTTTTGGGTTTTCTTCACAGTTGCAACAATTGAATGAGGATGGGGATGACATTGTTAATCGCTTGATTTTTGCGACGAAGCCACTTTCAACACTATTTGAAAAGTGAACAAGCACATAATTGTTGAAAATGAGGTACAAAGCATCCACACGAATGCATTGAAGCGTGATTCCCCAAAGGTAATTTTGTTTTCTTGTCACGTTCAAAACTGTACGGGCCATTCTTCTTCACCGAGAGCACCGTCACTGGATATTCCTACTTGGACATGTTGCAAAATGACTGATGCCTCATATGGAACCGAACTCTCTGTTCATCTTTCAGCAGGATGGGGCTCCATCCCGTTTTCATCGCGAAGTTCGTGAGTATCTCAACAGGAGCTGTCGCATCAATAGATCGCCCGTAGTACAGAAGGGCACATCTGTTATATGAAATAGAATTCCCGATCACCAGATCTCACTCCGAGTGATTTTTTTCTGTGAGGACACATTGAAGAGCTGGTGTATGTACCGCCTCTACCGAGTGATGTAGCAGAGATCTGGGAGAGAATAAAGAGAATACGGTAAGCGACGATGCTATGCTGGGACGGGTATGGCAAGAATTAGATTACATCTGCCGGGTCGCTCACAGTTCGCATATCATATGTTTAAAAAAATAAATAAAAGAAAAAGAAAAAAACAACTTAAAAGTTCCTCCTCAAAATGCAATATGTATGTCATCTGTACAATGTTTAGTTCTTGTAAAATAAATAATTGAGTGTTCCCGGAGTTAATGTACACAATTTTTTGTAATAGATTTAGGACGTTTCCTTGATACTACAATTTACTTCACATTAAACGTATTTTCTTGATTTACGTCAGGCAGAACCGCGCTTTATATTTTTTGTATATTTCATTTTATTCTAATTTTTCTGAGTATTATTAAATGCTGTGCGTTAATCTCGCTAAAATTCAGAAATGGATTTACTGAACTGAATAATTTATCATCTGTTTTGTTCACTTTAATGCAGAAAAATGGGAGAAACTAACGGAACAGCTGAAATACTGAAAAAACTGGACATTTTGTGAGGGCGAACGCCACTTCGGATTATATTTGTACTTTATGCGCTGCCATACAGTTCATCCAACGGCGATAAAATATTTCGGCAGGGGTTGGAGCGGGTGAACAGAGAGAGAAAGAGAGAGAGAACGTGCAGATTGGCAGAGACTGTGGGAGGTAATGACCGAGGAAGGGGGTAGGCAGAGGAGGTACGAACTAAATATTGGAATGAATAAATAACGGAGAAACGCCGGGTTTTCATTTCCCTAATACAGTGGTAATCCTAAGACAACAAAGAGGTAAGACAATAGTATAGAGATGGGGGGGGAGTGATGGGCAGAGAGATTACGGAAATGACTGTTAGATATATACCCTATTAGAGTCGAAGGGCATGAAAGAGGCGCAGAGGTTGAGAAAGGAGTAAAACATGGTTGTAGCCTTTTCCCAATGTTGTTCAATCTGTACATCGAGCAAGCAGGGAAGGAATGCAAGAAGAAATTTAGAGAGGGAATTAAGGGAGAACAAATAAAAAACTTTGTGGTTTGCCGACGGCATAGTAATTCTGTCAGAGACCGCAAAGGATCTGGAAGAGCAATTGAATGGAATAGACAGTGTCTTGAAAAGAGGGTATAAAATGAACGTCAACAAGAGTAAAACGAGGATAATGGAATGTAGCGTCAGAAAGTCAGGCGGTGCTGAAGGAATTAGATTAGATAAGTAAATAAGACATAAAATGCAGAATGGCTATGGGAAGAAAAGTGTTTCTGAAGAAGCGAAATTTGTTAACATCCAATATTAATTTAAATGTTAGAAAGTCCTTTCTGAAAGCATTTGTCTGGAGTGTAGCATTGTATGGGAGTGAAACGTGGACGTTAAGGAAAATGTTCAAATGTTTGTAGAGCTTATGGGACTTAACTACGGGGTCATCAGTCCCTAAACTTACAAACTACTTATGAAATAGCTAACACTAAGGACGGCACAAATATCCATGCCCCCCGAGGGGGGATTCGAACCCTCGACCGTAGTGGCCGTGCAGACCTTGACTGGCACGCCGGAAACCGCTTGGCCAACGCGACCGGCGATGATAAGGAGTTCAGACAAAAAGATGATAGAAGCTTTCGAAATGTGTTGCTACAGACGAATGATGATTCGATGGGTAGATCACCTAACTAATGAGGAGGTGCTTATCTGATTTGGGGAAAAAAATAGTTTCTGGTATCTCATGACTAAGAGAAGAGATTGATTGGTGGGACACATTCTGAAACATCAAGGAATCTTAGAGGGAAGAGTGTAGGGTAGAAATTGTAGAGGGAGACCGTGGGACGAATACAGTAAGCAGATTGAAAAGGATTTAGGTTGCCGAACTTACTGTCAGATGAAGAGACTTTCACGGGACAGGGTAGCGTGGAGAGCTGCATCAAACCAGTCTGCGGACTGAAGACCAGGACAACAACTACAACAATTAATTCATAGTGAATGTTATCCAAGAATCTCGATAATTTTAATATTAAATAAATTTCTCTTAAAGTTTTGGTAAGGTGAGTACTAACAGTCGTCTTGTATTTAATAAAATGCACCTTGAACCACCATCTGTTTTTTAAATCCTTAAAATCGACTATTTTCGGTCCAGGACCATCATCATAGATAAACTATATCTTTGATGATGATCCTGAACCGAAACTAGTCGACTTAAGGATATAATAAAACGGCTGATGTTTGAAGATCCACATCATTATATTTCTCTTAGGCATAAGGCTTTGTATTACTGAACCGGTAGTTATTTGATGGTGCAATTACGTTTTCTGTGACAGCGACTCCCCTCCCCAGAGCAAGACTTTGCTACCCCCATGGGTCGTATTGCGTGTTCAAATGAAGTAGGTGCATTTAATCTTAATCCACCTTTGTCTACTGGTGTTGGTTGGCGTAAATATACAGGTAGAAATAGGTTTAAGTTCATTACATATAGTAAGCCTACAACTAGTGCTGATGTAGCTGCTGTAACTAACTGGAAAGATCTTCAGAATAAATATAAAGTAAAAAATAAACTACTGTAAGGTACAAATCCGTTCTATATTGGTATTCAGGTTACTGATGATGAACCTGCTAAAACAGATTTGGTACATTTTGAAGAAAAGTATTTGACAGTTATCGTACGTAATCGAGTGTAAATGACATTTTTTAAACGAAAAGGTAATGTAACATTCTGAATAAAGATATTTGTTTGCAGCTAATGTCTGCGTTGAAATTCTTCTATGCAAATTGGGACCACATACGCACCTTTCCTGATGAAATCCGTCGTGCCTTCATTGCACCCATTGATGAAGAGAGAATTGATATAGTTGCCTTTGACATTTTATGGAAACAGGATTAATCTTGCAGCAGCTATAGTTGTTTTAAGTGAATTGTGTAGCGTCGCAAGTCTGAACGCACGCGCGCCACAGACATCGTCGACGGAGTCGTCATATAGAGGCGCCACATGATACACAATTGGAGCAGGTGCGCTCCCTAGAGTAATTGGAGAAACGTTGGACAGTGCCGCGGAGTAGTTCACTTCTGGCAGGAGACTCCGAATAGTGACATGTTTTAGTGTGCCTGTTTTGTGGACTGATGCTAGAATTGTAATCGCCGGCCGCGGTGGCCGAGGAGACTGAGGCGCTCCAGTCACGGTCTACACGGCCACTACGGTCGGGGGTTCGAATCCCCCCTCGGGCATGGATATTTGTGCCGTCCTTAGTATTAGCTAGTTCATAAGTAGTTTGTAAGTTTAGAGACTGATGACCCCGTAGTTAAGTCCCATAAGCTTCACAAAAATTTGAACATTTAGAATTGTAATCACGTTGCATACTGCTTCGTCCGTGGACAAGTGATGCGATGATTTGGGAGAACTCTTAAGTTATGTTAAAGTGGCACCTGCCGCCGATGACAGTGTTAATACCAAGTTAAGTGTTTGTCCAATAAATTATCATCTATTATAAATGCTCTTGAGGTTGCAGCGTTCTAATCGGTTCTACTCCCACGTCCTCGGCCCCAGTCAGTTCCTCCGTTACGAGAGCGAGTCCGTAACTGCAGATGGCAACGCGGAGGAACACAACAAATTGTGCTATTATGATCCAAACAAGGACGCTCTGCTGACATCTGTACGTGCATCTATAGAATTTCATATTAATGCCGAACGGTGTTAGGTGTCGCCATCCGTATTATGATATAAGACAGACCTCTGTGGTATCAATTTTTGAACCTCAATAGAGGCAACACTGATGTAGAACATAGCAACCAATAAAATGCACACGAACATCGGTTTTTATAGATACAGAACAAAAATTGCATCCCTGCGAAGCCGGGGCGGGTCGCTAGTTGATAATAACGGAACAATATCTGTCCGAGTGGTGCGTTTTATTGTACCCTGGACACGTGTTAACCGGGGCACCAGCTCCGTTTCCTTACGACGCACGAACACGTAAACGTGGCCGCGGGTTTCCGCCGTGCAGGTCGGCTGCTTGCTATTCAGAGGGCCGCCGCGGGGTTCCCAGCGCCTGGGCGCGCTATCTGTCCGCAGCTGTCGGCGTCGCCGGCACGACTGCCACTGAGCGGTGAGCAGACGCGAGCCGAGGCGAGGCCAGACACGACCGACCCCGCTGGCCGTCAGCCGCGGGCCGTGGGACCGCCGCCTAACAGGTAGGCGCCGCGACCTGTCGTGACGCGGTACGTCACTACAGACGCTCACCTCGTTACCTGCCGCAGAGTCGGGAAGACTTAAGCCCAGGGCACACGCGGCGGGTAAAAGTCTCGACCGGCGGCATGGCCTAATGTACTTACGTGACGTAGTGCGCTAGTGTTGGCAACAGTCGCTGTGGACACTGGGATGAATGGCGGCACACAATCCTTACAAGATGATTTCCAATCCATGGTGTACAACAGCAATCAGTTAGAATAAATATTCCTTCAAACCGTCTTCATTGCAAATTTATTTATTAGTTAATGACGCGTTTCGCCCTTTAGCAGGGCATCTTCAGATTATAATGCGCTCTCCGTGGTGTGACACCGTAAGTTGTTATTGCGGTGTTTCTCTTTTCTTGGAATGTTTTTTGGTTTTCCTTGTGGCCCTTAATCGAAGCGGTGGTCTCTGATGACATGTTTACAATTGCGCTCACGGGCGGTGGGCGGGCGTGAGTCTGTACAAGTCGGCGGAGCAGCACACCACGCCCGCCCACCGCCCGTGAGCGCAATTGTAAACATGTCATCAGAGACCACCGCTTCGATTAAGGGCCACAAGGAAAACCAAAAAACATTCCAAGAAAAGAGAAACACCGCAATAACAACTTACGGTGTCACACCACGGAGAGCGCATTATAATCTGAAGATGCCCTGCTAAAGGGCGAAATGCGTCATTAACTAATAAATAAATTTGCAATCAAGACGGTTTGAAGGAATATCCTTACAAGATGTGAAAATGAATGTATTCATATCACGTATCTCTGATTTTATTTTCGAATCACAGTATTGGAATGTAGAACATTGCACACTATAATACTACGCTTCTCCACATGCAACGTCTTTCTGTTCAGATGTAACACATAGGCATACGCATTTCGATTTACGTAACAACTATCTCTAAAATGTTCTCTTAAATGTCATAATTTGTTAGAACGAAAGCAACAATTTAATTTGTACTCTTAGATTCCTGCCTAATCACATCCGTTACAATCACATGTTCGTAAAAATCATAACATTCGCTCACATCAATTGAAGCTGTACTCTTAGGTTCCTGCCTAACCACAACCTTGAAAATTATGACATATTCGTAAAAATAATAATATTCTTCGATGTACCCTTGTCCATTCGTTCGTTCACTCGCATCAATTTAAGCTGTACTCTTAGGTTCCTGCCCCAAACAGAACCTTGAAAATCATGACATTTTCGTAAAAATAATAATATTTTTCGATGTCAGTAAAAGTAATTGGCCTCTAAAAGGAAGTTTAAAACTCACTTCAGTACTGTTTCGTACAGATCATGTGTTGCCAACCTAACGCTGCTACGGACGCACGGAGACGCTTCTCATGCCGCTGAGCGAGAGACTTTAGCCCACGCGGCGTGTGTCTTTCACTGTGCCGAGTTTCTGACGTCACAGCACGGCGACCCGCACGTTGTTCCTAATGTACAGGGTGTAACGTCCTTCTATTTGATATTTTGGTTGGTGGAGGTAATTTATTTGGTTTATTGTAGTGCTTCGGTATTATAGAAGCAATAGTGCAACCTTTCGTCTTCTTCACATAAAGAATCAGTAGGCACGTAAAATTTTCCAGAATGAAACTTTCACTCTGCAGCGGAGTGTGCGCTGATATGAAACTTCCTGACAGATTAAAATTGTGTGCCGGAACCGGGACTCGAACATGGGACCTTTGCCTTTCGTGGGTAAGCGCACTACCGATTGTGCTATCCCGACATGACTCACAATGCCGCCTCACAACGTTACTTCCGCCAGCACCTCGCCTCCTACTTTCCAAACTTCACAGAAGCTCTCCTGCGAACCATGCAAAACTAGCACTCCTGGAAGAAAGGATATGGTGGAGACATGGCTTAGCCACAGCCTAAGGGATGTTTCATTCTGGAAGTAAAGTTGTGAGTTGGCGTCGTGAGTCGTGTCGGGATAGCACAGTCGATGTGCGCTTGCCCGCGAAAGGCAAAGGTCCCAGGTTCGAGTCCCGGTTCCGGCACACAATTTTAATCTGACAGGAAGTTTCATATCAGCGCACACTCCGCTGCGGAGTGAAAATTTCATTCGGGAAACATTCCTTAGGCTGTGGCTAAGCCATGTCTCCACCATATCCTTTCTTCCAGGAGTGCTAGTCTTGCAAGTTTCGCAGGAGAGCTTCTGTGAAGTTTGGAAAGTAGGAGGCGAGGTACTGGCGGAAGTAAAGTTGTGAGGCGGCATCATGAGTCGTGTCGGGATAGCACAGTCGGTAGTGCGCTTGCCCGCGAAAGGCAAAGGTCCCAGGTTCGAGTCCCGGTTCCGGCACACAATTTTAATCTGCCAGGAACTTTCAAGTAAAATTTTATTTGAGGCATACGTTGTGAAACATTTACATGTTATTTAAGTAATTACTGTTCATTCTACCACTTCCAAACGAGATACTCAGCTTTTCAACATTACATATGGGGGTTCTGCTCACTGCAACATCATTCTCCTGGGGCGTCGTGGTAGAAATAAATACTCTATATGTACAATTTTTCACTTCTTCTTTAATTTAAATCAAACTTCTTCTCTACCAAAACATTACAATAACATACACAAATTACCACAACAACACAGACTGACATAGATTCCAAAGTACTCGACAAAAGACAAAACTCGAACTCCCTCACGCAAGGCGGCGAGGCAAATATATAACATCGGCAATAATGACCTTACATTACACATTGTTCATATTGAATATACTAATTTACAATTAACAAACACATAAAGAAAACATTTCATGTACACAAAAATAATCACAATATAAAATGAAAACTATGCATACAATAATTTTAGATGGCAAATGTATTTTTAAGACGAAATTTCCGATCTTTCTGTTGACAACAAAGTGCGATGTTAAATGTCAATTAATTTGTTAATGAGTCCATCATACATGTTCCTAACATATATTGAACTATTAAATATCTTCACAAATCTCAAACTAGATTCTAAATCTCACATCAGTCAATATATACAAAGAATTTACTATCTTCAAATTTTGACTATTACGTTAATTAACACAATTAGCTGGTCAACACAACTTGTTATGAGCCTAACATATATACAGTGCTATTTATTTTCGATTTCTTTTTGTTTTTCACAAAAGTTTTTACCCTTCGTCTGTCTATTTATTGAAATAATATACAATGACAAAACTATTGTTTATAGAACTGTCTGGAGAGAAAATATATGAAACGCTTAATTTATGAAATCTATCACTTGTTTTAACCACAGTATCACCGAGACACTGTCCTACACTGATTCCTAGGCTGGCTATTTCGTTTGTAACTTCACACGCAAAATGTATCACTATTGAACCACACGATTCCGGATCCGACGCAGACGGTATCGTACAATAACATTGAGATGAGAGGGCCGGCAGTATCGTCACAGTTGGTTATTTAAGTTGGTACACCTGATATTATTTCATATATTCAGTTACGGATGCCTCTGGTTTAACTTTCGGTAGCCTAACACAGTTTATGGATTATATTTTAACTGATGAACATGGATTCTGTGATTTCAGGGGCTTGTTTTAAAAATTATAAATCATTTTTGTAATATAATCTTTTCTTTCCCGGTAGTTCCATTTAACGAAGCACGCCACATAAACATTCACTAGTCTTTACCTATAAAAGTCATAACATTTTAATTATTTTTAGTCACTTTGATACACAGATAAATGAAAGATGTTATTTTTAAAAGTTCTTCAATTATTAATGGGAAGGTCAGGTGCTAACTATTATTGATATGGTCGACACAAAATTTTAAATTGATATTTCCCCTATATTTCACCTTATGCACAGATTTACAAAGCACTGTCAAAGTCACACGATATATTTTATATAAGTAGTTCTCCATAGTTCATTTCACAAAATCGCAGTTTGATATTCTTGGCAAAGTCAATATTTAAAATTATTCCCCCTTTTTTTGAACAAGTTATTTAATTTAATGTTTGTCAATGAAGGAAACCTTTTTAGCAATGATTAATATTGCCTTGACTATTACGTTCCTATCGCGAGGCTGAATTTTTCTAAGTCCGTAGCCTATGCCGAATTAAAATCTACAGATATTATTTACGCACTCGCGCATAAGTTCGATTTAATTAAGCCTTTCAAATAAATTCAATTATAGTAAACCAGAAGTTCGGAATATTTTTCCACCTGACTATTTCAGATACAACCACAAAAACTGAGTGAGATCTTATCGTTAGGAGCAACAAATTCTGAGAGCTGTTAACATAGGGAGGAACAAAGACTGAGAGAACGAGTAGCTATACTGCGGAAATATTTATACTACTATTGCGACAAAAGATTACTCTGATTTATGGTGTTTAGACGCGGTTACTCTGAGACTGTACTGTTTCGATACTTCAAAGATATATTGACTGTTACTGAAATTTTGACTAATACGTAAAAAATTCTGCCTCTTACAAAATATTGGTATTGAATCAGGATGAAAATGGATAGTTTGTGCGGTGATTGCGATTTACTTCTACAAGGGCAATATCCAGCACGTCTTAAATTCTAGGCGTGCGTCTGAACGTTCAACCAGAGTTTAACATAAAGAGTCTAACACGCAGAAGATGCAATAGCTCTACTAAAGAAACTGCCCACACTGCTCTTGTGGGATCCACATCAGGTGGGACTGACAGACGATTTATAAAAAATTCAGAGAAGAGCAGCTCGTTGTGTATTATCATGATATAGGGCAGAGAGTTTCACGGAAATCATTAAAAGAAAGGCGTTATTTGTTGCGATGAGATGTCTTTGCGAAATTTCTTTCAGCAACTTTTTTTAGGCCCCACCTACGTAGGAAGACATGGTCATAATATTAAAACAAGAGAAATCAGGTCGAAAACAGATTTAGGTGTTCCTTTTCCTACGACTTATTAGAGAACGAAACTGTAGAGATATATAATAAAAGTGATTCGATGTACCCTCTGGCATGCACTTCAGTGTGACTTGCAGAGTATCTACGCAGATGAAGCAGGCAGAGAAGTCATGAAGTTAGTTCTCTTCACAACTTTGACTCTGGAAAGGACAAGTCCGCTTTTGTTTGATGTGATAGGAAAATTATTCATTCTGATAAAAAGTAACGAAGCTGGCATTGACTTGTGACTTCCATTTATTCTTCTCCCAGTCGTATTACTTAAGAAAATATTTCCTTGTTATACTTAGTGAGGCATTTATAAAAGTGGCTCAGAACAAGGGAAATGATTTTGAAATGCTTAGCAGCAGCCTCAACCGAAGAGGAAGCGACTTATGATTACTTTCAACAAAATGAAGCAGCTACACATAAGCTGACCGAAGCTTTAAGCATATATACACTAGCATCACGCCTCTTAGCAGAACTGTTAACAGAGTTCACTCGGGTCACGCGCCTTTACTTTGGTTGGGGATCTCTCACGTCAAAGGTTTGTCGCAACAATCCTTATAATTGTGCAGGCTTCCGCGGTTGGAGTCATTTGACATAAAAGTTTTCGAGTTGTTGTACCGCGTCATAATGTAAGATGTCTGTTACTTTAATACCCAGATGAAGGCCATTGTAACGTTGGCCGAAACGTCGGTAATAAAGTAATAACCATCTGACATTATGAGGCGCTACAATATCCAGAAAACCTTATACTTTTCAAGAACTGCAACAAAACATTTCGAACGAGATGCCAGCAATTCCAGCAGTCCAGTTTCATTCCATATTCAGCAACTTGCGTCCACGAACCAAAAGTGTCAAGAGATGAATCGTAGCCAATTTTAGCATCTGCTTTAGCCATTTTAGTACTGTAGTTCTTTCATTCTGCTGTGTTTGTTTTTACCCTAGAACCTCTGTTCTCAGGACCACTTCTATTTGCTCCATTCTGTATTACTTAAGAAAATATACCTTACTGTTAACATTTACTATCATGACTTATTTTAGCAGCCTTTATTGTTGTTATGTTACAGGTTATGTTCAAAGGGTTCTATCTCTTTCCCCCGCCACATTTAACGGTGTTCTAGTATTCTGTTTTAATGGTCTGACTTGCTACGTTTTCTAGGTTTAAAGTATTAAAATGCGAAGATTGCAGTTAATTAATTTATTTTTCAACGACAGGTTTCGGTACACTTAGGGTACCATTATCTGGCCATTTGTGTCCATTTCTTTCAATGTCCAGGTTTGATTGACGAAGCCAGATCGTGCCAAAATATTTTTAATTGTAAAAAAAGTTTTGGAAACCGGGAGTTGGTTTTTTAAATTATGGAACCGATTGTTGAATGTTCTAATTGTAACTACCATCCAAATCAGTGTATAATTACATTTTCTCGTATGTATTACCTCGCTCTCGACCAATTTGTTTATATGTTATTAAGTTTTATCATCTGGCTTGTCACACCCTAATGTTTTGGTGCTTTCTTTTTATTCAGGTATATTTATCTAAATATTTGACTACAGATCACGAAACCGGTCGTTTCTTTAAAAGAAAGTGAAAAAAAACAGCTTCATTCTTTTATTAATGATGAATAGTTTCAGCTGTGAATCTCCGTCCTCAAATGATTTATGTTCATTTTTCTTTATTAATCTTTATTTTATCAATTAAATGTGTGTGTGAAAATAATACACATACAACTAAAGCTAAGCCAGTGCCCAAATATAGCCATCAGCCAATGAACGTATTTAACAAACATGAAAAATTTGTAACCTTTAATTTCAGTACGCTCTTCTCGGTTCCAGTAGGTTTAAATTCTGTTTAAGTCCAGAAGCAGCTTAATTAACATAAGAAACCACAAAGTGAAACAAAATACAAGAAGTTTCATATTTCAGCAGTCACTGCCCGCCTTAAATCTGAAAATAATCATTACGGAGGATCGCGTTTCGACTCAAAACTGCCGGAGCGTAATTCAGCGTCAATTACCGCGGACCAGAAACGCGCGTAAAAGTGAAATGTGGATCTTTTACGTGAGGGAGAGTAACGTGAACGTTCATTACAAAAGACGTTTTGAAACAAAAAGGTGGGAACAAGGAAAAGGCGAGTGTCGTTACGTTACGCAGCATATCATCCTCTATATAAAAAAGTGACAAAACGGAAACTATATAACAGCCAATACTTCCCCAACACTACTCGACCACAAGCATGATATGGTGATGCTACCTGCACATAAGGAGTGCACTTCCATGTTCTTTCCGGATGAGGGGACGACGATAGTCCAGCTGAACACACAATCTTAATTCATCTGTGAACAGAATCCGGCGCCATTCATTACTACTCCAATCCTGATGTTCCTCTGCCCAGTTTCAGCGGGTAAACGGTGTCGTGGTTTTAATGGAACACACCATACGCCTCCGTGCTTCGAGGCCATATTCCCAACGGCGATTTAAAACTGTTTGTGTTGATATTGCGGGTCCTGTGGCTGTCTGTAGGGTGCGTTTCGCTGAGTTGCATTCAGCCATCTGTTTCGACTGGCTGTTAACGGGGAATAACGCTTATCTCTTGCTGATTTTACCTTGGCCTTGCCTTCTCTTAACGGTTGTCAATAATCGCGTCCAGTTCTTCGAAATTACAGACACTGCAATAGCTGCAGCCACCTCCCTCTGTGCCTGTCCCACTTCCAACCTTTCTATGACTCTCCATGCCATAACTTCGGGTAATTGCACTACCTGCTCACTACACTGCCTGACTCCAACTGCTGGTGTAATTCATTTGGTAAAAGCAAGTCAACACCAACCCCCTCTGCAGATACTTTCTATTATTGCCACTATCGCGGTTGTCTTAATGTTGTCGTCACCACTCCGTAGAACCGACAGAAAGACGTCGAACTATTTTAGTTCATTTTTCCGATGACTTCAGAAACTACAGGAACTACAGGAACTGATGATCTAATTGCTTGGACCAGTGTATCGTTTGTATGAACTCTTTTTATTAAGATTTGTTTTATTTGGCTGTGAATAAAAAGTATCATATCTAGCAGGAACCTATTTAAAAAACGCAGTTGACATCCGTTTGACCTAGTGCCATCTAGTGGGCCAACCATAGTGCCATCTGTTTTCCCCCCTTCAAGCTAGAAAAGTTTTGTTCTTTGTAGTTTTTTCGTTTGAGGCTTATTTCGTGAGATATTTGGCCCGGTCACTATCAATGGACCACCCTTGATACCGTTTTCGTTCTACTAATTAGTGGAACAAAAACATAGTAACCGACAATGGCTATGAATAAAACGTATCATATCTAGCAGGAACCTATTTTAAAAAATGCAGTTGATATCCGTCTGACTTATGGTGGCGCCATCTAGCGGGCCAACCATAGCGCCATCTGTTTTCCCCCTTTAAGCTATAAAAGTTTTGTTCTTTGTAGTTTTTTCGTTTGATGCTTATTTCGTGAGATATTTGGCACGTTCACTATCAATGGACCACCCTGTATACTATTCTACTAATTAGTGGAACAAAAACAGTTTATGGAATTGTTTATGGCATTGTTCTTCCAAGAAGGGAACAAAGAAATTATGCAAAAACTTATAGCATAAATGGAAATTTAAGTAAGTGATATAAGTTATTACATGTAGGAAGATTATGTTGAATAATGCAAATGAGACAGTGAGGAGACAACACAGCGGCGAAGAAGTACACACATTACAGGATGCTGATTTTTGGAACATTTCCATAGAGGTACTAATTTTTAAATACAATAGTGCGCTTACAATAAATCTAGATAGTGTACCAGAATAATTCTGTAACAAATGTTAAGTCTTCATCTGTCACTCAAACACAGCTAAAGTCGCAATGATTTGTTGTTGAGTATGTACAGGTTTATTTCGAAATACTTAACTGAACAATATTAGAAAGATAATTTGCAAATAGACTGTTTATGAATTTCGCAAAGATACATTCTATTCACTGTTATAGTACAAATAGATTAACAGAAACCATTAAGTAGTATTAAATGCTCAAAATATTTGTATGAAGTAGTGATAAATTTTGATAGTTAGGGTAAACTTTATAGATCATGCAATGAAGGCTTTCACGACCGGATGTCATATAGTTGCTGGTAAAACTTCCGGGTTATAAGGCCGTGGTCCATAAAACATTTCAGTTTTTCCAAACGTTTCGTCCAGAGCTGCGCCGGACAACTTCGGAGGTCTTCTTACGTCCGCTGTGTCGGCAAGCTCTGGACGAAACGGTAGGAAAAACTGAAAAGTTTTATGAACCACGACCTTATAACCCGGAAGTTCTACCAGAAAACTTTATAGAGCTTATGAAAAGACCAATTTCAGCACCTTTCGCTTTCGTATAACTGAAAACAGTAACAAATTATTTCTACACAATAATGGTTTCTGGTATAATTTTCTGTCACAAGTAGTTGATGTAAGTATTAAGTGGGCTAAAGTGAGCACATATTTAATACATTCAAGTTAGCGTTGTCAAAGGCACATATTCAGTCATGCACACAAAGAAATTCTGTACCCCTAGCATGTAATCTGAATCGCTCCACGTGTCCCGGAAAATTATTATCGAACATATAACTGTCTAAGTGACTAAAAACCAAAGATTTCTTTTGAAACAAATAACGAATGACAAACGGTACTCAGAATGAGTAAGTAATGCTGCCAGAGCTGTATGTAGCAGAAGGGATAAATCATAAGGTGTAGTGCTAAGACTGTTTTGTATGGCTTTGCTGTAAGCTTGGCGCCCTTTATGTGAGCGAATGTGCTGAGGCAACTGACAAGTTCTGAAAAGATCTGGTGATGACGAGGGATTAGTTTTCCTCGTTTCTTCTGGCACAGTCAGTTTTTAATGAAGGTTGTTTCGGGACATCAACACAAGTCCCACACTTCCAAGTAAGACTTTTATATATCAGCATTATAATTATTCAGTTCAAGGATTACAGGATTAGTCTCTTCAATACCCTAATTTGAACCTTGTCTAAAACTCAATGCCTTCGTAGAATCCTACCATCAGTTCTTACCAAATGAATCTGTCTCATCTGACCTTGTCACAGTTTTCCAGTGGCCTGCGCTGGAGCTTATATGGCCACGAGTCTAGGAAATGTGCTGCAGGTGATATAGTGTTGTCAGATATTTACACAGACGGAAACGTTCTTCGTAAGTCCCACATTGTACACTATAGATTTCGGAATATCGCAGACGTTTTCGTATGAGTTCCTGTTCATGTGATAGTTCTGCTAGTGCACCGTCCTTTTAGAACATGTCTGCGCCGTCTGTTTATGTGCATATCACTATGCCATGTCTTTTGTCGCCTCAGTGTAACGGATAACGTTTCGCGAGTATGGGCACAGTCGCAGTTCTCAAAGAGAAATATTACGCGTTAAAAGCCGAAATAAAAAAAAAAAAAAAACAAAAAAAAAAAAAACAAAAAAAAAAAAAAAAAAACGTAGGAACGTAAACGTTTGTAAATGTAGTGTGTGCCGCAGTACATTTCAAAACGAATGTGGATATCAGTAAACAACTAAAAACTTGTATCCAGTAAGGCAGAGAAAGTAGATAATAACCTGTAGAACATAACATAAACTGAATATTTTGTTTCTCTGTTAACATTGCTGCGACGTGAATGTGGGACACGAATACTGAGAATTAATGTCGTATTCCGAATCCGTAACGCTATTCCCCCGTATACTATAAAACTGTACGACAGAGTAAAATGAGATGCATGAAACAGAATAAACGCTAGTGCAGGTGATCGTCCCTATGTAATGAACATAAATGAATATTTATTTTCCTTGTTAGTGACGTACTCATAGTTATGCAAAAAGATTTGTATGTCCGGTAACTGAATTCAAATGCAACAATTGGTTTTATTACATTTGTATTTACTTTTCTTATTGCCTTTACGTATGAGAACGAAAATAGCGCATCGGTGCGATAATATTTATTCAGCTCGGTAAGCTTTATCGACCACTACCCGAATTACAGAACCAGTCGTCGGTTCCCACGAGTTAAAAAGAGGATTATTTTGTGGAAGTGGCAGAGAGGGATTGTGGGTGGGTGGCTACTGGCATGAAATGAACGCCACTGTGAAATTGCTCCAGACGATTTACGATTGCTCTGCCATGGCTGAAATTGAATAGTATGTGTAACCATTACTCTGGATACTATTCAGCAAGTAATGACTTCATAGGTTCATATTAGATTTGAATGCCTTTGTGAGCCAATAGTTAACTGACTAAAGGTTCTTTGTTCGATACCTGTGCTATATCTGTGTATAAGAATATTGAGTGGTTGTGTACTTCGTGACTAACTTGTTCAATTCTTTATGCCTGAATATTCCTAATAAGAAAATATATATATCTCGAGTACGAATTGTAAACAATGTATAAATTTGTGTTTCACCAAACACACCTATAGTACACTCAGACAACAAGAGTTAAAAAAAAAAAAAAAAAAAAAAAAAAAAAAAAAAAAAAAAAAAAAAAAAATCATTCATAATTTTTCTCTAAAGTTTTGGCCTGTCTGTTCAAGCAAAATTAATATATATGTTAGTATGGTAGGTGGTAACACACACTCACTTCACTTCAGAAAACACACAGTCACTTCTGAATTAATATTTTTCGCTTGAAATTAAATTATCGCTTGTACTAATAATCTGCAATCAAATCACAAGTAAATTGTTGTCCTGAGTTTGTAATATGTTTGTCACCCTTTGATACACTCGTTAACTTCCTTTTGGTCGATAAGTTAGCTTAATATGCATTGTTCATGTATCTGTGATACTTGCAATTGTCTTTCTTTCCTTTTCGTGGTAAGTGTTGTATTCACGAAACTGTAGGTATATTATTAGTGTAATACCGAACTACTATGTATGAAATTGGTTCCGACGGAATAGAATGCCGTAAATTTATTCACTTTGTTTTAGGTAACATAATTTTTCTTCTAGCAGAGTAATCTCACTCTGGTTTTTAAGTTTGTAGCTTACAGGAGCCTACAATCAACAACTCAAAACCCATGACAGAGGCGTGCATATAGTCTGCGTATACAAGATCCCCTTTCGACAACTATGCTCGAAAATATTACTGTAATTCTGAATGTAACTAGAGTTCTATCAAGAAACCTATAGAGTGTACAAGTGCAAATGTTACAATTTGCACAACAAGTCAAAAACCATATATGCTTCTTTGTCAATGTGGTGTGCATGTATCATTAATGTTAATTTTGTAAATAAATGAGTTTAATTAAAAATAAAGAAAAATCGGCAGCACTGTAAATTGATAACCAAGAAATCACAGGGTTTGTAGTTGAAATCCTCCTCTACCTAAACATTTTTCCTTCGTTGTGCTCAAAGATCTAAACCATTTCGACATAAAAACTCACAAAATAAGTAGTATTTTTAAATAAAATACACGTGTGTTGTTTATTCTTAATGTTCATATTTGTAAAAGTCTGTTAATCATCTAATTTTATCTATTGTTATCATTTTTTCAGTAAAAATTTTACTTTCGTAAAATAAAAAGAAATCTCTATCAGTCGCGATCGTTATTTATTAATGCACGATGCATTTCGAATCCTGAGGGCTCACTTTCAGATGTCTCTTGAGAAATGTAGATTAGGTTTAAGTTTTCTGAGCCTGACAAGAACAAATATGGAGGGAAACAAGTTGGTAAAATATAACTTGCTGATTAATAGTGGTATATAAACTGTCTTGTACTGGAGGAGATATATACACACTTTCAATGATGATTGTTTTAATTAAATAAATATCATAAATTAAATTTTTGGGAGCAATTGTGGGAAAACTTCAAGAAAAGTGTACAAGCAAAGGCAAAAATCGACAATTAATACGATGTACATACTGTCAAAATGTAAATTTGCGATGTTTTTAATTGAAACCAACTTTATTAACAATATTTCATAAAATTCTAATAAAACTTTGATATATGAGGAAATGCAACCCCGCAAGTTGCATTAAAATGATTGTACTTTATCTAGATTTTGAATTATGAAGGTGTCTTGATCAGGTGAAGGGTACAACTTGAGTCATTTACACAAATAGCTAAATGCACTCATGTTGTATAAAACTAGTTAAGAACCAGCAGTCGGAACAATAAAGAGACTGCTGGTTCTTAACCAGCTAATATATTGTATTTAGATCTCAAACATATGTGCATTTAGCTTTATGTGTAAATATCTTATGTTGTGGTTTTATTTCTGATGAAGTGACCCTTAGTGGTAGTCGAAATCTAGATGAAGTTCAATTAATTTAAAACAACTTGTGGGGCTGCATTTTCTCATTCACTAAATTACGTTAAAACACTTGCTGCTTCATGCAGTCCATGTTCAAAATCACTCATAAGAATGAACAAAAAATAAATTTTTCGAAAAATATGTATTTAGTACCCAGCCATAAATGATTTTTTTACGGTCAGTGAAGCAAACTTAGATTTAACATCTAAAGTCCTTATTGGAGGTGCTCATTCCAGTATAGCACGTTGTCGGGCAGCGGGATGGGAATTGTGTAATTTCACGACCATTTCTTAGTTATTAGTTTTGTCTGCAAAATAACCACATTTTTGCAGATGGTAGGGCCGTGTGTGCTTTTACTGGACATAGTGTATATGTGTAATGTAATACCGATAAGGGTGTGGAGATCCTCCGCTCGACAATGGGAGCTCAAATATGACACCTATGGCCATGTTCGATTGTTCTAATTGGAGGTAGTGTACTTCTGTAATATGATATGTAGGGGGGAGTGAGAAGGGGTGCTCTGATTGGACGTAGTGTAACTGTCTAGGGATTTAATTGGAAGAAAAAGTTGATCTTCTTAAACGTTTGAGTTCAGCTACTTATAGTATCGTTGCAAATTTGGATGATACACATATCAATAAATTATCTTACAATGCCTATTTTCATTCACTGATTTTATATGGGCTCATATTCTGCGGCAGTCGTTCAACACGGTAGGTATTTTGCAACATAAGACACTGCAAATGCTGTTCGCTATCAGATGACATGATTCAGACGTGGTGCGGAAATTGCTGAGGCAGATGGTATTCATTGTTGGTAGCGTGTGATGATAGTAACAGGGGACTACTCTGAGGGTCTGTAGGCACAGGTTTGTCATGTGAACTGTACGTGTACTGTGTTGTCATTCTTTTGCACCGTTAAGGCCATATTGAGCTCTATACTACCGTAATGAATTAGTGTGTTACAATATTTCGGTGCTATTCAAAGTCTACACATGTAGGTAATACCTTATTCTTTCATCTGTGTGTGTCACATTCTCCAGCCATAATAGTATCTGCATGGAAAAACAATAGTTGCTATGACTTTTGTCCCAACCCTAATTTAAAAAGAAATTAAAAGAATTTCAGAATGGTAAGTCCTTCTACAAAGTACGTAAATTTTGGAATAAAACTAACTAATTTTGTAAAAAAAAGTAATTTAGTGAATTAAAAAAAATGTTGTTGTTTTCTTCAGTCCGCAGACTTGTTTGATGCAGGTCTCCACGCTATCGTGGCTTGTGCAAGTCTCTTCTTCTGAGAATACGTTCGGCGAACTACATCGTATTGAATCTGCTTACTGTATTCGTCCCTCGGTCTCCCTCCACACACTTCCTTCTAATGCTAAGTTGACAATTCCTTGATGTCTTCGAATGTCTCCCACCAATCTATTCCTTCTCTTAGTCAGGATATACCAGAAACACCTATTCTCGCCAATTCGATGAGGCACCTCTTCATTAGTTACGTGATCTACCCATCTAATTTTCATTATTCGTCTGTAGCTCCAAATGCCAAAAGCTTTTATCATCTTTTGTCTGAACTCATTATCATGCATGTTTCACTCCCATACAATGCTACACTCCAGACAAATGCCTTCAGAAAGGACTTCCTAACATAGAAATTAATATTGGATGTCAACAAATTTCGTTTATTCAGAAACGCTTTTCTTCCCATAGCCATTCTGCATTTTATACCTTATGTACTTCGGCCATCAGAAGTTACCTTGCTACCGAAATAACAAAACCTATCTACTACTTTTATTGTTTCATTGCCTAATCTAATTCATTCAGCATCGCCTGACTTTCTGAAGCTACATTCCATTATCCTTGTTTTACTCTTGTTGATGTTCATCTTATACCCTCTTTCCAAGACTCTGTCTCCATTAAATTGCTCTTCCATATCCTTTGCGGTCTCTGACCAAATTACTATGGCATCGGCAAACCGCAAAGTTTAACTTCAATCCCCTCTCCAAATTTCTCCATGCATTCCTTCACTGTTTGCTCAATGTACATATTGAACAACATTGGGGAAAGGCTACAACCCTGTTTTACTCCTTTCCCAACCTCTGCGTCCCTTTCATGCCCTTCGACCCTAATAACCGCTGTTTGGTTTTTGTATAAGTTGAATATAACTCTTCGCTCCCTATATTTTCCCCCCTGTTACCTCCAGAATTTCAAAGAGTTATCGAGTCGACATTGTCAAAAGCTTTCTCCAAATCTACAAATATTAAAAACGTAGTTTTGCTTTTCCTTAGCCCATCTTCTAAGATAAGACGTAATGTATTGCTTCCCGCGTTCCCACATTTCTCCTAAATCCAAGATGATCTTCCGCAAGGTTGCATTCCACAAGTTTTTGCATTCGTCTGTAAATAATTCGTACTAGTATTTTGCCAACTATGACTTGTTTTCTTTGGAATTGGAATTAAAATACTTTTCTTGAAGTCGGAGGGTATTTCCCCTGTCTCATACCAGGTGGAACAATTTTTTCATGACTGGCTCTCCTAACGATATCATCTATTCCAGTGGCCTTGTTTCAACTCAAAGCTTTCAGCGCTCTGTCAAATTCTTTTCGCAGTATAGTATCTCCTATCTCCTCTTCCTCCATTTCGTCTTCCATTTCTAGAATACTACCTTGAAGTTCATTTCCTTTGTACGGACCCTCTATATATTCCTTACACATTTCAGCTTTTCTCTCTTTGTTTAGTACTGGTTTTCCGTCTGAGTTCTTGATATTCATACAGCTGCTTTTCTTGTCTCCAAATAGTCGGCCGCGGTGGCCGAGGGGAATGAGGCACGTCAGTCACGGTCTTCACGGCCACTACGGTCGGGGGTTCGAATCCCCCCTCGGGCATGGATATTTGTGCCGTCCTTAGTGTTAGCTAGCTCTTAAGTAGTTGGTAAGATTAGGGACTGATGACCCCGTAGTTAAGTCCCATAAGCTATACAAACAGTTTTTTTGGTCTCCAAATATCTCTGTTATTTTCCTGTTGGCGGTATCTATCTTTATCCTGGTTATATGATTATAATATTAAGTGTCAAGGATAGACAGCTTTTACTCAACTGACACGTTCCACATCATTGCGAAATGTCGTATTTATGATCTATGGAGCAAGTATTAATCTAATGTAATCTAATCTAAGCTGCACTGTGATAGGCAGCAGGATAGGGGGACCTTTTCCTCCCATGGACATGTGGAGCTATAATATGACACCAGTGACTTTGAATTGTACCAGAAAGTTCTTTCCACACTTCCATACAACAACTTCCCATCTTTGTGATCGACGTGTGTTTATTTTTATATCTTTATTACCGTCAATTACCACAAATTTTCTCGTCTTTTTGAGGACCGGTTTCGATCAATTATGACCATTTACGAGGCTATAGCAAATCAGAACCAGAAGGGCACATTTAGTAATACACCTCCTTACAAAACATAAATAATGCTTTACAGTCATCAATACATAAAAACGTGTTTAAAAATATTACACAGCATACCTATTGTTACATGCCATAAGATACTCTTACATTGTGACGATATCATTATGGTTATATTACTTTAAGGAATGTAACAATTCGTTTTATGTATTAATGTCTGTAATCGATTGCCGCAGTGGAGTGACCGAGCGCATTGAGGCTGTATGCTCCGATATGCGAGGCCGTTCCCCGACGAAGGTTCGAATCTCCCCACGGGTATGGCTGTTTGTGCTGTCTTTAGTATAAGTTAGTTCATAAGTACTTTGTAAGTTAGGGACTGATGACCCCGCAGTTAAGTCCCGTAAGCTTAACATTTAACATTTTGTAATATATTTTTTATGTTTACATTGCAGTATTTTACTAAATGTGCCCTTCTGACATGCTATAGACGCGAAAATGGTCATACTGACCAAAACCGGTCGTCCAAACGACGAGAAAATTTGTGATCATTGACGGAAATCTTTATCTATATAAAAGTGAAAGGACACTCATTCAGACACTCAATTACTCACTGACTAAATACTAAATCTCGAAAACAACTCCTATAACGTTGAAAGTTGGCAGGAATATAGGTAGAAGACGTCAGCTAAGAAAGGACTTTGCGATAGGGCTGATAGTTCAGGAGATATGACGTCATAAAGAATGAAAAATTCTCCGTCTTGCGGCACGTGATGTGTGACTTTATCAGTCCATTATCTGAGAAGCAGAGCACTTAGCGACTTGCAACCAACTTTAACCCTGGATTGCTACACTTATTTTCATAGACGGGTCTGCTACACTGATGTACAGGTGTACCCCAAATAAAAACGGATTTTTAAAACGATTAAAAATAAATTTTATTTCAAAGTAATACATTAACATTTAAATCACACTTAAGAAAAAAAAAAAAAAAAAAAAAAAAAAAAAAAAAAAAAAAAAAAAAAAAGCCCAGAAAGAAACATTTAATAGAAGCATTGGGGTACAGGCGTAGCCCTTGTAGCATTCCAGGGTTAATCATAATGTCAAACCTTTAGGAAACTTTTACTCGGTGACTACCTCAGCAAAATGATGAAAGGAAAAAAGTTTGTCACTTACTACTTTTACGGCGGTCATGCCGTAAAATTACAGCATTTGGTATGACGTTACAATTTATTTCTCGTACACTATTAATTGTATTCGCGAGAAATGTTACAGACAGTATATTCACATACCACTTAACGTAAGTTCGAAATTTTATCGTAGTACGACACTCAATTCACGAGGTATGAAGTTATAAACAATGAGATGCAAGAAAAACTGCTGCATCATGCGACAATATTGCACATTTCCTCCTAAACCACTGGACCGATTTCAACCAAATTTAATTCACTTATTCCTTAGCGTGAGGTATCAGTTCCTGCAGGGTTAAGAACGACATATGACACATTATTCAGAAGATATGTCGTCATAAACAATAGGAATCGCAAAAAATGCCACATAATGGGACGTCACTTAATTCATAGACTGTATGAGAGTGAGGTACTTAGCGACTTGCAACGAACTTTAAACATAATTTCAATTGTTTATTTTTTTTCACTGCTATGATGAAAGGAAAAACGTTTCTGGTTATTGCTTTCTCGCTGTTCATGGACTAAAACTACAGCATTCGTTATGACGTTATCAACCAAGGCTGGAATATATATATATATATATGCGGTAGGTCAACACAAGAAATGTTACATTTTCTGCGGAGCTATGAACATAGTTTATTGTATCATTTTCCAAAGAGTTACAGCGCAAAGATATAATTTTTAAAATGGAAATTCGCGAGAAACTGAAAGAGGTTTTTTCAATAGGATATAAATATCATTAGTCTGGTTGCGATAAAATTTTGCATGTTTGGCGTTCAAAGCAAGAGTAACGTACTTATGAATTAAAAATTTGGAAAAGTTTCTCGGAAAATTCGAAAATACAGAAAATATAGAAAGAGATTTTTCTATGAAATATCAATACCATTCATCTGATTGGAATAAAATTTTGTACATTCGACGTTCAAAGCGAGTGGAAGGTTTGAGTGAAGTAAAAGTTTGGAATAGTTGGCCAGAAAATAGGAAAATTAGTGAAAAACAGAAAGAGCTCTTTTCTTTGGGATATCAATATCATTCGTACGATTGCGATAAAATTTTTAACATTTGACGTTCAAAGCAAATGCCTTTATAAAGTTACTGGGTCTAAAATACGTATGATTCAAATTAGTATGGTTTATATTAAGAGGTAAGTGATACGAAGTTCACGGGGTCATCTAGTAACTAAGTAAATATCCGGGGCTCTGCAATCCTGGGCCTGAACAGGAGAGAGAGATTGGACTCATGGTTGGTTTGCTGACAGGCCATGGGAATTTCAAAAAACACCTACATACAATGGGAATAACAGAAGAGGACCGTAAATGTAGGATCTGTGATGACGGTGATGAAACTGCATCACATCTAATCTTCGAATGCATTGCATTGGAGAGTAAAAGGCACAGAACATTTGGGACAACCAGACCCGAAGAAATTAATAAAGAACTGGTAAAGGGACTCCTTGCACTGTTCAAGGGCACCGCACAATAAACTTAGGTTCGGTGCGGGCAGTGGCGGGTTGGACCAAGATTGTTTTGGCTTCCATGGAAAAATCAAATGAAATCAAATCAAATATCCGGGAAACGTCGGGTTTTCAGCTAGTAAAGATATAATAATGTGTGTGTTTAGTTTCTGACGAGCTATCCACTACGTCATCTTACCACTAAATCTGAAAGTTGTGATATGGGGAGCTTACCCAGTTAGTAACTACCACTAACTGCCGAACTCAGAGTCCTCGTGAGGTGGAAATGGGTAGTGCGGACCCGTGGCATTCAGACCCCTGCCGCTTATCTGCCGTAACGAGACGGCGCCGAGCGGCGGCTATCGCGATCGGATCTGCCGGCACAGCGGACAGCGGACGCAAATGAGCTCGCGGCGGTCACGTGACCGCTCTAACGAGCCCGCCTCTAATTAAGACGCGCGCCGGCCGGCAAAAGCCCGCGGACCGCTAGGGCACAGCGGCAGCAGCAGCAGCAGCAGACGGCCAATTACAGGGGCCAGCGGTCGACACCGCTACAAGACAAGACCGCACAACAGGCCGCGACACGCTAGCTGACTGGCTGGCGGCCACGCGGCGGTGGGCTGTGCCTCAGCGGCCAGCCACTCAGCTAGCGTTCGAGGCCTCTAGATGTGACGCGGCGCGGCCTGTTGTGCGGTCTTGTCTTCTAGGCGGTGTCACTTCAGGCATGACGCGCTGTCTTCAGGACAGTTCTGGCGCGTCCTATGAGTTCACTGGTTCAATGAGCCCCCAGAAAAAAGCACGCCGTGAATAGCATTAAATAAAGAAAATTATAAAAAAGTGTATTTAAACTACCATTCTTCGTTTCGTTCTTGTATCAAATCATTTTACATGCACATTCAAATTTTTTTTATCGCAAGAGAAACGTTTTACCTCACGGAAACAGCACGTTTACGAGTCGTAGCGCGATAGCTTAATATGGTCGGCAATAGCTGCAGCATTGCAATGCGCATGCGCGGCTGCAGGGAACATTATCGTTGGAGCTACTAGAGACACCAGCTCCTGGCTACTCAAGCTTTGGCAGTTACCCATGAATGGTCCCAAAGCAAGACAATGGAACTAAAGCGCACATCGCCTTGCACATTTGCAAATTCTCCATGAAGGCAATATCCGCATTTGCTCTGGACGCATTGAAGATTAATCAAAAACTCGTCGAATTTGGTAAACTATCTTATAACTGTAAATTAGAGATGCATCAACTGTAAAAGTCTTCCAAACATCCGACGATGGATAATAATGACGTCACTACTCTCCATTAGACTTGCGCATAGTAGTTCGCGATCGGGAGCGCTCACTTTACTTCGCGGCAGAGCCGCGAACTAGTTCGCTCTTTTAGTTCGTCCGCTCCCAGTGACGGCTGAGCGACATGGTCTGCGCGTGCAGGTGGAGGGAGAAGTTCCCCCACCTAGCTGCTTCATGCGCTTGCTGCTTGAGCCGCTAACGATATCACGCAAACCAAAAGAAACAGTTTGTGGATAATTTCTCGCGTTTAAGTTTAGAGTTATCTCTGTATCTTGGCATTATGGAATTTATTAGTCAGATGTTGCGGAGTGCATAACACTTCGAAACAGAAATTTTGTAGCACTGAACTATGTAATCTAGCAGGCAGACGCTCACTTCGAAATGACTCATGAGCATAAGGCAAATACGTGATTTTTAATTTTGCTACGCGCCCTCTCGCTATTGTCCGTCAGTCTTTGGAAAAGAATCCAACGAACTAAGAAGCGAGATACGTTTGGCGTAATAGTTCGCGACCGATCGCATAAATTTTAGTTCGCGACCGATCGCATATTTTAGTTCGTCTGCTCTTTTTAGTTCGTCCGCTCTTTTTGGCTTTTGCTACCGCTACTAAAAGAGCTCTTTTTTATGACAGCTTTTTTATATAATGAATCAGTGTTGCCAAAGCGTGTGCTATTACCAGTATTTTTGGGCAATTTGACATCAAATACTTAGGCAAATAAACCAGTTATTTACGCCGTTCCCCGCTATCTTCGGAAAAGGAGCGAACGAACTAAGAGGCGAGGGATCCGCGAACTAGTCGCGTATTTTGCCTGTGGCAGCGCTCTTCCAAACTAGTTCGTTCGCGAACTACACAAGACTACTCTCTATTTAACAAGAATAGCCATATGGCTAGTGACATCACACTGTGCTGTCAAAGGTAGTGGGTTTGAGACCAACTACAAATGTTTTTTTATAAATCCCAATCTTCTTTTTAACAGATACGGGAACAAAATTGATTTTTGTATTATTACTTGCCACATATCTCGGACGTTTTAACAAACATGTCGTGATTCCGAGGGTAAATGACATTTACACTCTTCGTTGTAACAAATATGTAACTATTTGAAAAGATGTGGGGGGGGGGGAGTAGCCTTTGTGCATGCATAACGTTAGGAGAGGGTGCTGCTTACAGTCTTACAGTCATATGACCCGAAGGTAGCTTGTCTCTTCATCGTTTTTAATTTAGTTGCAGTCACTTAAGAGTGTAATCAGTTACTTACTGTGTTTTAGTGTTAATGTGCATATTCGTATATTCTTGATGTTTATTATCAAAGTAAAATAAACAACTTTCAGAATATTTTAGAAACAAATTACTCACATTTAAACTTGGAAGAGAAGTGTAAAATAAAGAAGCTTGGCAGGCTAAGCAAGTGCAAAAAAGCCAAGGAAAGACATTCTGCACATCTTGTAAGGAAACCGGAACACTTTCCCCTGGCGCCACTTACAGAGGTCCGCCAGATTATGTCTTTGAACGCCCGAGGACCCGGAGAGAGGGGGGGGGGGGGAGTGGGGCAGGGCCATTATCAAAATATGAGGCACTCAAAGAAGTGAATCCCCAGTCATCTGAAGTACCAGCTGCCACTGGCTGTGACTCATCGGCAAGCCAGTCAGTGTGACTTTGCGCGGCCTGTTGTGAGGCCTTGTCTTGTAGGCGGTGTTATTCAGGCGTGACGGGGTGCAGGGCGCGCTCTGTTCAGGTCACGGTTGGGCAGTTGGTCGCCCAAGAGCCGGATCCTGATCCTGCTGCAGGAATTTGTGGAGCCCCGGAGGATTAGCCGCGCGTACTGGAGCGCCATGTTGCGGTGCGCGCGGTCGTCCGCCGTAGGGGGGGAATCACCCCTCGGGCATGAATGTTTGTGTTGTCCTTAGTTTCGTTTACCAAATGTTCAAATGTTTGTATAGTCTATGGGATTTAACTACGGGGTCATCAGTCCCTAAACTTACAAACTACTTATGAGCTGAAACTTCCTGGCAGATTAAAATTGTGTGCCGGAACCGGGACTCGAACCTGGGACCTTCGCCTTTCGCGGGCAAGCGCACTACCGACTGTGCTATCCTGACACGACTCACGATGCCGCCTCACAACTTTACTTCCGCCAGTACCTCACCTCCTACTTTCCAAACTTCACAGAAGCTCTCCTTCGACCATGCAAGATTAGCACTCCTGGAAGGAAGGATATGGCGGAGACATGGCTTAGCCACAGCCTAAGGGATGTATCCAGGATGAAACTTTCACTCTGCAGCGCAGTGTGCTCTGATATGAAACTTCCTGGCAGATTAAAATTACTTACGAATTAGGACGGCACAAATATCCATGTCCGAGGGGGGATTCGAACCCCCGACCGTAGTGGCCGTACAGACCGTGACTGAAGCGCCTGGGTCCCCTCGGCCACAGCGGCCGGCTTTTGTTTACTTATGGTTAAGTAGTTTGTAAGCTAGGTACTAATAACTGAGCTGCAGAATTACAAACATTTGAACATTTTTTAATTTGTATATTCAATTAGCGATTGACGCTTCATAATGACAAGTGTGTGGTCATCCGTATGGACACTAAAAGAAATCCGTTAGACTTCAGTTACCCCATAAATCAGTCAAACCTACAGGCCGTCAATACACCTGGGAGAAACAATTACGAAAAATTTAAATTGGAAAGGACACATTGAAGACATCGTAGGGAAGGCAAACCAAAGACTACATTTCATTGGCAAAAAACTTAGAATATGCAACGGTGCTACTAAAGGAACTGCCTACGCTAAATTTGTGCGTCCTATTTTGGAGTATAGTTGCACATTGTGTGGTGCACAACAGGTGTGACTGATAGACGATTTAGAGAAAGTTCAGACGAGAACAGGTCGTTTCGTATTATTGCCATGTAGGGCATTCATTGTCATGAAAATGATGCATGAAGAATCAGTCAAATCTTAAGGTCGTAAATTCTACGAATACATAGGAGTTACAATTATGAACAACTTAGACTGGAATATTGTGGGAAAGGCGAACCACAGGTTACGGTTCATTCGCAGAACGCTTCGAAGATGCATAAAAGCCATGATAAATTAAATATATATATATATATATATATATATATATATATATATATATATATATATATATATATATATATATATAATGTGTGTGTTTGTTAAATGTAAGCAATATTTCTAGGGAGGTGGTCGAAGCATTTAATTCTGTGATATTCAAATGTATAAAATTTTGGAAGGGAAACTGTATTTTAAAGATGAGGCGTTAGGACGCGCGAAAGAATACAATTTTGGGAGCAGGTAGAGCACGCTTTCAACGCTTGCGATGGGACAGGTAACTTGGACGTGGTGGTGACAGGTTGTGATTGAGCAGTCTCACCCCGCGTTACGAACTTGTGACTTGAAGGGATAGGTATATGTGGACTTTCACTGCAGAACAGAAGGTTCGTTCAAAGAGCTGCAGGGCTGCTACCGCGCATGCGCAGTACGGAAAGTCGAGTTCGAAGAGCACCCGGCACCGAATCCTGCAGCATGATGCAGCCTACCGGCTGTTCAAGGAATCTCTCGGATGCAGCGTTTTGCAGCTTCCTGGCTGCAAGAGCAGCAGGGAAAATTTTCCTCCTGCAGTCTGACAGGCGTTATCGGTACCGCGCATGCGCGGTAGTGCCTGCTTCGCTGCTGCAGGAAGCTGCAGCCCTGCAGCTCTCTGTACGAACCTACAGTCTCTGGTTGAAAAGTGGTAAACTATGGACGGTAGTAGGGCTGTGGAACTGCGATGATTCAGCAATAGTGTACTCGGGTGATGACAAACTGTGTTTGATAACAAATACTGTAATTAATGTCAGATTAATTTGGTACTGCAATGTTCGATGGACATCATTAATTTACGAGTGATAATTTGGAATTTTTACTCTCGAGTGCGTGTCATACTTATTGCGCCTTTCATGAATAATAGTTGGAGAAATATTCAGTTATTTACCGATGTATAAAGTAGGACCACCTCAGCATTTTCATGTCCAAAAAGAGCAATAAACTCGATTTATGAAAAATGACTTCGTACGTTCATATCTTTTGAACAGTATCTTAGAATCCATTTTGCTCGTTATTCAGAGCTGTAATTTGAGTTTGTTTAAATATATTTTTGGCGTCATCATCTGCAGATTGATAGACTGGTTAAACTGCAGATTAATTATTGATCTTATTTAAACAGTTTGGGTAACTGTTTAGGGCACAGAAGCTGACATACATAACTTACCCCTATAAACACAGACAACGATCCATAAACCTTTTACCACCCTTGTTATGTATCGCCCAAATCTTATTGGCGAGTAGCGATAGGAAGGTCGCAGGACCTCCTGTGATGTCAGTGGCGCGCATGTTAGGAGTACCGCAGTGAGGCCTGGACCAACACCAACTAAGAGTCAAGGCCTCACTACAGCCCGTACAACGTCACACTGAACAGGCCGTAGCTGGCCGCTAAGAGGTAGTGGGCGTGCCCCAGCAGACAGCCATTCAATTGGCGGCTGCGACCTGGTCGGTTTGACGTAGCACGGGCTGCTGTGAGGCCTTGTCTCTAAGTGGTGTTGCCTGGACTCGCCGCTGCCATAAGTATAAACAGGTCGAGCTGTCAGTGCTAACTAGTCTTGTGTAGTTCGCGAACAAACTAGTTCGGAAGAGCGCTCGCACAGGCGAACTACGCGAACTAGTTCCCAGATCCCTCGCCTCTACACGTCCGCTCCTTTTCCGAAGACTGACGGGTAACAGCGAGAGGACGTGAGAGTGCGCAGAATCGTGTGATTACCTTTTGCCAGTTGCCGTAATTTCCAGCTGAGATGCAGCTCGGCTGTAGTTTTAGTAGCGGTAGCAAAAGCCAAAACGAGCGGACGAAGTAAAAAAGAGCGACCTACTTCGCGGCCGAGCTGCGAACTAAAAGGAGAGTTACCGGTCGCGAACTAAAATATGTGCGATAGGTCGCGAAATAAAATATGCGCGATAGGTCGCGAACTAAAATATATGCGATAGGTCATGAACAGAATTAAATATCACATGTATATCTTCTGCTGATGACAGCCATTTCGAGGCTAGCGTCTGCCTGCTAGATTACAGTGCTACAAAATTTCTGCTTTGACGTATTCTGCACTCTGCAATATCTGACTAATAAATTCCATAATGTCAAGATATAGAGATAACTCTAAACTCGAACGCAAGAAATTATCCACAAACTGTTTCGTTTGGTTTGCGTGATATCGTTAGCGCCGCGGTGGAGTAGCCGAGTGGTCTAAGGCGTCTCGCTGCGGAGCGCGCGTTTGCTCGCCGTGGAGTTTCGAGTCCTCCCTGGGACATGTTCAAAATGTTTGTAGAGTCTATGGGACTTAACTACGGGGTCATCAGTCCCTAAACTTACAAACTACTTATGAACTACTTACGAACTAGGACGGCACAAATATCCATGCCCGAGGGGGGATTCGAACCCCCGACCGTAGTGGCCGTGCAGACCGTGACTGAAGCGCCTCAGACTCCTCGGCCACCGCGGCCGGGGTGTGTGTGTTTGTCCTTAGGTTAGTTTACCTAGGTTTAAGTAGTTTGTAAGCTACGGACTGATGACCACGCAGTTTGGTCCGATAGATTTAAAGACATTTGAACATTTGAATTTTTGATATCGTTAGCGGCTCAAGCAGCAAGCGCATGAAGCAGCTTGGTGGGGGAACTTATCCCTCCACCTGCATGCTCAGACCACGCCGCTCACCCGTCACTGGGAGCGGACGAACTAAAAGAACGAACTAGTTCGCGGCAGAGCCGTGAACTAAAGAGAGCGCTCCTGATCGCGAACTACTATGCGCAAGTCTAGTGCTAACCCCTTGAGTTGGTCAAGAGGCCGGCATCGGTTTCCGGCGTGTTACGAGTCAACGGGGCGTTATACGACCAAAAGTAATTGATTGGAGCATATTTCATGGTATAGGTTAGGCCCACTAAAGGAAAAAATATATAATTAATGTTGTGCAACACTGCAAGAATACGAGGTAATGCCACTGATGCGTATGAGAGAAAGGAAACGAGATATGAATCTGCTTACGCCGGCATTCACCACGGGGAAGCCGTACGTCGTTCTCGCGGCCTGTGGGGACCAGTCGTAGCCGGGACGATAGTCAACCGACGCGAATGACAAGCCAGCGTTATTTAACTGCCAGTTATGCGCTCGCGATGATGCGTAATTGGCCGTCGCCGCTGAAACAGATTGCCCACGTTTACGAGCGCCGATGTGCTGCACTACACGACCTGCAAGGCTGATGGATAACAGTCGCAGGGCAAAAATCCCACTGATTTAATAGCCCATCGTACGGAGGGGGCACTAACTCTGTTCATGAGAAAGCAACGCGCAGCGCAGCGATCATGAGTCACCTGCGGTGGTCGCAGATTAACAGCTAGTTAGTTAAACGTACGGTTGCAGCTGTTTTCAAGTGCTCGTAAGATTACTGTGTTACGCAGCACGCAATCATCGTGTAATAATTAAATACGCAACGAGGAAAATTAAATTTATGTCTCAATATATCATTTCACGGCAGATGTAGTTACTTCAGGCATGGAGTATAATACAACTAGTCTTGTGTAACGTTACCTACATCGCCGAAACGTGTTAGCAATATCCGAATATGTACGGTGGGAGGAAACTAACTCACTACATTGAATTTGGAATAGCTCCTGATGTAATGTTTATAATCAAAACAGCAACCAGCCTCAAGTATGGTGGAAATGCGTATTTTATTCAACCATGATCGGTTTCTGATTTATACAAATCCATCTTCAGGCGGTTTTTTTGCCGGCCGCGGTGGCCGCGGGGAGTGAGGCGCTTCAGTCACGGTCTGCACGGCCACTACGGTTGGGGATTCGAATCCCCCCTCGGGCATGGATATTTGTGTCGTTCTTAGCCTTAGTTAGTTCATAAGTAGTTTGTACGTTTAGGGACTAATGACCCCGTAGTTAAGTCCCACAGACTTTAGAAACATTTGAACGGATGGTTTTTCATGCTTTTGAGCATGGGCATTGTATCGGTTCTAGTATCGTAGCCCTAGGATAGACAAAAATATTTCGTTTACTATTTGCAGAAATTTAATAAGTTTCTTTATTTTTGTCTTTATCAACATATTTATAGAAGAGATTTAAAATAAATGAAATGTGGCAAAAACTTGACATGTTGTGTCAGATTTTTCTGAAATCAATTTTTTCTGTGTCTTTCTTGTGTACTTTACACTTTTTTAAATGTGAAATGTTAATATGTGCCGGCCGCTGTGGCGGAGGGGACTGAGGCGCTCCAGTCACGGTCAGCACGGCCACTACGGTCGGGGGTTCGAATCCCCCCTCGGGCATGGATATTTGTGCCGTCCTAGTTCGTAAGTAGTTCATAAGTAGTTTGTAAGTTTAGGGACTCATGACCCCGTAGTTAACTCCCATAAGCTTAACAAACGTTTGTTAATATGTAGATTGCAGTGACAGTTACCTTGTTTTGTATTATGTAGTCTGCCATTTTGTCCAATATTTTTTCTTTTTCTTTCAGATCTTCTGAACGAGAGATGTCACAAAGAGTAAGTATTCAGGTCAGAGCAAAAATCGCGTGGAAAACATGACGGTGGTGGATGGTTAACATGGAGAAAAAATGGTGGGTGGTCAACATAGATAACGTGTTGTTTTGGATGCAAAGGGAATTCAAAATTGCCATAGGAAGTTAATGACGACCGGCAGTGTTGTGGATACAGAAACATCAGGTCAGCCCTCAACCGCTGTAACAGAGAGGTTGTCGCAGTGAGGAAGTTCTTCTAGTGAAGTCCTGAAAAATCAACGAGAATAAGTACAAGAGAAGGCTGTATGACACGTTATTCTCTGCTCGAAATTCTCCACAAACAGTTAAATTACAGACAATAGAGCCAACATTGTGTCCTGGCGTTGTATCTTGATGATTGTGGAAAAAGTACAAATGTTTGTTAAGGATCATCAGTTCCTAAACTAACAAACTACTTATAAACTACCTTATACTAAATACAACAGAAACATCCAAGCCCAAGGGGGGATTCGAACCACCGACGGGGAATGGCCTCGTGCATCGGAGCATAGCGCCTGAATGTACTCGGCCACCCCATAGCGGTGCTGATTGTGATAGGCGTTAAAAATGTTCAAATGTTTGTAAAACTATGGGGACCCTACTGTGGTGGTCAAAACTCCCTTGACTTAGAAACTATTTAAACTAACTTTTGCTAAGGACGAAACACACACACACACACACACACACATGCTCGATGGAGTACTCTAACCTCTGACGGGGAGCAAACGCGCACTCCGCAGCAAGGTGCCATAGAGAGCACGACCATTTCCGTTCAGCGTGATAGGCGTCTTACTGCCTCCTACTTACATTTCGCGTAATGATCACAAAGACAAGATAAGAGAAATTAGGGTTCATTCGGAGCCGCGGCGGAGCGGCCGAGCGCATTGAGGGGCTATGCTACGATGCGCGAGGCCGTTCCCCGTCGGGGGTTCGAACCCCCCCTCGGGCATGGATGTCAGTGCTGTTCATAAGTAGTTTGTTACTTTAGGGACTGATAATCCCGCAGTTAGGTCCCATAAGCTTTACAAACATTTGAACATTTGAGCTCGTACGGAGGCATATAGGCATTCTTTTTTACCCAGTTCTATTTTGGAGTGGAATGGGAAAGAAAATGTCTAGTTGTGGTACAGTGTACCGCCCACCAAGCACCTTACGGTGGATTGCGGAGTGTGTATGTAGAAGTAGTGAGGAACACTAACCACTACTTTTAGTTCTCCTCTCTCGAGCTGGTATTTCATTACTGTTTTGTGCGGACACACACACACACACACACACACACACAGACAGAGAGAGAGAGAGAGAGAGAGAGAGGTAGGTTGGAGGGACAGCCGTTGAGAGAGCGGCGGCCCCGTGTAATTGGCCGGCGACAGCTTGATTGCAGCGCAGCGGCCTCGCAATTACCCGCCCTCGCGCTGCCGCTCATCCCATCCTCCTCGGCTTCTCCCGGATACTTTGGCGGCGCTGCGAACTGCTTTGGTCTCGCCGAGAACGAGAACGGTCTAAGGCGCCTCGCTGCGGAGCGCGCGGTTGCTCGCCGTCGGGGCATTGTGTGTGTGTGTGTGTGTGTGTGTGTGCTGTCTTTAGGTTAGTTTACCTTAGTTGAAGTACCTGGAACCTACGGACTGATGACACGCAGTTTGGTCCGATAGATTTACAAACACTTCAACATTTAGAACGAGAACCACAGTATGGCCGGCCGCGGTGGCCGAAGGGACTGAGGCGCTCCAGTCACGGTCTGCGCGGCCACAACGGTCGGGGGTTCGAATCCACTCTCGAACATGGATATTTGTGCCGTCCTTAGTCTTAGCTACTTCATAAGTAGTTTTTAAGTTTAGGGATTGGTGACCCCGTAGTTAAGTCCCATAAGTTCTACAAACATTTGAACATTTGAACCACAGTATGTGCAGCCAACTCCCCGCAGGGTGCTGCACCCCACTTGTTCTGACAAGGAGAGGACGCCTACTCGTCATCGCCGAATTTGTCTATTTTATGGTACATAAAGAGCGTGGTGAGATACGAAAGTACACCAACTGCGAACTCCAGAAGGCCAAGAGTTTACGAAATAAAAAGGAAGTTTGATACGGATCTATTACCACCTTATCAGCTACCACAGAAAGACTGTTCGACACGTTGACAGCTGAAAATGGGGAACTTAAACTCACCAACATCTTAATGAAATCTAAAGCTTTATTTATAAGCAATATACTCAAGCTCTGGAAGACAACAACTTATTAGATGAAATAGTACCTACAGATGTCACCCCACCTATACATATCCAACATGTACCCATACGATTTTATCATTTTCAGCAATTCATAGTTGAAGTTACACTACTGGCCATTAAAATTTGGGTGCACAGATCCTGAGAAATCAGTATCCGGAACAACCACCTCTGGCCGTAATAACGAGCTTGATACACCTGGGCAATGAGTCATACAGAGCTAGAATGGCATGTAAAGGTACAGATGCCCATGCAGCTTCAACACGATACCACAGTTCATCAAGAGTAGTGACTGTTGTATTGTGACGAGCTAGTTGCTCGGCCACCATTGACCAGACGTTTTCAATTTGTGAGAGATCTGGAGAATGTGCTGGCCAGGGCAGTAGTCGAACATTTTACGTATCCAGAAAGACCCGTACAGGACCTGCAACATGCGCTCGTGATTATCCTGCTGAAATGTAGCATTTCACAGGGATCGAATGAAGAGTAAACCCACGGGGCGAAACATCTCTGAAATGTAACCGCCACTGTTCATAGTGCCGTCGATGCGAACAAGAGGTGACCGAGACGTGTAACCAATGACACCCCATACCATCACGCCGGGTGATAAGCCAGTATGGCGATGACGAATATACGCTTCCAACGTGTGTTCAGCGCGATGTCGCCAAACACGGATGCGACCTTCATGATGCTGTAAACACAACCTGTATTTATCCGAAAAAAATGACCTTTTGCCATTCGTGCACCCAGGTTCGTCGTTGCGTACACCATGGCAGGCGCTCCTATCTGTGTTGCAGCGTCAAGGGTAACCGCAGCCATGGTCTCCGAGCTGATTGTCCATGCTGCTGCAAACGGTGTCGAACTGTTCGTCCAGATGGTTGATGTCTTGCAAACGTCCCCATCTGTTCACTCACGGATCGAGACGTGGCTGCACGATCCGTAACAGGCATGTGGATAAGATGCCTGTCATCTCAACTGCTAGTGATACGAGGCCGTTGGGATCCTCCACGAAGTTCCGTATTGCCCTCTGAACCCACCGATTTCATATTCTGCTAACAGTCATTGGATCGCGACCAACGCGAGCAGCAACGTCGCGATACGAAAACCGCAATCGCGATAGGCTACTACCCGACATCAAAGTCAGAAACGTGATGGTGTGCATTTCTCCTCCTTACACGAGGCATCACAACAACGTTTTACCAGGCAACGCCGGTCAACCGCTGTTTTTGTATGAGAAATCGGTTGGAAACTTTCCTCATGTCAGCACGTTGTAGGTGTCGCCACCGGCGGCAACCTTGTGTGAATGCTCTGAAAAGCTGATCATTTGCATGTCACAGCATCTTCTTCCTGTCGGTTAAATTTCGCGTCTGTAGCACGTCATCTTCGTGTATAGGAATTTTAATGGCCAGGAGTGTAGTTACCTTTCCATAACAATCAGAGTGCAAAAGACAGCTATAGTGAAAAACATGTACGAATAATTGATGAAGACAGGACATAGAAACGTCGTTGAACAGAAATATCCTGATTACAAGTTGAAGAAAATTTGGAAAAATATCATTAGCCGTTGTCTACCAACCAACGTCAGAGCTACGTAGTACAAGGACGTCAATAGGAAAATAGCCACCAACTCTAAGTTACAATGCATTCATCTTACAGATTCATCGAACTGTTCCACTTGCAGTTTAGTTGACACTGAAGAGCATCGATTGGTGTATGATGATGTATACGAAATATGGCAAATCATTAGGCAAATTTTAACCAAAGTAACCCGAACAGCTCTACATGCCATAACACCTGCAGATCTAAATCCGAGTGAGTTCTTCACCCAGCCATGCTGTCAACTGGATTAAAGGACAAGCAGGACATTATGACGGAAGGTGTCAAAATGAAGGAAGACATCCAGCTGTATCTCAACGTACAACACCAAAACCTTTTGAAGAGAAGAAATTACAAGAACCTCTTCGCTAAATTTTCACGACACAATGTTTCAATGACGTCTCGATAAGACAACTCACTGTATGCACTGATTTACGTGAATAATCTACATTTAGTATAGATATATTCCATTCAACTTTAAAACTGAAATTTTCTATCATCAAGTTGCAGAAGAGCATGTTTCCTTTTCATAACAATATGAAGGACATCGGTGTGTACTAAATACTAGCAAAAATTGTGGAAATGGTATAAAGTAATTGCACATCTTGAATACATAAATAGTAATATATATATATATATATATATATATATATATATATATTGCTCCTTTGCAATGCATATACCTCATATTGTTCCCGTAGGGATCGTGAGGACAAGATTAGATTAATTACAGCACGCACAAAGGCAATTGAACAATCATTCTTCCCACGCTCAATATACTTATTGCAGGGTTGAAGAAAAACATTCATAACTATCGGTGTGTTTCGCACGAAGAGCTGCACACTTCTGTAAAAATCATGGTCCTGTAGCGAAATGCAAATCTTTGTGTGTGATATTTTTACTTTTTATTTAGCTGCTGGGCCTCCCAGGTGTTTCAATGCAATGACTGCGCCGCAAAGCAAAAACGTTTGGAAACCGCTAACATATTGTACCAACCATCGGCAATTTAAAGAAAATATGCATAGAGAGGCAAACGTAAGAATTCCCAGACTACTGAACTGATGTTGAAGCAGCCATTTATGAGCCAGAAACACACTTCTTGAAACGGAAGATTTGCCCCAAAACTTAAACCATATGTCATAAGCCAATGAAAATGAGCAGTGTTGACAAGTTTTGTCATTGCACTGTCGTGGTATTTCACATACTGTTGTTATACGTATGAAAATGAATCTTTGAATGTTTATTCGTATTTTATGCACTGCCATACCGTTCGTCCTAGTGTCATGAAACTTTGCACGTGATCTTCAAATATGAGAAGTCACTGTTTTGTACAGTGCATAGCAAACGAAAGGAAAATCACCGTATAGCAAGGATTTATACGGCGCTGGGTAAAGAAAACCCTGCAATAAAGTTAGACTCCTCTTTACTGATCACAATGAAAGTTAACAGAGTTAAATGACTTTTCCAGATGGAGGAGGCAATGGACTGAGGAAATGGAGGACTTCGATAGAGACACGAGGAGGTGATTGAAGAAGAATAGAGAGAGGGCTAGAGGGCAAGGAGATGTACTGAGAGGGGAAAGGGATATTAACACTGACAAGTGGGGGGGGGGGGGGAGAGTAGAATTCTGTGTAATAAATATTCTAGGTTTCATTTTTTAAAATTAAGTTAAAAAATGCAAAGACTGAGTCTTACTGTGATTTACATCACTTTATTTCTTACAAGGCATGACTTTACGGCTCTGAATTATTTTTAATGTTGCTTTCAATATTGTCTGTGATGCGTATTACTAGGTCCACTTTCTCGCTTCGCTGACGGACGTTACTAAAAAGTTCAGGACTACGGGACGTAATATATCTGTATATAAGGAAGGAAGCTTATGTCTCTACGTCCCGTCGACAGCGTGGTCATTCGAGACGGAGCCCATACCCGGATTTTTTGGTACCTATGGGGAAGGAAATTCGTCGTGCCCTATCAAAGGAACCGTCCCGGAATTTGCTTGAAGTGATTGTCGGCAATCAAGGAAAACCTAAATCTGGATGGCAGGAGACGGGTTTGTACCACCCTCCTCCCGAATGCCGGTGTGTACCACTAGGCCACTAGCCGTGGCAATCGCTAACGTAACAACATCAGTGCATGACAAAGTGTGTGTTGTGATTTTTTTTAACTGCAGAGACATTCTTCCAATTGAAATACACGCTTAGACAAGCCTCCCCACATCGTGAAACTATCAGGTCACACTCGAGCTTTGGATTCACTGTAATCGACAATGCTAAAAAATGTTTAAATGTTAGTAAATCTATGGGACTTAACTTTTTTGGTTATTAGTCTCTAGGCTTACAAACACCTTAAAGGAAGTTAAACTAACCTAACACACCCATGCCCGAGGGAGGACTCGAACCTCCGAAGTCGCGCTCCGCAGCAACGCGCCATAGAACGCTCGGCTACTTCACCGCGGCTTGACATTTCTTTATAATGAAACAGAGTGGGCCCCGTCCGATTTGCATCTGTTTCCAACACTGAAAGAACTTGGATAATTATGAAGCAGGGCAAACGAGGCGAGTCTGGGAGTCCGTCAACTAAGTGTTCGTCGGTAGGATGAATATGTTGAGAAATTAATGTGTAGACCTGAAGAATTAAAATGCAATCAGTCTAAAATGTTTGTTTTGTTCAAAAGGCTTTAAAGATGTTTACATAAAAAGATTCGGAAGCATTAGTTTTAAGCATGTCCTTGTGCATGCCGACACATTATCCAATCTCTAACAAACGGTATATTTGCCTTTAATTTCTGGAATGAGGTGCGGTTCGATAGCACCATGGTAGTGCCAGACTATTAATCCTCTATAGGTCGCCCTGAAACTGACTGGGTAAGTCAGTTGGAAGGTCGGAGAGCCGGCCGCGGTGGCCGAGGGGACTGAGGCGCTCCAGTCACGGTCTGCACGGCCACTACGGTCGGGCGTTCGCATACCCCCTCGCGCATGGTTAGTTGTGCCGTCCTTAGTGTTAGCTAGTTCTTAAGTAGTTTGTAAATTTATGGACTGGTGACCCCGTAGTTAAGTCCCATAAGCTATACAAACATTTAAACAGTTGACCATTTGGAAGGTTGGAGAAAGGCTACGGCATACCATCTCCAAACAGGACCATGCCTAGTAAAGCACTGTGGTGTTCAAACCAATCTTCGGATTGTTGATTGCTTTCTTACCTTTATCTGGATTGAGATCTAAAGTTGAGACATAGTAAGTAGATTGTTTCATCTTTCAGGGTCCTTAGCGTCAGTTTGTCTGTAAAAGGTTCCTAAGTGCACAAAGCCAGTAAATAATAATGAAAGAAGAGTAACTGGTTTCTGCTGTTTTAAAAACAAAGTGAATAGCTTTTGAAGCGACAGGCAAAATACTAAATGTATCGGGAGTAGATTCTACTCATGTGATTACTACAAACAGAGCTCCCCTCGGCACGTGGAAAATCGGCGACATTTTTGTAACTGATTAACACTTTGAACTTTGCTGTATTGACTTCTCCCAATTTTAGGTAATTTAACAGCACATAAAACTGACGGCGCATATTCGCCATTGAACGTCGACTTCATTACGTAAAACGAGTCTCCGATAATTAGCAACATGCATCATATTAATTTCGGTGTTAAACGACAGATATTCGATAGATGCACTCATCTCAGTCATTAAAGGTAACCTTTATATCACATTAAAGCAGAGTTCAATCAAGAATGCAAAATTTTAGAGAACTATTTTCCTCCAGTACTGATGAAATTTTCGTCTATAAAACAGTTATTTAAAACGGATCGTCATGTCAGATTAAAATATAAAATATGGCTGTTTCTCTCTATCTTATTCTTACATGAGAAACAGTCATATTTTATCTTCTAATTTGATATGACTATCCATTTCGGTGAGGTATATTTTGACATGTTGACCATGCTCTTTTACTCATTTTACATTTCGACGGAAAACCCTTTATTTTACACATGCTCCTAAGTAAAAATGTTAAACCCTTTCGAAGACGATGATATAAATCATCGAAGCCGGTAAAGAGAAATAAATATATTTTATTGGCGATCATGGCTTAACAACCTTCAAATGTTCATAAATCTAAGGGACTTTAACTGCCTTGGTTATTAGTTCCTAGACAACTTATTAAACTAACCTTGGACAACAAACACACACACACACACACACACACAAACCCGCGCGCGCCCCAGGGAGGACTCGACCCTCCGACGGCGAGCAACATCGCGCTCTGCAGCGAGGCGCGTTAGGCCGCTCGGCTACTCCACCGCGGTCTCAACAACCTGAAGACGGTGTATTTCTATTAATATTATAAACAAAGCGCTCTCCACTGAGCTAACATACCAGGTAACTATATGAAGCGTCACAGTTTAAGAGATTATCTGGTATTATTGTTGTGGTTACAGCATCTCGTTACGGAACGGTATGATACTGCCACTTTCTCCCTGTGGCAACTATGAATTCGATTGACGAGAACGTCGTAAAGCTGTTGTATCTACGGGATCAAGCTCTCCCACAATGGTTGGACGTGTCTGTGATTTCGTAGATACTGCCTCTGGGACGGAATCGACGTTCGAGCCGATTACAGACGATTTCTGTCGCATTGTGGCTGGAGTTTAGCTGCAAATGAGAGTATTCAACAACTTGGGAACTTTTATAGAGACTTGTTTCATTAGTGATCGAGGACTGTGCAGTTGAAACATATTATCACGCTACTGCCTATGAGAGCTAAGACACGGAGACGCTGTATGTCCGCGACTTAACACTGTGACGGCAGAGCTCATCTTTACTAACCATCAGCACATCCGATGGGTCTTGGCTGGTCACAGCCGTACTCACCAACGATTGTCAACATCTGTGCTACCGAACCGTGAATCACAGCTGAACGAATTAAACGGCAATCTTCAAGGGTCCATGTTTCCCCGTGATGTCAGCACTCTAAACTTAGCCGTTTGTGTAGTAGTGTTAATTGCAAATTGTAAACTTTTACGGCCGGAAATTTCAATACTGCTACATTTTTATGGTTATTATGCCGTGGTCTTGTGGATTCGTTAACCCAACGTTTCGTCCTCATTTGCGGAGGATATTCTCAAGGGAGATTGCGGCTCTTTTGAACGTCTGTTATACACCCTGTCTTGTTACTGACTGCAGCCGCATTACTCGTGCTCCAGCCGCGGTGGCCGAGGGGGCTCAGGCGCTTCAGTCACGGTCTGCACGGCCACTACGGTCGGGGGGTTCGAATCCCCCCTCGGGCATGGATATTTGTGCCGTCCTTAGTATTAGCTAGTTCGTAATTAGTTTGTAAGTTTAGGGACAGATGACCCAGTAGTTAAGTCGCATAAGCTTAACAAACATTTGAACGTTACTCGTGCTCGCGTGCAGTAGTGTAACGTCAAATGTTTTGGATAGGCGCGTGGAATTCGACGTTGCCGATTGCCGTTGTCAGTATCGTCCCATGGTAGAAGACTGTTACATTTCTTCTTCAACACCGAAATTCAGATTTCAGTCAGTTTCACATCCTCCTCCATTCTATTGAAATTGTTTGGGTGTTTTACAATTTCTATAGACTCTAACTACATTTCATGAAATTCGTTTGTGGCTGCCGAAACCAGAGTCTTATCAAATTGAATAAGATGATCTCCTGGTTGAAATACATGCTCAGCTGATCTGTCAATGTATCCTCTTTTGCAGTTACTCTTGTGCTCTTCTAATCGTTTTATTACTGTTCTTTTTTATAAAGATGCTGGTGGACAGAGCAAGGAACGTCTGCGAACCGGAACTACTCGACGTGGAATTAAAACACCTAATACTTTAGTTAAGAATGGCTAATCGTCCACAGAGTTAAGGAGAGCGTACAGAACGATGAAAAGTTTCCTGCGAAATCTAGCCCAGAGCGATGAAAAGGTTTCTGTGAAATCTAAAGTCTTCCTGCCCATTATTAAGAACGTCACTGACCACATCGCTATAACTTTGACAAAACGGAATGTTGCCGTAAGATACAAACCTACTCCTGAGATACAGGATCATCTGAAATAGGCAAAGGATCCTCACCAAACGTTGGGAAACCACAAAAAGAATACTCAAAAACCGATTAGAAGAGCACAGGGGTAGCTGTAGAAGGGGAGAGATTGACAGATCAGCTGTTGTTGAACGTGTGTTTCAACCTGGACATCACCATATTCAATTTCAAAAGATTCAGGTTTTGGCAGCCAAAAGCGAATATCACGAAACACTGTACCGAGAGGCTATAGAAATTGTAAAACACCCCAAAAATTTCAATAGGGTGGACGATGGCGAGAAACTGACTTAAATCTGGATTCAGGTGTTGAGGAAGTAAGTCTTCCACCGTGGGACGATACGAACAACGCAAAACGGCAATCGGCAACGGCGAATTGCGCGCGCCTATCCAAAACATTTGACGTCACACCTCTGCGAGCGAGCACGGGTAAACGGAATTTGGTTGCAGTCGGTAACAATCCAGGGTGTGTATGGGACGCTGAAAAGAACCACGATCCCCCTAAAAATTGTCCTCCGCAGATTAGGACGAAGCTTTGGGTTTTATTACCAAATCCACAAGATCCACAGCCCGGAAAATTCTATCGTAGTGTTAACTGCAGGCAATACATTCGATGGTGGCAGTCTCCGTTCAAAAATGCGGAAAGACAAGGAATGTTATAAGGTGTCGAGATGGCAGATGGAAAGAGGGAAGGAAAGAAGGAAGGAAGGAAGGAAGGAAGGAAGGAAGGAAGGAAGACCAGCGTTTAACATCCTGTCGGCAGCGTGGTCATTACAGACGGGACACGTTCGGGGTGTTCGGGTAAGAATATGAAAGGGAATCGGCTGTGTCCTTTTTAAGGAAACACGACGTTATTTACCGGGAGTGATTTAGGCAAGTCACAGGAAACCTAAAATTGGATGGTGGGAGGTGGATTTGAACCACTGACCTCGCGCAAGCACTGATCAAATGCTGTCGACCGGACCCTTGAAAACTCCGGATTTTCCTTGCAATCCAATATCAGTGCATCCGAATGTACCATAAGATTTGATCTGCTGTCCAAACAGGGACTGAGAGTCAAGCATGTTTAAAAATGTTCAAATGTTTGTAAACCTATGGGACAAAACTACGTTGGTCATCAGTCCCTAGTCTTACACTTAAACTAAAACTAACCTAAGGACTACACACACACACACACACACACACACACACACCCATGCCCGAGAGATTCGAAACTCCGATGTGAGAGGTCGCGCGATCCGTAACGTGGCGCCCGAGACCGCTCGGCTACTCCCGCGCGGCTCAGACATATTTCAAACTACGTAAGGTTCTGATCACAGTAGATGTGTTGTTTGTAGAGTCTATGGGACTTAACTACGGGGTCATTAGTCCCTAAACTTACAAACTACTTATGAACTACTTACAACTAAGGACGGCACAAATAGCCGGCCGCGGTGGCCGAGGGGACTGAGGCGCTTCAGTCATGGTCTGCACGGCCGCTACGGTCGGGGGTTCGAGTCCCCTCTCGGGCATGGATATTTGTGTCGTTCTTAGTATTAGCTAGTTCATAAGTAGTTTGTAAGTTTAGGGACTGATGACCCCGTAGTTAAGTCCCATAAGCTTAACAGACATTTGAACATTTTGAACGGCACAAATATCCATGCCCGAGGGGGGATTCGAACCCCCGACCGTAGTGGCCGTGCAGACCGTGACTGGAGCGCCTCAGTCTCCTCGGCCACCGCGGCCGGCTCACAGTAGATCAACAGAAGAAATACATACCTTCATAAGGGAAAAATTTTTACTGTGGAAAAGTAACAGTAGAGAAGTGTAAAAAGAAGAAAAGAAAGAAAGACTTGATTAAACGACTGAAGAATGAAAACGGAAACAGCACAGATTAGGTAAACTACAATAAATGGTCGCTGCGTGAAGAAAAGAAGTGGCTAGTTGCAAAGCGTCATTCCAGCGAATATTGGTTTTAACAAGATATACGCCTTTTTCCCTTTGTGTTTCTTGTTGTAAAGCTACCTTCACAGAACTAGCTTTATTTGAGAGCACTGAAACACGCTGCCTTGGCTCTAGTGCCCTGAGCCAATGCTGTTCCTTCCGGTTATCTGAAGCGTAATTATGCCGGTTGCGGAGATGAAGCAGCGCAAAAGCAATAAAAGGTTTCCGCAATACAGCCTAATTTTCCAGCCCGGAGAAACCGGTAATGGTAGCAAACTATGTAAATAAACTACGCCGGACTCATAAAAAAAATGTGAGGCTGATGGACTAGGAGCTGGCACAGAGGAATTGCCTTTTTTTGCACTTAAGTGAATCGTTTTAAGTCAGGTTCTCGGTAAAAATTAGTCAGTTGCATGTCATTACTTAGAACGAGAAATGTGCAACAAATGGCTCCTGACAGGCTACTGCTAATATTTCATGAGAGGATAAGGACATTTATAAGCTGTTTTTGCGGTGTAGTAGGTTCGAATACGAGTAGGATTTAAGTGCAGAATCTGTTTTTGCAGTTTATAGTGTCGCTGCTTGTTTGACGGTGGCTTCCATGTTTCTATGTCGATGCAATTAATCCATATGTTGCATATTCCGTGTTTCTCTTTCCCTACGACTGGGGAATGGCAGAGCGCTCTATGGCGCCTTGCTGCAGAGCGCACGGTTGCTCCCCGTCGGAGTAGCTTGGCACAGAGGAATTGCCTTTTTTTGGATACTATAAATTAGTTTAAGTAGTGGCTAAGCCTGGGGACTGATAACCTCAGTAGTTTAATCCCATATATTTACAAACATTTGAACATTTTTTCTCTTTCCCTCGGTGTTACTGCTCCTCCAACACTATTCCTACACCTTCTAATTATGTAATAATTTTTCGCCTTGAGTTACCTTTATTTCTCAATTTTTATTCGCTCGATGCATTTCTGCAGCGCAATGGTATCTTTATCTGCTGTCTTACAGATTTATTAGGAGCGTCATGACGTCCGTTTCTTGTGCGAATAAGTGATTTAATGTGTCGAATATTTAATTTGTTGCAGTGTGCGTCGCAATTCTGTTGGTGGTTTCAAGCGTCTCAATAATGTATTTACTTACATATTTCCAAATACGTATTTGTATGACACATAACACAAAATCGAAAGAAACTGTGTCATTTCATGCTTTCAAGCCGGCCGCGGTGACCAAGGGGACTGCGGTGCTCCAGTCACGGTCTGTACGGCCACTACGGTCGGAGGTTCGAATCCCCCCTCGGGCATGGATATTTGTGCCGTCCTTAGTGTTAGCTAGTTCATAAGTAGTTTGAAAGTTTAGGGACTGATGACCCCGTAGTTAAGTCCCATAAGCTATATAAACATTTGAACATTTTTTGAACATGCTTTCAAATTTGGTTGTTAACATCCCGTAAATTCTTAAATGCTGACATCAAACCGTTACATGTGGTGAGTAGAAAACATGGAATAAATAGAAACGGAATTTCCGTACAATGTCTGTACTATCTTGTGGAAATATAAATATAAATATAATTCAAAAATTGGTTTCGGTAGGTTGTCAGCGCACTTACCTAACAATTACGGGTTTGTAACTTGGTTACACTTTCAGCTAATCTTTATTCACGTTATGACAATCATCGGATATGGTGCTAATTTCCTTAATGCTAATGTGATATTTAAGTACCAATCTGTATTGTATTATTTTGTATTGTATTGTATTGTTTGTAGTGTTTTAATTTAAGAAAGTGTTAAAAATTTTAAATTTCTTTCACAAATCATAAATTCAGTTTCAAAGTATACTTATAGCTGATGTGCAGAATGAAGGAGACGGAAAGACGGAAACGAGCCTTAGACTTCCAAGAGAATTCAAGTAATTCAAGAACGCCAATATAAGAATATCTTTCTCCGCTATCAACGAACTAGCACACCACTTAGCACACACAAATGTTCAAATGTTTGTAAATCTATGAGACTTAAGCACTGAGGTTATCAGTCCCAAAGCTTACAAACTACATAAACTAACTTAAGACCAACACACACAACCATGCCCGAGGGAGGTCTCGAACCTCCGCAGTAAGGCGCCTTAGAGAGCTCGGCCATCTACCTCGGCTTTCCCACAAACAGTGAACAAAATCACTCCAGTAAAAGAACACAGTGGGGTATATAAATTACTGCCTTTTAACGGGCGGTACTGAAAGAACTTTCCACACACTTATAGCCTCAATCATTTTGACAAATCTACAATAGCAAACCAGCTATACCTTAACACATACTAAGTGACTTGCACAATAGCCCCACAGTTTTCCACACACAAGTGAATGGGGAAAAACTTGATTTACTTGAACAGTTGGCAATAATGTTACATAACGAAACATATACTGAAAACCTTTTAAATGAACAAACAAAATTTAGCAGCCACAGGTTTTTCAGCAATTTGTAAAGTTTAGTTGTTTCCTGCTGACACAACTACTTAACATTATTCACCAACTGCCAACCTACAGCCATAATTAATTTCTACAAACCTTACATGAAGTAATATCAATTTATAAATGTGTAAGTAGGTAGAATAACATTACAAATAGGTACTTTTAAAAACAAAACATATAAAATTGAACATCGTTACATGTGTAGAGAATCTTTGTAATATAGAAGCGGAACATATTCAGACCTGTAAGTCTCTGAGTTATGACTTAACAGTGTGCTGCAGGAGAGACAATGAATACATCTTATGCTTCACCAGACTTGTTTGTACACTGCTAATCAGTAAATTAATTTGCTCAATATTTTTAATTACGTGAACCTGTATTTAAGATGTGCTTAGTTGTGACCATCCTTATTTGGCCGTGACATGCCCAGTTTTCTTTACAATTATGTGGCTAAACGGACACCAGTGTGGAGAACTGGGTCCAGGAACTGTACTGCAGAAGGAGCTGCAGAGTCGTTCACCAGGCTGACGTAATCCAGACGTGACTGGATTAGGGCCTTATATAGTTGCAGAAGAGATGGACGGGCGGCTCCCCAGATGCGGTTGAAGGCTCGGACTACAAATGGAGAGGTCTACGGCTGAATATATGCATCGCACCACGCAAAACTGAATGGGGTCACCAGTATTCAGGAAGCATATGTCTTGTTGTGCCAAAAGTCTCTCACCATCCCTACCGCGACCTGTGGTCTGCGTTCCACCCTAAAATGGGTGGTGTGCATTAAAGTCCCCCAAAAGGAGGAAAGGTGGGGGACGTTTTGTGACCAAAGCAGTAGGACACGACGTCATCCGAAAGAATGTATCAACTACAGACATTTAGTTCCTGCGTTGCCTGGATTCTGACTGCCACCGCCTCCAGATTGGCGTGGAGTGCCATAGGAGCATTGGGGACAGTGGCGCGTACATACAGACAGACGCCGCCAGACACCCTGTCATATATGGACCGGTTTTTGAAGCAGCCCCGATAGCCACGATGGGCAGAGTTCCGCTGCGCTGCACGGCTAGACAAAGTGCAGGTGACGGCACAATAATTGGCACAGCTCAGCAAGGTGGTATAAAAAGCCGCCACAATTCCACTGGATAATTCTCCAAGTTGGAAGACCATGATGATGAAGAGCAATGATGAGCAGTTTATTCCTTGGGGAGAGTTGCTGCTGACTGTTCGGCATCTGCTGTATCTATCATCATCGGTTCCACTGAATCAGTTGGTGCGAGATCCTTAGGTGACGCAAGGATCTCCATCTTCTGTAGCAGAAGGACTTCTCGAAAGTGTGAATGCTCTGGAGAATTCTGAGAAGCCTCATAAGGGATTGTCCCGAGGGTTTCCTTCTGAGCGAGAGGAGCCGGAGGAGGCTGTTCCTTCTCCGACCGGAGGGGGTTGGGGGTGGGGGGTGGACAGTGGTGTTCACGATGGTTGGGGAGGCAGCAGTATCATAGCCACAGGGCCCACAGAGGGAAGTGATACCATTGACAGTGTCTTACCCATGGTCATTGGGAATGACACAGTAGCAGGAAAGAAGGCGCTTGAACTTCCTCTCTGCTGCAGTGTACGTTAAACAGTCTAATGTCTTCCTTTCTTTGTTCAAGACAGCACAGTCCGACGAGCAAGGTGGATGAAATTGCTTGCAGTTCACAAAGACCGGAGGTAGGGTGCATGGAGCATCCGGATGTGATGGACGCCCTCATTCCCTGCATGTGTGGCTGGAAGGACATATGTCAGAACTTTCAGCACTTGAAGCATCTCATAGGGCTAGACATCGCACCAGTATATCATTACCTTGACCTTCTCAGGCAGTGTTACCCTCGAAGGCAAGGATGAAAGCACCGATGGCAACCCTGCGGTCTTTCGGTCCCCTATGGACGCGCCAGACAAAATGAACAACTCTTTGCTGTAGGTTCTCGCACAACTCGTCGTCGGTCTGCGAGAGGAGGTCGCGGTGGCAAATGAGGCCCTGGGCCATATTTAACGTCTTGTGGGGCGTGAGGCTGACAGGAACATCACCCAGCTTATCATAACGTGTAGGCTTTCACGGCCGGCGTCTTCAGTAGTTAAAACTTCCGGGCTGAGAGGCCGTGGTCGAACAGTAGAAATTTCTTCCCCTAACGTTTCGTCGCCGGCTGCGGGCAACATCTTCTGAGGTGAGTCGACGACTGGCTGCTGGGCCGTGGAGATCCTGCATATATAGAGGGCATAGAGGGCGCCACCACTCGTCACGTGATGTCAACAGTAAAACTATCTCTGGCTGGCGTCATTACTCTCGATCGAAGGTAATCGATTGTCACGTCTTTGGTACAAAGCAGACCGCCATATCTTGTCTAACTTCAAGCCTTCTTCCTTTCTGTTAAAATTATTCTGGTGTTTAAAAATCTCTATAGCCTCTCTATTCATACGTGCATAATAATGCGATGTCTTAGCTAGCACGCTTGTCTCACTAAATTTTATTTGGTGGTCACCGTTTTCAAAAAGATTCACAAAGATTCGAATCATCATCCCAGGCAGAAGAGAGGTGTTATTAAAACATTAGTGGACAGGGCTAATAAAATCTGTGAGCCAGCTTATTTGCAAGAGGAACTCGATCATTTACGAAACGCATTTCAAAAAAACGGATACAGTGATAAGGAGATAGATCGAGCACTCCAGCCCAGAAGACAAATCTCTGCTAACGTCCAACAACAACCTTTGGCGGGGAAAGTGTTTCTCCCATTCGTCCGCAATATCACGGACCGCATTGGGAAAGTACTGGCCAAGTTTAGAGTGGAAACAATATTCAAACCCACCAAAAAGATCAGTGAATGCTTACGATCAACGAAAGATGCGCGACACCCTTTGGCTACTTCAGGTGTGTATAAGATCCCATGTAGTTGTGGGAAGGTTTATATTGGCACAACAAAAAGAAGTATAAATACTCGCCTAACTGAACATAAAAGGAACTGTCGACTGGGACACACAGACAAATCGGCCGTAGCGGAACATGTTTTTGAAAACGGTGACCACCAAATAAAATTTAGTGAGACAAGCGTGCTAGCTAAGACATCGCATTATTATGCACGTATGAATAGAGAGGCTATAGAGATTTTTAAACACCAGAATAATTTTAACAGAAAGGAAGAAGGCTTGAAGTTAGACAAGATATGGCGGTCTGCTTTGTACCAAAGACGTGACAATCGATTACCTTCGATCGAGAGTAATGACGCCAGCCAGAGATAGTTTTACTGTTGACATCACGTGACGAGTGGTGGCGCCCTCTATGCCCTCTATATATGCAGGATCTCCACGGCCCAGCAGCCAGTCGTCGACTCACCTCAGAAGATGTTGCCCGCAGCCGGCGACGAAACGTTAGGGGAAGAAATTTCTACTGTTCGACCACGGCCTCTCAGCCCGGAAGTTTTAACTACTGAAGACGCCGGCCGTGAAAGCCTACACGTTATGATTAGACGCCTCTACGGGGAGAATATGTCTTTTATGGTACGACGACTGGAGAGTCTACGTAAGAAGAAGGCTCAGCAGCTTTGTTCTCTCACCTTTTTGCTACGTTGTCGTGACACCGGCACAATTCCGAAGTTTTTGAAGGCGAGAAGACTGTTTCACTCAGCGCAAGCTATCCGTATCTATTCACGCATGGAACTGGCGATGCTACGAGAACGGATCCATCAAACTCGTCGAGGACTGGCGGTAACAAGTAGTGAATTATTAAATCTCCATCTGTTTATTAGCAATACAATGCAAGTTGACGATTGGAATAAGGTGGATGGGCTAACCTTTAGATCTATGGAACGTAGTGCAGAAGTGTCTTCTAATAGGCAGAAGAAGAAGTTCGACAATCTACAGAAGAGCAGACAGGAAAAGCTAGATATAGACAATGCCAGAACGGTTATAAATTTGTCCGGAAAAGAATTATCCAGCGAAGAATTTTCTGTTCTTTCAAAAGGTGGAAATTTTGCAATTACTCCACCGAAGGTTCCAACGGAGGACATTATAGCTAATATAGAGGCGGGGATTCGTCTGCTACCATCACACACTGCTGATGAGATTAGGATGGAAACATCCAGGATACTGCGTAAGGCTAAGCCACCTATCAGCAATTTGTCTCCAGGAGAAAAGAAGGCATTGCGGGAGATAAATGCGGACAAGAGTATCTTTGTACTTTCTGCTGACAAGGGAAATGCTACCGTGGTGATGAAAAGTGAAGACTACCATAAGGAGATCAGTGACCTTTTGGATTCGACCACCTATAAAAAGTTGAAAAAGGATCCTACAACTAAAGTGCTGGCAGTTACCAATCAACTGATAAAAAAGTCTTCTATTTCTCCAGAGGATAAAAAACATATTTGCAAAACGGAAGCTTACGCTCCTAGGTTATATGGGCTACCTAAGGTGCACAAAATCGATATCCCTCTGAGGCCGATTGTAAGTGCTATTGGATCCCCTACTCAAGAGTTGGCTAGACATCTTGCCTCCTTGCTACAACCGATTATTGGGAAAACTGATCATCACATTAAAAACTCTGTGCACTTTATCGAAAAACTGAAGGAGATTACTGTCAGCCCTGGTGATATTCTTGTCAGCTTTGACGTGATTTCCCTGTTCACCATGGTTCCTGTCAACGAAGCTCTTGCTTACATATCTGACTTGTTTCCCACTGATATTATAGATCTGTTTCGACACTGCCTATCCACGACTTATTTTCAATATGATAATGAATTCTATGAACAAATCGATGGAGTGGCAATGGGTAGCCCTCTAAGTCCAGCGGTTGCGAATATTTTTATGGAATTTTTTGAACAACAGGCACTGCAGTCGGCCAGAAAGAGCCCTTTGAAGTGGTATCGGTATGTGGATGATACATTTGTGATCTGGAACCACGGGGAAGAGGAACTGAACTGTTTCTTAAAGCACTTGAATAGTATCAACGCGAAAATACAATTTACCATGGAGACGGAGATTGAGGGACAGATAAATTTTTTGGACGTTACAGTGATTAAACGTGCAGATGGGACCCTGGGTCATAAAGTATATAGAAAAGATACGCACACCGATCGGTACCTTCACAAAGATTCGAATCATCATCCCAGGCAGAAGAGAGGTGTTATTAAAACATTAGTGGACAGGGCTAATAAAATCTGTGAGCCAGCTTATTTGCAAGAGGAACTCGATCATTTACGAACCGCATTTCAAAAAAACGGATACAGTGATAAGGAGATAGATCGAGAACTCCAGCCCAGAAGACAAATCTCTGCTAACGTCCAACAACAACCTTTGGCGGGGAAAGTGTTTCTCCCATTCGTCCGCAATATCACGGACCGCATTGGGAAAGTACTGGCCAAGTTTAGAGTGGAAACAATATTCAAACCCACCAAAAAGATCAGTGAATGCTTACGATCAACGAAAGATGCGCGACACCCTTTGGCTACTTCAGGTGTGTATAAGATCCCATGTAGTTGTGGGAAGGCTTATATTAGCACAACAAAAAGAAGTATAAATACTCGCCTAACTGAACATAAAAGGAACTGTCGACTGGGACACACAGACAAATCGGCCGTAGCGGAACATGTTTTTGAAAACGGTGACCACCAAATAAAATTTAGTGAGACAAGCGTGCTAGCTAAGACATCGCATTATTATGCACGTATGAATAGAGAGGCTATAGAGATTTTTAAACACCAGAATAATTTTAACAGAAAGGAAGAAGGCTTGAAGTTAGACAAGATATGGCGGTCTGCTTTGTACCAAAGACGTGACAATCGATTACCTTCGATCGAGAGTAATGACGCCAGCCAGAGATAGTTTTACTGTTGACATCACGTGACGAGTGGTGGCGCCCTCTATGCCCTCTATATATGCAGGATCTCCACGGCCCAGCAGCCAGTCGTCGACTCACCTCAGAAGATGTTGCCCGCAGCCGGCGACGAAACGTTAGGGGAAGAAATTTCTACTGTTCGATCACGGCCTCTCAGCCCGGAAGTTTTAACTACTCATCACCCAGCTTGTCGCAGACGAGTAACACCTTTGACTGAGCAGAGCATGCCGTCTGAATCAATACAGTTCTCGTTTATCATAAAAGGATGACACCTCGCCGAATTTTCCTTCTAGGTGTTCTACAAAGAACTGCGGCTTTGTCGGCAAGAAAGATTCTCCATCGGATCTTTTGCACACCAGATATTGGGGGAAATATGGCTCAGATCGTTGAAGTGCCCTGCGTTTCTCCCAGGACGTAGCCAGGGAAGGGAACGACTTTGGGTCATATGCTGTTGCATCAATCTTTCCCCGCTTAGAGACGGCGTTTTTGCGTGCGCCGACGCTGTTTTAATTTTCGTCCCACGAGTAGCAAGGGACCTAAAGGTCCACCCAGGCAGAGCCCCGGTTGCCTGGGTAAGACTTATACAATTGAGGTGCGGCAGGTTCCTCAGAGGTTTCTCGCTAGCGACTGTTTAACCTCTAACAGCCATGCATCTCCTCTGCACGTAGCACATCTTGAGATTGAGGTTTTGTTATATATTTTTATAGACGTTTGTACCGTCCTTGCAACCCGAGCGATTAAGCCAAGGTCTCCGGGCTCTGAAACGTACAACGTTCCATCGTCGCGCAAAACGATGGTTGTTGAAGCACGCACAGAGCTTACGGTGTTGAGGACTGTTGGCGCGACACAGCCCACAGCTCAGGACCCCAGGTTCGCCAAGCCCATACTCAGCAAATTAATACTGAGCCTCTGAGGGGTCGGCTGACCGCCTTACAACTGTCCTTATACGTTCGGTCCATTTCATATCGCTCTGCGATGTTACGCCTAGAACGACGTGACTGCATCAAGAAGCTTACTACTAATGCTGTATATTAAAGACAACACAAAAATACATTCCCGAGGTGGGATTCGAAACCCCTTCGGGGAACGGCCTCGCGCTTTGGAGCATAATGCCTCAATGCGCTCGGCAGCTCCGCCGCGGCGTGTAATTTTTGAAAATCTACTGTAATTGAAATTGGGTTGTGTTAATGTGTTGTCTCTTGGTAATAAAAAAGTGTTTTTTGGTTTCATTAATTTGACTCCAGAGAAATCTTCCTATACCGGTTTAAATACTCCTCAAAGCACAAAATGACATTAGGGATATATAAATAGATACCAGTCGACCCGGCAATGCTTTGCGATTGCTAATATGCATTTACTCTTGCTTTGAACGTCATATGTGCAAAACTTTATCGCAATCGTAGGAATGATATTGATATCCCAAAGAAAAGAGCTCTTTCAGTTTACCACAAACTTTTCTATTTTGAGACCAAGTATTCCAAAGTGTTACTTCAATCATACCTTCCTCTGACTTTGAACGTCGAATGTGCAAACTTTTTTCACAATATGATGAATGGTATTGATATTTCATAGAAAAATCTCTTTATTTTTTCTGAATTTTCCAATTTTACGGGAACCTTTTCCCAATTTCTATTGCATAAGAACGTTACTCTAGCTTTGAACGTCAATTATGCAAAATTGTATCGCAATCAGACGAATGATATTGATATCCCATTGAAAACAGCTTTTCCAGCTTCTCGCGAATTTTCAAATTTTCGGGTATCTTTCCCAAAATTTCCGTTCATAAGAACATTCAAATTTCGTTGAACGTCAAATGAGCAAAATTTTCTCGCAATCGAATGAACGGTTCTCAGCTTATAGTGTTGAGTACACTTAGAAACACATTAAAAAAGGAACGTGATTCGAATTTTGCGACTTTCCTTTTGAACTGTCCCTATTTTATGTGAAAACTTTCCAAGACTATAATGAACAAAACAAAAAAAAGAATTACCAGTTGTGCGAATAGCCAGGTATAGTGCAGAATTCAATCAAAAACACATTGAAAAACGCACTTTCTTTTATCTCTCAAATTTTCCAATTTTCCGCTAGATTTTACAAAAACTTTATTTCACACAAACAACCATGTGGCAATTTATTTTTATCCGTAGAAAAAAAATCGATTTCGGGTTTTCCTAAATTTTCCTACTTTCCGGGCAACTTTTCCACATTTTAATTTGATGCAAACCTTCCTCTTGCTTTCAACATGAAATGTATAAAATTTTATCGCAATTGGACCAACGGTATTGATAGCTCACTGTGAAAAGCTGTTTCAGTTTTTCTCGATTTTCCTATTTTTCCGGATAACTTTTTCATATTCTATCACCGTTTAATGACATTAATTGCGAATGGGTAAAGTTGAAAATGTGTACCCAGCGTGGATTCGAACCCGGGTCTCCTGTTTTCTAGGTTTTTTTACGTTTTTTTTTTTTTTTTTTTTTTTTTTTTTTTTTTTTTTTTTTTGGGGCGGGGGTAACTTGCCACCGCCACTTTGCCCTTAGAAAAAAAAATAAACTTGTCCACTTCAGGCGTTGGCTCCTACCTTATCCTAGTCCCAGTTCAACTAACCTAATTCTAATAAAGGGCAAGGAAAGCTAATAGGCTACCGAAAGCAGAAAAATAATAATAAATAAAATAAAATAAAACTCATGAGATTTGGAAGGAAAAAAACTGGGAAAACTTCTTCTCTTTTGTATTCTTTACTTATTTATTTATTTATTTTTAATTCTTTATGTATATATATATATTTTGTAATATATGACAAGAGGTGCGCCGTAGTGATGCCGCCGGCATACTTAGAATCGTCCAAACGTGTCTTCTCGTTGATTATTGTGTTCCGTTGTGGGTTCCGTTCAGTTCAGGTTGGTTGCGTTAAGATTTATCTTCTCATCGCTTGGACGTTCCAGCTGCGAGGCGGGTCGTGAAAGGCACTCCGTAAAAAGTTGGAAAAGTATTTCTGGTACTTTGGGTTACGGGTTAGGACGCAGTGTCGTTCATTAAGAAAGTTCCAGTATCCAAGTACTGATTTCTCGCCAGGATCAAAGAGGTATCGGATCGTGTAGCCACGTATCCAATTTACTGAGTGTGTTTTGGTGGTGGGGTAGAAAGTCTCCTCCGGAAATAAGAGCATGTTGATGTCGATCTGGGCGGGTGTTTGGCGAGTAAGGAACGCCAAAATTCGCCGAGCGAGCGTCCAGACATCGTTCGCCTGACCACAGTGGAACCTGTGGCCGTCTGTGTCGTCCACTCCGCAGTGAATGCAGAGGGGCGAATCGGCGAGATGGATCCGATGCAGGCGATGTCGGTTTACTTGTTTTCCGTTCACAGTGAGATACCAGGCTGACTGGACGTCTGATTCGAGAAAACGTTCGTAAATAGCTTTCCATATATGCCGCCATACATACTGTGGATGCTTAATTTCGATCGGGTTGGATGGTCGACACTGTTGTAGCAGATCATATACTGTTTTAGTCTGAGACAAACGAGCAGGTGGTAAAGATTTGTATACATAACTAAGGTCCAAGAAGAATCGTTGGATATGATGGAAGGCAACTGGAATGGCTGCAATCATCACTGGGGCTACCAAAGAGTCCGGGGCAAAGGCATTGAATAGTATACCGGTGAGACTCTGTGGGAAACGTCGCCAGATTTTTAACTGAGAGCTGACGTAGAGCGCCGTGACTCTGGTCGGTACATGTGTTAGTCCCACCCCACCACGTTCCCGAGGGAGTGCAAGGGCGTCGTATTGCACTTTGAATATCAATCCGGAGCTGACGTAGGAGCCTAACGCAGCCAATATACGCCGTGCCAGGGGAGTTGGGATCGGTAGCACTTGAGCAACATGGGGTATGCGAGAGGCATGATAGATGTTCACATATTGTGTACGTTGAACTATGTCGAGAGATCGTAGCCGGTGATCTGCCAGACTTCCCCTGATTCTCTGAAGCAATCGCCGACCGTTGATCGCTGCTGAGCGGCGGAGATCGGCTGAAAAATCTACGCCAAGACATCTGACGGTGGTGGCTACACTTAGAGGAGGGATGTTTCTCTCTGGTAGGCCCTCGCCGATGAGCAAGACCTTGGATTTTGAGACGTTGAGCAAGCTGCCTGATGCCTCGCCATAGATGGCCACCCACGTCAGGGCTGCCCGTACGTCGTTCTCAGTGCGTAGGTAAAGGACGATGTCATCGGCGTAAGCTGTACAACAGAAGCGGTTCCCATGTAAACTCATACCTTCCAAACGTTGACGTAGTCCCTGGAGCAATGGTTCTAAAGCAAAGGCGTATAATATAGTTGAAAGTGGGCAGCCTTGTCGGACGGATCGTGTTATAACCACGGGTGGGGTGAGGCGACCGTTGAACATGATTTTGGAGATCGCGCCAGTCAGAAGGCGCGTAACTACTGCAATATTGTCGCCAGGGAAACCCATGTGCTGGAGAACTGTCTGTAAGTAGGAGTGATCAACACGGTCGAAGGCCTGGCTAAAGTCAAGTGAAGCCAGGGCACCAGGAAGTCGTTGATATCGGGCAAGTGCTATCATGTCTCGATAGCGGCAAAGAGCCGTATGGATATTGTTGTCTCCTCCTAATGACGTCTGGTCGCAGGATGTGACGTACCGTGCAACTTTCTTGAGTCGTGATGCCAACAACCGTGTAAATATTTTCATATCGCTGTTAAGGCCGATAATCTTGTATTCTGGATGACCCGTTCGGTTTGCCTTATGGAAGGTTTTAGGGACCTCAGTCGCTGGGGACAATAGTTCTTGAGCGATCGTCGTCGATGTAGGTGCTAACAAATAGTCAAAACTTTTATAAAATTCAACGGGAATACCGTCGGGCCCAGGAGACCTATTGTTATGCCCCATTTTAATTGCTTCTAGTACTTCATCCGAGGTCACGCCTTCCTGGAGTTCACGTGCCACCTCCACTGGGAGAGTACTTGGAATAAGTTGTGCGACTTCTGAAATCAGTTCTGGCGAATGCGGAACAGCTTCATATAGTCTTGTGAAATGGGCATGAAACGCCTGACTGATGGCGTGTTGGGTATCGTGCCGGTGACCTTCCGCGTCAATCAGGGCGTGTATCAGAGCCCGGCGTCGTTTTTGTCTTTCCTGGATGAGATGGTACATCGACGGATGTTCTTCACCTATTCTATCATTTGTACGAGATCGGATTACAGTCCCTTCCAGGTGGCGGCACATTATCAAAGAGATTTGGGCCTTTGTACGGTGAACCATCGTCTGCCTGGCTGGTGAGAAAGGCATCGTCACACATTCTCGAAGAATGGAATAATAAAAATTCAAAGTGTTGTTTCGCCATGTCTTGATGTCCCGGCCGTAATTCATCAGAGACTTGCGCAGTGTTGGCTTTGCACAGGAGAGCCACCAAGATAGAGTGGAGTTATAGGCGTTACGACGGCGTAAACACTGTGCCCACGCACTTTCGATCATATGTCGACAGTCTGGAGCGGTCAGAGAGAGCGGGTGAGGTATATGCGATCCAAGCGGCTCGAGGAATGGGCGGTGTAAAACGTAAAGCCAGGGCGAGTTCCGTAGAGCTTTGTCCAGGTGTCAACGAGTTGTAGTCTGTCGATGACCACAGAGAGAGCCGCACAGGGTGAATGTTGTGGCAGTTGGTCGGTGGGCCCTTGTGTCGAGTTGAAATCCCCGCCAAATAACAAGTCATCCTGTGGACCCATAAATAGCGGCGTGATATCCTCGGCGAAGAATGTATTGCGGTCTCGACGGTGGCTGGAGCCGGATGGTGCATAGATGTTAATGATACGCACTCCAAATACAGTAAGAGCCATTCCCCGAGCAGTGTGGAGGTAAACGACGTCCTCTGCTGGAATGCCATCGCGTAGTGTCGGAGGCGTGTGAAACATAGCCAGTGTAACCAGTAGGGATGAGAAAATCAGCGACAAACACCTCCTGTAGGAGCGCAATATCAACATCACTTGAGTAGATGGTGTCTCGAAACATCGCCAGTTTGTGTGGGGCGCGAATGGTGGCCATATTCATCGTGGCGATACGATATTGCTGCGGATGGACACTTGTAAGGTTTACAGCGGCTCCCGAAAGTCGCTGACTTGCCGTGTCTCCCACAGTTGCCGCAATTCTTAGTTGGGTACCAAATCTGTTGCCTCCATGGGATGCACCCGCTCGGCCACGTTAGCTGTCTGATCCGCTCCTTCGCCAACATCGTCGGCCCATGATGTGGATGTCGATGACGTGTGCTGGCGTTGGTCTGTAACGGACGAGGCGCATGCTCCAAGCGGTGCTGTGAGGGTAAGGTCGTTCTTAGGTGCTGACATCAAGGATGGTATGTCCTGATTTGAGGTATGGTGCGTCACCGTAGGACTGTCCAGGGTGGCAGTATCATCCTGCTGCTGGTCGGAAAATGGTACGTCACTGTCAGACATTCGTTCGGTATCTGAAAAGGTCGTCTGATGGAGGCCATCAGCGGAGGGTGTTCGACGGCGTTTCTTACGCCTCCAAGGTGACCGCTGTTTTCGGATGTGTTGTTCTGAATCAGAATGTGGTTGCTCCTCTTCTATCGCCGCACCCGTCTGTACGAAAGCGGACGTCGGCACCACACTTAGGTCGATGTCCATGGTACCAGCAGAGTCATTCGGAGTTGTCTCTATTGTTGCCGGTTCTGGTGAGGGCGCTGGAGGCGGTGCTGTGCTTGTGTCGTCGGTATTTTCTTCTGCGTTGGGTACAGGCAACGTAGGTTTAGGCATAGCCTGGAGTTGTATTACGTGGTTCTGTGCAACTGCAGCGTAGGTGACGGGTAGGGACGTGACCGTCGTTGCTGAGGCCACCTCATCTAGGGGTGTCTGTACCAAACGTCGGCGCATACATTCGGACCGGACATGGCCTTCCTGGCCACATCCTGAACATGTTCGTGGCTGGCCATCGTACATAACGATGGCCCGCACACCACCAATCATCAGGTACGACGGAACGTGTTTCTTCAGCTCAATCTGTATCTGACGCACACCATTTAATACCTGGTAGGTCGTAAATGTTTGCCACTTTTCTGCGAGGTGACCCACGACGTTACCATATGGTTGGAAGGCTGCAATGACCATTTCTTGAGGTACTTCAAATGGGAGCTCAAACACCCGTACAGTACGTAATCCGAATCCTACATGATCGACCGTTACGGCACCGATGTGTCCATCAGAGTGCTTGAACTTCAGTCCGGTGTTATGTCGTTGGACAACTTCAGTGCATAGCGCTTCTGTCGTCATCTTGATATAGACGATGCTTCCCGTGATTGAAAAGTGTATTCCGATCACGTCTTGTGGGTTCAAACGAAGATCTTCTCGTATGAACTGTTCGATTTCAAAAGCTCTTGGTCGTGGATGTTCAGCCTGAAACGTTACTTTGATCGTCGCACGGCGGTAAGCGTGCGCCATGAGGTTCGTGAATGCGGGACTCAATACACACAAATACCGCGACGCGGAAGTAAGCAAACCCCGGAGCGGAGCGTTAAGCGGCGCGCGGCGCAGGTGCGCACGCTAGCACGGCCCAAGGCCAACTGATAGGTAGTTGCACTGACCCCTACACCACTGGGAACGCAGCGATCATAACACCTGCACGAAATTACTCAAGCACGCATCCCGTCAGACACAAATTCGCAACTTTACCCTGACCACTACAACTGAAACTCGTAGTCACTTTGTATTGATTTCCATAAGAGTAAGGGTCTAGGGGTGCGTCAGCACTGAAGAAAGGATCATTGCCCGTCATCAGGAAATTGTATAAGTTACGATCTCCCAGAGTTTGTTTATTCACCCTGTAGTGTTATTATTGCGCCAACTGATTTTCGCTAAATACTCTGCAGCGTGTATGAGTCACGGCCGAGCACTGCTCAGGCGTACACAGGCCGTGGTGAGCGGGCCTGCCTCAGACTGCTGCCTCTGCCTGGCCAGCACGCGCCCGGTAAACCGCTGAACTGCGCCTTCTGCCTGAGGCGAGCGCACCGCAACTTTATTGCCTTTCGTGACCTCTCACGCGTCTGCTCCGCACCCGACCTTCCAGTTTTGATGTGCGGAGTTTCGTCCTGTCCGTAACGTTGTTTGTCGTGAATTTTGTGGTCTCTGCCAAACAGAACTCAGCTGACTGACTTTGTGGAAGCGCAGCGGGTCGTAAATAAATAGTAATCCAATTACGGGTGCGAATTCAGGCTCACTGGACGTCACTTCCTACCTCGTTAATTAAGTCTGCTGAGGACATACATATCTACCTGTTTTCAGCTTTTAATAACTCCGTCAGAAGCGCTCACAGTCCACAATTTTTTAAAACTTTTTTAATTTCCTAGGGAGCAAACTGCTGGTGCTTAAACGTTCAAACTACTCATGCTTAGGACAAAACACTCACCCATGCCCGGTGGGACCAGCCGCGCCGTCAGTGGCATGGTGCCTCTGACCGTACGGTCTTAATAACTATGCTCTTTCAAAGTGACCAAAGTTGGTATATGTGAGCCTCACGAGCACGCAGAAGTGCAGCAGCACGAGTGGCACGGACTAGACTAATATCTGAAGTAGCGTTTTTTGTTCAAACATCTTACGGGTATGTGCTGCCGGGTGACGTCGTCGACAACCGCCGATATTTCGACAGGAGCCGGCCGCGGTGGCCGAGGGGACTGAGGCGCTCCAGTCACGGTCTGCACGGCCACTACGGTCGGGGGTTCGAATCCCCCCTCGGGCATGGATATTTGTGCCGTCCTTAGTCTTAGCTAGTTCATAAGTAGTTTGTAAGCTTAGGGACTGATGACCCCGTAGTTAAGTCCCATAAGTTCTACAAACATTTGAACATTTGAACAATTCGACAGGAGGACACCCTGCTATTCTGAAGGCATTACTGCTTTCAAGGGAGCAATGAGCGTGCGTATTTAATACCTCGGTTTGCAAAGGGTAAGCATGGAAAATAACACAGTACAAGTCACTGCAGAGTCAACACAACCAAAGATGATCAGACATCAAAAATATCGTTAGTGACTATTAATCAACATGTGAGGCAGCAATAATTCTGTCCCTCTGTTTTTTGTCGAGAGACAGTGCCGGATTCAAAGCAGAATTTAAACAAAAACCACCATCTCTGTTTATAAGGTCGCTTGCTAGTTTAATTTCAACAGCTTCCTTAATAACACTATCCCAATAGGTGGAAATGCATGCCAGAATCTCCGTGTTGTTGTATTCCATAGGATTACCGGTGTCAAGACAGTGTTCTGCAACATGGGATTTGTTTAGCTGTTGTAATCGCGTGTAACGTTTGTGTTCAATACACTGGTCTTCCACAGTCTTCATTGCCTGACCTATATGTGACATTCCGCAATTGCAAGGAATACGATATACACCTGCCTTACGCAAAGCAAGATCATCCTTTACGGACCTCAACAGGACCTTTATCTTATAAGGTGGTTGAAAAACACATTTCCCATATTATTTCCGCAAAATACGACCAATATTGTTGGAAATGCTTCCTGCGTAAAGCAAAGAGACTTTTGATTGAAAACCACTTGATTACTATAGTTACTCACCAGTTCCACAGTAGGCTGTTAGTGCATCGCACATTTCATCCGTCTCTCACTATAACCATAGTGACGAAAGATGACCTCGAGATGTGACAACTCAGCTGACAAACTTTCAGGGTCCGTGAACCAAGGTACGAAGTACTCCTTCACGCTGAGCTGGATGGTGACAACTATCAACTCGCAGTGTGAGTAGGCTTCCTATAAACAGATTGTCCCAATGTACCATCATCCTTCCTTCTGACCAACACATCAAGGAAAGGAAGACACCACCTCTATACTGAACTGCATATTCGGGTGGACTGAATTTAGATGTTCCAAACAACCGTTTAAATTCTCACTACCATGAGGCCAAACGTCAAACGTGTCGTATACATATCTGAAAAGACTCCCAGGTTTCATAGTCGCTGACGCTAAAGCACGTTTCTCGAAATCCTCCATAAACAAATTGGCCATAATAGGTGACAACGGGCTTCCTATTGCTACTCCATCAGTTTGTTCGTAGTACTGACCATTGAATAAAAAGTAAATGGAAATCAGCACATGTCGAAAAAGATTTATTAACTCGACACCAAACTTTACCTCAAATAGCTGCAACGAATCTGATAGAGGGACGCGATTGAATAGAGACACAACGTCAAAAACTCACAAAAATATCAGAGTCATTCAAACGCGGAAGTATGATGTGAAATGTGGTGCCTCACCTGTCGATTAATAGTTACTATCGTTATTTTTTATGTTTGGTCATCATTAGTTGTGCCGACTCTGCATTGAATTGTACTGTGTTTGTTTGTTATCTTCCTTGTTTACTCTTTGCAAACAGAGGTATGAAATACCCTTTCACATTGCTTCCTTGAGTGCAGTTATGCCTTGAGAATGGCAAGGTGTCCTCCAGTCGAAATATCGGGGTTGTCCACGGCGTCATCTGGCAGCATACCCGTAAGTTGTTTAAACAATGGCGGCCGCGGTGGCCGAGCGGTCTGGGGCTTGCAAGTCACGGTCTGCACGGCCGCTGCGGTCGAGGGTTCGAATCCCCCCCCCCGTCGGGCATGGATGTTTGTGCCATCTTTAGTATAAGCTAATTCATAAGTAGTTTGTAACCTTAGGGACTGACGACTCCGTAGTTAAGTCCCATAAGCTCTACAAAAACGTGAACATTTGAATTTTGTTTGAACATTCATTATGCAGGGAAAAGTTAAGGTTACACTTTTTTTATTAATTTTTATTTTTTTAAGTTATGGGACCTAATTGCAGCAGTCATCTGTCCCTAAACGTACAAAGTACTTAACCTAACTGATCCCAAGAACAACACACGCACACACATGTCCGAGGGCCGCGGCGGAGGGGCCGAGTGCATTGAGGCGATATGCTGCGATGCGCGAGGCCGGTCCTGTCGGGGGTTCGAATCCTCCCTCGGAGTTTCTTTATAAGTAGTTTGTAAGTTTAGGGACTGATGACGCCGCAGTTAAGTCCCATAAACTTAACAAATATTTGAACATTTTAAACATGCCCGAGGGAGGACCCGAACCTCCGACGGCGAACAGCCGCGCGCACCGCAGCAAGACACGTTAGTACGCACGGATAATCCGCCACAGCTCTGAAGCAGTTCTGGAGGGGATTGACAACATGCATCGTTCCTGGCTGTTCATAAGTCCGTAAGAGTAGGAGGGGCATTGTGAGCATAATGTTACAAAGCATCATTAGTTATTTTTAGACATCATGTCTGCGAGGTGAACTATAAGTATTTTTCAATTGGTCACATTATAAATTCAATTTATTATTTATCTGAGCCGTTCTGAAATCATTTTGGTCAATTCGGTAAACATTTGCCCAAAAGGCAATGTAACCATTCCTAAACTTCATATAATATATATAACCATATTCAAGGATGTATGGCAGTAACTGCGAATGGGTAAAGAAAGCAGGAGACCCGCGTTCGAATCCCGGCTGGGTACACATTAGCAGTTAATGTCATACATCCTTGAATATGAATAGATAATAACTGCAGGATTACGGTGGCGTATGTTCTTTCGGACATGTCCGAAAGAACAAACAGCTGATGACGCGCAATGATCCTTTCTTCAGTGCGGACGCACTCCTAGGCCCTTGCTCTTATGGAAATCAATGCAAAGTGATTACGAGTTTCAGTTCTAGTGGTCAGAGTAAAGTTGCGAATTTGTGTCTGACGGGATGCATGCTTGAGTAATTTCGTGCAGGTGTTATGATCGGTGTGTTCTCAGTGGTTTAAGGGTCAGTGCAACTATCTAGAAAACAGGAGACCCTGGTTCGAATCCACGCTGGGTACACATTTTCAACTTTACCCATTCGCAGTTAATGTCATACATCCTTGAATATGAATAGATAGTAACTGCAGGATCATAAGTGGCGTCTGTTCTCTTGGGCACAGTATATAACCAGTCATGATATTTTTGGATGATTACATTACCTTTTGGCAAATGTTTACCGAATTCACCAACATGATTTTCGAATGGCTCAAAGATGGCTCAGAGAATCGCGATCAAGACATTTGATTTATAATGTGATCATGTTCATGGCTGGTAGCCAGCGCAGGTGATTAAACTCAGACGAGTGTTCCTGGAGCCACTCTAAAACATTTATGACGTGTCGCATTTTTCTGCTGCAATTGTCCAAGTACGTCGGAAAGACAATTGTCACGAATGGACGCACCCGGTGAGCCGGGATTACGTACGTACATGTCACCTGTCAGATACGTACCTAGACACATCAGGAGGCCCATATTACTCAAACTGTGATGTCTCTCCAACCGTGCACGTTCTATATCTACATCTACATAGATACTCTGCAAATCACATTTAAGTGCCTGGCAGAGGGTTCATTAACCACTTTTATAACCTTCTCTACCGTTTCATTCTGTAATAGCGCGCGGGAAGAAAGAATACCTAAATCGTTTCGTTTGCGATTTGATTTCTCACCCTATGTAGGTGGGTGCTAGCAAAATATTTTTCACATTCAGAAGTAATTCGGTGATGGAAATTTCTGAAATAGATCTCGCCGCAACGAATAACGTCGTTCTTTCAATGATTTCCACCTCAAATCGTGCAACGTTTCCGTGACGCTTTTCCCTCTATAACGTGATAAAACAAAACGAGCTGCCCTTTTCTGAACCTGGTCGATACCATTGGAAACGATACTCTTGAGGCTAGGCAACATGCTTCCAATCATCAACAGTCTGATGTCAGTGTTGACGCGCACAGGTGGGGCTTAAAGCTTTGTTTCTTGCAAAGGACACACGAGTTGGCCTGAGGCTCCGAAAGACCGTATCGGTTATGTTTCGTTGAATGGCTTGCACGCTGTATTTGATGGCATAGCATTGAAATGCGCAGACATTTGCGGAAGGGTTCTATTTCTATCGATTTATGCTTAAATTATATACAAACCTTTTAATATTTTGTACAGTGCTACCGTTCGTGGACATAAATTGGTCTACACAAGTTCCTAGACGTTGACGAGATTTTATTAAAAGGATAATTCAACCGTTGCGGTGGAGTAGCCGAGCGGATTCAACCGTTGCGCTGGAGTAGCCGAGCGGACTAAAGTGCGCGGTTTCTCGCCATCGGAGGTTCGAGTCCTCCCTGGGGCATGTGTGTGTGTGTGTGTGTGTGTGTGTGTGTGTGTGTGTGTGTTTGTCCTTAGGTTAGTTTACCTTATACATAGAGAATAGTCTATAGTGCAATAATTTATATTTTCCCGACTAGTTTCGGTCTTCTTTTAGACCATCTTCAGGAATTTTAGCTCCGTTGATGTAGTGTAGCTGACAGGTAACTTGGAGCCTACCAGTGCGTTACTGGAAGGCTCAAAGTTACCTGCCAGCTCCACAACATCAATGGAGCTAAACTTCCTGAAGATGGTCTAAAAGAAGACCGAAACTAGTCGGGGAAAAATACATTATTACACTCTAGAATGTTTTCTATATACACGGTATTATAAAAAGGTACGGCCAAACTTTCAGGAAACATTCCTCACACACAAAGAAAGAAAATATGTTATATGGACATGTGTCCGGAAACGCTTAATTTCCATGTTAAGCTCATTTTACTACTTCTCTTCAAATCACATTAATCATGGAATGGAAACACATAGCTAATCCATACATCAAATGGGCATCTGCCAACTCCGCATTTGTAAACATTGCACTGACTGCTAAACCACGTTCGTTATGAACACTAACACGTACTGATCTGCTTGATGCTAGTACTGTAGAGCAATGAGTCGCATGTCAACACAAGCACTGAAGTCAACATTACCTTCCTTCAATTGGGCCAACTGGCGATGAATCGAGGATGTACAGTACATACTAACGAAACAATTGGGTATTTTGACAATTGTCTGCACGAATTATTTCAATTTGCATTTAAAGAGAAATACTAAAATGAGCTCTAACATGGAAATTAAGCGTTTCCGGACACATGTCCACCTAACATATATTCTTTCTTTGGGTGTGAGGAATGTTTCCTGAAAGTTTGGCAGTACCTTTTTGTAACACCCTGTATAAATTTAAATACGAGTGCTGTTTCCCAAAAAGTGAAACAAAAATGTTTCCAAAACTGGTTTACCTCAGTTTAAGTAGTTTGTAAGCTACGGACTGATGACCACGCAGTTTGGTCCGATAGATTTACAAACGTTTGAACATTTAATAATTCAACCATTTTGATGACTGTTCTACCACTACCAGAAAGATTCTACAACATCAGAATCTCAAATTATTATTATGTCACATTTACAACATGGCTATCTAGAAATCATCATTCGAGACAAACGATGGCTTTATCTCATACTTATTAGGGATAACATTTCTGAGATTCCTATCCTTAAACAAAGTAAATAAAAATGTTCTTGGAATATTTATATGTATAAATGCAGATGCAGGCTCCCTGTAAGTTTGAATCTGAAGCGCCAAGCCACTGGTTCAGTAAGTAATGTGGAAATCCGAAAAAGCCGGATGCAGTTATCTCGTGCTAGAGTCACTTCTTCGAATACCCCAAATAATTAGAGCAAACAGTAAAGACAATGGTAATCTAATGGAACCTATTCGGATGCCTCGCACCTGCATCAGCTTCTATGTATAAATTGTGATAAAAATTAAATGCATTAACCTATAAATATCAAAGTGTGGAAGCATTTGTATACCATACTTCTTGAATGACCACTGAAGAGACTTTGTAAATAACAGCCAAATTGCAGTAAGCTTATGTCTAATAAAGAGTAACAATTCTGATAACAACTGAAAATTTATTTTCAATGTGGTAAGTAGTTACTACAATGTCATAGCACAGGTGAGAATGTATTACTATACCCCTGTTAACCACCAACAGGCAGGTGTAAAATTCGATTTTCAAACTATTTAGAACTATTCAAATTCTGGTTCAACAGCAATAGATCTACGTGAGTTTGTTACTTTGCATGCACTCTCCTTGAAACAGTCCCGTGCCAGCTGCACTTCATTGTTAGACAGCTAAAAGTGGAGTCATTTAGAAATTAATAACGATACCAAATTAGTTATTTTACTAATCGAATTTGAAATGTATATCCCAATACGTCTGATCCTCGCAAATTTCAATTTCACGGTACTTCGTTCGGCACTTCAGATGGGTAACTCTTGATTCGTGTCACATATCCTGTCTCGCTGGTGTATCATATTATTCAACGAATATAATGTCCGTGTTGTGCGTATTTCATTCAAGAGAAGACCAGAATGGATATATAGATATAGTCTGTACTGTCTTCTTAAATCTACGAAGTTTTTTCAGTGAGGGAGGACCATCGTGTTGCTTGGATGTCAGTAGAAAAACGGCGCTACAGGAATGTGTAATTTGTGTGGACGAAGTGAACAGTAGGTCTACTTGTATGTACGTACCTTCCACTTCCACCTGATAAATAGCTGAATGGCAGTTGCATACCTGCAAGTCAAGAAAAGGAATATTAAATAAATCACAATGAACTTATGACAGAAGAGTATTAGCTGAATTCTGAACTAGAACATAGGATGGCGTCTGAGTACTAATAGCTAAACGCTACGTTATAACTCTTGTAAATTGGCGTACTCGCTCAATGCAACAGACGCGCACCATTTCAATACATTTTTGAGATATTGGTTTTATTCGGAACATTGACGCTAACTTTGCGTTTGAGCGTGATACAGAGAGATTTTGGGGCATATGATTTTCATTTTCTACCTCCAAAGACAATTTCTGTGATGAAACAGTCTAACTGTTGCAGTACAATAGCAGTTAAATCACTTCCAAAATGCGTTTATTTGCATAAATGACACCTACTTGTATGCTTTTACACAATGTATTAATGAAAAAAAAAAAAAAGTAATCTAGAGAACATTGTGATTACATAGCGGAGCACAACACTGGGCACCGACATATTTACCAAAATCACCAGCAAGTCATAATGGAAAACGTCTAAAATGTGTTCGTTTAGCAGGGGTACATCCAGTGATGCCGATTCGATCCCCCTCTGCAGTACCTTGTGGGGTGCGAGGTGGAGTATTGAAACTTGGAACTCCCTATACTTATGCAGTTTTGAATTCTACTTAAAAATGATTTTTACCCACAAAAATGTAAAATATGTTACAAATGGTTGAAAAGAGACGATATCTCGGTAAATACACGTAAAAAATAGTAAACAACAGTAGACATAGTGATATTTTAAATTAAATCCCACCGTCGCCCCTCTCGTTCGGAGGGCGTAAATGGAAATACTTGCCGCGGTGGAATAGCCGAGCGGTCTAAAGCGCCTCGCTGCGGAACGCGCGGTTGCTCGCCGTCGGAGGTTCGAGTCCTTCCTGGGGCATAGGGTGTGTGTGTGTGTTGTCTTTAGGTTAGTTTACCTTAGTTTAAGTAGTTTGTAAACTACGGACTGATTACCACGCAGTTTGGTCCGATAGATTTACAAACATCTGAACATTTTTTTGGAAATACTTCTAAACTTTTTATTGGAAAATATTTTATTGTAGAAAATCTTACATATCAGAGTGTTCAGCAATTTGACCTTCATCTTTAACTTACTTACGTATCCGTCCTTCAAATGACTGTAGAAGTGTATCTGCAGAAATATTATCACATGCGTCTCTTATCAGTTATACCATATTTTTACCGACTGTTGCCACTTGTTGATAAATCTTAGTTTTTAGAGAACCCTTTATAAAAATAATTCGGCCATGACATATCAGACGACATGGCCAGTTCATTAATGAGACACGGATCACTGTAATCACGGTCTATTACTTTCTGTGCTACAAAGTAAGTAATGCAATGGGCAGTCTTCATTCTGACTCCACAAACTTTATCGAACGTCCAAGCTAACATTCTGAAGTAGTATTTCTACTCTCTGTATCAATAAATTTCCATATTTGATTCTCAGTACCGTCAATAAAATAAAAACAAATGAATCACACACCAAGCTTTAACCGACCAAGGACGTTGACATTTACCTGCCGTAACCAGTGAGGCGTTTTTACAATCCAGTAAAACGTGTAATGCCGATTGATAGTACCATGTTTTGTGAATGTAGACTACTCTGCAAATGAAACATTAGCAAGGAAATTGGGTTTCCAAAGTGGCCATTCACAAGTTATGAAACGAATGTGTTATCGGCATGATGTTCTAGATGCAATGAAATGTCCATGACACTGAAGATGAAGGTAAAGCAATGAATTAAAATTTGTGATGCTGCCGGGTATCGAACACGGACCTCCATGCTTACTAGGCAGACGTCTTCCTGTTAGACCACCGCACTACTAACAATTAAGGCGCCTCGGGACTAAGTACGACTTCTCTCCACGTCACAAACTTTAATTCAGCTTCCTTATTATAATAAAACATTTTATCAGTTCGCTGAGTTTCCAAAAGGAGAAAAGGATTTCAAATTCATTTTACGAGACAGTTGAGAAAATAGTACCCACTTGTTTCACAGCACATCGGGAAAGAGAGACTAGAGGGAAAACCTAACACGAAACAGAGAAATCGGTAAGGCTATCGAGAAAGACGCGTTTTATGTAAATCCGCGTAGCGTACAGGAAGATGAACGACTATATCCCGCGTCTCCTTTTTCCGAATTTCCTTCTGCCTTCTCCTGACCTCGGGGAGTGGCATTGGAATAAAGTTGAGAACATGTCTGTTTCCCGTTGCATAGCTACGTAACGATCGTAGTAGAATAACTACCACAAATAAATAAGACTTTCACAGCTTCTGGGTGGTAATGAAGATTGTCAAACGGATCATTCTATTTATATAGGGTGATTCTTACAATAAAAAAGACAGCAACCAACCACTTTTGATTATGCAATTTATTATTATTATTATTATTTAATTTTTTTTTTTTTTTTTTTTTTTTTTTTTTTTTTTTTTTTTACGTAGTAGCGCCGTTGCCGGTTTCGAACCTTTCAGTTCATCTTCAGACGGCTGTTCAGGTCCACACACATGTCATTTACATTTTTCTTATTTAGATAATTTTGCTTGTGACGAAAAGTCTTTGGTTGCGTGGTGCCCCACAATACAAAACTAGCAAGCAATTCCAATCATGTTTTGTATTGCAGGACACCACGCAACCAAAGACTTTTAGTTACAAGCAAAATTAACTGCATAAGAAAAATGTAAATGAAATGTGTGTGGACGTGAACAGCCGTCTGATGATGAACTGAAAGGTTCGAAACCGGTAACGACGATATTTAGTAAATAAATAGCATAATCAAAAATGGTTGGTTGCTGTCTTCTTTATTGTAACAATGACCCTGTTTTTAATACACAACCACTGGCTCAAAATATCAGTTTTTGACAAAATAACATTCTATTTAAATGAGAGAATGAAATGTATTGTTCTGATAGCGATCTTAAAACTTTTTCACCGACGAAACTTACCTTTTTTAAATATCTTGAGAGATTTATTTAGGTTTGTAGTGTTCGATGTTGAGTATGGATGCCTAAACCGCGAGCGAGAACAGAGCGTTATAGCAGGGCCGACATCCTGTCCCGTGAATGCGAGGCGGGGGTTTTTACAACTATCACACATTCACAAGAGTTTTTCTGTGCTAAACCAGGCGCGGTTAAAGCGCAGAGTGCCAGTTTAAATATACATAACGGTGACTCACAGGCCTACTGCGTCAGTGTCCTCAAAAAAAGGGTGCTGGCGTCTAAAAACATGAAGGCGATTTTCGAGCGTGCAGCTCTGTCTGACGGCTTGCATTTCGGTGACCACTAGACTTCCTTTACAACCGTGAAACGGAAAAAACAGAAAATGGGTCATGCAATTATTCATTTCATCTATATCAGGACATTTCCGTTACGTTTAGTAATATGACACTTTTGTGATTTTGAGTAACGAAAGACTTACAGGGTGTCTCAAGATGTTTTGCAAAGAAATTTTTCCTAAAACAAGTGTGAATTATTCTTATTTCTTCCTTGTGTAGATACCTACATTGATTCTTTTTTGTTAGAATTACCCTTAAGTGTAGTCATATACTAGGGAAAAGGTCTCTACCTGTTTGAGACGACTTAGAAAGTGACATTGGACTACTTCAAGCGTTGAGGCCCAGAGGATCGTGCGCAGTGAAGACCAAGGTTCAAGGCTTCTCTTTGTCTGGTAGTTTAACTCCAACCTTAACGGGCTTCTAGTTGCATTAAAACCTCTCTTGTGTTGTCAAGACATTTAACTCCTAACACTTTTTGATTTCCTTTCCTTTACGATCATTTGGCTCGCTAGTTGTGGGTAGCGTTCCTCGTTTAATCGCTCAACGTGTCCCAACCATTCCAATCTTTTGCTTCTGAATATCCTGCTATATTATAGTCAGTATATAGGTTATACAGTTCTTCTTCTACGCCATTCCAGTGTCAAATCACTTTGTATTAGTCCATAGATTTTCCTGAGCACCCGCCTCTCGAATATTGATATTTGGATCTTGTTTACTTGTTCTCCAGCTTCGGCAACCATGAAGAATCAATGACTTATATAAGCGTATTTTTAATTATCATGCCACATTTCGAGATTACAAGATATTATTCGTGCTTTTATTCCTGCTTTATTTCTACTTGATACTTCTTTTGATAAGAATGCAGCAAGATATTTGATCACCTTTACTTCTTTGTAACTAGTTACATTTGTTTATTTTAGACTGAAAGTCTTGGTAGAGGTATGCAACTTTCGTTGTAAAATTTAAATAATGATTTTGAAAGTTACATTTGTATTTGTAAAACGTCTGGTCCGTGGTCTCTTTTTACCATCAAGTATTCAGTTTTTGGTGAATTTATCTTCAGGCAAAGCCTTACGGCTACAGGTTATAGCCGTTGTATTATGTTCTTAACTCCATCTTGGAAGTGGGACATTATTACAACATCATCAGCATAGACTAAATAGGTAATATTCCTGAATGAAACTATCACTCTGCAGCGGAGTGTGAGTTGATATGAGACTTCCTGGCAAATTAAAATTGTGTGCCGGAAGCGGGAATCAAACCTGGGACCTTTGGCTTTCGCGGGCGAGCGCTCTACCGACTGAGCTATCCCGACACGATTGACGATGCCGCCCCACAACTTCACTTCCGCCAATACCTCGCCTCCTCCTTTCCAAACTTCACAGAAGCTCTCCTGCGATCCTTCCAAGACTAGCACTTCTGGAAGAAGGGATATGGTAGAGACATGGCTTAGCCACTACCTATGTTTCATTTTGGAAACAGCCCTTAGGCTGTGGCTAAGCTATGTCTCTACCATATCCCTTCTTCCAGAAGTGCTAGTCTTGCAAGGATCGCAGGAGAGCTTTTGTGAAGTTGGGAAAGTAGGAGGCGAGGTACTGGCGGAAGTGAAGTTGTGGGGCGGCATCGTCAGTCGTGTCGGGATAGCTCAGTCGGTCAAGTCTGCTTTCCGCTGCGACGCGGCGAGGACGCGCTGTTGTGTTCGCTGCCGCGGAGCCAGCGCTCGGGTTTGTTTACGCCGTACTCGGCCGTTTCCACGCGTGCCGGCGTATTTACATAGAACAACATGGCGAACCAGTACCGCAAATCGAAGCTCAAATTTACGTTCCAAAACGAATTTGCAAGACCGAAGGCACTCGAACTAGAACGATTTATGCGAGATGAAGTGAAAATTCCGACGGCCGACGTTCTCGGCATACACCTGTCAATAGTGAGCAGTGTGGCTTATGTAAAGATCATCAATGAAGCAACATGTGAAAGAATTCTTCGGGAGACGAAACGAGAGCTTCGTTTCTGTCACTCTGATGGCAATGTGGGTACTGTGACAGTCGACCACGCTGGATTGGGACTTCGTACCATCAGGATCTTCGAACTCCCCTTCGAACTTCCAGCAGAAGAGGTCGTGGCGGCGCTCCGCCCCTACGGCACGGTGCAGAGTCACGTTGCTGAGAAGTGGATGCAGTTCCAAACGTACCCTGTCTTGAACGGCGTGCGGCAGGTCCGTATCGAACTTCGACGCCATGTTCCCTCATATATATCTATCGGCGGCTGTCGCGCTATAGTCATATATGATGGACAACCGAAGACCTGCTCGGGATGTGGAAAAGAGGGACACCTCCGATCCGAATGTATGCAACGTCGGATCACGCAACTGCCTCCGACGGATATGTTGCCTCCGTCGCAGCCAACGATACTTCCCGTGACTTATGCTGCCGCCCTAACAAATGATAAAAATTTGTCGACTCATCTGCCAGCTTCGAACACTACATTGCACGACCCTCCGACGCGGAGCGATGCGGCAACGCATGCTCCACGTACTGAGAAATCACTGCCGACGGCACCTCCCTCCACGACGGAGGAACAACCTCGTAACACCAGCATGGCGATAGAGTCACTGACTGTGCCGACTTCGGCCTTTGTGCCGGAGCGTCGCGACTCGGTGCTGTCGTCGGATGCGGAAGGACACACCCGGAAACAACGATCCCCGAAGCGACACAAACGGAGGCGTAAGTCTTCAGTAGAAAAGATGGAGGACGAGACGCAGGAGGATGAGGACTCGACTCACAATGACGACACTCCCTCGGTGGCGACCGCCGCTGACAAGGTGATACAAGATACTGATCAACTTGCTTCACAGATGCCCGCAGTAGAACGCCTGAACGACGAGACAAGGGATGGACGCGGCTCCACCGGTGCAGGAGAGAGCGCGCCCAATCTGTGCCCTGAGGACGCAATGGACGAAGACCCTCCTCCGCGCTCCACGGCGTGGGCAGACGACACTGAAGACGACCATACAACACCGACGGAGTCCGCGTCGGTGACGGCGGCACACTAGGAATCGGTCCGGTAGACGTGATGTGGGTTGGTGGCATTGTCGATTCTGCATGCCGCTCCACAGACATTTTCCTTCTCATGAATAACTTGGCAACTGCAGCACACCAGCAGGCGTATCGGATTTCAACGATTAACCTTAACACGATAAGGACAGTAGTGAAGTATCAGTTGCTGCGAGAGATGCTCCGAGCGTCCGACGTTGACTTTGCTTTGTTACAAGAAGTCTCCATAGCGACTCTCCCAGAAATTTATGGTTATAGGACGTACAAGACACCTGGTGAACCGAATGGCAGTGGAACAGCAATACTTATTCGTGACGGCATCCCTGTTGAAGAAGTGACATACCTCCCTTCGGGCAGAGGGGTGGCGGTCACTGCGTTGGGAACGCGTATAATCAACATCTATGCTCCCTCAGGAACCGATAAACGTCGCGAGAGGTCACAGTTCTACGCCGAGGAAATCACCCCCCTTTTTCTTGGTCGTTACGATCACTTTATCCTTGGGGGTGACTTCAATTGTGTTTTACACAAGAAGGATCAGGTCCCACATTTCTCGACGTGTCCTGAACTTCGGATAATTGTAAGGGACTTGCTTCTCGTCGATACTTGGGAGCAGATACACGGGGACCGCCCAGGCCACACCTATTTCACTAGTCACTCGGCCAGTCGTCTTGACCGTATCTACGTCTCACGAGATCTTGGTCCACGAGTGATAGACGCCGAACGTTGGCCGCTTGCCTTCTCCGACCACAGCGCTTTCATATGCACGGTCACCCTTTCGAGACAGAAAGTATGGCAAAGCCGTGGGCTTTGGAAGTTGAATGTGGCACACCTCCAAGACCTGGAATGTCGGGAACTGATTGCCGCGGCATGGGCGAACTGCGAGCGTCGGCTTCCAAGATACCGATCAACTCTAGAATGGTGGATAGAGTGTGCAAAACCGACGTGCCGTCGGGTGCTAACACAGTATGGGAGAGACGCTGCAGCATGAACCCGTCACACTTTGGACTTTTACTATACGATGCTTCGGGAAATTACCTACCAACCCCCGTCCCTGGAAAGACAGAGGGAAAGTCGCCGCATTAAAGCAAAAATATTGTCGTTGACGAGGAGAAGATTAGAAGGGGTAGTTGTGAGATCACGGCATCGAGACAGAGCGAGTGGAGAACCTCCTACAATGCATCATGTTGTGCTTGAAAACCGGCAACGCAAACGGCAGCTCATAACGAAACTGTCCTTGCCAGACGGCCGAAACGAAACGACCCAAGCGGCCATTGTGGAAGCCTTTGCAGCTCATTATCGACGATTTTACCAGGAAGACAACAGTGAGGAGGGAGACGAAAACGACGTCTTGCAATACGTCTCACACACCCTCGACGCCACGTCTGCGGCTTCACTTTTAGAGGAGGTTTCGCGGGATGACATCGAGGAAGCAATCGGTAAAGCTGCGCTGAACAAAGCACCTGGGCCAGATGGACTGCCGATCGAATTTTATCGAACTTTCCGTACCTTGATGATGCCCCGTTGGATCGATATGTACCGAGAACAGATGTCACCTGGCTTTCATATCCCATCGGCTTTCGTCGAAGGACTTCTTATCCCCATACACAAGCCTTCAAGAGGACAGAGGATTGAAGACTACCCTCCAATAACTTTGTTAAATTCGGACTATAAAATTTTCACCCGACTACTAGCGGCACGTATCAAGAAAGTTCTACCAGTAGTCCTTTCCATAGAACAAACTACACGAGGAGGAGAGACCACCATGCAAACAGCCACTAGTGAATGTAGAGATGTGATAGGACTCGCCGCATCCTGTCATCTCGCGGCAGCGTTGATCGCCATTGATTTCGATCACGCATTCGACAGGGTACACCACAAATTTCTCATGGCAGTGTTGGATCGAATGGGCTTTCCAACTGATTTCAAGAACATCATACAGCGCCTCCTACGCGACGCTAAATCTCGTGTACTGGTGAATGGCCGTGTAACAGATCCTTTACCAATTCGGCGTTCGGTTCGACAAGGATGCCCACTCTCCATGATCCTTTACGCAACTGCTCTGGAACCACTCATAGGAGGACTGAAAAGCAAACTCACAGGAATTACCCTAAGGGGTCATACCTTTCGCTGCAGGGCATATGCGGATGATCTTCTCCTGTTGGTACAATCTGGAGATGAGATCCGCTTCGTGATTGATTGGATCCAACAATATGGTTTGGTGGCGAAAAGCGTCATGAATGTCAATAAATCGGCAGCAATGTTCATTGGAAGAGGCTTACCAGAAGATTGTGTGGCCCCGTTTCCACGGGCAGATGACCTCAGGTACCTAGGAATCACGTTTACACGGGACATGCGCCGCACAACAGCAATAAACTACAGACGATTACTGCAAGTCGTACGCACAGAGGTACGCCAAAACATACTACGACAAATGGACCTACTACAACGTGTCGAATACCTTAACATCTACGTGGCGACTAAGATCATACACATGGCTCAGGTGCTCCCACTGCCGACAGTGATGGCACGCAACCTACAATCGGCCTTTGGATATTACGTCACTGCTGGATACATTTTCAAAGTCCGCTATGACACTCTTACCCTTCAACGGCGTGACGGCGGACTCGGACTTATCAATGTCAAAACGCGGGCCATGGCGCTGTTCCTGTCCACGATGGTGAAACTGAGGACACGTCGACATACCTCACTAACGGGCGTTCTGATAGATGAGCTGATGCCTACGTCGATCCTGCCACCGGTTGCGATTGGACACGTCGCGCCCCCTCTTGGCCACATTGCGGCTTTCATACTCGAATATAGCTACCTACATACTCAGCTCCCCACCACTCGAGCTCCAAAGGCAAGGGACATTTACCAATTGTTGCTTAGGGCAGTCCCTCGAAATGTGATTGAAAGTAAAGCACCGGCCACACAATGGTCAACGGTGTGGAAAGCAGTTCAACAGCCGTTCTTCCCTACAAGAATAAGAGCCACGTGGTACCACGTCGTCAATCGGAAATTTACGACGAGACACCGGCTGCACGCAATCAGGATGGTGGATTCGCCCCTTTGCCCGGAATGCCAGCTTATGGACAATGATGAACATCGTTTAACATGTGAATCTGTTGTCGAAGTCTGGACGCTAGTACAGAAGATTATTGCCTGCTACCGTCGCGTCCCGCCTAACGCGATTGACCCCAGGCTCCTCCTATGCCCGGAGGACACATATTTTCCGGCCGCGAAAACACACGCTCTCACGTGGATAAAAGGCATGTCCATTTACTACCTTTTCCAAGAAGGTGAGAAGTCGGGACTTGATTACTGGCAATTCCTCCAAGAGCATCATCACAGACTCGAGACCACACCTCGATACCGACAGATCTTCGCCAATTACCTACGTAGTGTCTTCACCGACCCCCCTCGCAGCTGGGGAGTGCCGGATAGGGGACGCCCGCCGTAACGAACCTTAACAAACGATCAACTGCATACGAACAGAATCAACGAAAATAGTCCGAAAATGGGATGTAGTGCGGAATTTTTCCAGTTTTATTTATTTTTTTCCGTTTAGAATGGGAGTCTTTTGTTATATGTTTAGTGTTCTGAAGAAATCAATGGCGATGCACGATTATGGTAACTGACGGCGTCAGGGTTCACAGAAGTATACTATAGACTATGCATCTCGGGCAACCGAAGCCAGACACACAAAGTAATTGAGAGAACAAGAACTTCCTGAGACAGCAGACCTACGAGAAGACAAACCCTGAATCTGTCGGTGTACTGTTATTTCGTGCAGCAACGGCCATCTGGGCAGAATGGGGCGTGAGTGTCGCTCCATTAAAAAATAAATAAATAAATAAAGCAATCCAAGAAGACGCTATACCTTTTGTTCAAATCAAAAAATGTTCAAATGTTTGTTAAGCTTATGGGACTTAACTACGGGGTCATCAGTCCCTAAACTTACAAACTACTTATGAACTACTTACGAACTAGGACGGCACAAATATCCATGCCCGAGGGGGGATTCGAACCCCCGACCGTAGTGGCCGTGCTGACCGTGACTGGAGCGCCTCAGTCACCTCGGCCACCGCGGCCGGCAACCTTTTGTTATCCCTTATCCTTTCCCTTAGTTTAATCTCTCATTTAGTATAAGGTAAAAGTGGCGGTGGCACTAGACCTTTTTTTTTTTTGGCAGGCGAGATGTTTTGTTTATGGGGGTTATGATAGTTAGGCGCCAACGCCTAAAGAGGAAGAGCTTAGGGGAAAAAAATTCAAAAAAAAAGGGGGGGGGCGGGAAAAAAAAAGGAGACTGAAAAAAAAGGGACTAAGGCACTAAAAAAAAAATCGGTAGAGAACTTACCCGCGAAAGGCAAAGGTCCCAGGTTCGAGTCCCGGTTCCAGCACACAATTTTAATCTGCCAGGAAGTTTCAGGTAATATTCCTTCCATACACTATGGGACCTGAGTGATGTTGATTTCTCTCATGACCTTTCAAGGACTATTTTGAATAAACTCGGTGATAATCCGTGCACTAGTCTTAGGCCAGTTTTAACCGAGTACCCTTCCGTTATTATATTTCCTATTTTAATTTTTACTTCTGCTTCGTAGACACATAGTTGTACTACTGCACGAAGATTTCTGGGAAATCCAAATTCGACCAATAGATGCAGTAAACGTTCTCTTTTGACTGAGTCGTAGGCTTTTTGAAAGTCAATAAACATTAACTGTAATTGAATGACATTGTAGAGAAGGTTCCGGATTGCTGCTTATATTTTATTCAATAGCGCTACAGCTGTTTCAACAGTTTGTCACTATCAAGCGCGTCTACGATGTTTGGCGTAACTGTTGTATAAACTGTATGGAAATATTCACGTATTTAGTAGTTGGATACGGTTTTTAGCTATCAGGTTTTATGCAGCTTTTTACGCTAAAACGTCAAATTAAAGAAAACTGTTATATTTTGCGTAATTAACAACACCTCTGCCAAAGATGTTTACTTACTTCTACTACGCTATTTCTTGCGTAGCGGATAAACATGTCATGTTGAGGAGCGGTTGAACGTCGACGGTGTTTTACGTCCTGTTCCTAACTATTTATTTATCTATATAGACAACTACTATATACGTGAGTATTTCCATACATTTTATACAACAGTTACGCCAGATGTCAGCATATAACGTCCAAACATCGTAGACGCCCTTGATAATGACAAACTGTTGAAACAGCTATAGCGCTATTGAATAAAATATAAGCAGCAATCCGGAACTTTCATTACAATGTCATTCAACGACATTTATGATGCTGCAGGCTCAACAATCAGGAAATTAACAGTAATTTTTGGTCGAACTCTAACTTTTTCGCATATCTGCTTGTAAGACTTATTTTGTCCAGTGTTGATATTCGTGATAGAAAGCCTCCTTGTTATTGGACGCACAACTAATATCGCAGGGGGCCTGCCTAGATCTGCGGACTGCAGCGAGATACAGTGGACGTGACTCTGCAAGTACCTGGTACGTACTTCTCTTCCCGGAGCGGACAATAAATCATATGTAGGCTGGAAGCCAGTTCTGGTATGTTCGTGCGTGCAGGGTTCATGGCTCCGAGCCTGCGTTCCATGTCATGCCACTTATGCTCGATGAGGTTCAAACCTGGGTTCCCGGGTTTTCAGCCTTTGTACCATCCCTGCATGTTACTGGCGCCATTTCCGGCGTGGGAGCGACGTGGCGGCACGTTCTTAACTGTCAGGGCGCTGGAAAATTAAAGCAGCTCAGTATATCTTAGGCCACACAAAGTCCCTTCCATAACAAATATGGGAACCATTCCATACCGGGAAGATGCACCCCATACACTAACAGAGATATCAGCACCCTGGACCACACCTTCTAGCACAACTCCCGGTGTTTGCCAGCGGCAACGTACATTTGAAATTCGATCTACCATATCACAACGCCAGTGTTACAGTGTCCATCTCTGGCGACTGACGACAAACGTAAGCCGCTCTGAGCAATGGTGTTTTAACTGAGACATTAGTCTACGACGCCGGATCGCATACCCCATGAAACCCATGTTCGCTCATATTGACCACTGAGAGACGTGAAATGAGCAGTGAGTTGCTGCAGTGTTTTGTTTCTGTCACCATTGACGATCTGCCTCAGATGTCAAAGATGGCTGCACGAAGAGTAGTTGATCTACTGTAATGTTAAACCCTCAATCAACGCCCTAAACCTACATCTATGTACATACTCTGCAATCCACTACTAGTTATTTACTCTCCTGTCCACTCCCATATAGAACGAGGGAAAAATGAATGCATCTGCATGAGTCCTAATTTCTCTGATATCTGTGTCCTTAATGCGAAATCTAAGTTGATGGTAGTGGAATCGTTCTGCATTCCGCATCAAATTCCGACCCTCTAAATTTCTTCAACAGAGTTTCTCGAAAAGAATGTCGCCTTCTCTCCAGCGACTCCCATTTGAGTTTCCAAAGTCAGTAGCACTCTAGCATTGACCGAACCTGCCAGTATCAAACCTAGCCGCCCGCCTCTGAATGGCTGCTATATCTTCATTTAAATCTCAAATTCATTTGTAAATCTATGGGACAATTACCGTGGTTATCAGTTCTAGGCTTACAAATTACTTAAAATAAACTAACCTAAGGACAACACACTCATTTTCTCGAAGGAAGATTCGAGCCTCCGACGGGAAGAAACCGCGCCTTCTTCAGAAGGCGCCTTAGAGCGCTCGGTCATTCCACCGCGGCCTATACCGATCAGGAAGGGTTCCGTAAGACTTGGTCAGTACTGAATGTGAGGTCGCAAAAGCGTTGTTTTATATGCTGTCTCCTTTTCAGACGAATCACATCTTTCCAAAAATTCTCCCAGTAAACAGAAGTCGACTATCTGCCATCCCCACGACTATGCTCGTTCGACTTTATGTTGCTGAGCAGCATTATGCCTAGATATTTAGAACGTTTGTAGAGCTTAAGGAACTTAAGTACGGGATCATCAGTCTGTAAACTTACAAACTACTTATGAACTAGCTTATACTAATGACGGCACGAACATCCATACCCGAGGGGGAATTCGAACCCCCGACGACTAACGACCTCCTGCATCGTAGCATAGCGCCTCAATGCGCTCGGCCTCTCGGCCGCGGCTAGTTATTTAATTTTCGCGATTCCCGTAATATTCAGGTAGCCTAAATGAAAGTAGTTTGCTTCTAATTAGCTTTTGTGTGCTCTCGGTGGAGTTGGGTGGACACGCTTGAACATGTGAAATCGAATTTCGGTGAAATTCATAAAATCCGTCTATTCCGAATTCCCGCGGAACCGAAAAGTGCTCGGTCTCAATTGTTTCGGAATAGTGAGACTACTGTGTTTACACAACGTGTCTGAACTTCTCTCTCTCTCTCTCTCTCTCTCTCTCTCTCTCTCTCTATATATATACCGAGTGGTTGAAATTAAGCTAAGTGTTGCGAGTTCTGCCCTGCAGGCTGCATACATCAAAGGGTGCTGAGACCTTGGTATGTTCAGTAACGGGAGCGCTCGCGAAGTAAGATGAAACTAATTATAGTTCCGCTTTCTGCCACTAATCGAAAATATGGCGCTGTAAGCAGTCATAATGTGACATATATCCTGCTTTGACATCAGTACACTGTTTGTTGTAAGCGTGAAAAAATTGTTAAGAAGATTGAAGTTTTCAGTTCGAACTGCAAGGGCTGTCTGGAAGAAAGACCGCGCATTGTTAGTAAAGTTTATCTGTACGGCACCGATAGCAGCGCTGCATTATGGGAATATGCCGACAGAAACAGCTTTGAAGAGATTCCATGTCAATTAATGGGTTAGCAGATATGATCAAGAAATTTGAAGAAACATGTGAATTAGACGGTACAGCAAGAAGGTGTTCCATTCCTATGTCGGTTGTTGATGAAAGTGCAGCAGTTGTAGCCGACCATTCTTAGTGCCCGAGCTGTGACTGTCAACAATTCAAAAGATTTTGCGGTACATTTTACACTGGTATTCCTACAAGATTAATATTAGGAACAAAATGCAGCCCTAGGAGGGGATACAACTCTGTCACTTTGCTCTTAGCCTTTTGCCATGGATTTAAATGGATGACATGTGGCCAGGGAATATTCTTGGGACAAAAGAGTCACATTTTATTCTGCACGACACCGCGAACGCACAGAACTGTCACATTTGGGGCTCTACTACCCCACACGTTGTGCAAGAACAACCACATCACTCAGCTTATGGACATTCTCGATACACTTTTCTTTAAGGAGATACTTCGTGGAGCTGTTAGGTGTACAGTAACGGCCGCTAGTTATAAAGAACTCCTAGTGAAACACGTGATTCTGGCTTTGCAAGAACTGTATTCGCACGACTATTTTCGTGCAAGTTGGGGCGACATCACATGCCGCTCTCTATGTGAAAACTGTACTTCGAGAAACCATTGGGCCTTCGAAATCCCCTGACCTAAGGCCATGTGGCTTCTAGATGTTGGAATAATTGCTCACCCACATCACATTCCCACTGCTTACAGCGACATATTTTTGCCTAGTGAAAGAAAGTGGAACTACAATGTTTTCATCGTACGCCGCGAGTACACCCACGAAGTGTCAGCGTCCTGCGATGTATACAGTCCACACTGCAGCACTCGAAACGCAATCATTTTAAAAATCATAGTAACCCTTTAGGCTGGTGTGAACGTAGTGATCCGTATCTGTAATAAATCGTTAGCCGCCGGCCGCAGTGGTCGAGCGGCCTTCGGCGCGCCAGTCATAGTCTGCATGGCCGCTACGGTCGGGTGTTCGAATCCCCCCTCGGGCATAGATGTTTGTGCTGTCTTTAGTAAAAGGTAGTTCATAAGTAGTTTGTAAGTTTAGTCGCTTAAGCTTAACAAACATTCAAATGTTTGTAAATCTATGGCACTCAACAGCTTGGTTATTTGCCCCTAGCTTACAAACTATCTAACCTAAGGTAAACTAACCTAAGGACAACACAAACACCCATGCCCGACGGGGGGAATCGAACCCCCGACGGGGGACGGCCGCGCGCACCGCAACACGGCGCTCCAGTACCTGCGGCTAATCCGCCGCGGCTTAACAAACATTAAAAAGCGTTAGCCAACACGTCCACCCATACTCGATGTAAGCGCTGGTGTGTGGGAAAAAGAGAATGAAGCACGAAGTGAGGCCCTTATGTCCACATAGCGGAGAATTGAGGTAGCTGAAGGCGCCATTTGCAGGGATGATTGTGTGTGCTAGCGAAGTTCAGAGAGTGAGCTTGAGAGTAAATGCAAGAATGAAGATAAGGCAAGACACGCTGATAATATTTAACGACCTAGAAAGCCGTTCCTCTATGTAAAGTGGTATGAGTTGTTCAAAATTCCTAGAAAAATAAAAGTAACCTATACGTTAAAACGAGCAGTACATGGTAATAGGGAATGATAAGACTGTAAGAGCGAAGTGATGTAAGATAGCGCTGAACTATTTAACTCCCTATCGTTCAATATGTACATCGAAGAAAAACTGACGGAAACAAAATGTTTTTGAAGAACGGAAATTCAGGGTGAAAGGATTTCAATCCTAAGTTTCGGTGATGGCATTGTAATCGTAAGCGGAAACGAAATAAAATTACAGGATCTGTTGATTGGAACGAATAATTTGACGAGTACAGAATGTGGATTGAAACTAAACCGCAAAAAGACAAATGTAATGAGAAGCAGCAGAAATGAAAGCAGCGAGAAACTTAAAAATCGGTGATCAGAATGTAGATGAAGTGAACATATTTTGCTAAAGTAAAATACCGACGTCAGTCGAACCAAAACAGACAAAAAAGTAGACTAGTGTAGGCTAAGAGGTCATTCGAGTTCAAGCAGAGTGCACTGATATTAAACATCAGTCTTAATGTAAGTAAAAGATGCCTGGAAACGTATATTTGTAGAACAAGTTTCTATTGAAGTGAATCATGGACACTGGGAAAAATAGAAGAAAATCGAAGCAATGAGATGTGGTACTTGAGAAGAAAATTAGAAAATAGAAGAGCTGATATCAGGTTTTGCCGTAGAACAATCGACTTTGGTTTATTGGGAGAATTTTGGAAAGGTGTACTTCATCTGTAAAGGAGACCGTGTATAAAACGCTTGTACGATCACGTCTTTAGTATTGCTCAAGTATTTGGGACCCGCAGCAGACCAGTTTAAAGGCAATTTCAGAGGCGAGCAGCTAGGTCTGTACTGGTAGGTTCGACCAATGAGAGATTGTCACAGAAATTCTCAGACATCTCAATAAGGTATCGCTGGAGAAAGTCGACGTTCTTTTCGTGAATTTCTGTCGAGGAAATTTAGACGGCCGGAATTTGAAGATGAGTGTAGTACGATCTTGCTGCCACCTACTTTCATTTAGCGTAGTGATTACAATGACAAGATAAGAGAAATTAGGGCTCGTACGGAAGCATATAGGCACCTGCCTTATCGCTTTAACCGCACTAAGTAGTGTTGGTCAAACACAACATACAACCATTGGACTATGTACGGTTCAGCTGATTCCATGCCATGTAACTACAGTAGCTGCAGATAGTACCTTGTACCTGTGATCCTACCGTGATACACTATGCATGGGCTAATATTTGCGAAATAATAATAATATATCAACTGTCAAATGCAGATAATGATTAACTAATAAAAGAGGTTATATTCTAACGATTGAAAATCATGTGGAGAACGCCAGATAACTCAGTTGAATTTGATGCCTTTCTGGTCAATCCGATAACCACCCTAATACGGTAACTAATCGACTGCATAGATGTAATATACGGGGTGATCAAAAAGTCAGTATAAATTTGAAAACTTAATAAATCACGGAATAATGTGGATAGAGAGGTAAAAGTTGACACACATGCTTGGAAGACATGGGGTTTTATTAGAACCAAAAAATAAAACAAAAGTTCGAAAAATGTCCGACAGATGGCACTTCATATGATCAGAAAAGTAATAAGAACATGACAAATTAAGATAAAGCAAAGATGATATTCTTTACAGTAAATGCTCAATAGCTGTAGTCGTGGAATAATGTTGTGAACAGCACTGTAAAGTATGTCCGGAGTTATGGTGAGGCATTGGCGTCGGATGTTGTCTTTCAGCATCCATAGACCTGCGATTTCAGGTAACCCCAAAGCCAATAATCGCACGGACTGAGGTCTGGGAACCTGGGAGGCCAAGCATGACGAAAGTGGCGGCTGAGCACACGATCATCACCAAACGACGTGCGCGAGTGATGTTTCACGCGTCTAGCAATACTTTTTGTTTTGTTTTACCTCTCTGTCTACGTTATTCCGTGATTTATTAAGTTTTCAAATTTATACTGACTTTTTGATCACCCGGTATTTACAGGCTTCAATATGAAGCAAGACATCTTATTACCAAGTAAGGAGATTTTTATTTTCCCTTAAGCTGTTTTGAGGCACTAATAACGTATGTAAAAGAAAGTTTCTGTTAAATAATTGTTGTTAATGGAGCCCCAATCACAGTAATGCTACGTTCGGTTCTCATTACTGTCATTTGAAAATGATGTCATAGTAACTCGAAACCTGTCACGCAGTAGATCAAAATTAAAAGAAATTCCTCGTAGTGACTATGGCTGTTACCATAGCGTGACTTTTTTGTCTTTGTAAACCGTTTCTTGGAACTGTACAATTTTCATTTTGCATGAAAAGTAATCTATTGTATGTACTTAGCGGCTTCTGTTTGTAGTATAGGAAAAGTAAATCATAGTTACTAATGTTTTGTAAAGTACTTTGGTGGTCGAAAAAGCAAAAAGTTGAGAAACGATGCCAGAGAGAAAACAGTTAAATTTGGCAATAGGATCACCAGAACCAGTTGGCCTACAAAACCCATCGATGATCACTGCAATTCTGTTGCATGATTGTTGATGATTGTGAAAAAAATCTAAACGTCAAATGAAGTTTGAACTGTTTCACAAACACAGGAAAAATCATGTCAGAAACGAAGTGATCATCGATCAGTTAAATTCATATACTACATCTGAAAATAAGTGTTGCTTTTTCCCTACTTAATGCGACTTTTTGTTTTTACTTGTGAGTGATGATATAATTAGATTGTTATCAGAGTTGCCAACTTGTTATATCTGTAGCGTACCTTCAGTAACCACTGTCAAATTAATTCATCTGGTACAAGCATGTCTGATGTCTTCGTTTCTATATCAAAAATAAAAATTTTTTAATTGTGGCTTCTCTGCGAGAACTCTGCGTCAAGGTAATGTTTAGTGACAAGAGACGTAATGCGACGTCACATCGCTCTCTAGCTATCTGCGTGATGAAAGCGACACACAGATAAATGCCTGCATGACTGACAGGTTGAATAATGAACTTACACCGAACATGGGGCCATAATTTCGGTTCTCGATAACAGACTTCTTGTCATTGTAATACACTGACGTCACCACTTTCTCTTGGATTCACTACTAGTGTCATTCAAGTCTACGTGCAGTTCTTTGGAAGAAAATGACAACTCAACGATTCCTTGAATCGAATTCGAAATAATATTAAGCCTTGCAGTGCATCAAAATAAAAGCAATTGCGAAATTACAAATTTGTGGTGGACTGGGATTGTATTCCGAGAGACGTTAATCATGTGATGACTAGGTGATTGTGTGAATGTGTGTGTGTGTGTGTGTGTGTGTGTGTGTGTGTGTGTGTTGTGTGTGCCTCGTTATGTGAAGAAGGCCATCGCCGAAAATTTGTGTGAATCTGATTGTCTCTTTTTAATGGCTTTCAAAGGCTCAGCGATCGTCTTCACTGTGAGTTATTATCTAACCTCTATTACTGAAATTAAACATTCGGAAGGCTGTAAGAGCTCGTATGAATTATTTGCATGTTTCGGTAAGGTAATAACTTCCGAACTGTATTTCATCTTAGTATCTAATTTCTTTTCTTTAACCAAAAGTTTCAATCATATTCTTTTAAGAGCATATCCATTTTAATTAATTTCCTGAATATTGTGCGCTCATATAAATTAAGTTGATTACATTTTACGGAAAAAGAGGTCGTTGATATGAAGTTCCATGGATGAAGGGCAACAGGCGGATTGTGTTTTTCTCGACTTCAAAAAGGCGTTCGACGTAGTGCCACACTGCAGACTGTTAACGAAGATACGAGCTTATGGAATATGTTCACAGGTTTGTGACTGGCTGGAAGACTTCCTAAGTAATAGAACGCAGTACGTTGTTCTCGACGGCGAGTGTTCATCAAAGACGAGTGTATCTTCAGGCGTGCCCCAGGGGACCGCTATTATTTTCTATCTATGTAAATGATCTGATGGACAGAGTAACTTGTAATTTGCGGCTGTTTGCTGATGATGCTGTGGTGTATGGGAGGTTGTCATCTTTAACTGACTGTAATAGCATACAGGATGACTTAGACAAAATTTCTAGTTGGTGCGAAGAATGGCAGCTAGCTCTCAATGTAGAAAAATATAAGGTGACGCGCATGAGTATGAAAAACAATTCCATAATGTTCGAATACAGCATTAGTAGTGAGCTTCTTGATGCTGACGCGTCGTTCAAATATCTAGGCGTAACATTGTAGACCGATATAAAATGGAACGAGCATGTAAGGATAGTTGTGAGTAAGGCGGACAGCCCATTTCGGTTTATTGGGAGAATTGTGGGAAGATGTACTTCATCTGTAAAGGAGACCGCGTATAAAACGCTTGTACGAACACGTCTTGAGTATTGCTCAAGTGTTTGGGACTCGCAGCAGATCAGTTTGAAGGAAGACATAGAAGCAGTTCAGAGGCGAGGAGCTAGGTTTGCTACTGTAAGTTCGATCAATGCGCGAGTGTCACGGAAATGCTCCGGCAACTCAATTAGGGATCGCTGGAGAAAAGACGACGTTATTTTCGTGAATTACTGTTGAGAAAATTTAGTGGGCCAGAATTTGAAGCTGAGTGTAGTACGATCTTGCTGCCTCCTACTTACATTTCGCGTAGTTATCACAAAGACAAGAGAAATTAGGGCTCTTACGGAGGCATATAGGCATTATTTTTTTCCTCGTTCTATTTGGAATAGGAAAGGAAATGATTAGTAGTGGTACAGTGTACCCTCCGCCACGCACCTTACAGTGGTTTGTGGAGTATGTATGTATATGTAGTAAACTTACACTAAGGACAACACATATACCTATCACAGAGGGAGGATTCGAAACACTGACAGGAATGGCCGCCCAGTCGGCACGCGGCCATTCCGCACGGCGCATAAAAATTATGTGAACTGAACTTACGCGTACTCACTGCAAAGAATGCGATAAATTATTGCGGTGTCTTGTATATAGCAATTTCTGAAGATCAAACTAGGGGATATTTTAAAAGTGATTGTTGGCAACTTTGACCCAGAACGCCATTCACAGTGTATTTGATTTATTCAAAGCAAATCTCCAAGACTAAGGAACATATAATGGCACACTTTGTCAACACGGAGTTGAAGGTGGTTCATTCAAATGGCGTAGATGAAAATAAAGGGCTTCTGGCTTTGAAAGATGCTACAGAATTACTCGAAGATCCCTCAGTTGAGGAAGACTTGGCTTACATTACAGCCAAATTTTCAAATGTTTGTAAATCTATCGGACTCAACTGGTGGTTATTAGTACGTAGCTCACAAACTAATTAAACTAAGCTAAACACACAACACACAGACATCCATGCCCGAGGGGGGGATTCGAACCCCTCCACCCCCGACATTAGAGACAACAGAACATTTATAGCGACAGATATTTCCGAATTATCTCAGGTACCTATGAGAATATTGCCTTTCTGGAGGAAGTGAAAGAGAAAATAGTTGAAGCGTCAGGTGTAGTGGAACAAAAGTAAGGGAAAAGATTCAGCAAGTTTTCCAGAACAACACCGGCATGTAAGGTCCTTTGCGAAAAATTCAGTGCCACTGAATTCTACATTCCTGTCCAAAATGTACCGACAGCAAAGAACGCCCCCGTCACATCCGTGGACATAGAACGTTCATTCTCGGCATATTGTTGCTTTTCTCTGGAATACCTGCAAAAAGTCTCTGTCAGTTACTGTGAAGCCAATTATGTTCTGTGTATTTGAAATCGCTGGTTTATTAAACTCTATGGGACTATTATATGTATTTCAACACATGGCTTTTGATCTGCATGGAATTTTTATCTTCGAAAAATGTAAAGGTCTGGTGTCAGTTTGACCATTAATGTTGTGTGATGTTTTTCTAATGGTAAATTAATAAAAATTTGCTCTTAACACTACATACTTTACTTTCTTTCATCTGATGAATTCTTTGCGGGGCCTATTTTAGACATTATTTGGCCTAAATGGGGAAATGAAAGTACCTATTTAGGCGCCTAAAGTGCTCTTTTTCCGATTTAAAAATCCGCGGTCTGCCGATGTTCTCCACTTTTGTTCATTTGTGGTATAGGCTATTGCTGGTCTTGTGAACTTTTAGTCATTCTCTTTGTTTGTAGAGTGGTAATTCTCTAATATAGGATGGTCTGCAAAGGTTGAATTGGATCTGTTAGTTTTAATGCCCTTAAACGTTCCTTGTATATTGACCCCAAATCCCTTAATTTTTAAATGTAGCAAGACCGAATTAAAATTAACAAAACAAACTTCAGGCCTTAGTTGTTGGTACCGTAACTTGGGGTGAAATGGAACAGAACTCGTAGTTTTTACTGAATATTAATGTCTAAAGACTGCACTACAACTATGAAAATTTAAATAAAGCATCTCTAGTTATCCTTACATCTATGCTTTGCAAAGATAAACCCTTCTTTGTATTTTAATTTAAATTGTGTTCCAAATCACCTCAGGAGTTGGGGTGATTTGGAAAACTGACTCTTTTCATAAATAATTGCATTTAAAACATGTGGAGGGGTTAATGGGAACACAGTAAACACATCTAATAGAACTTTGTTATGGAGGATGCCTTTATATTACTTCTGTTTAATATTAATTAATGCTGATTACTAGGTGGAACAACTCTCACTGTCTGCTCCTAATTTCTTAAATAGTTTTCTATAACTTCTCTGTTAACTTGACCCAAGGTCTCTCTACATTTTCACTTAAATGTACTGTAAGCAGTTTATTCACTCAATCATATCCAGGCCTGTTACCATCTGCCATCAGACCACTTTTCCACTCTTCCACTTCAGTCCAAATCGCACTTCACAATATCCCTAACCTCACTTGTCGTCATTGTCTGACCCCATTCTGCACATTTAAATAAACCACCGATTGACGCCCTCTCTTCTTCTACTGTCAAGACGGTTTGTCCACCTATTTTCATATGATTTTTATTACTTAACTTCCTTGTGAATGTACTAACAGGTATTCATATTTTTTAACGTTTCTGAGAGGTATTTTATGTATCTTAATTCAGAGCTTTCTGGAGGCTTATCTCGGTATAGTTTTGATAGCCAGCTGATCCAATCTTCTTTTTGTACACTCGCGGCATGTTCCAATCCACCCTGAAAAAATAGATTTTGCATATTTACACTGCTACCTAATAAATAAAATAAGCAAACATAACCTAACTTAGCACACATCATGACTGATAGTTGCTCTTAACATACCAATGTCAGAAAACTGTATGACTATTACCAGAGTAGCTGTGCAGTAGTTTGCATTCAGATGTTCGTATTACAGGAAATTTTACACTTTAATATAAATATTTTTTTGGAGTCGTATACCTCTTTCATACACGCAATTTGTCATGTATTGATTTTACTGTTGGAATTGTTGAGAGGCTGTGTGAGCCACAGAGACGCACACCAGGCTGAGAAATAGAGACCATTGCAGATAACCGGCTAAAACAGACACGTATATCTTACGAGATGTAGGCACTAAGGAAATCTCCTAGCGAACTGCTGATGCCCTCGGTCACCGTCCCAGGGTGGAGGTTACTTTTCGGAGAAGATGGGCGTAACTTCATATAGCGTCTAGACGCTGTTGTAAGACGTTACATTAGTACTTGGTGGCCAACAGGCACGTTTTAATGTACGTAGCAAAGTTGATACCAGTCACTTGGGAACAGCAACGTCAGTGGTTCCACGAGACTAGAGTGAGAGGGTAAAGAAGAAAAACTGCAAGTTAGCAGCTCCCCTGAGGGGTGGCCTAAGGCGGACCCTAAGGTGTGGTCAACTGACGTGAAACATTGTTGTTGTTGCCCATATTGGGTAGCGTCTTGACGTTTTACTTTCAGCTGAACAATGTTGCTACCAAGTATGGATTTTGTTAGTGCACAAACAAGCCACCTCCCCACCCGGGGAATGGCAGAAAGGACAGGGCTGAAACGTGGTTCGCTAGAGGACTCAGAGAGAGGGCAAGTCACAATTTAGATTGGTTGAACCAAGATTGGTTGGAAGTGGGGAAAAGAGGTGCGCCCACACCGGCCGTTAAAACCCCCGGTTTTTGGATCAAGAGGGGATTTCTCAGTCAGACGAGTCGGGCGCCAGCCCGTGACTATCGCCGTCGGCCTCGGGGTGCAGTCTGTGACAGTCTGTTTCTCGCGAGGAGTGCGTCTGTCTAGGGGATGCTGCTAGGGAACGTAATTACTGGCTTCTGTTGTGGCAAACGATTTCTACTTCTTGTTTTTTTAAATAACTAACCCCAGTGTAGTAGACTTAGCATGGGATGCAGTAAATTCAATGCAAGGTACCTAGGAGTTCCATAAAGTTTCCTAAACAAGTATCCTCTCGAGTCCCGATATCCGCATCTCTAGTAGATGCCTGTACTGTCACTCTGAAATCACTCCTTTCCGCTCGGGATATGCAGACTGACCTTGCTACCTCTTCCCTCTTTCCTATGTAGGACGCGACAAATTTTAGTTATCCATGTAACAGCTAATGACTTTGGGAGGTAGTTTTCATTAGTTAAACCAAAGTATCTCTCAGCAGCAAAGATGATTTCTTGAAATAGACACAGTGTTCCATTTCACCTTAGTAGTTCCAAATCACCCCAAGTTATGGTATTTGATTCCATACTGTCCATTTGAATGCCGCTATTTCTTGATATTTCATCAGGGATTTCCATCAATTATTTTATTATGTACTGTCAGTCTGCTCTACCTGTTGTCTGTTCCTTCTTGTTGGGGAATTCCCCAAGCTGGCCGTTTCGAATACCGGTCAGCAGTTCCTCGATTGCTCTATTTGCACAATCGTCAAATGGGGCTCCTATACGTAGTATAGAAGACCGAGGAAGAAGGTCCGCTAATCGTTTCGGCAACGCCTCGCGTGACTATCGGCCGTATACAGTTATCTCTGCGTTGGAGGCGTATTTACGCTAGCGTGCTGTAGGCGGGCATTGGCACTCTGCAGGAGGCCGGCAGGGGCTTTTATGAGGCAAGCCACGCCATTCGCTCCCACGACGGGAGTCGGGACGCGCATGCGCGCTGTGTTGTGACTGACGGCGGCGAGCAACAGCAGCCTCCTGCTGCGACAAAGACCTCCTCTCTCTCCCCTCCCCCCTCTCCCCACCCCATCTCTCTCTCTCAGCCGATTCCGCTCGCACAAACTTGCGCTGCGGAGATACGGCATTGTCTCCTCAGACACGGGACTCTCCAAGAAACTGAATTAGCCGCACGTTGCGTGACGTCCTTGAAGACGCATGAGTCAGAGTGGTTTTAAACTAGACTCCTAAGGCTCCGTTAGTCTTTGCGAAGCGGTGTAAAGGGTAGTGATTTTACGAAAAATCGTTTGCTAAAGATTCTTTCGTGGTAGCGTCACCCATAGCAAACAGCTGAATAAAGCTGCAAACCCATAGGTAAACCGACTCTTCTTATTGGTGTCAGAGACTTAGAAATACACAAAAGTAAGGTTTTTACACATTCTTAGACCAAATGCGGGCTACGTCAATAGCGTTTGCTTGTCCTCGATGGTACAGTGTGTCTGAAAGTAGGCAGCCATACGCTGAAGTTCATTATTTATGGATTTTAGCTTTATTTTTGTGAATCTGAACGTGCAGCCGCTTTATAGCTTTATTTTGTATGTGAAAGTCATCCATGATCGATAATCTCAGTCGATGTTTGTAACCAAGAAGGTTAGAGTAAGGGGAGATGGTGTTACCTATGCTGGGAACAGACATTGGTTGAAGCCAGGGGCCAGCCGCGGTGGCCGAGGGGACTGAGGCGCTCCAGTCACGGTCTGCACGGCCACTACGGTCGGGGGTTCGAATGCTCCTTCGGGCATGGATATTTGTGCCGTCCTAGTTCGTAAGTAGTTCATAAGTAGTTTGTAAGTTTAGTGACCCCGTAGTTAAGTCCCATAAGCTTTACAAACATTTGAACATTTTGAAGCCAGGGGGTCATGCTGTTGTGCCCAAAACCAGGATTTTTGCTTAAAATCCTGTTTGAATATTGCCTTCTTCACGTATTTCCACTAAATTGATAGTCACATTGTAGTATTTACTTAGATATAACGCACATTTCAACGACCATAACTACTTTACCACATAATACGACCAATGTTTTGGGCACAAACAAATGCCGGAATGCGCAATTTGCCGGCTTCACTTTTTCAGCGTTATGGCATCTTCAGAGATTCTAACCTCCTTGTTTGTAACTACTGCGCCTTATAATGTCTTTGCAACTGCGATGTAGCATCTGCGCTACAGCAGCTTCTTTGACTACTGGGGCGAGTGGAGTGAGTAGTTGAGCAGAGAAGTCGATCGTGGGCTAGGCTAGCTGACAGACGTATGGCAACTGTGTTGTGTACTAAGGTTGAATTGGTCAGCAATGATTGTATTGAGTTTGATTTATTTCACTCTTTATTTATGAATACAAACGTATTATATTGGACAGTGGATTCTGTATCAAGAGGAAGAGAATATTTGTATAGAACGGACTTGAATAAAGCCAATGTATTATACTGAAGACTCAACAAAAGTATGTTTCTTTAATTCAATAAATAACCTCGTCCCTCATTTTCCTGATTGTGGCATTTTTCATTTTGTTGTATGGTACGTGTTAAGGTTTTTGAGAAAAAGATTTCCTTTTAAATGTAAATGTTCACGTACCAGTAAAGTAATCAGTCCTTACATGCCACTGAATCTGACTGTCAGAAATAATGTTCACAGAAGTACATATTGTTTTACTTACAGGGCCTAATTTTGTTTGTTAAATCCGTTGCGCACATATGATTAGAGAAACTCCTTGATTTAAGTAGAAAGACTTAATAAAAATAGGAAACTTTCACTTAACAAACTTTCATCAAGCTTTCCCTTTCACTTAATAAACTTACAACAAGAAGCTACAATGGAAATTTCGTACCTTCTGACTTCCTCTATTTGACCCAATGGGCTTGGGCATATCGGAGTTATACAGTAGATAAAGGGGAGGAGAAAGACGAAGCCGGGGGGGGGGGGGGGCATACTAGCAGAGGGACAGAAGGGACGGAATTCGATGTTATGGACCGTAACATAGGTGCACATGCACTTATTCAAGTTTACGTGTTCTTGCGTATTAGGGGTACTGGTGAATGCTTCAGTCTAGAACATCAAAATGTGTACTTTATTGTCGTAAAACTTGCCAATTTATGTTTTCGTAAGCAATAAAGGTATCTGAAATGTTGGATTTGTATAACTCTATTCCACTTCATGTTACGTGTCGTGAACCATTCCTGCCTGTGTCACTAAAAATTCACTGAGTTCCTGCTATACAGGGTGAGGCAGCAACGTCATAACATCCGTTGTATCTCCCTAACCGTAACAAATACAAAGATGCTGTTTGGACAGTGAATTGCAGGGATAGGAGCTACTTGAACACATGACATTTCACATTTGTGCTATTTTGTATTGCAGAGATATGAGGCCATATTTTTAAATGGAACCCTCTGTTAAATATTAGCGTAACATGACGGCCTCAAAAAAGACGTTTTCAAATAGGTGTATAATATTTAGGCGAAGAGTTTTTGAGACACAGATATGTTCTCCTATCGTATTCGGCCTTCGAAGCGGCGTTGTCCAATGCGACCTTTCCTGTTGTGTAGACTACACGGTAAACGTCCCGAGTCCGTCCTTACACAAACAACGCCGCTTCGAAGGACGAATACGATACAGGAACATATATGTCTCAAAAACTATTCGCCTAAATATTATGATATTCACATATCTGAAACCGTCTTTTTAAGCCCAAAATGTTACGCTAAAATTTGACATAGGGTTCCATTAAAAAAACTAAAGATGGCCTCATATATCTGTAATAAAAATAGCACAAACATGAAATGTCATATCTATAAAATTCTTTTTAATTTCCAAAGTACAGTGTGCTTCATTAGTAATAAATGTATATATGTTGTCTGTTTGTAATCCACTGTCACCAGGTGGAAATCTGTAAAAATACGCCAGACTGTCAGTCTGCCTTATACTTAGGTAAGAAGCAGTAAACATAATTTATCTTTCAGTCAGATATGATGACCCATTTTGGTGAGGTGTATTTTAACAATTTGACTGTGTACTATTATTCATTTTATATTTTGAGGAGAAAAACTATTTTACAAGGTTTCCAAAGGTACATTACATATTTTGTAAACTATTATTTTATCTCTATACTAAAATACGTTAGAGATTGTAACCAGAATGTATAAATCTTGCAGTGAATATGCTGTAAAGCCATGCAGCATTCTTATGATGATGATATATATAATCGAAACCGGCCATGAAAAATAAATAAAATGGCATTTGAGATCTTGCCTCAATAACCTGAATGAAGGTGTATTTTTAAACTATTGTTACCGACAGAGAGAATATGAATGCATTTTTCAAGAGCAAAGTTTTATAACCTAAAAATTATCTACAGAACCCGTTCTAAGTAAGAAACCAATGTAGCTAATAAAATACTGAGGGCGATTTGACAACAATGCAGTCATAACATTTGTTCGTAATTTGCATCCTCTTCCAGTTCCGACTAGTGTCATATAAGTAACCTTCCAATCATTCAGTCACTCTCTGACTTCAAGATCGTACCTTATTTGTTAGTATTTTTTTTACTGTGTACGTGTATAACTATTTATAGCGGCAGGTTTTATTTCGCTCTATGATACTGTTTTGTATTTATTTCCCTAAGGGTGCGTTGATTAAACTTGCATCGTCCCTTATCTATTTGAGGATAGACGGTTTAAAAATTCAGCATTATTTACGATTAAACTAACAAGTTTCAATGCTGATATTCGAAGTTTTATTAACACCAAGGCTACACATTACCACAAATCTAATTATTATTTAATTTGTACAAAATAATAACTTTTTTCATACATATATTCCCTTCGCTCTTTCCAAAACTGTTACTTAGCAAGGAAATTGCATATAATAATAATTTCAGTTTCATATTACGTGTATATTGATTGTCATGGAATAATACACACACACACACACACAGCGCCGGGAATTGTTTTTCCTGAAATATTGTGGCTCGTATTACAAAAAGGATTGGGAATCACCGGAAGATACTCTGCTAATAGGCAAGGTAACCGTCAGAATATCTGGCTTATCTTGCAATTACTCCCTTGGAGGTTGTTAAGGAAAAAATCTTAATGAAAAGTACTTGGGTTGATCAGATGACTAATAAATACGTATTCTATCGAATTTCGGGGAAGGGAACTTCACGGTATTATTCGTTCAAACGGAGATTTATTAACGGTTGCTAGTAGATAGTCTTAAGCTTGGCTGCAGTAAAAAATTTGACGCAAATGTTACTGACACACCGTCGGGTGGCTTGCGGAGTATGGTTGTAGATGTAGAAGATTACAAAAATCTACACAGAAGACACTAGTCTTGATAAGTACACTAAAACACCATCAGCAATAAAAAAGTAGGAGTGTAGCTACATAATTTTGTAGCCTTTCACGCCCAGCGTCATTTAGAATAAAATATTGGTCCGCGTCGTTACAAAACAATGAAAGAGATGGCGTCGTCGTTGTTTCGATCACTGTGTACCGGTATTCTTCAGGGCGGTGAACTGCTGAGCAGTGCTGAAAGTCTGCCGGTTATCTGCGTGACATCAATTTCATCCGTCATGGGGACCATTGTTGATGATGGGGATGGCTGTAAGGATGCTACTGCCTGTGCTACTGCGGTTGCCGACTTGAAAGCTGATTGGTAGGCCATGCCCAATCGGCAGGCTGTGTTGCCTTGGCTATCCTACTAAGGGCTTGGCAGGCAACTCTCGTAGCTAATTGGATGGCAACGAGCTAGGAGGCACAGCGAAGACAGGACAGAAAAAGGTACAGAAAAATTGTTTCCTGTATCTAGTTTACCTTTTCTGTGGGGCGTCAGTGACCGTCAAGGTTCTGTGTCGCGAAGGACCCATATTTCACAGTGATCGTAAGATCCGACATCTTCTGATGAGGCCGACGAAGGATCTCATAGATGGGCTGCATGCTTTTGGTGTTTACGAAATCCTAAGTGATTGCGGAGGTCTGTTGTTGGAACCGACAGGCCCAACAGAACTCGTGTTTCGGCTAATGAACGTTAAGGACGTAGGACGCATAACAAGACATCAATTGTGCCAAAATACCACTTGGAATGTGGCTATTTCGTCGACTTTCGTGAACCTCGATTGTTAGTTCTGCAGTCGATGACGTAGCAACGGAAAAGAAGAGGTTACCTTGACGTAACGAAACGCCGTAAGAGATGAACAGGGAGGATGGCTACAATTACCTAAACGTGACTGCTAGTCATTCCAGCCCAGACGACTGTGTGCGCGCCAGCATAAGCAAGGGCACCAAAGATATGCCATGCCGCCTCAACGCTTCGCCACAGAAGAACACAACCCTGGGGTACAAGCTGCTGATTTGTTGTCTTCCAGCTACGAGAGTTGTCTGCCTTCAACTGAAGTAGCAAGGGCAGCAGACTGCCGATTCACTATTGCCTACCCATCATTTTATTGGTTTGCAGCCACTTGCCAAAACAGCAAAGGCAATAGCATACCGTACAGTCTTCACTGCAAACTGAATTGTGCAATAACATCGCAGAAGTGTCACGTCGGCAGAAAATAGTATGTAGGGGTAGAAATGCAGCACTACCCAACGCTGAAGGGGACAGCTGCATAGCAATCGAAACGTTGGCCATTCGTTAGCTTTTGTGTTTCGTCATTATTTAGTAGTGGAATTGAAGAAAACACTGTAAAATTTTTTGGTTTCATAAAAATAACTCTCGTGGGTCAATGGAAGTAATCGATTTGAATTATCTACCTACCAATATAGAAAGGGTGTGATTTTTTTTCACAGTGTAAAATCTCTAGGGATTGAAAGTGATGCACAAAAAAAAGTCTTGTGAACCCATATGCAGAAATGGTTTTTCATGCCAGAGACGATTTATTCAAGTATACTTTGTTACGGAGATTACAGTCTAATATGCGCTGCAGCCAAAGTTACAGTATGCATGGTTTCCTCCTAAAGGGAGTTACTACAGTCAAACATACACAGTCACGATGATCCCACTGAATTTTGTTAAACACTGCGATAGCAGAGCTCCATGCGGCCGGCAAGCTACATTTCTGAATACGAAGTTGGATGAGTGCGAATAGTGTAGTTGTATTTATTTTAACGTAAATTTTACATTAGTGCCATAAAAAAGGCGATAACTCTTTTAGGTGTCCTGTGATCCCTGAGAAAGTATGAAACAGTACATTAGAGTCCAGTTTATTTACAATTATCTTGTATCCTACAGGTTTTGCCTGAAGAATTTCATAGTTCAATCAGAAATTAAAAAAATAAATAAATAAATAAATAAATAAAAATAAAAAACGGCTAGCAAACGCTTGAACTGCCCTTTGGCAGAAAGACGTCACTTTTCTACTAAGGAACGCTACTAGGGTTTCTTCTGTACAACTCCATTAAAATCAGTCAGAGTGGAACGTATATAGAAAACAATAACTACAGTGCCAAAAAGTATATAGAATACAATAACTACAGTGCCAAATCAGCCACTGTCGCAGCAGATGACGGAAAATCGTCATTTACGTGGCAATTAGACGGCAAAAGTTCCCAACAACGAAGAAACCAATCCTACAGTTGTTGCTACAGCTGAACCACAACCTGCAAGAATCTTCGAAACATTGGTGAATACACTCAAAAGCATATGGACGTATAAGAAAGACGAATGAAGTGTAAAAAAGTGCGAATCAGCAGACTCGATAACGAATTGATAAGTGGCAAAACACTGCCTAACATAGTAAGAATAGAAAATATTAGATTTTTATATTTGTTTTATGTTTATATTCTACTTACTTTCAGCGGAATAAGCTGGAAAATATACACATACTCGTAAGCATTTGTTCATGGCGAAGTTGTTCTTTATAGCATTGAATCGGTAAATGACTTCAGCGACGTGTCAACCGCTAGGAGCGCTTGTGTTGTTGCAACTGTCAGCTGGTAACAACTTACACAGCAGTATGTGTCGCGACTGTATATGTTAGACTACTGTTCCTCTTACCGTGTAACTGATGAGGTTATGTAGGTGCTACATGATGGTGGCCGAGCCCGCTTTCTATCAGAGCCCATTCCGGATGTGGGGACAATGGAGCAGCGTATTCCATCATTGTTGTCACCACAGCGATTTTAGAGCTCGTGTGTCAAGTCAAAAGTAGCATGAATACGCATGGAGACGATTTTCGACATATACTGTAATTGAACTTACATGGTACAGCGTGAATTAGACCGAGGTTTCTGTAATGCATGGAAATCGTGCACTATTTTGTACCTATACAGATGATATAATGGACAGAGTGAGTTGCAGCTTGCAGCTATATTCTAATCTACATGTACATTCATACTCCGCAAGTCACCCGTGTGTGGCGGAGGGTACCTTGAATAGCACTATCGGTTCTCCCTCCTATTTCAGTCAAGTATTGTTCGCGGAAAGAAAGATTGCCTCTGTGTGGGCTCTAATGTGTCTGATTTTATCTTCATGATCTCTTCGCGAGATATACGTAGGAGGGAGCAATGTACTCCTAGGCTCCTCGGTAAAGGTATGTTCTCGAAACTTCGATAAAAGCCCGTACCGAGCTACAGAGCGTGTCTCCTGCAGAGTCTTCCACTGGATGCCGTAGTGTACAAGAGGGAGTCGTGATTGAATGAATGTAGTTGAATACAGGATGACGTAAACCAAATTTCTAGGTGGTGTGAGTAATGGTAACTAGTGCCAAGTGTATCGGTGATGCAGATGAGTAGAAGAAACAATCCCGTAATTTTCAAAATCAAATGTTCAAATGCTTGTTAAGCTTATGGGACTTAACTACGGGGTCATCAGTCCCTAAACTTACAAACTACTTATGAACTACTTACGAACTAGGACGGCACAAATATCCATGCCCGAGGGGGGTTCGAACCCCCGACCGTAGTGGCCGTGCTGACCGTGACTGGAGCGCCTCAGTCACCTCGGCCACCGCGGCCGGCCCGTAATTTTCGAAAACAGCAATAGTAGTGTGCTGCTTGACAGAGTCGCGTCAATTAAATACCTAGGCGATACCAGCGATATAAAAGAGAACGAGCATATAAAGTTAGTCATGTGGAAGGCAAATGGTCGATTTCGCTTAACTGGGAGAATTTTCGGAAGGTGTGATACATCTTTAAAGGAGACCGCGTATAAAATGCTTGTACGACCCCATCTTGAGTATTGCTGAAGTGTTTGGGACTCTCACCAGATCGGTTTAAAGGAGGCGAAAGAGGTAGTTCAGAGGCGGCGACGAGGTTTGTAACTGGTAGATTCGATCAATGCGCGAGGGTTACTAAAATACTTCGAGTACGCAACTGTGAGTCGTTGGAGGGAAGGCGTTGTTCTTTTTGAGAAGCGCTGTTGTAGAAATTTAGAGGGCCGCAATTTGAGGCGGACTGCAGAACGATTCTACCGCCGCCAACCTACTTTTCGCCTAAAGACCACTAGGATGGCTCGTGCGGATGCAAACAAGTATTCGTTTGAAACTTGCTGGCAGATTAAACTTGTGTGCCGGAACCGGTACTCGAACCTGGGACCTTTGCCTTTCGCGGGCAAGTGCTCTACCACTGAACTATCCCGACACGACTCACGGTGCTGTCCCAAAACTTCAATTCTGCCAGTACTTCGCGTTCTAGTTTCCAAATTTCACAGAAGTTCTCCTGCGAAACTTGCGAGACTAGCACTCCTGGAAGAAAGGATATGCTGGAGACATGGCTTAGCCGCAGCCTAATGGTTATTTCCAGAATGAAACTTTTACTCTGCAGCGGAGAGTTTGGGAAGTAGGAGGCGAGGTACTAGCAGAATTAAAGTTGTGGGGCGGCACCGTGAGTCGTGTCGGGATAGCTCAGTGGTAGAGCGCTTGCCCGCAAAAGCCAAAGATCCCAGGTTCGAGTTCCGGTTCCGACACACAACTTTAATCTGCCAGCAAATTTCATATCAGCGCACACTCCGCTGCAGAGTGGAAGTTTCATTCAACTATTCGTTTTCCCTCTTCTATATTCGAGTAGAATAGGAAAGTAAGAAAGTAGTAGTACTACTGATTACCCAACACCACGCACCTTTGGATGGAACTTTCTTAATGAGTATAATTTGATTCTTGCCTGAAAAGCCAAACATTCGTTAAGAAAAATACTTTTTTTTCATTTAAAACTTCCGGGCTCATCAGCCGTGGTCGATTTGTAAAACTTTCCCCTGACGTCTCATCTTCGGCTGCGGAAGACATCTTTAGAGGTAGAGTAGCGCCACTCTACCTCTGAAGATGTCTTCCGCAGTCGAAGATGAAACGTCATGGGAAAGTTTTACAAATCGACCACGGGTTATGAGCCCGGAAGTTTTAAATGAAGTTGACGCCGCCCGTGAAAGCTTACATTGTATGATCATACATTTTTCTGTTGGAAGTAATGTATAGGATAATGTGTTCGATTCCGAATATACACAAAAAGCTTTGTCCAACAATTTAAAAGAAAGGAAAAAAAGATTACATTTGTTTCCTTTGAGATAACTTAGTTTTGTTACGGCTCTAAGGTGGGGATTGGGGTTGGGGAAGATCGCCAGAAATTTTTTATTTGGAAGTAGGTTGCCAAAATATATATTTACTTTCAAGGTGTTCGCATATTCGGAAAAGTTGAAAAACACTGCGTTAGACATTTCCGTATACTCTCCTCGATCAATTTTACAGTTTGTAAGCGACTGAAAAATATCACCCTGTGTAAACCAATTGGTTTTAATGATTTGAATACTTTTTTGTGTTGTTCCCTTCAATACAGAAGTGTTTTAGAAAAAGGGGAAACTCAAATTCGCAATTCTGTATGAGCATCGTGACCTGGTATTAAATTACCTTGTTATGCGGAGTTACTACGATAATATTCTGCACACCTGACCTCCAATACAAGAGGAACGCACTGTCTACTTAATTCCCACGGTGAATGGAGAAGGGTATATTACATTTGACTCCATCATATACAGTTTTAATCCTATCTTGATTATATTCACCACACTTGACGTTCAAAGCAAGAGAAGTATCAGATGTATCAGTGTTAGAATGAGTACGGTACATGGTGGATACCTTCCTCCAGACCTTAACACCTTTTGACTGATTACCGAGAAATATGGTGCATAATTTTTCATATACAGAAGAGGGATGAGACAAATAGAGAGAAAGAGGAGCAGGAACAGATTGGAGCGGAGTGGGAATGGGAAAGGAAAAAGGATGGATGGATGGATAGTTAGATAGGAGTGGTGGAAGAGGAGGAGGAAGAGAGAGAGGGAGAAATGGCCGAGGACGAACGAGGCAGGTACACGGAGAGAGCACTTCATGGACTAACAGAATACTTCAAATGTTTGTAGAGTCTATGGGTCTTAACTACGGGGTCATCAGTCCCTAAACTTACAAACTACTTATGAACTAAAGACGGCACAAATATTCATGCCCGAGGGGGGATTCGAACCCCCGACCGACTAACAGAATACTGGAATCAATAAATACCCTGACGACGCCGGGCTTAAAGCTGACTAAGACAGAGAGAAGCGTAAGAGGACATGGAGGAAGGTAACAAATAGGCATAGGGATCTGTGAAATGGTGGGAAGAGAGATAAATGAAGGAGTGCAGTGCATATATCAAATTACCACGAAAATTTAGCAGTTGTGGGGAATTGCTGGGTACGCTACTAATACATACTAATCATCACATATATTAGCATTAGTAATTATTAGCATTAGTATTAGTTATAATAGGGAGTGTACATAAAGATCAGGAACGCTTTCAGTTATTTATTGTACAGAAATCATACATATGTCATTGAAGAGAAACCCAGAAAGTTTCTTTCGTGTATATCACCACAGCGTAGTTCGGTAATTTTCCAATAGTCAGCACTAGTCGCAAATATAGCGAGTTCGGGTGCTACAACAGCAATTGAGAGGCCCCTGTCGACAGGCAACACTCATAGCACAGTGGTGCACCGGGAAGCACAGTCAAGAGGCTGCAATATGTCTGGTATTCTGTTTGTAAATCTATCGGACCAAACTGTGTGGTCATCAGTCAGTAGCTTACAAACTACTTAAACTAAGGTAAACTAGCCTAAGAACAACACACACACACACACACACACACACACACACACACACACACATGCCCCAGGGAGAACTCGAACCTCCGACGGCGAGCAACCACGCGCTCCGCAACGACGTGCCTTAGACCGCGCGGCCACTCCACCGCGGCTGCAATATGTTCAAATAGGAATTTCACCTGTCAACGATCTGAGGAGTCGCTAGGAACGACAGACACGTGGTTCGGATTCCACGTTAAGCTGTAGGTCCCCTTTCCCTGCTTGGATGAGTAGGCTAGGGACACGCAAGTCGCCGAAGTGGCGTTCAACTGAAAGACTTGCACAAGGCCAATAAGCCACACAAAATTATTATTATTATTATTATTATTATTATTATTATTATTATTAAGAATATCCAGTGATTTTGTCCTTGGCGAAGAAGAATGAATGGTCCATACCGTTTTCGGCGTGACAAGGCACAAAAAACATTTACCTTTGGGGAATCACGTTCAAATTCAATGCATCCGTACAGATGCTTTGCACCCCATATTCGCTAATTGCGCCTCTTCACTTTCCCGTTAGAGTGAAAAGTGGCTTCATCGCTATAAATTAAGCGATCAACAATGCCATTGCCATCGTCATTCAACTGTTGCAATTGCCAACAAAGCCGCGGTGGAGTAGCCGAGCGGTCTAAAGCGTCTCGCTGCGGAGCGCGCGGTTGCTCGCCGTGGAGGTTCGAGTCCTCCATGGGGCATGGGTGTGTGTGTTTGTCCTTAGGTTAGTTTACCTAGGTTTAAGTAGTTTGTAAGCTACGGACTGATGACCACGCAGAATTACAAACAACTGAACTTTTTTTTTGAACTGCCAACAAAACTTAAAACGCTTGTCTTCGTCGTTGTCATTGCTTCTGCTCTACCTCCAGTTTGAATGGTTTCAAAGAGTATCACTGGAGTCTTTTCGAGTTCAAGGGATGCACGTCGCACTGATTTCCTTGGGATCCTTATGAATGTCTATCGTATGCGCTCCACACACACTTCATTCATGCTGGGATATCCGTTTATCTTTGCCAGACAGAAGCAATCCGTCGTAAGGAATTTATTGTGCCATTGGTAAATGGCTATTCTTGATGATCGTATTTGGTTTCCAAACATCCGTTCAACTTCTGTAGCACACTTCTTTTTGTCGAACTCCGACACAAAAAGCACGCTCCACACCTGATCTCGTATTTGCGAAAAGCGCTGACTATCGGAAAATTAGCAAACTACGCCATGGAGGTATATATGAATAAAAAAAAAAAAAAAAAAAAAAAAAAAAAAAAAAAAAAAAAAAATTTCATGGTTTCTCTTCAAAATGACATACGTATCATATCTGTACAATGTTTGGTTCTTGTGCAATAAACAATCGGAAGTGTCCCCGGACTTTATGTAGAACCTGTAGTATGAACTGTTGTAGTGTTAGTGCTTTAGTATTAGTCTTGTCAGTTGTGAGAGCAGTTGTACCACATGACAGAAGGGAAGAAAGTAAAGAATAAATTTTTGTCAGAATATCAAATGCAAAAGATTTACAGCTACTGATATGCATCGGAGCAGCCAGACAGTAGATTTTCAACGTAAATAGTGTTCGTAATTACAGTAATAAATAATAATCAGAAAAGAATCGGACTAGAAAATGTGCCACTGAGTTTAGAAACCTCCATTTACAATGCTTCCCCCTTCGCCGTAACACTTGACACTGACAACGCTGAGAATTTTTTCCCGGTAACTGTGATTTCTAAACATTTTCCGCGAAACAAGTAACTCCTTTCGATGTATGCCCTCGTTATACGATCCCGGCTTGCTGCGACCAGTACCTCGGGCTATTAGCATGCAAGGCGTGGCGCGCAACAGGTCACAGTGACAAGATCCATTTGTACACGCCGTACAGAGATATATAGAAGATCAAAAGTGTGCGGTGGAAAAGCAGCTTTCAGCCGCATTCTGGAGGGCGATTTATACCATTTTAAAAGTGCTGAAATGTCTAGCGACTATAAATCGACCCGAAGGTTAGGAGCGTGCCCCGCGACCACGCGCTGAGAGTTGCTATTGTGGCCGAGGGCGATCACAGCTTCGCAGGATTAGAGCAGTCAGTGTAACTGGCCGGGTAAAAAACGCGAACCTGAAAGCCGTACAGGTATGCATGATAATCAACAACTGTTAATGGAGCATTACTGAAAGCTAAGGTAAAGCAGTCAACAACCGGAAGATTGGTTTGAACACCACAGTGTTTTACTAGGCTTGGTCCTATTTGGAGGTGGTATGCCGTTGCCTTCCTCCGACCTTCGAACTGACTTACCCATCCGTTATAGGGGGACCTACAGTTTAACGTGGGTTCCGAACCACGGTGCTACTCGGTATTTTTCACATCAGCAACACTGCCAGGGGTCAAAGAAGTGGAAAGTAACAGATAAAAATCCCAGGCCTTTTTTTAAAAACGTTTATTAAAATTTGATGTACAAAGAACAACATTTACACTGATTTTACATGAGTTTGCATTAAGTATTATATTTCGTCATTATATGAGATAAACATTTACATCTCTCATTTTGTTTCAAGTGTCTTTTTTAATATTCTTAGTATTCCTGAAATGTTTTTTAACGACAGTAATACATTAATGCTTTCTTTCATTACTTTGTCTTTTTTCACTGATTTAGTTTCACTTTATTCTGTCTTATGCGGTAATTTTTGCTTGAATGAGGTATTCTTTATTTTAATTTTTTTGCATCATTTAGATATTTATGTCGGAACAAAAATAAAATAAAATAAAAAATAAAAATAAAACAAATAAGTAAATAATTGTAAAATAAATGTGTAATAAATTATTTTGTCGCCTGTTTGGGTACAGTTTGTGAATTTGAAGTGAAATGTGTCCATATAAAGTGTTTTGCAGTGAGATGTATGGAAAAGATGAGAATCATAGAGAACTGAGACATCTGAAATAAAACTACATTATTCACAGGTATATGCAAGATGCCATATGATGGAAATATACGGGCAAGCATACTAAGAAAATTCTTAGTGCGATTAAACATCAATAGTCAACATATAGTGAAATAGCATGGACAAAGATATCAATCGCTAAGCTCAGATTAGAGGCAATAAAAAATGGGCAAATCTGGAGCATACTGTTAAATTGTCAAATTATTTAATAAAATAAATAAATAAAAAATTAGGTGTTCAACCAAACAAGGTACAAGGTACAAAATACGAAAACATGCAAAGTGAATGATCAATTGGTACAGTAATTAAGGTAGATCATAGAGAAATGCTCAAAGACGTAAGAAATTTCGACAAGAAAAAGAATTACAAGTACACCAAGTCACAAGCGCACAGATTTTGATACTGAAAAGGAATATTCTAACCGCGAACGGGTTCTTCCACATCACAATTTCAAGTGAAACAAAGCACGTTTGTGAATAAATCCAATAAAACTACAGATCTTTCCCTGCTCTAAATAAATAATTGACCATGATTTCGAAACTGAAGCCGAAAAGGGACTAGAATCCTGTGAATAGTCTGACAAAATCGTGACGAATCTGGATGACCAAGTTCGCGCCTGACAGACCATGTTATCTTCCGCAGAAGCCGGAAGAGAGTGGCCTCGCAAGGTGCGCGGCCAGAGGAACACCAAAGGCCTCCCAATGCTAACCCAACAATCCACAACTGACTAATATAAACCTTTCGTTAAGCTACCCAACGTTGGTAAAACTGATCCCGCAGCAAACGGAAACACTGTGCTACTGACTATTTTGTAACTACACAACGGGCACACACACACAAACACACACACACACACACACACACACACACACACACACACGAACACATACACTTTCATTCAAGAAGGTAACGGAGAGAAAACAAAAGGCAAGTATTTGTAATTTTTTAATGAAACTCCAGCTCCAGTTGCATTTATTGGTTCTTTATTTAAGTCCACATTACCGGTTTCGGCCTCTATGTTAGGTCATTTTCAAGTGTGACAGACCTGCATATAATGTGTAACAATACGTTTACAATACGTTTGTCTTGTACAATGTAATTCTTGTAAACGTATTGTTACACATTATATGCAGGTCTGTCACACTTGAAAATGGCCTAACATAGAGGCCGAAACCGGTAATGTGGGCTTAAATAAAGAACCAATAAATGCAACTGGAGCTGGAGTTTCATTAAAATTTGAACCACAGTTGCGGCAACAGCAAGCCTCCAGTGATGGAGAAACTAATAAAAGGCAAGTACATTGCAATATTATAATACAAAAGTGTTGTGGAAGTGGGAAAGCGTATGTGAAAGATTCGCACCAATAAATGCTTGTAAAAATAATGCCGTATCTTTGTCTCTGCATTTTGATGTTGTGTATAATAAATTACACTGCTCATTTTCTTACCCATTAAAGTTGAAAACCGAAACGGAATTCAGAAATGCTATTATTAGAATGGAGAACATAGATAACAAATAAGGCTACCATGAAGCATCTCATGCTGAGACGTTTCACTATCTACATCTACATCTACATCTACATGGGATACTCTGCAAATCACATTTAAGTGCCTGGCAGAGGGTTCAACGAACCAACCATTATACTATTTATCTTCCATTCCATTCTCGAATAACGCGCGGGAAGAAAGAACGACTGAATATCTCCGTTACAGCTCTGCTTTCTCGTATTTTATTCTTATGATCATTTCTACCAATGTAAGTGGGTAGTGAACAATATATTTTCGCATTCGGAAGAGAATGTTGGCGATTGGAGTTTCGTAATACATGATACATTAGTTGTGTTGACACATTGGGTTTCACTGCAATAAAAGTTTCATCAATTTCGCTCATTCTTTGCCTTACTCAGTAATATATAAAGCCACTAATCTACAAACATTTATGGTATTGGTAAAATCAAGATCAAAGGCCAGCAGTTAGTTGCACGTCTATTAAATACGTAAGTTTTCTACTTTGGTTGTGAAACTTATATCCATCAGAGTAGAGATTTGAGTTACTTTCACGTTTTCATTCATGTATAATGGTCCGAACCACAGCTGGTAAATATCGGAAAATTTATTTCTGTAGCGTCAAATTTATGGTCATCACTAGTGGTAGCTTCATCATATGAAGTTACCCATAGTGGTGACGAAACCAGGTCAAGTACCATAAATTTGACGCGACCTGTTGATTGTTTTTATTAAAAATGGGATTACGGTTGCTGTCAATGTTTAAAATTGTACTTATAGTATCACTTAGTTGCCTGATGTTTATCTGCCCGATTTTTAAGACGCTCTTTTCTCAGAAAAAGGTTGACGTATCAAGTGGAATGTATGTCACATACTAAAGTCTAATGTCCGCGCAAATTACGTCGAAACTCAGCGCGGTAACTGATGGATTCTACTGTGATAGGAAAATGCATTACGCAGCTATTAGTCATCTCGCCGATCATCAATTGATTTGCGTGGTTGGTATGGTTCCGTAGGTAGTGTAAAGGAATTAAGCGTTTCAGTTATTAGGGTGAAGAGATCTGGCCACATTGATACAAGCAATCTCAGTTAAAGACCGGGATGTTCGAGTCTTCTTTCGGGCATGAAATAGTGTGTGTGTGTGTGTGTGTGTGTGTGTGTGTGTGTGTTAACCTTAGTATAAGTAGTAAGTCTAGGGACCGATAACGCTAGGAGCTACGTCCCTTAGTTACACAAACTTTGAAATTTGACCTCATAAAACGGGTAATTCCAATTGATAAAGAATGATTAACACTGATGAGAAGCCGGTTTCTTACTACAGGAAGATAATTCAAACAATTTTTAATTTGTAACTGTACCACACAAAAACTACTTTTATCCGCCTGAATTTCCGTCTGTTAAGATAGAAGTGTAACTGAAAGATCATGAGCCAGAAAAAACCTATGCTTTCACAAACAATGGATATCAGAATTGCTAACCTCGATACAACTGCCCCTTTCTCCACCAAACGTCCAACGGAACCACATCAATTAATTACTCTAATTTACTTATAAATGCCCGTCAGAAATGTAGCTGTATACACTGCATTATTGATGAATATGCGACGGGCATCAACGCGAAAAAACACGCATGAATGACGAAAGTTAATTGGCACCAATAAATTGAAAAAAAAGGAAAAAAAATCGATGGTCGCATTTTTATATCAGTGGACGGTGTGGTTTGTAGGAAGATATGAGTTCCTATTATTTTAAGAGAACAAATTGTTTCAACAAAATACGTGGAATTACTTTTGATTTTTATGCCTCGATAATTTAACGTATATGCTTATTAAGAAGTTAAGTACAGGTGCTCATCATTGAGAACGGTGAAATGAAAGTCATGACATTGGTTTGTTAGTGAAAGTGATTCACAGAAAGTGCAAAACAAAAAATTTAACGTTAAAAGTACATCTACGTCTACATGGGATACTCTGCAGGTACCATATAAGTGCCTGGCAGGGGGTTCATCCAACCACCTTTATACTATTCATCTACCATTCCATTCTCGAATAGCACGCGGGAAGAAAGAATATTCTTATCTCCCAGTTCGAGCTCTGATTTCTCGTATTTTATTCTGATTATTCTTTTTACGTGTGTAGGTGGGAGTCAACAACATATCTTTGCATTCGGAGGAGAATATTGGCGATTGGAGTTCGTAAGTAGACCACGCGGCAGCGATAAACCTTGTAAATACAATAGAATTTACAAATGACCCCTGCAATTTAAATGAAAACAGCTCAGCTTAATTATAAAAATCACACTAAAGTGGGGCTCCAAAATGTAAGTGAACACAGCCCTTTAAAAATACAATTACCAAAAGAGACTAAAGACGAGCTCAAAAATTAGTCTAAGTTTTACTTTAACTAATAGAGCCTGGTAGTAGGAAATTGTGCTCAATGGTATTAATAGGCAGGAGGACAATTATACTACACAATGAAATTTACAAATGAACCCTGCAATTTAAATGACAGCAGTTCATCTTAGTTACAGGAAAATCACACTGCCGTGGGAGAGCTGGTTACTCGTTAATTTAATACACCCACACAGGTAAAACAGATGAGCTGACTCAAAACAGGAAGGAGAGGAATAAGGTGCCCAACGTTCGACAATACAGCTCTGACACGAAGAGGCTTACACCAACGGATAGAACGACAAATTACAACCGTGGGGTGGCGACGCCTCACGGAGGGAAAATTTCTGCAAGGAGAAGATTTAAAAAAAAAAAAAAAAAATCTATACAACTACCGCCTGTGCAGATGCGAGCTATCAGAGGGGTTGATAAATTCCCCAGTTACGTTAACCAAGTTGATGAATATAGTGTACTTGCTACTCAGAGCAATGAAAAAAATTAATACAGTTTAACCGAAATAAAAGTGCGGCATAACACATGAACAAACAACTAACGACGTAGCCACAGGCAACGACGGCCCCTGGGGAACGACCACCGATCCTGACAAATTCACACACACAAATTTGCGGAGCAGGACTGTATCAGTCACTTTATTTATTTCTTACTGCACAAGTGCAGGCACCCTCGCGATGGTGTAGGACGAGGGTGTCAACTAACGCCCTTAAACATTTCATACATCCCAGATGAAAAGCGGCTGGAACGACGCGAGGCGCAGCCGGGGCTGAGTGCGGAGTACTCTACCAGTTGTTGGCAGCTCCGAGGCTTGTCGAGGGACGGACGCGGTGTCTCACGGCCGCTAGGAACGCGGCCGGGAGACGAGGTAAACAGCCCGCAGTGAAGTGCTGTAATAATTTGAGAGAAAGGTCTCTCCGGACCAAGCTCTTCAGCTCATGGCTTGCATGGCTCCCAACGGACAGAGTCCCACCCAGAACAACAACGATGCACACATCGGACTCGGCCACAAACGGCCCCTTAATCAAAATAACTCGACCCTGGTGATGCCATGTATCGTGTCAAAACTGACTGCCTGACGCCCTCTCCGCTATCTCCGCAGCGACCGTTCCACTCCTCTCTTCAACTGCATCGGCGCAGCATCGTAGCCAAACACGCGGCAAGGAAAACACGTCAGAAGACAATTGAACACGCGATAGATCAAACAGCGCCACGAGCGGTGCAAGCACAGATGGTACTTGCACCAGTAATTAAATCAAGGACAGGATCAATCGAAGAAACAGAAGCAGGGACGGTTGAGGTGTATGTAGTCTCTTTAGTAGTTCTGTTGCTTTTTTTGTTTTTTCTTTTCTTAACTATCGGACCAAACTGCGTGGTCCTCAGTCCGTACCTTACAAACTACTTAAACCTAGGTAAACTAACCTAAGGACAACACATAGACCCATGCCCCAGGGAGGACTCGAACCTCCACGGCGAGGAACCGCGCTGTTGCTTTTTTAAGTGTTCTGCCAATAAAAAGCAGACTCTGGTTCGTCTTTCCTACATTATCTAAGTGTTCTTTGTAGTTTAAGTCTGATGTAGTGGTAATTCCTAGGTATTTAGTGGAGTTTACGGCCTTCGCATTTGATCGATTTATCTTGTAAACATTTAAGTGCCTGTCAGAGGGTTCATCAAACCATCATTATACTATTCATCTTCCATTCCATTCATCAAACCACCATTATACTATTCATCTTCCATTCCATTCTCAAATAGCACGCGGAAAGAAAGAACACCTGAATCTCTCCGTTCGAGCTCTGATTTCTCGTATTTTATTCTGATGATCATTTCTACCTATGTAATTGGGAGTCAACAATATATTTTCGCACTCGGAGGAGAAAGTTGGCGATTGGAGTTTAGTAAGTAGCCCACTCAGCAGCGATAAGCTTCGTTGTTGTAATGAATCCCATCCCAGATCCTGTATCATTTCCGTAACACTGTCTTCCCTGTATCGTGACAATACGAAACGAACTGCCCTTCTTTGGACTCTTTCGATGTCCTCCGTCAAACTCATCTGATAACGATCCCACAGCAATACTCCAAAGATGGACGGACAAGCGTGGTGTATGCAGTTTCTTTTGTAGTTCTGTTGCATCTTTTAAGGGTTCTGCCAATAAAACGCAGTCTCTGGTTCGCCTTTTCCAAAACATTATCTACGTGTTCTTCCCAATTTAAGTCTGAAGTCATAGTAATTTCTAGGTATTTTGTGGAGTTTACGGCCTTCACTTTTGATTGATTTATCTTGTAAACAAAGTTTATCGGATTTCTTTTCGTAATCATGTGGACGACTTCACAGTTCTCATTATTTAGAGTCAATTTTCAATTTTTACACCATACTCATATCTTATTTAGATCGTTGGTTTTGATCTGCAGATGACTTTAATAGACGATAAATGACGAGGAAATAAGAAGCTGACAACAAAAACAGACTGGAAGGATAATCGCTGTACCTTTCTAAAGTAATCAAGGAATTTGCCCTGAGAGCACTAAAAAAAGTAATCGAAAATCTGGATAACCAGGTTGGAAATCAGTTTCGGTTCTTCTATCTTGCAAAATATTTAATTTGGTGAATCTTTAAAAAGTAATTCATCAGAACAAACACAGTAAATTGTTTAGCAATGTCAGCCAATATTTTAGGTAACAAAAAGGCGACCTGTAGCAAAGCCAGATTCTGACAGTTAGCCGTCACACTTTTGTAATCAAGTATGTTAGTAACAGTGTGATTAAGTACAAATCTAGAAAATGATGAAAATTTCTGATCCAGCTCGCCAATAGTAGAGCGCCTATTTTCGCCAACTGATTCCCCAACTTCTGGTATCAAATTTTCATCCATTATAATCGGCCATCCAGATTACAACAAGGGGCATCGAAAATTTTTACAAATTTCAAGTCAGTACTTCATCACGTGGTTACTAGCAAACTTCACTACAAAAAGAAGGAAAAATTGTGAAAGTCAGGTGGAAGAGTTCTTTGACGCTGGGATTCAAAAGCTGGTGTCATGCCGGCCGCAGTGGCCGAGCGGTCTGCGGCGTGCCAGTCATGGTCTGCACGGCCGCTGCGGTCGGGGGTTCGAATCCCCTCTCTGGCATGGATGTTTGTGCCGTCTTTAGTATAAGCTATTTCATAAGTAGTTTGTAAGTTTAGGGAATGATGACCCCGTAGTTATGTCTGATAACCTCTACAAACAATTAAACACTTTGCTGGTGTCATGACTTGGCAAATATTCCCTCACCACCCCAAATTTTATTAATTTGTTAATTTACGAAATGTTTATTTCCTTTACCTTGAAATAAAGCTTTGAATGTCTTGCTGTTTGTACTCTAATGTAGACATTTAGCAAATAATACATATTTGTTTTCAATGTGTTGTAGCCTATTTCTTCTGTGTACTCGAAGTAACGGTAGCTACCCACAATCAATTTTAAAAAGTCTTGCAGTGTTCTTTATAATTGGTTGGGTGGAGAGTAAGGGATAAAGATGATGAATAGTGGAAAAAAACTGTGCAGTTTGTGATACAAAATACTGTCAAAAGTTTTTAATTCTAAGGCTTCTAATGAAATTGCGTGCTTATGGAATATCTCCCCAATTGTGCGATTGGATTAACGATTTCCCGTCAGAAAGGACACAGTTCGTTGTGATTGACAGTAAGTAATCGAGTAAAACAGAAGTGATATCTGGCGTTTCCCACGGAACCGTTATAGGTCCGCCACTCTTCCCTGTGTTTATAAACGATTTAGGAGACAATCTGAATAGTTCCCTTAGACTGTTCGCGGATGATGCTGTCGTTAATCGGTTAGTGAAGTCAACAGAGGATCAAAAGCAACCGCAAAGCGATTTAGACAACATTTCTACATGGTGCGAAAATTGGCAATTGACACTAAATGAAGAAAAGTGTGAAGTAATACACATGACCACTAAAAGAAATCTGCTGAACTTCAATTACGCGATATTTCAGTCATACCTTATGGTCGTAATACCTAGGAGCTACAATTACGAACAACTTAGACTGGAGAGAACATATAAAAATATTGTGGGGAAGGCGAACCAAAGATTACGTTTCATTGGCAGAACGTTTTAAAGATGCACCAGCGCCACCAAAAAGACTGCCTACATCACATTTGTGCGTCCTCTCCTGAGTATTGTTGCCCATTGTTGGACCAGGTGGGACTGATGGAAGATATAGAGAAGGTCATTATGGCGTGATCTGTTTGCTAAGTTTCAATCACCGACTTTTACTTAGGGAGACATGACCATCTCAATAAAATAAGAGAAATCAGACCGGAAACTGAATAATTTAAGAGTTCTTTCTTCCCGCGCGCTATTAGAGAATGGAACGGTAGAGAAAAGTTATGAAAGTGTTTAATGAACCCTCTACCAGGAACTTAAATGTGATTTGCAGAGTATCTCTGTAGATGTAGAAAGGAGATATCTACAAAATTAATCGGTCCATACTTACAAGCTACTTTAAGTAACATACGCTAACGACGATCTACATCTACATACATACTCCGCAATTCACCGTAAGGTGCGTGGCGGAGGGTACACTGTACCTCTACTAGGCATTTCCTTTCCTATTCCACTCCCAAATTGAACGAGGAAAAAAAGAATGCCTATATGCCTCCGTACGAGCCCTAATTTCTCGTATCTTGTCTTTGTGATCTTTACGCGAAATGTAAGTAGGCGGCAGCAAGATCGTACTACACTCAGCTTCAAATTCCTGCCCTCTAAATTTACTTAACAGAAATTCACGAAAAGAACGTCGTCTTTCCTCCAGTGATCCCCAATTGAGTTGCCGGAGCATTTCCGTGACACTCGCGCATTGGTCGAACCTACCGGTAACAAATCTAGCTGCTCGCCTCTGAACCGCCTCTATGTCTTCCTTCAAACCGATCTGCTGCGGGTCCCAAATACTTGAGCAATACTCAAGACGTGGTCGTACAAGCGTTTTATACGCGGTCTCCTTTACAGTTGAAGTACATCTTCCCAAAATTCTCCCAATAAACCGAAGTCGGCTGTCTGCTTTACTCACAACTGTCCTTACATGCTCGTTCCATTTCATATCGCTCTGCAATGTTACGCCTAGATATTTGAACGACGCGACCGCATCAAGAAGCTCACTACTGATGCTGTATTCGAACATTATGGGATTGTTTTTCCTACTCATGCGCATCACCTTACATTTTTCTACATTGAGAGCTAGCTGCCATTCTTCGCACCAACTAGAAATTTTGTCTAAGTCAAACTGTATGCTATTACAGTCAGTTACAGACGACACCCTCCCATACACCACAGCATCATCAGCAAACAGCCGCAAATTACAACTTACTCTGTCCATCAGATCATTTATATAGATAGAAAATAATAGCGGTCCTATCACACTCCCCTGGGGCACGCCTGACGATACACTCGTCTCTGATGAACACTCGCCGTCGAGAACAACGTACTGCGTTCTATTACTTAGGAAGTCTTCCAGCCAGTCACAAATCTGTGAACCTATTCCATAAGCTCGTATCTTCGTTAGCAGTCTGCAGTGTGGTACCGTGTCGAACGCCTTTTTGAAGTCGAGAAAAACACAATCCGCCTGTTGCCCTTCGTCCATGGCTCGCAAGATGTCATGTGAGAAAAGGGCAAGCTGAGTTTCACATGAACGATGTTTCCTAAACCCGTGCTGATTCATGGAAAGAAGCTTTTCCGTTTCAAGGAAATTTACTATATTCGAACTGAGAATATGCTCCAAAATTCTACATGAAACCGATGTCAACGATATTGGCCTGTAATTGTATGGGTCAGTTCTCTTTCCTTTCTTATACACGGGAGTCACCTGTGCTTTTTTCCAATCACTAGGAACTTTGCGCTGAATTAAAGATTCGCTATAAATGCAAGCTAAGTAGGGGGCCAATGCCGCAGAATAGTCTTTGTAAAACCGAACTGGTATTCCATCCGGACCAGCAGACTTTTTCGTATTTAGCTCTCTCAGCTGCTTCTCTACACCGGAAATATCTATTGCTATGTCCCCCATTTCGGAATTGGTACGTTGATCAAATGATGGTATATTTGTGCGGTCCTCCTGCGTGAAAGATTTCTTAAAGGTTAAATTTAGAACTTCAGCTTTCCGTTTGCTTTCTTCTATTACAGCCCCGGAATGATCAACTAGTGACTGGACAGTGGGCTTTGACCCGCTTATCGATTTTACATAGGACCAGAATTTTTTCGGGTTCTCGGAAAGATCTTTTGCTAAGGTATGGCTGTGATAATTATTGTATGCTTCACGCATCGATCTTTTTATAGACGCACGAATCTCTACTAACTTTTGCCTGTCATTACTTGCGTGTTCCTTTTTGAATCGAGAGTGCAACAGCCTTTGCTTTCTCAGCAGCTTTCTAACATTATTATTATACCACGGTGGATCTTTTCCATCCTTAATCGTCTTTACTGGCACATATTTCTCTAACCCTTCATTAACAATGCATTTAAATTTAGTCCACAATTCCTCTACATCCATAGTCCCAGAATTAAACGATGCCCATTCATTTTCTAAGTGCGATCGTAACATTTGCTTGTCGGCTTTTCCCAACAAAAACACGCTCCTAGCCTTCTTGACTGGTTTATGAACTTTGGTCACCATCGACGCTATGACGATATCATGATCACTAATTCCTGTCTCTACACAGACATCGTTAATAAGGTCAGGCCTGTTTGTGGCTATAAGGTCTAGAATATTTCCATTGCGCGTGGGTTGCCGGTTTAACTGCTCAAGACAGTTTTCGGAGAATGTGTCCAAAAGTAGCTCGCAAGACTGCTTGTCTGTACCGCCTGAAATGTAACTAGCGAGGTCCCAATCTATACTCTTAAGGTTGAAGTCACCTCCGACTAATATTGCATGGCCCGGATACCTATGCACTACCTGGTGTAGACTTTCCTTGAATGATTCTAAAACTGCTACAGCAGCACTGGGGGGCCGGTAAAAACTCCCAACTATTAACTTTACTTCTTTTAGACCTGTTATGCGTGCCCAGATAACTTCACAGTTACTTTCAACCTCGATCTCAGTAGAAACAATATCTTTGTCCACAGCGATGAACACTCCTCCTCCAGTTGTATCAGATCTATCTTTCCGATATACATTCCACGATTCGCTAAATATTTCTGAACTTGCCACATCATCATTTAGCCAGCTTTCGGTGCCTAAAACTATCTGAGCGCAATAACTTCCACGCAGCGCTGCAAATTCGGGAACTTTGTTTCTAATACTTTGTAAGTTCGCGGCTAATATTTTTATGTTCGAATTTTTGTTCCGAACGTGGCCTGAATTCGCTGCTTGAATACTGACAGGCGAGTGCTCATCAGAGTTAGCGCCTAGCCTAAAAAAAACCCCATGTGCACTCCACAAGTACTCTGCTACCCGAGTAGCCGCTTCCTTAGTGTAGTGCACCCCTGATCTATCTAGGGGCACCCTACAATTCCCCACCCGATAACGCAGATCCAGAAATCTGCAGCCATGACTGTCACAGAGTCGGCGAAGCCTCTGGTTCAGACCCTCCACTCGGCTCCAAACCAAAGGACCCCGATCAACCCTGGGAACAATGCTGCAAATCGACAGCTCTGCTTGCACCCCGCGTGCGAAGGCAGCAGCCTTCACCAATTCCGCCAGCCGCTCGTAGGACCCGAGAATGTCCTCAGAACCCAAGCGACAAGCGTCATTGGTGCCGACGTGAGCTACGACTTGCAGTCGACTGCACCCCGCACCCTCGATAGCCGCCGGCAAGGCCGCCTCCACATCTCGGATGAGGCCCCCCGGCAAACACACCGAGTGCACGTTGGAATTCCTTCCAGATCTGGACGCTATCTGCCTAAGGGGCTCCATCACGCGCCTGACATTGGAGCTCCCAATAACTAATAATCCCCTCCCCCCGTGCACCTGCTCGGACCCTGCTGAAGGAGTGGCCACACCTCCACTCACAGGACGAACGGGCGCGGACGGACGTCCAGCCTCCACACTGGCCTTCCGCCTCGAGCGACGCGAACGCCGTACAACCCGCCACTCCCCTTGCGGAGAAGGCGGCTCGACGACGTCCGGTACACCTGAAGGTGCCTCGGTAGCAGGGACAGAGAGCGTAGCGTGCGACACCTGAGGTGTCCCACTCGACGAACCAGACTCCCCACCATCGCTGCACCCCGAGACAGCAGCCTGAAGACGGCTGACCGTAGCCAACAGCACGCTCAGCTGTTCGCGAACCGCGGCCAACTCCTCCTGCGTCCTCACACAGCAGGCACACATCCTATCCATCCTATCGATACAATTAACAGCAATTAACAACTTTAAAGAAGCCTAGTACTCTAATGAAGGCGGCTGGCTGCTGACTTAACTGTGGTCAGTGGTAACTACACTGTCGAATCAACAAAACTGAGTCCGGCAGTTTACCGCTGTTAACGCTGCGGCACTCGTGGCAGCTGGCACTGGACTGACTGATAACGAGCTTAATAACGGTCTCTGACTTGTTTTGAAATACACCGGCCAAAGACGAAGACTAAACACAACGGTATTTATCAAATACGATAGAATAAACAATTAAAACAGTAGTACAAACGAAATCTGCAAGTACGCGGGAATAAACCTCTTAAAACAGTACTACCGAAAATGAACTAGACTGGCAAATTAAATTTGACACAAATTAAATTCAGATACTTAGCGCTGTAACGATGTGGCACTGGTGACAGCTGGCACAGCTGGCACAGATACACAAGCGCGCGCGCGCGCGCGCGCGCGCGCACACACACACACACACACACACACACACACACACATACAATGAGAACTAACCAAATTTTTAAAAGTGCTTAGAAGTTGTTAGATTGTGTTGCTATGTACTCCATCGATTTTGCGCCGGATGTTCACCCAGTGGCAGGAGAGATAAGGACAGATAAAAAGAGTCCGTGCTTTCCATAGAGCTGAAAGTTTCCCAAACTGTGTTGTAATTGCCGTTGTTTCAAAATAAAGCAACGAAGACAAAGAATATCAGTATCTTTTTTAACAATTAAGCCAGTAAATATTTTAATTACAATTTTAAGTTGTTCGAATGCACTTCACAAGATACATGTAAAAATGATCAGTTCCTTGAGACAAACATTGCTCGTTATACCAAACGTATGAAATATAAGGGAGGGGCATTGAATTGAAATTTGTGCTGTGACTGGTGTTCGAACCCAGAATCTCCTGCTGACTAGGTAGGCACTTTGGACCACTCAACTAACACAGCGTTACGGATAAAGCTAATACACAGACTGCCTTCAAGCACGTCTCCCTCCACACCACATACTTTAATTCTGTCTCACTGTCCCTGTGAAATGCGTATCTAATTGCCAAGGCTCTCCTATATTTAATACATTTGGTATAAGGAAACAATGTTTATCTCAAGGAACTGCATTATTGTTGATATCTGTATCACCTCTTCCTGAGGAACCATAAACAAAGCTTAGTTCCGCGTTCTGCCGTCGACAGTTGTGAAGTGAACGGCTAACACCACAATATAACAGTAACGGACACTGCCACTGAATCTTCTTATTCACTGCGACAGCAGCGCTCCAAGTGTTCGGCATGCTAAAGCTCTGAATGGGATATTGGATGAGTGCGAATAAGATGGTTTATATTGATTTTAACATATTTCCTACATTAGGGGACACGATTACTACCATAAAATAGGTAATAACTTAAAAATAGCTGCACATTTTTCCTCCTTATGTTTCATAAGATCCCTAACAGGACAGTTTATTTCCAATTATCTTTTAACATACAAACGTTTACAAAATCACTTCATTTAATATTAAAAATTAAAAAAATGCTAGGAAATACTAGAAGAACTGTCCTTTGGTAGAAACAAGCACCTTTTCTACTCAGGAATGTTAAGGTTTTTCAGTACAGTTCAAGGAAAATCGGTCGGGTACAACGTAGGAAACGTATATGGAAAACAGCTGTAGCAGATGGAAAAAGTCGCAGACGTGGCAATAAAACAGTTTTCCATCAAAGAAGAACCAAATTCTACAAGTTTTGCTACAGTTGAACCACAAACGGCAGGAATCTTCAAAGTATTGGCTTTTAAGCCAGATTAATTACACTTAAAAGAATAACTACGTATCAGAAAGGCGAGTGAAAAGTAAAAATGCGCGAATCATTAGACTCCATACCGAACGGATACACAGGTATTCGTAAGTATTTGTTCATTATGAAGTTTGCCGTTGTACCACTGAATCAGTTAAATTCAGATGTTTTTACATTAATTTTCTTACTATCTATGTTTCTTGATAAAATCAAATGTTTGTTAAGCCTATGGGACCCATCTACGGGGTCATCAGTCACTAATCTTACAAACTACTTATCAACTACAAATATCCATGCCCGAGGGGGGATTCGAACCCCCGACCGTAGTGGCCGTGCAGACCGTGACTGGAGCGCCTCAGTCTCCTCGGCCACCGCGGCCGGCGTTTCTTGATATTTTACTAATGCTTGTAACGGAAAAAATATAATTACGTACAAAAATAATTACATACAAACTTTCCTCTTTCGGCGGCTTGCCCACCGCTAAGTGCGCTAGTCTCGTTGCAACTGTTATTTGGTAACAAATTTCTCAGCTGTTGCGAGTCGCGACTCTGGTAATACGTTAACTATATGTTTCTGCATTTAATTCACATTGTTTTAAAGAGCATTTATCTTCTTCGGACGCTAGATTAAGGCGGCCAAGCGTCCCGCATTCTGCGAGACAAAAAAAAAAAAAAAAGTTCAAATGTTTGTAAATCTTTGGGTCTTAACTACTCTGGTCATTTGTCCCTAGGCTTACAAACAACTTAAACTAATGCTTAGGGCAATAAATACACCTACGTCCCATAGAGGATTTGAACCTCTGACGGTGAGCACCAGCGCACTCCGCAGCTATGCGCCTTAGAACACTCGGCCTCTCCACCGCGGCTCTGCGTGCTCGTTCTAGATTCTAGCGCTCTGTCCCGCATTGGAAGACTTAATAAAAGTGTCGCGCAAAATACCTAATTTGTCCCGCATTCCGGTAATTTTGGCATTACACCAACTGCAGTTAAATCCCATTTACCGTGAGCACTACGAATCAGGATATGATCTTAGAATTTATGAGTGTGATGTGAGCACTACTTTGTAAGATTTAGTGTACTTAAAAAAAGAAATACATAGTAGCAGTAGACGAAACACCACTTTCTGATAGCCCGGGGTGCCCACTGTTAGTTTTTTATATATATTTTTTATTTTTTTTTTACTTGGCAATGTCTCTGACTGTTAAAAACGAATTTGTGAGCTTACTAAGGACTTGCAAAAGGAGTCCCCTTTTTTTTACAAATGTGTACAACACCTTCAGAAGTGCTGCGGAGAACATGTAATGAGGTGTGCTCCGTTGCTCACGGCGGCAAACACGATATGAAATGTAATTTAACAACTGAAAAACATAAAAGGGTGCAGACCGCTGCAGGTACATTATCATTCTCAACGTATTTTCGTCAGGAAATCTTTCCTGACTACGAAGAACTTGAAAGAGCTTGAAGTTTGTGGGCTTTCCACACGGTAAGTCACAGAGCCTTAGATCAATGGAATTCACTTCTAAATTGAATGAAAGATTTTTTCACATGAAGTTTCGCTGCGGGAAAACTAACTGTTAAACAATAATAAAATATGTGATTACATCCTTTTCGTTAGATAATGTATAGGTATAACTAAAGACGTACCACTTATCTTTATTTGTACAGACGTTTTAGACTACAAATACTAGTGCGTACTTTCATCCCAAAACTCGAATTAATGTAAAAATATTATGTGGGGAATCTGCAATTATTATGTGTGATTATTTAAAGGAAGTTCTTGAAAAACATGTGCTTAAGGAGACAGCCTGAAGCATTACGAGCGGTCACTGGCGATTCCACAGAGATAATTAATCTTTGCTTGCCTTGTCCTTCCGTCATAATTGACGGATCATTGTAAAAGGGAAGGAGAAAGCGCTGCTTTATCTCAGTCAGCAATTGTTCTTCGAATAATTAACGAATCATTCAGAGGGCTCTTCTGTCACGGCCTACCTGGATTATTAAATGTGATTGTTTCATTATATTTATAATAAAATATATAAATAAATAATATTTTAATTATCATTATTTAATATTTTATTCCTCGGCAGGTTTATTATACGTTCTTTTGAATCTTGTGGACGCCATTACAATGTAACAGTAATCACCATTAAATTTTATTAAGTACGAACCTGCAATTAGTCTTTCTAAAGATTTTTATGGCATTTTTCTTGTACCCTTGATTCAAAGATAGAAACTGTCCACCAACTACGAACATTCAATGATAAGAAAATGTATTATAACGTTTCCTGTCACCCCCCATCCTGTAAATATTAATATAAATGTTTTTAATTAGAAATAGAGGCTTATTTATGTATTATTGGTATCTGTGCTCCATATTCTAAATTTTATTTAAACTCAACCATGGAGGGATCGATATAAGCAATGAGAATTTGCGCAGATAATGGCAATATAAATTTTGTTGGAGTTCAAGGTGAAGGATACTATTATGTTTTCTTCAGAATTCACTTAAAGCTGAAATACTATGTGCAATGCTGATTGTAATATTCAACGTGGGAACCTGCGAACATTTTATGAAATTCTAAATCAAAACCAACTTGAGTAAATAGATGTCACTCATGCTAAAATATGATTTTAAAATTGAACAAAAACTTAATAAAATAAGTTCATTTCGTATTTTAGCACAGTCCAGACACATGGTCATTTACCCTCAGTTCCCATCCAAATGCACAAAACCGCCTACACAGATCTTGGGCGTGTTACTTTCATACTTTTGTCAGACTAAAAATTTTAATATCGGCGGTTGCAAAAATATTTAAGAAACTGTAATAAAGATAAACAATTAAAATAAAACATCACGTATGATAGATATATTATTTTAAAAGTCGTCTAAGTTTCATTCCTACTTCAGAATGAACGACACACTGACAATAAGTCACATATTCGCAGTCTCCATGCACATCTTCGAAACGTCCCGCATTGGGATTTGTAAAAGTTGGCCGTCTGAAGCCGTCGCCACACAGAACGTGTATCTCAACGAGTGTGGCCAAAGTGGCGAGTTTCTGACGTCACAACGTGCGAACCGAGGCCAAACGAGAGAGACAGGCCGCGGCGCGCCTGTCAAATTACGTAAGCAAGGTAGCCATAGCTGGCGCGATCGCTAGCTGAGTGGCCCGCTGCTACGAGGCAGTGGGCTGTGCCCTAGCGCCTGGCCAATCCGCTAGCGATCGCTCCGGCTCAGGCCTACCTTGCTTACGTAATTTGACAGGCGCGCCTGGGTCTGTCTCGTTGGCCTCGGTGCGAACCATAGCCGGCGAGAAAGACAGACCCCAGCGCGGACGGCATACCACGTAAGCAAGGTAGTTCCGAGCCGGCATGATCGCTAGTCGATTGGCCGGCCGCACTGCATCATAGCGGGCAGCCACTGAGCTAGCGATCGCTCCGGCTCATAACTACCTCGCTTACGTGGCATGCCGACCGCACTGGGGCCTGTCTTTCCCATTGACCGCAGTGCGAACCGCACGTTGGTGAAGCATATTCTGAACGTGCGTCTCAGTGATCACCAATAAGATGGGAGAACTCCACCAACGTCACACCATGTGGCTATCAAAAAAATGTTCAAATGTTTGTTAAGCTTACGGGACTTAACTATGGGGTCATCAGACCCTAAAGTTACAAACTACTTATTAACTACCTTATACTAAGGACGGCACAAATATCCATGTCCGAGGGGGGATTCGAACCCCCGACCGTAGTGGCCGGGCAGACCGTGACTGGAGCTCCTCAGTCCCCTCGGCCACCCCGGCCGGCCATGTGGCTATCCAGGGAGGGGGGCAGCTCTTTTCGGTAGAGCGATGAATATGTCATACTGGCCGTCGTATTTCATGGGTTTTATGTATATAACTTAGGTCTTACGAATGTATGACATTTCAAAGCAAGTAAAAGTAACTGAGTTAAAGTGAGAATCTCTCAAAAACCGGTCATTAGAGGTACTGTTTGTTGGATAAAAAACAGGAAACGTCTTATATGTCGTTAAAAATTTCTGTGTTACAGTAATCTGCCGTTTCAAGGCAAGGCGGACTGAATATCTATCAACATGAATTGTACTTTACATATTTGTTGTAATTACATGTCAGCAACGGACATATCTACCAGTTGTGTATACACCACATCTAATACCTTCGTTGAGTATGCCCCATGTAGGTTAGTGGCTTTCGCGTATGTAGCAAAGTCGTGGACTCTGAAATGGTTCATATTGCATACCGTTGGTTCAAGGCTACTGGAAATCAAACATTTTATCTTCTTTTATTTGGGTTTTATGATAGAATCAAAGACTTTCCTATAAATTTCATAGACGTATACTGTGGTGTCGCACAAGTCTGAAGTGCGCGCCACTTACTTTCGCCGTGCAGCGCCATGCAAGTCGTGGACTCTGAAATGGTACATATTGCATAGCGTTGGTTCAAGGCTACTCCGAATCAAACATTTTATCTTCTTTTATTCGGGTTTTATGATAGAATCAAAGACTTTCCTATAAATTTCATAGAAGTATACTGTGGTGTCGCACAAGTCTGAAGTGCGCGCCACGTACTTACGCCGCGGCGTTCTTACGACGTCAGCCACGAGCGCCCTCTGCTGCAACTCCGCTCGTGGCCACCACTGAACGACATCGTTCACTTGGCAATAGGACAGGCACTAGAACAGTCTCTCATCAGTAGGCACGCCTCTACCTAGTTAAACTATGTATCAGCATTATGCTAGTCTGCATTAATGAAACTTGTAAAAGTTAAGTATTACAATATTTCTACGAAATATACATCTTGTACTAATCTAGCTTAGTGTTTGTAGTTTCTGCTGTCCCACTGGATCGTCAACTCAGATTATGTACCAGAACAAGCATGCGTCCTATTTCCCTGTGTCGTTCAGTCTCTACTCGGCCACCGACACCTAGGACATCCGGAGGCAACGAAACACATACTACATAATATTCGATGCTATGTAAACAGAAGTAGGCATCCTCTGAGGAGTGAGTTTGTTGGATTCGTTTTATGAACAGAACAGTTTGTACATTTCTTAGAGTAAAATACGCACTTTATTGTTTCACGTATTACATTTTACACGTCCTTATCATTCTTCTACTAAACAGTGACATTGATCATGGAAGCATTACCTTTAAGTTTTACTAAAAAGCGAGACTGTTGCAATAACGTTTGCCTCTTGTAAAGTCCTTTTCTAATATTTTATCGCACAATTTGTCATGAAACATTTACAATTTGCTGCACTTATTGACATAATATGCAACTTTTTTAAGAGTCTTATGTTCATAGATATTTTCTTATTTATGCAGGCCTATATAACGGAACATAACGAACATAAGCAGAAACGCAGAAATAAGCGATTTAGTAAAGCAGGAATTCCACTCTTTTGATTTCCTGGACGTGTAATGCCAGAACCTGATGCCGCCGACAACTGTCGCTCGAGCGCGCTTCGATCTCGTGTAGCTCGTCGCACCATCTCCGAGCGTTCAGCCGCACGTTTGACTCGGCAGGTTGACCACATACGTTCAGACACTCGCTCCGTGTGCCGACGGCATTACTCTAGATGCCTCAGTTGCTCGCAGCGTGCTAAGGAACTAAACTGACATTTACCGAACCAGTGATTTTCTGTAACTTTGCGACTACAGCGCTGCCAAGCGAAGCAATTGAGTAATGAATGTGTATTTGGATTGAAGCAGCATTTTCAAAGCAACTTCGTATTTACGAGCTTTGGTGACGCTATAAATTGTAGCAACTGTCAAATATATAATTCGGAACTCTCTCATTTGCAAAGGATGCTCAGAAATAACAGAATAATGTTATGAATAACAGACGTTCGTTTACAGTGGTTAGTTATACTTTTAGGTATAGAAGTAAATCTTTAACAATTCATTCACGTCCAAACTTCTGCTGTTAATGCGAATCGCAAATACTTCACCACTATTTCATAATATTACTGCTGAATAAAAGTAATGTATGAATGACTGCTTAGGTTCGTACCTCAGGTTCACAAAAATAATACTAACATATTTTGTCGGTTACCTACTAGTTTGATAAAATGAATACGTAGCTACAAATAAATAATATGTCCATATATAACCTGTCGATGTTAGCACGTCACATTCTTGAAGATATTCAAGTTGATACCTGCCAAGTAGCTAAAAAATTGTGATAGGTACACGAAAGGCACAGAAGCAAGGACGAAGTGAAAAGATGGTTTAAACGACGATGTAGAATCTGGTCCCCTACGATGTAAAATCTTGTGTTCTTTTAAAAACCTTACTATGTCCGAAATTCGCTAAAACAAAACTCGTGCAACACACCGAGAACGCGAACATAGTCATAATCAGTTCCTTTTATCTACTTCAGCACATCAGGTTGCAATTCGTTTCTGCTTTCAAAACGTTTCAGACGATATTAATATGACTCGGGTATTGTGAACTGTATATGAATTATATTGCACTGACAGTTTGTTAAATTTTAGACTGCCATTTACAGAAGCAGTGGTATTACTTTAATGTTTTCGTATTTGTATTAGAAAGTTCACAGAAACGTTCAGTGACCAGGAAATATGAAAGTAACAGCATTGAAAAGGGCAACTTCTCAGTTTGCAACATGTCATTCCACTATTATTCCCTACTGGCCGCTTGGAGCGCTAGTATCGCTTCAGCTGCAATTTTTTTTTTCCTAGAGAGTTTCGCGACTGTCTGTGATTGTGTACCGAAGTGTGACGGGCAGTGGCGTAACTATGGGGGGGGATGAGGGGGATAGACCCCCCCCCCCCCCAAAAACATACCACGACAAAAAAAAAAAAAAAAAAAAAAAAAGGAGTGAATTAGTTTCTTCAACGGGTAGTCTGCCTGGAAACTGACTAAAATTTTGCTCGTTAAGCAGATCTATCCCCTCCCCCCTACCCAAATCCAAGTCCTAGTTACGCCACTGGTGACGGGAGTACGTGGACCTTAAAATTGGAGTGAGCACGGCCGCCAGCTGCAAAGCAATGGTCACGGGAGGCCCCTGCTGGATTTCCTGCCGTGCGCTTTGCGGCTCAGCCACGCACGTGGTGGCGCGGCGTGTAGTAGTGTCGGCTACAGCTGCAGCTGCAGGCCGCCGGCCGGTGACCCCCGACATTTGCGGACTTAATTGCGCACTCCATCAGCGCGCCGCCTGCTAATGATCCGGCCCCCCTGGCCGCTGGCGAGCGTCACATATCGCAACGCCAGCGGCAGCGGCAACGGCAACCTGCGCGGTGCGGTGGTCGCCGCTTATCTCCGGCAGCCAGCTGTCGTAATGCGAGCCCTCGCCGCTCTGCGCTGCGCTGGGCGCGGCTACAGGTGTACAGCACGCAAACACTGGGCCCCACACCGCCTCCGCCCAACACACCACACGATGGACTCCTCTTTCCTGCCGCTCGTACACTGGCCAAACGATACTCGCGTTCTGTCATGCTCGATATTTCCCGAAACAGCGCAGAACTCTACACGGTATCGTACATTTAACCCCTTAATGCGCAATGTCGCGGATTCGCATCATGCCGTTGTGATGCTTATCAATGGAAGGATGAATGTTTTTGAGCACTAGTTCTGATAGATGCCGAATCTACACGACGCTGATAATGTTTCCAACACGTGCTGCCACCTCTCTGGGCGGAGCACAGACTGCTGCAACAGTTAGATGTTCGCGCAGTTGTTGACGAGGCACAGTTATGAAGTTATCGTCTTTGCTTGGAGAATTACGGCAGAATAAAGAGGTAAGTTTGGTTCTGAAAATTATTTATGTATTCTATAGTATCTGCGGCTTTACGTAAATCACATTTTTCATGTAATAATGGCGTTGTAAGTATAAATAAACTGGAAAATACGTTTTGTGTAAAATATGCATCATTGGGCATTTGCGTTCTTTTGTATGCCGTGTAACAAATAAAGTGTAAATGGACAGTTCTTTCGATGTACACTACCAGACTTCTTCAGTTTCAAATTATGTTCATTGTTTATATATATCTACGTAATTTTATTAATTTTAAATTATTTCACATCAAATGTTCAAATGTTTGTAAATCTATCGGACCAAACTGCGTGGTCATCAGTCCGTAGCTTACAAACTACTTAAACCTAGGTAAACTAACCTAAGGACAGCACACACCCATGCCCCAGGGAGAACTCGAACCTCCACGGCGAGCAACCGCTCGCTCCGCAGCGAGACACTTTAGACCACTCGGCTACTCCACCGCGGCTATTTCACATCACCAATGTTTTGACCAAGTACATTTATCTTTATTCCAACGTGAAAATGCTATTGAACTGCTAATTCTGTAGCGCTTTCATTTCATTAGCGATGGTTCCAGAGAAGCTTTATTCCCCACGATGAGCTAAAGGGGGTTTCGTAGCTCGTGCACCACCTGCAGAGAGTGACAGCTCCCTAAGTGACAATGCCGAAAGTGATTTTGATTTCGAGCCAGCTGTTTGGGATCTCTACAAATAGAAAACTCAGGTAACCACAAAAAATGGAAAAACTATTTCACTGATTGCGGTTATTCGTAAATTTTTGTTGCTTCAGGTGTTGATAATGAGAGTGACGCTGAAAGTATCAGTCACTGTGTATCCTGTACCAACAGTACATTGAAAAGATATGTTAAATGGATGACTGTACGAGCTGAGTGTAGTGAAAAAGTGTCCCTGCTTGGAGCAGCTTCTCGCCAGAGACAAAATTTCTGAAAACAACAATTATTATTTTCGATTTTGATGACTCGCTATTATAGCACATTGTTTATTAGAGTAATTTATTTTCTGCGCAGAATAATGTAAAGAAGCCTATACTACAGACGAAAGAGCAGTTTTTGGCACTATGTCTATCAGCTTTGATGCAGTAGATCATTGGCCTCAAGTTACAGGAACAAGGCAAAGATGTGAAAAACCAAACTGTAAAGGGTGGCAGTGTTTACGTGTAACGTAAATTTCTGTTTGAACAAGAGAAAAACTGTTTTCTCGAATTTCATGATTAGGGCTACATGCAATATGTATAGTAAAATTGAAAGCAACAATGTATTTCTGCTTTTTAATTATAAAAGTTCAATTTGTACTAATGAAATGTGAGACTATTAAAATGTTAAAAAAATGTTGTACTAAATGAAGTCTTGTAAGTGTTAACTTTCTCAAATGCCCGTTGTTGCTAATATGCGACATTCCTATTTACAACAGATCAGTAAACAACATTACATATTTGTCATTGTATATTTTCTAGCTCATGTTTACTGGTAAAAAAATAAGATCTTTTTCTGTGTCACGTAAAAATTAATTCGGCCATTAAGGGGTTAAGAGACAAATAGCTCGGCGTAATATAAAAAAGGAAAACGAAGTACGTGTAAAAAAAGGACGTCACTACGAAAAAACTGTACAAGGGTGGAAACAGTGGAGCGGCGAGTCAAGAGTCCAGTGGCGAGTCAAGCTTCGCTGCTTCTAAACCTGCACGCAGTTCGATAAGGCAACACGTAATGGAGCGGCAAGCAGCGCTGCCCGCAGAGGCCAGACGCTTGGCTCTGGTGTTGGATTGTTGGATGTGCCTTTGTACTTGACAACGTCTCTTTTAAATATCGTCTTCCTGAGTGGAGTTCCATCTTTACAGCTGAGCTGTATGCATTGTGTCAAGCAACCCAATACGTCCGGAGAAACTCGCTCAATAATATTGTCATTTGCTCGGACTCTCTGAGTGCTCTGTTGAGCCTTCGCACGCTATATCCGGTCCATCCCCTGGTACAAAGCATCCGCAATTGCCTTACTTCTCTTTCAACGAGCGGAACTATTGTGACGTTTCTGTGGGTCCCTGGCCACGTGGGAGTGTTGGGGAATGAGTCTACGGATGCGGCTGCCAAGGAGGCAGTTCTCCTTCCTCGGATATCTATCTTTTCTACTAGCTCTGATGACCTTCGCGCTGGTGTCTCCCAGCGTATTATCTCCCGTTGGTATTTCCATTGGCCATCCCTGTCAGGGAACAAATTGCGAGCCATTAAACCTGTTCCTGATCTCTGGTCAACGTCCCGCCGAGAGGAGATTGTTCTGGCCCGGCTTCGTATTGGCCACTGCCGTTATAGCCACCAGTATTTACTACGTGGTGGTCCTGCTCCCTTATGTGAGCACTGTGATGAACCTTTTACTGTGAACCATCTTTTAGTGCAATGCCCGTTTTTTAATCGTCTCCGTCATGATCTATGTTTACCATTTGAAAGGTCTGATATTTTAGCTGATAACCCGCATTCTGTTAACAGAGTTTTAATTTTTATACATCGTGCAAATATGGCGATAGCTATTTAACTTCTAACCCCGGTTCTATCTTACTATGGGCAGTGTTGGGCGCTAATGACCACAGCAGTTGTGCGCCCTAAAACCACAAAAAAAGACGCTTGACTCGCCACTCGCAGCCCCGAGTTCTTTGCAGCGCTGCTCCAGCCGAGACGCGTTGCTCGGTACGGCTTTAGACTGTACCCTTACTTTCCAGGTTATATCTAAATAAAACGGGTATTGTTACTTAATAGTAAATGCATTATTATGCACTCTTATTTGTGAATATTACTTATTTCATCAAATTTCTCATACTTACAGAGGAAAACCACCGATAAATGAATTTGTAATAAATATAAAGTTATAATATTTTTACTTTGGGGGACCTCTATTACTAAAACTAATATTACATAAAAGTTGTTCTGTCATTACATCGGTCTACCTTGAGCAAAACACTATATTCTTTCTTTTTATTACCGATACATGTATCATTGCAACTGCCGCATCTTCAGTGGACTTTTATTTATTTCTTGTTATTACATGTTCAAATATTCCTGAATTTGTAATTGTTTTATATTCTATGTTATTGTTTTTATTGGGTTCCGAGGAAAACTTGGAAAACAGTAATGCTGCAACTGCAATGAAGAAATAGTGTTTTGGTCAAACCAGACCGATCCAATTTGCAACTTTTGTTGAAGCAAACACAGACAACAGGAGTCCGAACCTGAATATGACGTTGCCTAGTTGTTTTCACTTTTCTTATTCTGATAACACGTTGCACAAAACATATCTTCAAGTAATGAATAGCTTCTCTTCAGATTAAGTTAGTTGCTTTACAAAGTTAACGAAATTCGATTGCATATGTGGTGCAACCAGTTTCAAAATGTAATGAAATGTGCTGTAATTCCTCCTTATATATTGAAAGAAAACGGCTAGGAAATCTCTTTAGCAGGATGGATTAACGGTGTTATTAGCTGAATTCTTTTCATTCGTGGTTTACAGGGTGTACAGCATAGTTCAAATGTTCAAACGTTTGTAAATCTATCGGAGCAAACTGCGTGGTCATCAGTCCATAGCTTACAAACTACTTAAATTGAGGTAAACTAACCTAAGGACAACACACACACACACACACAGGGAGGACTCGAACCTTCGACGGCGAGCAAACGCGCACTCCTTAGACCGCTTGGGTACTCCACCGGCGGCCAGCATAGTTCCTCGTCCCTAAAACCGATACCAATTTAAGTGCGCTACAATCGTACAACACATCGTCTTCGATGTCCGCCGACATTTCCCTGACTCACGCAGCGAGCCTCCACTATGCGCACGTGCAGCACCGCTACCATCCTGACCCAAAAACCGCACAGCTTAACGCGCCGCTTCACTCTTTACTCGCCGCTCCACTATGTTTTCACCCTAAATGTGCATACGTCACCTGAATTATATTGCTATATGATCCATATCCAACACATCAAATTACTGTAAAGCTGACACTCAAAATGTTACCTGATTCTGAAACTTTCGTAGGTCGGAATTACGTTTAATCTGCCTGTAAAACATAGGGAGTAAACACTACAAATGCTTCTTATGCTTCCCTGTGTCTTTTTGGTAATTTTATGTAACTTTTAATCTGGCTCAGTACTTGTAAATTTTAAGAGCTGTGTTTAGCCTAATTACTTAAAAGTTCTGATTAAAGTCATGATGCGTAGTTTAATTTACTCATTTTAAGTCACCGAAGATTACTTATTGTCCTTTTTTATAAGAAAATTTTACTCAATCTTTCCTTTTAATCGTTGCCTATGGATAATAAATTGCCGCGGCGGAGTGGCCAAGCGCATTCAGGGGCTACGCTCCTATGCTCGAGGCCGATCCCCTGCGGGGCTTCGAATCCCCCCTCGGGCATGAATGTTTGTATCGTCTTTAGTATAAGGTAGTTCATAAGTAATTTGTAAGTTTATGGACTGATGATTCTGCAGTTAAGTCCCTTAACATTTGAACGTTTATTACAATGACAGGCAGCTCTTTAAAGCCTATCAATTCTGTGTGGATTCTAATGATTCTCGCATCTATACTCTTAACTCACCTTTCTGATACGATGATATTCTTTTGAGTGTAATTACTCTGGCTTAAAAGTTTGAGGACCTTACTCTTACGGGAATTAGTTTCAAAACTATGAGTTTAAGTACTGTGGGCAGGGTGAAGCTGGGAATTTGTGTCTGACGGGAGGCGTGCTTAGGTAGACCTCGCAGGTGCGGTGATCACTGTGTCCCCAGTGGTGTAGGGATCAGCGCAACTGCGTAGATAGCAGGAGACCCGGGTTCGAATACCGGCTGGGTACACATTTTCAGCTTTGCCCATTCGCAGGTGAAGTCATATATGCTATGATTATTTCAACATTTAATAATTAATTTCAAATCTCCAACAACTGATGACTATCTTTGTCAAACCAGTCTAGCAGCCCATTTTTCATTATCCTTCAAGCACTTAAAGTAAGGGTTATTGTAGAAGGATCTATCCTTATCCCCCTTTCACTCCTTTCAGGATGATATTGCATGAAAAAAAAAAATACAAAGTTACGATGCCTCCAATGCGCGTGACCCATTTCACCTACGTGAAAGACATTGTGTGACCTGTAGCCAAACCTTTTTTGCACGTCTCCCGAAAGCCATTTTTTCGGCTACACATTTCAGGGTCACATATTGCTGCACGAACCTCCTTAGGCACTGTCCTGGACCTGCAGCTTCCATACACAGACTTGCTATCTGCGGTCAAGCAACACGCAAGACAACAGTGGCAACAGATGTGGAAAGTTTCCCAACAAATAAGATGCGCTTCTTACGCGGTGCTGCAACCTCGGATTTCTACACAGCCGTGGTTTACGAGGACCCAACTGGAACAATCTGCGATTTCAACCATCATTCGGCTTCGCTCCAATCACGCCTCTTTATCCACAACATCTACATCGGATCAACGTCTACGATTCGGCGGCGTGTGTGTTTGATCCTGCAACGGAATCTGATGTCAACCACATCCTGTTCAGGTGTCCCAAATTTGACCGTGAACGTTTGAACTTCACGCAGACATTGATGAGGATGGGATGTCCCCTTCCTCAGTCAGCTTCTTCCCTTTTGTTTACAAAAGACATTTGCCTGTGTCAAGTCATAATTAAGTTTATTAAAACCACTGGACACAATCTATAAGTATTAACAGTGTTGGAAATATATTATAAGTTTTTGCTTCTGAAGATGTGAAAATGTTTCACAAATGATTTGAATTGTAATGTAATGCAGTTTCAACTACTTTGGTATCTAATCGTCTCACCTCCAATGACGAACACCAGTGTTCGCTTACAGTTTCCACTCTTCCTTTTTGTCAAAATGTACTTCTGCTTTTGATTATTTAATAAAAAATAAGAAGCCTGTTCATTCTGCGTGTTAGATGATACCAGACTTTTGCCATGGCCCGCCAGATTACCACACTTGTCACTTATCTAAAATATGTGTATGGTGAGGAGACGAGGGAAACGCTGAAAAAATCTTTGACAGTATGTGAATGCAGCATGGATGGCTCTAATACCTGACGCAAGTCGTGACTTAAATGCGTACGCATGGAAGGTACATGACGGATCCTGTGGTTATTATGCAAGAGGACATATGCTGAACCGAGGTAAATACAATCCTAATAATCCCTTTAGAATACGCTAATAAACATGCGCTGTGAATGTCAACTTCCTATATTTAGTTTTTCACTCCGTCGTGTTTTCTTATGAACATGAGCAATAAGGAAGCTAAGACAAAACTCCATGTAAGCTGGAAAGGCCAAGAGCTGGAGCACTGCTACGCTCCCAAATACCTGTGAGTGAAGTCAGACAGATCTCTGTCTGACAAACAACAACTGTTTCGAAATGTTGAAATTCAAATGTTTGTTAAGCTTATGGGACTTAACTATGGGGTCATCAGTCCCTAAACTTACAAACTACTTATGAACTACTTACGAACTAGGACGGCACAAATATCCATGCCCGAGGGGGGATTCGAACCCCCGACCGTAGTGGCCATGCTGACTGCGACTGGAGCGCCTCAGTCACCTCGGCCACCGCGGCCGGCAACTGTTTAGACACTAAGAAACAGGTTTCCACTGGGAACAGCATCATTCGTAAACTGACGAGCACAAACTGGGGCCGACCAGAAGTGCTTTGAACAACAGCCATGATACATAGTCTGTTGGCAGTTGAATATGCGGCGCCACTGTGGAATAATTCGGCCCACGTGAAACATATCGACGTGGCCGTAAATAAGCCGGCTCGCATCATATCGGGGTGTTTTTAGACCCACGCCGACAGAGATCTACTCTCTCATAGGGATAGCTCTCCCTAGCATACGGCAGCAAGTAGTTGCCGAGACGGAGAGGAAGAAACGAATGAAAGATAATCGTCACCGCCTACATGGGCACCAACAACAGCCTAGGCGGCTTTGCTCAAGAAGGAGCTTCCTTTGGACGTCGAGCCAATTGACGTCAGCTATGGAAGGAGGCAACACCTAACCATATTTTGGCTCTGAAAGAACAACATGCTGCTGGCAACAAATCCTTTACAACCTGGAAGGCTCTCAACAGGCTGAAGTCTGGGATCTCATATTGAAAGTTCAACCTTTCCAGGTGGGGCTACCTCGATGGAGAAACTGTGTGCAGCTGTGGGAATGTCCAGAAGGACGACCACTTGCTGAAGTGCCCAAACCTCAGCACATGCTGTACACCCCTGGATTTACTGCTAGCTAACGAAAAAGCCATCTGTGTATCTGATTATTGGGCAAGAAACATCTACATTTTAAAATTTATTACATGGACTCACACTAGTTTGTGATGGATTGTTCTGGACACGAAAAAAAAAAAAAGAGAGAAGACAACATGAGTACCCCTAGGTTTACAATTACGTAGTTACAAGAGCAGACCACTGGAGCAGCCTTTGTCACTCAGCATCCACTAGAAAAAGAACGCCATTCCGGCCGACCGCGTGTACCAACCTATATAAAACTCATCGACCAGGAGCAACTAATGCCTCTTTTCTTCAGGTTACGGACGTCAAACATTTGGGTACACAATCTACCATATACAAGAGAAAACATGCTCTCAACCTAAATCTTTTAAGGGCCACTCACAGACCTTCCTACTGCTACACTAGTAGGTGAAACTAAAAGACGGAAAAGGATTGGAAAAGAAACTTGTAAACACTCGATGGAAACAATATTCAATTGCATACAAATTAATATAATAAAGAAATATGGAAATCATTCCTAAACATTTGTTGAAATAGTGTTCATGAGGCTGGATGAAGTGTTCTGTTGCTCATTACTCTCTCCAGATTAATTACCAATTTTAATTAAAGAGTATCAGTAACACGTGACTAAGTTCAATAGTATCAATTTAACAGCTCACATGAAGAGGTTACAAGTCAGTGCAATGTTCCATGATAAACTTGGTACTTGCTGCTTTTTAAAAACAGCACAAGTTTGTTAGAAGAGAATATGAAAACGTATATCTAGGAAATTAGTTCAGCATATTTTAGCGTCAGAAATAAGTTCGCCCCCTTCCTGCAGCCGTTCTTAAAGCAGCAGACACCTTTGAAGTGGCCCTAGGGGGAGTCGTGACTTCGCTCGGCTTGATTGCTTTGCTTTACTCGTCAGCAGACGATAATTTGTTCCACAGAAGTAACTCTGTTTAGCGTTAACTTCGTTACGGCAGGCCGCGAAAGAGCAGCCACAAGAGACAAGCAAACAATGTTCCTGTTGCGCCAGGGGGTTCCAAAGAGACGATCCGTTTAATATCGTCTTAATGCAACACGAAACTTTTCTTCATCTATAAGGCAGCCAATTACAGTCACCCTTTCTCTGTACCTTTACATAATTGCCGTTCGCAAAATATACTGTCGATTCCTACAAGTAAATCTCAACATTGTTTCAGCGAATTTATGAGTATGTGGCTTTGAAATAATGTGGATATTATGTCGAAGGAATGTATCAATGTGGATGTTTTTCAAATGCTAAGGTCTTGTAAAAGTAAAGCGGCCGAGCGCATTACGGCGTTATGCTACGATGCGACAGGACATTCCCCATCGGGGGATCGAATCCCCCCTCGTCATAGATGTTTGTGCCGTCTTTAGTATAAGCTAGTTCATAAGTATTTTGTAGATTTAGGGACTGATGATCCCGTAGTTAAGTCCCATAAGCTCTACAAAACATTTTGAACATGTTTGTAAAAGTAATTAGTCTTACGAGGGCCCTACAGGCGCAAGAAACTTTGATCGTTGTTCTAGACGTCGTTATGGTGGTAATAAAGTGACAAATTGAACTGTTTAGTGTCTTGTACAAATACTTGTAATTCTATGGGTCCAAACTACTTGGTCATAAGCCCTAGCCTTACACCCCCCCCCACCCCCAGGGAGCTCACGGTTCTTTCGTGAGTACGTGCGTGGCGAGCACGGGCCCCGAGTTAATGCTGTTTTCTTTCCTTCTTTACTTCCCAGTCTGTATTTCCTTTCCCCCTCCCCTCCTTTTATATCCTCACTCCTTCCCCTCCCCATCGGGGAACTGATAACCTCAGTAGTTTAGTTCCCCTATCCCAACCAAACAACCCCAACCTAATCTTACTTAAACTAAGAAACTTCCTGGCTGATTAAAATTGTGTGCCGGAACCGGGACTCGAACCTGGTATCTTTGCCTTTCGCGAGCAAGCGCTATACCGACTGAGCTATCCCAATACGATGCCGCCTCACAAGTTTACTTCCGCCAGTACCTCGCCTCCTACTTTCCAAACTTCACAGAAGCTCTCCTGCGAAACATGCAATTTAACACTCCTGGAAGAAAGGATATGCTGGAGACATGGATTAGACACAGCCTAAGGGATGTTTCCAGAATGAAACTTCACTCTGCAGCGGAGTGTGCGCTGATATGAAACTTCCTAGCAGATTAAAATTGTGTGCCGGAACCGGGACTCGAACCTGGGACCTTTGCCTTTCGCTCTATCGACTACTTAAACTAAGTTAAACTAACACACCTCCATGCCCGAGGGAGCATTCTAACTCGGACGCGGAAGGCCGCGCATTCAGTAACGTGACGCTCCACACCGCTCGGCTACTCCCGTGCGGCAGTGTCTTGACATAGATAGGACATTACATATTTATTGATTCATATATACATTATTTGTTTGCCGTAAGTGTACTGTGTACGAAGTCCAATGTGCACGAAGAAACAAAACTCGTGATCAGTTAAGCAGCATTTATTTGCATACAAATGTTCGGGAACGAACTGATTTAATCATTCACGGAAAATTATATTACGCTGAACCAGAACACTGTAATATATTTACATTTAATTTTTCACTTGATATATCTTTCGGCAAAACAGCCGTCGTCATGTGTCTTTGGTATTTAGATGCTGTACCCTGCTTTAACTGATTTACTAGTTTTTTATGTGGTGCACCTTAGTATTACTTATAGTCTTTTAATTTTATTCTCCCAGTCAATAATTACAATCAGTTACCTAGTAGCAAATCAGAATACTGCTTGTAAACATACATTATTCTGAGGTGCTACAAGTTACTTGACTGTAATTCGTGGCTGGAAGAATTCGAAAAGGTGAATGACGCAGCATGCTTTGCGACAAACTTCGGCACCGTCGGTCTATTTATTTATTTATTTATTTATTTAGCCTGATCAGATTAGGGCCATCAGGCCCTCTCTTACATCGAACCAGGGTTTCACACATACAGTATTTCTTTACATGTACGTTACCTTTAACATAATAATGATTTTTACAGATGAACAGTTAATAACATTTTTTATACAGGTTGATTACATGTAAAAGGATGTAAATAAAAGGTAATAACTTAACTCTACATATGTAATAACTTAACTCTAAATACTAACAGTACCACTGAGACACCTTCTGCTGCTGCTGCTGGTGTAATAATAGAAGTAACAACATTTATATTAGCAGATACAATATTTACTTTTGAATATATCGAGACTGGTTAACGCGTGGCGAATTTTGACAGAAGCGAGAGCAATGGCAGTTGAGGTACGACGGGTTGTGAAATGAAAAGAGATGAAACGACACTGTGGGTATGACTGAAGCCTTTATTCAAAAAGAATCGCCACGGGCCTGTGCATAGCTCTCCCACTGTTTAACGAGTCGAAGGATTCCTGTTCACAGAATTCCTGTGGCTGTGACAAGAGACAGTTCCCTATTGCGTCCTTCAGTTTGTCGTCGGAGTTTAAGCGCTTCCATTTGAGATGTGTTTTTAGCGGACCAAACAGATGGAATTTCGGACCGTAGGGCGGATGCTAAAGCTACTCCCACTTTTCCAGTAGACTTTGTGTGACCCTGAGACATGTTGACGCGCTTTATCATGGAGGAGAATCACTCCCTCCGTGAGCAGCCCAGGCCGTTTGTTCTTGACTTGACTTGACTGTTAATCCTTTTTCCGTGCTCGATGAATTCGTTGAATATCGGATCTAGGATGTTAAAAAGACGGTGGACATCACCTTGGCTGTTGAGAGCACATCATCAGTATCATCATCTTTAGAGAGTGATTATGGCTTTCAGCGTTCAGTCCGGAGCATAGCCCACCTTAATGAATACAATGCCAACATTTTGACTTGTTTGATGTTAAGCCCTTTACTTCAAATTTGCCGGTCGCGGTGGCCGAGGGGACTGAGGCGCTCCAGTCACGGTCTGCACGGCCACTACTGTCGGGGATTCGAATCCCCACTCGGGCATGGATATTTGTGCCATCCTTAGTATTAGGTAGTTCATAAGTAGTTTGTAAGTTTAGGGACTGATGACCCCGTAGTTAAGTCCCATAAGCTGTACAGACATTTGAACATTTGAACTTCAAATTTAAGTACTTTCGCCGGCCGCGGTGGCCGAGGTGACTGAGGCGCTCCAGTCACGGTCAGCACAGCCACTACTGTCGGGGGTTCGAATCCTCCCTCGGGCATGGATATTTGTGCCGTCCTAGTTCGTAAGTAGTTCATAAGTAGTTTGTAAGTTTAGGGACTGATGACCCCGTAGTTAAGTCCCATAAGCTTAACAAACATTTTTAAGTACTTTCGAAGTACTTCCGCATTGGTGTACCTCGACTCCTCCTATCTCGTAACTGCTGAACCCATGAGCCTCTTAGGTAACCTTGCTTAGCCCATGCCTGTTCACACTATCTGCTTCATCTATGATGTTTATTCCATGTTTTTCTCTGATGACCTCATTATGGACACCCTCCTCCCACTGTACCCATCTATTAGTACCTGCAATCACCCTACTACTTTACTATCTGTAACCTGAACCTTAAGAATAAGGTAACCTCTATCCACCCAGCTTTCCCTCCCGTAGAACAAAGTAGGTCGAAAGATTTAGTAGTGCAGAGCTCCTTCAAGTCCTGGTACTAATTTCCTCCGAGTTGTAGAAGAGAGCCCATCTTCGTTGAGCACTCGCTGTTATGATTTTGCTACACCTTGATTCAAGTTCTTTCACTATGTTGCCATCTCGTGAGAAAATACATCCTAAATACTATCCACCTCTTCTTTCTTTCTCCAATTTGGCACTCACTTAAATCTCTTTCCCATAGACATTACTTTTGTTTTTGAGATGCTGATATTCATACCATAAACGTTACACCTCTGATCTAGCTGTGAAATATTTGTTTGCAACCTTCAATCGAATATGTTAAAACAACTAAGACTGCTTATTTTGTTTTAATCCTGCCCTGCAAGTCTACTGTTTTCAAAACATGATCGATAAATAGTACGAACTAAAACGATGACAGGATAGAGTCTAGTCTTACCCCTGAATCTACGATAGATAATGAACTCAATTTGCCATCTAACTGCTGCCAGACAGTCTTCGTAAAGGGCACAGCCTAGAATTTTTTTAGGGGGAGGTGACTATGTATAGTTAGCATGTCTACACAACGCACTACTTTATCAAATTTCAACCGATATGGTTGTTAAGACATTCCGTATCTTTTCAATTAACCTTTTTATAGGATAGTGGTTGATGTATTGGCCACCTACCATAAGTGCGAAACAGTGTACGTTGCTATTTGCTTCCTTGTTTTCACCTGTTTCACTGTAAATAACAAGATTGCCAGTGGAATTTGTAGTATTTCATAGTGTTTAGTAATTTTTTATTGTTTGAATATTGTAAAGTGTTCAATTTTCTTAATTCAGTAAATTATTTAATAAATTGTTCCTTCTTTTTAGTTATCTGTTCCAGATATAAAAAGGAGGCCTTTTAAATGATGGATAGTGGTCTGTACAACAACCATCTATTTCTTCCTTTCACTTCGAAGTTAAGTGAAAATAAAATAATTCTGAGTATATTAGATGCATATGTAAGTCAAATGGGATACATTAAAATATTACCTTGCAAATTTTCAGAAAAAAGTTTTGGCCTATAAAGGATTAAACAACTCTCGTAGCTACGCGGGTGTAGCCGAGTGGTATGGAGCGCCACGTTACGGTTCGAGCGGCATTCCGCGTCGGAGGTTCGAATCCTCCCTCGGGCATGGATGTGTGTGTTTTACTTAGGTTAGTTTAAGGTAATTTAAGTAGTTTGTAACCGACGTAGTTTGGTCCCATAGGATTACGAACATTTGAATTTGAATTCACCTCTCGAATATTTTCATGGAGATGGGTTTTATTGTCCGTGAGGCTCTGTATGACACCTTGAAATAATTTAGACATCTCTCAACCGCTCACAATGAAGTTTGTTAGATATACATTATGATATGGGGAGAGGGAAGTGGGAGGCTGGAGAAAGAGAGGGGCGAGGAGATGCAGTAATACGATGGCTTTTCAGCTGCTACCGTTGTACTTAAGAGACTCCAGAAAGGTAGAAGAGTTAGGAAATGGAACCTGTACAAACTGAAGGAACCAAGGTGCGTAAGAGTTTCAGAGGGAGCATAAGGCAAGGTTTGACTGAAACGGGGGGAAGTAATACATCCGGCCGTGGTGGCCGAGGGGACTGAGGCGCTCCAGTCACGGTCTGCACGGCCACTACGGTCGGGGATTGGAATCCCCCCTCGGGCATGGATATTTGTGCCGTCCTTAGTCTTAGTTAGTTCATAAGTAGTTTGTAAGTTTAGGGACTGATGACCCCGTAGTTAAGTCCCATAAGCCATACAAACATTTGAACATTTGAACATTGAAGTAATGCAGTAGAAGAAGAGTGGGTAGTTCTGAGGGATAGGGTAGTGAAGGCAGAAGAGGATCATACAGGCAGAAGGACAAGTCCGAGTAGAAATCCCCGGATAACACAGGATATACTGAACTTAATAAAATCAGCAATTGAAGCAAGCGAAAGGAAGTACAAACTTCTGAAAAATGAGACTGACGAGAAGTACAGACTGGCTAAGCAGCAGTGGCTAGTGGACAAATGCAGGACCGTAGAAGAATGAATAACTAGGGGAAAGATAGATACCACCTACAGGAAAATTAGAGATATTTGGAGACAAGAAAAGCAGCTGTGTGAATATCAAGAACTCAGACGGAAAATCAGTACTAAGCAAAGAGGGAAAAGCTGAATTTTGGAAGGAATATATACAGGGTCTATACACAAACTTTTAGGCAGTGTTCTAGAAATGGAAGACGAAGTGGAGGAAGATGAGATAGGAGATATGATACTGCGAGAAGAATTTGACAGAGCTCTGAAAGACTTGAGTCGAAACAAGGCCCCTGGAGTAGGTAATGTTCCGTCTGAACTGCAGATATCGTCAGGACAGCCAGAAATTGTTCCACTTGGTATGCAAGATGTATGCGACAGGGGAAATACCCTCCGACTTCAAGGAGAATATAGTAATTTCAATTCCAAAGAAAGCAAGAGCTGACAACTGTGAACATTACAAAGTCATGGTTGCAAAATACTAACACGAATTATTTACAGACGAATGGAAAAACGTGTGGAATCCGACCTCGTGGAAGTTCAGTTTGGATTTAGGAGAAATGTAGAAACACGGGAGGCTATACGCACATTACGACTTATCTTAGAAGATAGACAAAGGAAAGGGAAACCTACAGAGTTTGTAGATTTGGCGAAAGCTTCTGAAAATGTCGACTGGAATACACTCTTTCAAATTTTGAAAGTAGCAGGGGTAAAATATAGAGAGCGAAGAGTTATATTCAACGTATACAAAAAACAGGCAGCAGTTATTAGAGCCGAAGGGCAAGAAAGGGCCGCAGTGGTTGGTAAGGGAGTAAGAAAGGGTTGTAGACTTCCCCCGTGTTGTTCAGTCTGTATATTGAGCAAAACAGTGAAGGAATGTAAGGAGAAATCTGGAGAGGGAATTAAAGTCCATAGAGAAGAAATAAAAACTTGGCGGTTGGTCGAGCACATAGTAATTTTGTAAGAGACTACAAAGGATGTGGAAGAGCAATTGAATGGAATGGACAGTGCCTTGAAATGAAGATATAAGACGAACATTAACAAGAGTAAAACGAGGATAATGGAATGTAATGTCAGAAAATCAGGTGATGCTGAAGGAATTAGATTAGGTAATAAAAGTGTTGGATGAGATTTGTTATTTGGGTAGCAAAATAACTCTTGATGGCCGAAGTAGAGAAGATATAAAATGCAGGATGGCTATGGGAAGAAAAGCGTTTATAAATAAGCGAAACTTGTTAACAACCAATATTAATTTAAGTATCAGTAAGTCCTTTCTGAAAGCATTTGTTTGGAGTGTAACACTGTATGGGAGTGAAACGTGGACGATGAGGAGTTCAAAGAAAAAGATGATAGAAGTTTTCCAAATATGGTGCTACAGACGAATGATGGAAATTAGGTGGGTAGATCACATAACTAACGAGGAGGTGCTTAACCGAATTGGAGACAATAGGAGTTTCTGACATATCCTGACTAAGAGAAGGGATAGATTGCTGGGGCACATTCTAAGACATCAAGGAATCGTCTACTTAGCATTAGAAGGAAGTGTATGGGGTAAAAGTCGTAGAGGGAGACCGAGGAACGAATACAGTATGCAGATTCAAAAGGATGTAAGTTGCCGAACTTATTCTCAGATGAAGAGACTTGCACCGGACAGGGTAACGTGGAGTGGAGAGCTGCATGAAACCAGTCTGCGGCCTGTAGACGGCAACAACAACAACAACGACAACAGCAAGTGCTTTAGGAGAGAGAGTGCGCTGACCTGCGGCGGGCGAGGTGTTGGCCGCCTTCACGTCCATGGCGTCGGCCCCATGGTAGCGCTGCTGCAGCGAGCTGGGCGTGCAGCCCATGCCCTCTCATGCCCCGCCGGCCGGCGCGCGCTCCTCACTGCCGCGTGCTCATCGCACGCCTGCAACACAGGACACACGGGCGACACATCAGTTAGGCCACCTATATTTCACACATCTCACAGAACTTAGCACTAATAAACGTACCTGAGGAGGTATTAACCCTGTAATGCATAGTGGAGCTGATCAACTATATACCTTATTTTTTCCACTACCTCTCAAACTGATTTTACCAAAAATTCATTTGTTACTGCTTGTATACATAGTGTTACTTATACTCGTAGCTTGTACTAGAAAATATAGATTGCAGAGTGCTACTGAATCATTTCGACAGTTAGCTGCACTGACAAGGAAAGTACTTGGGCTCGAACAAACACAAATGCACCAAAATCGTGTGAGAGAGAATATAGAGGTCCCTTAATGCACTGATGACACTCCCGCATCTGCAAAACTCTGCAGTCGTCCGTTAGAGGCCTCTGCGTGTGCCATGCCGCATTGCACATTGAGCTGCCGGAACGCCAGTCGGGACTAGCAGGGACGGTGCAGCGTGCCTCTTGAAGTCGCGTTTTGTGGCGTTGTTTGTGTAGTGAAGCGCCAGATGGGTCACCGATTGGTAATCAGTCCGGCTAATCTAGTGCGATTGGTTGAGATGAAGTTACGAAGAACCATTTTTCGAGAAGTTGGTATTGGTGTAGAAGATGAATCATTCACATGTTTTCTGGCATCTATTATAGTGCAGAAATATGAGCATAAGTTAGAAACAGATACTGTTCTAATACTAACACATAATGATGATGGTAGGGATGATGCTGACGAACCAGTGGACTACTTGAAAAGTATCACTGACGTGGTGTTTGATATAGCAGAATGTGCAGATATGCCATGCGATCAACTTGCATTTGTTCGCTGTGCGTTGTGCAGTCCATTCATATTGATCGGAGCATTTGATTGACAATCACCATTTGCATTTATAGTTATGATTTATGCATTGCGTATGGGGTCTACAATTACATATACAGTACTATCAACATCATGAATGCAGAGTTTTGCAGAAAAACGACACCCACCAGCACAATGAGGGGTACGTAAAGATCCTGTAACCAAACGTTCATACATACATGTTTGTTCCAGCCCAAGTACTTTCCTGGTGAGTCACACCTAACATGTCCGTTTGTTTATGTTAGTATTCCTCCTTCGCCAAGTAAAAGCAGTCAAATACTACTGTTGCATTATGAGTTACTTTCTGGAAAGATAAGAGGCATAATAGTGACATTTACTACATCGAGTACATTGTGGAAGCACTATGTAGTTGACCAGCTATGAACTTTTTGTTGCTAGTAGTGCATAATCATTTTAAGGATTTTTTCGTTATTTTTCTCGGTATATATGCACTATACATTAATCGTGGTAGTTTTTATAGTTTTGAATAAACAGCCATGCATTAAAGGGTTAACACAGTCCAACATACATAGTCGCGACACTCACTGCTGTAAAATTTGTTACCAACTGACAGTTGCAACAACATTAGTTTTCCTAGTGGTGGACAAGGTGCCGTAAAAATAATTATTCTTTATAATTATCTTTCTACGTCATTAAGAAATAGTTTCTGTAATTTTTGCGTTCCAAACATTAGTAAAATTGCATAAGACATAAATAATCGTGAAATAAATATGAAAACAGCCGAATTTCCCTGTTACAATGATATTAACAACAACTCATTTATGAAGAAATACGAATATGTGTATATATTGCAGCAAACTCGTCTGAAAGTGAGAGAATACAAACAGACGAGAAACTGTCCCCTTGTTCTAGCTTTGTTCCTCCTATTTGGTACTCAATCTGTTTAAATCTTCCAACCGATATAACATTCGGTTTTGGAGATGCTGATCTCCATACCATAACCCTTACACCTCTTATCTAGCTCAGAATTATTTGACTGCAACATTTCAAACGAAAATACCACCACAACTAAGCCGTCCGCATGTGCGAAACTGATCGCTTTGTTTCCACCTATTTTAATCTCACCCTGCCAGTCTAACGTTTTCAACATATGATCCATCATTAGTATGAACAACAGTGGCGACAGGCTACAGCCTCGTCTTGCCCCTAAAACAACAATGAACTCCGAATTTACCGTCAACACAACTCTTGCATGACATTCTACTTAAAAGACCTTTAGTTGCCGACAGAAGTTTGCCTCTCACTCAATAATCTTGTAGAACCGATAATAGATTTCTCCTAGCAACAGGATCTAGATCTCTAAAAACAGTTACAATTCCATCTTCGACTTATAGCACATCTTCGTTATCTGCCGTAAGCTATGTAAGAGGCCTAAGCCCGCACTGATTTTCATGCAATTTGTCAACTAAAACTCGCACTCCACTTTCAAAAATACCTGAGTATATTTTTCCCACAACACTGATTAAAGAGTTACCTCTGTAGTTGTTACAATCTTTCCAGTTTTCATGCTTCAAAGTTGTCATGATTACTAATTTCGTCCAGTCAGACGGAACCTGGTCCGACTCCCATGCCATGTCAATTATCCTGCGTAACATTTTGAGATCTGACATAAACAATACTTGGATAATTTTATTGGTATAGTCTCACCACAAAAATTACCGAAGTGGGGTGGCTTGCGTGCCTCAACGGTACAGATATCCGTACCATAGGTGTAACAACAGCGGAGGGGTATCTGTGGAGAGGCCAGACAAAAGTGTGGTTCCTGAAAAGGAGCAGCAGTTAATGCAAACGACTGAAAGCAAGGGAAAAACTACACTTGTTACTTCTCCCGAGGAGAATACTTGATTATAGAGTCTTCTTGGATATAATATTCCGTAGGTAAAATAGTACCCCATTCGGACCCCGAGCGGGTATTACTCAGAATCTCAGATGGATGTCATTACCAAGAGAAACAAAATCGGCATTCTACGACTACGAGCGTGTAACGTTCTACCCCTTAATCACAAGGGAAGAAAATTTCAAATGAGGAACTGATGGGTTTAATTTACGTCTGATAATTAAGAAAATAGGATTCCGTATAATTTACTATGACAGCATAGTCAACGCATAGGACGTCAATACTGTCCATAGTAATACAAGTTTATATGCGAACTAGCTCTCCGATGATGACGAGAATCAAGAAATATATGGGGAGATAAAGGAAGTTATTTGAACATTTAAGGGAGAGGAAACTTTATTGTTATGGGGGACTGGAACTCAGTAAATGGAAAAGAAAGAGAAGGTAAAATTTGTAGGTGAATATGGATTTCGTAGAAGGAATGAAAGAGGAGGTCGCCTGGTAGAATGTTGTACTGGAAACAATTTAATTATCACAAACACTTGGTTGAATCATCACGATATGAGGTTGTGTACGTGTAAGAGACCAGGAGGCATAGGAAGGTACCAGATTGCTTTCATAATGGTAAGTCTTAGATTTAGAAACCAGGTTTCAAACTGTAAGACATATCCTACGGCATATATAGACACCGACCGTAACTTATTGATTTTTAAATGTATACTGCAGAAGAAGAAACTGCTAGCAGATAGAGAATTTAGGGGATGAAACCTGGATAAATTCAAGGAACCATAGGTTGTCGAGAGATTCAGAGGGAGCATTAGGCAAGGACTATCCGAAACGGGGAAAAGTAATAAAGAAGAATGGGTAGCTTTGAGATATAAAATACTGAAGGCTGTAGAGGTTCATATAGGTAGAAGGACAAGGCCTAACAAAAATACCTGGAGATCACAGGAGATAATTGACGAAAGGAGAAAATATAAAAATGGAGCAATTTAAGCAGGCTACAGGCTACAGACGGTTATAAAATTAAGTTGGCAGTAAGTGCAGATTGGCTAAGCAGGAGTGAGTAGAGGACAAATGCAAGACCATAGACGAATGGGAAGGGGGAAATACATACCGCCAACATGAAAATAAAAGGAAAGTTTGGAGACAAGAACAGCAGCTGCATGAATATCAAGAGTTCAAATGGAAAACCAGTATTAAGCAAAAGGAGAAAGCTGAAATGTTGAAGGAATATATAGAGAGCCTATACGAGGGAAAGTAGGCAGCATTGTAAAAACGAAAGAGTTGCCGAAGATAAGGTAGAAAATAGAATACTGCGAGAAGAATTTGACAATTCAAATGTTCAAATGTTTGTTAAGCTTGTTGTTGTTATGGTCTTCAGTCCGGAGACTGGTTCGATGCAACTCTCCACCCTACTCTATCCTGAGCAAGCCTTTTCATCTCCTCATAAGAACGACAACCCACATCAATTTGAATCTGCTTACTATACGCGTCTCTTGGTCTCCCTCTGCGATTTTTACCCCACACACTTCCCTCCAATGCTAAATTTACGATTCCCCGATGTCTAAGAATGTGTCCTACCAAGCGATCCCTTCTTTTAGTCAGGGTACGCCAAAAATTCCTTTTCTCACCAATTCTGTTCACCAATCTTGTTAAGCTTATGGGACATAACTAAGGGGTCATCAGTCCCTAAACTTACAAACTACTTATGAACTACCTTATACAAATATCCATGCCCGAGGGGGGATTCGAACCCCCGACCGTAGTGGCCGTGCAGACCGTGACTGGAGCACCTCAGTCCCCGCGGCCACTGCGGCCGGCAAGAATCTGACAGAGCACTGAAATATCTGACTCGAAACTAGGTCCCTTTCAACTGCTGTTGTCGTTGGAAGAACCAGTAATGAAGAAATTGTACCACCTTGTGTGTAATATGTATGAGACAACAGTCTTCAAGAAGAAAATAATAATTCCAATTTCAAAGAAACGAAGCGAAGTGTCAAAGTTACAGAAATATCACTTCAATAAGTACTGGTGGCAAAATACTAACAAGAACTGTTTACAGAAAGATGGAAAAACTGGTGCAAACTTCAGGGAAGATCAGTTTGGATTTAGGAGTAATATGCACATTACGCCTTCTCTTAAAAGATAGGCGAAAGAAAAGCAAACCAAATTTTTTAGATTTTGTATAGTTGGAGTAAGCTTTTGCCAATATTGACTTGACTACACACATAGAAATTCTGAAGGCACCAGGAGTGAAATATAGGTGCCGGCCGCGGTGGCCGAGGTGACTGAGGCGCTCCAGTCACGGTCAGCACGGCCACTACGGTCGGGGGTTCGAATCCCCCCTCGGGCATGGATATTTGTGCCATCCTAGTTCGTAAGTAGTTCATAAGTAGTTTGTAAGTTTAGGGACTGATGACCCCGTAGTTAAGTCCCATAAGCTTAACAAACATTTGAACATTTTTGAAATATAAGTACCGTGCAGTTCCACTCGTACAAAAACCAGACAGTAGTTATTAGAGTAGAAGGGCATAAAAGAGACGCAGCGGTTGGGAAGGGAATAAGACAGGATTGTAACCTTTCGGTAGTGTTATTCAATCTGTGCAATTAGTTAGCAGTGGTGGAAAGCAAGGAGAGATTTAGAGAATGCCGATGACACTGTAATACTGTCAGAGACAGCAAAGGAACTGGAAGAGCAATTGAACGAAATGGATAGTGTCCTAAAGATGTGTATAAGACTGAGATAAAAGTGCAAACAAGGGTAAAGGAATGTTGTACATAAAAGTCAGGCGATACTGAAAGGTAGTGAGGCAATCAGACTAATATATGAGTTATTTGGGTAACAAAATAACTTTTCATTGCAAAAACAAGGAAGATATAAAATGTAGAATGGCTATGGAAAGAAAAGCATTTCTGAAGAAGCTAAATCTATTGACATACAATATTGTTAGGAAGTCTTTTCTGAAAGCATTTATCTGTAGTGCAGCATTATACGGGAATGACACGTGAACGATAAGGAGTTTAGACAAAAAGGTGATAGAAGCTGTGAAAACGTACTTCTAACGATTAATTTTGAAGATTAGATGGGTATATAACGTAACTAATGTGGAGATACTAGACAGAATTAGGAAGAAAAAAAACTTTTGGCATATCTTGACTAAAAGATATATTCATAGGATACAGTTTGAGACGTCAATGAATCGTTAATTAACTGTAGAGGGAGACAGAGATACGAATACAGTAACCAGGTTTAAATGGATGGAAGTATTCGTTCGTGTTCTCAGATGAAGAGGCTTGCGCAGCACATGGTAACAGGGAGAGTTGCATCAAAACCTGTCTGCTGACTGAACACCACAGCAGCAATCCTACCAAAGAGAAAAACAGAAATATATACGCACGCCGGATATCATATCATCACGAAATTAAGTAATCCCTGGGAAGCATATAATTACGCTAGAAACATCATAAAAGCGTTACAAACGTCACGCACGACAAAATTACCGGAATTAAGTCTACACAGAAATACAGGTCAGCTAAATTCCATACGAGCTTATAAACACAATTTGTAGTCGTAACATTTAATGACGACAAAGGCTGCTTCAGAAAATAGCAAAGCAATAATTGAACGTGGCTTTGCAATATCACTGACTCATCTGTTAACATAGCTGTCATGTAACATCAAAATGAAGATTAAACTTAGTAAATGTACAGCTCCATAGAGAACTACAACACTTGAAACAGAATAGACTAACAGCGCTACAGCAGCTGAGAAAACGATATTTCAAGGAAAAGAGGACCAACCGATATATGCATAAAGACTGTACTTTTAAAATTAATTAGGTGACATATAAATACTATACCTCTCCATATATTTTACAGTTAACCTAATAGTTGCAATCAGGGCGAAGCAGGTATGTTGTATTACATAATTTATTCAAAAGGCAGCGTCCTTCGCTTAAAAGTACAAAAACACACAACACTGTTGTTAAGATGGTACAAATTGATACACATCCTTGAACCAGTACGAAAGCGCATTAATAGACAGCGCTGGACCGCAACACGTCAGTGACCCTACATGGAAATCGTGTAAAGGGTCAGGTAATAATAGAGACATTCATTTCATTTCATTATTTGGAGCGCCACGTTAAGGATCGCGCGGCCCGCCGCTTCGGGGGTTCGAATCCTCTCTCAGGCATAGCTGTGTGTGTTGTCCTTGGGTTCGTTTAACTTAGTTTAAGTAGTCTGTAAGCTAGGGACTAATAACCAAGCGGTTAACTCCCATAGAATTACAAACAAACGTCATTTAATTATTATAATTTATTCATCTATTACCTTGTTTGTAAAACAGACCGCATATGCTACTTTTTGAAATAGGAAAGTTATAAACTGATTAATAAACGGGTACACATTTTCGGTTTTGCCTATTCGCAGTTTATGTCGTATATTCTGTGAATATGAAAGAATAACAACTGCAGGATCAGAAGTGACGTCTGTTCTTTCTTGTTTTCTTGTTTTAAGAAGAATGTAAGAAGATGGTAGGATACAAAGTAAAACCGGCCAGCCGGCCGCAGTGGCCGAGCGGTCTGCGGCGCGCCAGTTACGTTCCGCACGGCCACTGTGGTCGGGGGTTCGAATGCTCCCTCGGGCATGGATATTTGTCCCGACTTTAGTATTAGCTAGTTCATAAGTAGTTTGTAAGTTCAGGGACTGACGACCCCGTAGTTAAGTCCCATAAGCTCTACAAACATTTGAAATCCGGCCAGTTCTATCATTAATTTTTACTGCCGGTGAATAACTCTGAGTAGTTTTCTTCGAGCCAGTCATTAACGTGATTCAAAGTCCATAGTGTGTCAGATTAGGTATTGTGTTGGCTACGTTTCCAGCACTTTACATAACATTAAGCCTATTATTCACTCTCCCTATTATAAGATTTATATATTTAGTGTTTTTTTGGAATATTATTCCAGCCTTATCAGCTCTGTGTTATTTACAGTTATTTTTCATCGTCTTCCTCTTCATTATTTCCGTCATCTCCCTCCGGATATTGTTGCTACTCTGGTTAAAGCATGTCTGTTTCTTTTGTGTCCCAATTCGTCGCCGCTTTTGTGTCCCAGCCTCGTCGTAGGTGTCGGTGGCCGAGTGGTACGAGACCGACACAGGAACAAAGACAGCACGCTGGTGCAGGTACGGAGGGGAGCAGCCAGAAACTAAAAACACTCGAGTAAATTAGAAAGAGATATATATTGCACAGAATGTAACAATACTTAACTTTTACATAGTACTGCAGAATGTTGATACATAGTTGTTAGAGGCCTGCCTAGTGCCTGTACGATAGCAAAGTCTTCAATGGTGCCTATCTGATTACGAAGGTCCTAACTGGTTGCTATCTCCGTCCGAAGTGCCCGATGTCTTCCCGTGGTGGCCACGAGCGGGCTTGCAGCAGAGGGCGGTCGTGGCTGTCGCGAGAACGCCGCGCCGTGTGTGCATGGCGGCGCGCGGCGAAAGTAGGTGGCGCGCACTTTGTACTTGTGCGACACCACACCCCTCCCCCCCCCCCCCCCAAACCGCCGCGCCGTCGTGGCGTCGGGCTGAGGGCCACGGCGACGGCACTGGGAGGAGGGCCTGGGCGGGGGCGTTACTGGTGGGACGGGCGTCGTAGCTGAGGCCGGGATCGAGACGCCGTCCGCGCCCCGGCATCCGCCTTGAGATCCTCCAGGAAACCCGCCGAAACCTGGGGAAGGGCGCACGCTTCCGCCCAGATTGACCAGGTCATCTTCTTCTGAGGTGCGTAGCCCAAGCTGGAGGGGCCCGCACGGTCCCGGAGTCCCTCTCGGTGACGCTTTCATCTGCGGCGGCGACAGCGGCGGCGACGACTGCGTCGGAGGTGCGTCCACCTCCATGGGTACGATCTCGTAGTCCGGGGACGAACGATGTGGTTGTGCTCCCTGGCGGTGAACTGGGTCTGGAATCAAGAAACCGGAGACAGGATCGCGCGGCCTGTGCAGGCGCAATTGGTTTGCGTGGCGCCGCAGCTCCGACCCTGTGGAAGAACGTACAACAAACATATTGCGCCCGAGCACGCGCTGAATGATGCGCGGCATCCATTTCTTCTTGTTTCCAGCAAACACCCTGTACAGCACCGGCGTAGAAACCTGAAAACGCGTAGCACCATACGAACCGACTCGGTGCGTGGGAGGCTGCAGCAGGTGAAGGAGAGTGCGGTGACGGCGGCCGTGTAGCAGCTCGGCAGGAGACGGGCCGTCACGTGGCATGCACCGATACGTAGACAGGAAAATTTGAAGAGCTTGCTGCCTGGAGTGCTGACCTTTCATCTTCTCCATGTGAGACATGAATGTTCGAACGAAACGTTCTGGTTCACCATTGGACTGAGGGTGAAAAGGTGCAGTGGTAATATGCTGACTACCATTCACACGACAAAACTGTTGAAATTCCGCACTAACAAACTGAGGTCCATTGTCACTGACGATAGTTTCAGGCAAACCTTCGATGCAAAACACTGATGTTAAGGCACTGATCGTACTAGACGCCGTCGTTGAGTTCATGGCAATCACAACAGGAAACTTGCTGAAAGCGTCTACAACAATTAACCAGCGCGTATTCCAGAAAGGTCCGGCAAAGTCAATATGTAAACGTTGCCATGGTCCCTTGGGGCGTGGCCAGTCTGAGAAACGTTGCGGAGGAGCCGCCTGATGCTCCGCACAAACTGTACACTGTGATGTCATGCTCTCTATCTGAGCGTCCATACAAACCCAGGTACAATGACGTCTGGCCAGTTGCTTTGTCCTAACAATGCCCAAATGTCCTTGATGCAGGAGGCGTAACACTTCTCGTTGCAGGGAACGAGGAACAATCACTCGTGTTTGGTCGTTGTCCGTATGTAACAACAGAACACCCTGACTTAAAGATAATGCATGACGTTGTGCAAAATAACGTCGAACCAGAGGCCGATCAATGTCTTTGGCTCTGGCAGGCCAATCAAAGCGAACAAAACGTGCTACCACACTTAGGTCTGCATCCGCAGCTGTTTCCTGTGCAACCCGACGAGAGTTCAAAGGAAAGTCTGCGACAGCGGAAGCATCTCTGGAGTCTATCTGACAACATGCCATTTCTGAAGAATCAAATGATACATCCTGGCCAACCGGAAGTCGGGAAAGTGTGTCCGCGTTGGCATGTTTAGTGGTAGGTCGGTACAAAATCTCATACTGATAATTTGACAATATCAAGGACCATCTCTGAAGCTTTTGCGCCGTTCGTGGCGGAATTGGCTTTGTGGGTGAGAACAACGACGTGAGAGGCTTGTGGTCTGTCAACAAATAGAATTTTCTGCCATAGAGATAATGATGAAACTTTGTGACGCCGTAAATGATTGCTAAGGCCTCCGTTTCTATCTGACTGTAATTCTGCTGCGTCGGCGTCAGTAGCTTGGATGCAAAGGCAATAGGACGATCATGACATCCAATACGATGTGACAGAACTGCACCCACACCGTACGACGAGGCGTCAACTGCTAGCACTACAGGCTTCTGTGGGTCAAAGGGAATCAAACATGCATCACTGAGTAGTGCAGACTTTAGTTTGTCAAAGGCAACCTGACAATCTTTGGACCATACAAAAGGAACATTCTTCCTACGTAAGTGATGCAGTGGAGCTGCAATCTGAGAGGCATTGGGAATAAATCTGAAATAATAGTTAAGCTTTCCCATCACTGCTTGCAATTCATGCACATTCTTAGGAGGAGGCAAGTCTGATTGCTCGAAGATGTGACTGTAAGGGATGTATTCCTTGGGCATTAATCACATGGCCTAGGTACTCCATTTCAGTTTGAAAAAACGAACACTTTGCTTTATTACAACGTAGACCTGCTGCAGTCAACACTTTGAAAAGGCACTCCAGGTTTGCTAAATGTTCTTCAACTGTACGTCCGGATACCACAATATCATCTAAATAGTTCGAACAACACGGTACAGAAACTGTCAGCTGTTCCAAAAAACGCTGAAAAATGGCGGGGGCGGAAGAACTGCCAAAGGGTAGGCGTTGAAATTGAAAAAGGCCCATGTGAGTATTAACGACGAAAAACCTTTTGGACTCGTCATCAAGTGGAATTTGTAAGTATGCCTCTGCTAAATCAATCTTGGAAAAGAAGCGAGACTGTCCTAATTTGTCCATCAGTTCCTCAGGTCTGGGCAGGGGATAAGTGTCTACAATTGTTTGACTGTTCACTGTTGATTTGAAGTCGGCACAGAGACGAAGTTTTCCTGACGGCTTGGGTATAATTACTATAGGCGAGGCCCACTGACTCGCAGAAACAGGAGAAATCACCCCACTATCTTGCCAACGTTTAAGTTCTTCGGCAACTGTATCACGCAATGCGATAGGCACTGGTCTAGCTTTACGAAATTTTGGAACTGCAGATTCTTTTAAAGTCACATGTGCCACGAAGTCTTTTGCACAACCTAGTTCCGGCGAAAACAAGTCACTGTATTTGTCACACAATGCATTGATTTTATCCTGAGGCACTATTGACGAAATTTGAAGCACATCTCTTTGAATTGATAAACCAAACAAGTCAAAAGCATCTAGTCCAAAAATGTTCTGTGTCGATTTGGCCTGAAGAACAACAAAAGCAACTGTTTTCGTAACACCTTGAAAAGAGGCAGGCAGGCTACAGGTTCCTAGCACGGGAATATTTTGACCTGTATAAGCTGTTAACACTTGTTGACACAGCGATAATTTTGGCGAACCCAGAAGTTCATAAGTATCTTTATTTATTAATGTGACAGCGGAACCAGTATCAAGCTGAAATTGCACCGTCTTATTTTCTATGAAGAGAGTCACAAACAGTTTTTGCTTGCGGCGCTCGACCGGTGCGCGAATGTGGGCAACGTCTGCTACGGTTTGGATACTGCGCTTGCGCGGGCCGCGTAGTGAAGTAAGCGGCGCAGACTCGGCACGCAGCGGATTAACAACACTGTTACTAGATGGCACTACCGCCGGATCGGCGTCCGCGCATTGCGAGGCTACTGCACTAAAATTACTTTGAGTAGCTACACCAAGACTACTGTTACTAGCTACACAGTACTGGGCACTATTACAATTAGAAGTTGCAGAAGGCACTATTTTCACTACAGGAATGCACTGTTCATAGTCATTTTGCTTGTCCCGAACCCTTTTCCGTTGCACTGTTTTACGCGCTCGTCGGCGCTTGCTACGTGGTGCACTATATAGTTTTGCCATAGGCGCAGAACTACTTTCTTGCAATTGAGATCCAAGGAAAGCACTGTTCAATTCCACAGCCCTTATAACATTTACAGAATGAACTGTTCTCGCACTCCGCAAAGCACCGTTTCTAACGTTACTGTTCTTTGAGTTTTTAATTTGCATACACACAGACTGCACATGTCCCGATTTGCCACATTGATAACAGGTTGCGTTGCGACTAGGGCAATGAGCACGCTTGTGGCGAGACACACACTGGGGGCAAGATTTACGTACATTTTTCTGAAATGAGCGTTGGCGCCCGTTATTCAAATTACTGTTTCTAACACGACGGGGCGACCTTTGCGTCGCACTTTTACACTGGCTACTGTTCACTGTCTGTTCAGCACGGCCGGTAGAAAAATAAGAATCACTAGTGCTATACTGAGAACTACGGCTAGGAAAGCGTCCGTTGCGGCGCACTGAATTTACACTATGGCTTTGCATTTCTACATCAGCTAAGTCAAAAGTATCATGCGCTTCTATAAGGAGCAGTACACTGTCTAAGGAGGGGTCAGACTGTTTCAGAATTGCTGCTCTAATTCTGGGGTCCTGAATATTCTGCGTAATCGCATCCCTCAACATCACGTCACTATACGAAAGTCCACAAGAGCAAGTAAATTTACATTGGCGGGTTAAGCCCTTCAATTCCGTGATCCATTATTGGTGTGACTGCTGCGGTAATTTTTTAAGTCGGAAAAATCGGTATCATGGAGCGGCTACAAGAACTTTTCTCTCATTATGAGCATTTAGTGCCTCTACTATTTGTTCAAAGTCTACATCACGCGGAGATGCTTGCGGGAATAGTTTCTGCAGTAAGACGAAGGTCTGGGGGCCCACTACAGATAATAACAGATGCTTCACTTTCTGACCTGTAATTTGATGAGCCGCGACGAGTTCTTGAAACTGTGCGAAGTAGTCGCTCCATTCTTCCTCACATTCGTTGTACTGGCGAAACGTAGGAAGCGGTACGGCGGCTGGTGTGGGCTGCTGAAGCGGCGGCTGTTGTTGTTGGTTAGCTGCTTGCGCTGTGAGCTGGGCCACAGCCTGGAGAAGTTGTGTTATTTGCGCCGTCTGTAACTGAATAATTTCCATTAAGTTTGGGTTCGGGGTAATGGCCATGCTGACCGATTAGGCGCCGCGCATACAAGTAACTTATAACAAAACACAAATGCAATATGAAAGAGGACGCTCTGCAACAAAAAAGTCCACAAAACACGTAACAAAATATCTTTCCCCCAAAAATCTTAGAATAAGGGTGGGTGGGCGGGAGCAATTTTTGCGTGCTCCGACTGCTGCTGTCTGGCTGCTGCAAGCGGGCTGGTCCAAGGTTATCACTCCTCGTCGCCACTTTTGTGTCCCAACTTCGTCGCCGCTTTTGTGTCCCAGCCTCGTCGTAGGTGTCGGTGGCCGAGTGGTACGAGACCGACACAGGAACAAAGACAGCACGCTGGTGCAGGTACGGAGGGGAGCAGCCAGAAACTAAAAACACTCGAGTAAATTAGAAAGAGATATATATTGCACAGAATGTAACAATACTTAACTTTTACATAGTACTGCAGAATGTTGATACATAGTTGTTAGAGGCCTGCCTAGTGCCTGTACGATAGCAAAGTCTTCAATGGTGCCTATCTGATTACGAAGGTCCTAACTGGTTGCTATCTCCGTCCGAAGTGCCCGATGTCTTCCCGTGGTGGCCACGAGCGGGCTTGCAGCAGAGGGCGGTCGTGGCTGTCGCGAGAACGCCGCGCCGTGTGTGCATGGCGGCGCGCGGCGAAAGTAGGTGGCGCGCACTTTGTACTTGTGCGACACCACAGTTTCGTCATGATCACAGCTACTACTCGTATTTCGGTTTTGAGATAAGTACTATCATTTAATGCATTTACTTATATCCATTTTTCTTGGACTTTTATTGCTATACCGTGGCGGAGTGGCCGAGCGCATTGAGGCGCAATGCTACAATGCGCGAGGCCGTTCTCCTTCGGATATGGATGTTTGTACTATCTTTAGTATAAGTAAGTTTGTAAGTAGTTTGTAAGTTTAGGGACTGATGACCCGCAGTTAAGTCTCATAAGCTTAACAAACATTTGAACGTTTGATTATTGCTATGTATATCTGTATTTCTGATTTCGTACAATATCAACGAAACAAATAGTCAAGCGTAATCAGATACAGGCTGAAAAATGCTCCCGTCAGAGCACAAAAAGGTGAATATTTTCCTGTTTAAAAGAACCTGACAGAAAACTGGGATACCACCTGCCTCAGCAAACATTTTGGTATACCAACATTTTCGCTATCTATTAACACGGAAGCAGATAAATCGTTTTAACCAATTTCACTATTTATTGACATATTCACACTCAGTCTCTCTCACTGCAACTGTCTACTCACGTCTCTCTCTCTCCCACTTCTATTACATAATTGCCACTGCTTCTCTCTCTTTCTCTCCCGCTGGTAATTTCTCGTTTCTCTTCTCCCGTCAGTCTACTACTTTCAGCACAAATATGTGCGGATGTATGCCGAAATTTTTGATGAGCAGACCGTGAGTTAAAGCAGCTTTCTTGTCCCTGCTACAGCAGGGTTTGCTCCTTATGTAAGACGAACTTTTCTGTTTGAAAGATTTGGCCGTTTATTTTGTAAGATGGGAATTTATTCTCGACCTTTTCGTCGCATATTTCAATGAATTTTGTATCTTTTATTTTCTCATTGTAGGGCCCGCAGCACGAAATATTTTAATAAATGATAATTACCCTAGTAACTGTAAATATTTTATTTCACGACGGCCGTTCCGGCTTATTCCATTCTCAATTGATGCCTGCAAATAATCTATGTTCGTTATTTTGAATACAAGATTTTATAAGATTGAAATTTATGTCTTTGAGGCAACAACACTTTCATTACATCGAAGGATATTGCCTATAGCATCTCTTAGTTACGAAAACGTTTATTTTATTTGATATTACCGTTTCCGCATCGTCGTAAGATTTAATATGAATCTTAGATGATATAGATGCTATATGTTTACAAAGATTTTGTAACGATACACTAGAATTTTATTTCATTTTTTATGTTTCTCTTTTTTTGATCAGCTATGCTTATCGCCTCCGGATCCCTCTATCTCGCAGTATAACTGACTTAATTCCGTTCGTCATTTTTTTACTTCCGTACAAGCGAGAAGACAGAACCACGATCGTAGTTCTTATCACTCTCTTGTCTATTTTAGTTCCGTACGGACGTTTGCCATTCATATATTAATTCAATGTAAGTAACTGTGATGCAAGTTGTTGTTAAAATATATAAGTTAAATTTAAAATCATCCCCTCTTTTTAGCTTTTATTTAAATGAATCCCTCCACGCCAAATATTTATTTTCTAATTTTTTCAGATCCTCGACGTCCGTAATAGTTTAATGTTCAGACGCCATTACGATCGCTTCGATTGTCTTCAAAATTTCACTCCCTATTAGTCATTATTATACAATAATTTGCTTGATTACAGAACGTGAAATCATTTATTTTGTATTTTACGAAACCCGATCATTTTTTCCTCTTTCTATCATTACCATATGTTTCATCCACGGTCATACAACAATGAAAAGCGAAGTGAACTGTTCGAGCATTAGTGTAGTACGGAAAGTGTCTCAAATAATCTGATATTAAATAAGAAAAGATTAGCATTTTCAGCTTCTGCAGTACGAAGCATAGGATCTAGCTAGATGCTTTCCTGAAGTCTTATAACGTGCCGTTGTTTTGTGTGGTGCCCGACTTTAACATTCAACCCGCGGTGTATTTGGCTTAATGTTTATAAATGTTAATTTCTGCTGTGTTTTAACTAAATTATTCCAATTTCAGAATTCCGATACAACCAATCCTTTGTCCAAATTACAATCGCGGAATCACTTTTAACAACTTATGGTATTATACGAACGTAAGGGTAACGTTATAATGTTATACCAGAAATTAATTACAATCGTGTGTTATGTGATAATGTGTCTTTGGTCAGTCACATGTTATGTGTGAATATTTTATGAATTTTGTTATCTATGGATGTAAAGGCGTGCACCTTTGGATCAGTCGTTATCTAATCATAAAATTTTGATAAAATTTTCTAAATAAAGTTTTTGTTCAAATTCTGTGTGGTAATTAAGAATTTCCTCTGCGGTTGTGTTTATATGGATAAATATTTGCAGTTCTTCCATAAAATTCATTAATATACCTTTAGGGATAATGTGAACATTTGTAGTGCCTTGTCAATATTTGTGGTGATGTGCTTTTCGTTTCTGAGATGTTGGGAGAAAGTAGAAAATATCCATCGATGTAATGTAAGTATTGTTGCCTCGAAGACATAAATTTCAAACTTATAAAATCGTGTATTCAAAACTAAATAACGAACATAGGTTGTTTGCAGGTATCACTTGAGCATGGCATAAGCCGAAACGGTCGTCGATAAAAACCAAAATATTTGCAGCAACTTGGGTAATTATCATTTATTAAAATTTTATAACTGTTTTATCGTCTTTTTATCATATCTAGTTTTTTTATTATTTCAGTTACAAAGATGATGTAACTAGCGTGAATGGTAACTATCATTAAATAGGTTTTTCTGTATCTTCACGGCTGCAAGCTGGACTTCTGAAGTTTCTTATAGGATTTCTCTTCGAAACGTCTGTGTCTAAGATAGGAGCGCTAGCCGCGAGAGCGGACAATGGCTGTGGCCCTGGGAGAAGTCAAGGAGGGTTACCACAGATCCGTCCTTAGCCCGACATCCCCAGAGTTCGCGGGCAGAGCAAGTCAATTGTCAGACGGATGTTGCGTGCTAACGCCCACCACCTCTCCTTAAAGCCGACACGACACTTGGAAAGCAGCTTGTTCGAAATATATCGGCGCATCTGTGTCAGGCTCACTGGAGCATTCTCAAATTCGCGTGCCCTTTTATCTGTGACAGGCGTGGAGGGATTGTTTTTGTTCACGGACAGTCGTTCCGTAGGAGAGGAGATTAGCCGTAGTAGAATTCTATGGAATTTTCTCAATGACCTTCCATAAAGTAGAAATTTCGTGGAAAGCACTGCAAAACCTCGTTCTGACTGCTTGTTACCGAAATTACTTTTCTGGATCGAGGAGAAACCAGCCTTCCTAGAAATTTTGGTAGAAGGAAGGCTGTAATGTTCGAATACAACATTAGTGAGCTTCTTGATGCTGTCGCGTCGTTCAAATATCTAGGCGTAACATTGCAGAGCGATATGAAATGGAACGAACATGTAAGGACAGTTGTGAGTGAGGCGGACAGCCGACTTCGGTTCATTGGGAGAATTTTGGGAAGATGTACTTCACCGCGTATAAAACGCTTGTACGACCACGTCTTGAGTATTGCTCAAGTGTTTGGGACCCGCAGCAGATCAGTTTAAAGGAAGACATAGAGGCGGTTCAGAGGCGAGCAGCTAGATTTGTTACCGGTAGGTGCGACCAATGCGCGAGTGTCACGGAAATGCTCCGGCAACTCAATTGGCGATCGCTGGAAGAAAGACGACGTTCTTTTCGTGAATTTCTGTTAAGTAAATTTAGAGGGCCAGAATTTGAAGCTGTGTGTAGTACGATCTTGCTGCCGCCTACTTGCATTTCGCGTAAAGATCACAAAGACAAGAGAAATTAGGGCTCGTACGGAGGCATATAAGCATTCTTTTTTTCCTCGTTCCATTTGGGAGTGGAATAGGAAAGGAAATGCCTACTAGTGGTACAGTGTACCCTCCGCCACGCACCTTCGGTGAATTGCGGAGTATGTATGTAGATGTATCTTGGGTTCAGCTGCGAGGTGGACAGACGTATGGACTTCGGTTGGCCTTCGATGGAAGCAGACGGCAACGTGTCAGTGCCTTCCGCACTTGGCTGTCACTGCACTGCATCATCGATAACTAGCAGCAATGGCTAATATTAGAGCTTGAATAAATCAATGAGAAGAGGTTCTGGTTTTAAGAGGTGCGACCAGAAAGTAAGTTCCGTTTGGTAATAAAATGAAATTGTACACAGATACAGAAGAAATTTTTATTGCACAAAATTCTACAACTCTTAAACTACTCTTCCACATAACTGCCGAAATTTTGTATGGACTTGTCATAGCGTGCCACAAGTTTTTGCATGCATCCTTCACAGAAGGTTCCCGCCTGTGTATTCAACCATATGGTAACAGCTCTTTATCATCGATGAAGTGTTGACTGTAAGAAGAGATGAAAGTCTCTCGAAGAGAGGTCCGAGCTGTAAGAGGATGATCAAACAGGTCCCATTGAAATTTCAGTAAGAATTGTTTGGTCACATTCAGTGTGTGAGGTCAGACATTATGGTGAAAAAAATCTTTTGATAGTCATCCTCTTCTTACACATATAATCTGTCCTTGGTGGACCACAATTCAACGATGCTGCCGAGCTGAAAGAACATGTTATCACATGGTTGAATACACAGGCGGCAACATTCTATGAAAAAGACACACAAAACCTCGTGCCATGCTATGACAATTGTCTACAAGATTTCGGAAGCTATGTAGAAAAGTAGTTTAACAGTTGTAGACTTTTGTACAATCAATATCTTTTCTGTATCTGTACCCGTTCGTTTTATATAACCAAACAGAACTTACTTTCTCGACGCGTCTCATATTTCAATTAGAGCAGTTTGTGCAAATATTCACATAATCGTTTATGCAGTTCTTGGTATCTTTAGCGCAATAGAATCGTGTTTGCTATAACCTGTGATTCTATTTATTAATCTTTCGATATTGTAATCATCGGTGATTTCGTATGTTCATTTTATGACTTTTTTAAAATATTTCATGTGTTTTCATTTCGCGATCCAGTTTAATATGGCTCATCTCTCATCAGTGGACGAACGTTAATAGTTCATAAAATTTTTAAGCGTTTTCATTCAGTGTCAAATGTTCATAAGCATCGCACATATTAAGCATTTATTTTCATATATTCTTTGTTTCCTTTTGTAATTACACTTCCCATGGTAAATAATTTCCTATTGTGGAAGGCCGTTTGTATCACTTTTTCATGCTTCACCAGGTTCAGTTCAGTTCAAAGATAAGAACTGCTATTCATTTTTAAAGTTAAGACATGAATTTTAATTCATTGCATTATTGTTGTGGGCAGTTTTTCTTACTTCGCAGCGAGATAAATTCAGTTGCTACCTAAAGAGTTTCTCAGATACACATTACCCTCCTCCCAATTTATCTTCTAGACATTTACATGCAGGCTGTGACGAATAATGAAAAGTAATTGACTCGTTTATCTACTTCTAGATATTTACTCTGCAAATAACATTTATGTTCCTGGAAGAGGATTCATCGAACCGCTTTTATAATATATATAATAATTCTCTGCCACTCTTTTTTCTAAGAGTGCACTGAGAAATGAAACGCCTAATTCTTTACGTCTACGATATTATTTCTCTTATTTCATCTTGATGTTCATGTTTTTCTAGGAAGGTGATAACAAAATATTTTCACAGTTGTAAGAGAAATTCATCAGAATGAACTATACATAAAATTCAATTTTTACCGAATACTTTTCTTTAAATTGCATGATAAGTATTTCATAACAACTTACAGAAGTGGGCACAATGCATTTCGTCGGACATAAAAATTAATCCCTCTGGAGCAAAATGAGATATCGCCGTGCTCTCAATTTTCAGTTAAATTCCAATGACTCCACTACGTTTCTTCATTGCTAAGTACTGACTAAAATCAACCACAGGCATAATTTAGGCAATGTCTTTTCCCTCTGCAAATTCTTCAACATTTTCGCAGTTTTTATTTGCATTTGATACTGCGTAGTAACTGTGAGGAATAAAGAAAGAAGAATCAAGTCCTTCACCGAGCGGGATGTCGAATTGGAAGACTTGCCACAATCTAATTTTTCGTTGAGTAGGTGTCTTCGGATGAGAAGTTTCATAACGGCCAGGGACTTCATCTCTCAACACAGATGGTCTGTACAGTGTGTCGCACTCACAGAATGCACAGAGAGCGTCTGTAGCAGAAATGTGCAAATTTTTGTAAGCCTTGGAACCAAACTGCAGAGTTCGCCGGTCCTTTAATTATGAGCTTCCTTAACTAACTTATGATTCAGACAATTCACGGTCCCATATTCGAGGGAGGACTCGAACCTCGGACGGGACTGGCCACGTAATCCGTGAAATGGTGTCTCAGAAAGAGGAAGTGCACAAATTCTAAACCGCTGGTTACTTTTTAAAGGTACTGTTAAAAAATGTTTGTTAACCTATTGGAGGGAACTGCAGTCCCTAGACTTACAAACTTCGAAAAACGGGAAAATGGCATTTATAATTAATTTCCTAATGAATAATTAGAGAGATAAACTTGGGAAATTTGTTAAGATTAGTTATTTTAATGTTTGCGACACACGGAGAAAAAACGGCTTAAGTGATGTTATGCATACACAGTGCGTCTTTGAACCTCTCAATCTCGGAAAATATACAGAAAAATTAAAGAGTTCCTCGAAAATTTCATATTATGATAAAATGGTAAAAATTGCTATGATCTGTATGATCTGCAGTAAATTATAGAAGTCCCGGGCAGTTGTTGAATTTCGTAGGTTTGGCACCCAAGGATGAAGGTATTATGTAGTTTTCCCAGAAACCGCCCATGAGGATATGGTAATTATAATGCATATAAAGTACACCCTAAACTACGTCTAATGAAAAAAAAATCCCCGGTTTCCTCAAGATCTGCATGTCGATAGTTATCGGCTCCTGACATTATGGGCTGAGGGATATAAATTGCGTGTCATGAAAGTGTACCGTTTCACTGCAATGGCACAATAATGATCAATTATCATCGCGGCTCAATTGTACTGTTTGTCAAAGTTAAATAACAAATGATGGGTTTGTGGGTATAAGCTTTGAAAATATACGTGTTGCATGAGGCCAATGTTAGTATGCGAATGCTTTGGTTTAGTATTCTGTAAAAAGGAAGGTACGAAATTTTAAACAACTAGCTATTAATACTTTTCTATTTTCTACATGCTTGACATTATTAAAGGCAAGGGGCGATCTAAATTGTTATTTGTTATGAAACATAAATGCCAAGATCGCTGTTCAATTCTTCATTCAGAATACCGGTTTCTATTTTCACCTTTTTGTGTATTTGAGTTTGCCATGGTCGCAAACAAACCTTCAGTAGGACGACCAATAAATTATTGGCAGAGTCTATACCTGTCCTTGGATATATCTTACAGATTAAAACCTAGTTCCTTAATCTAAGCCTAATGGACTATGTCTTCCTTACTGTAGAATCGGTTGTGGTTGCCATTATGTATTTTTATTATTTTATGAGTTTATTTCCCTTGTTTTCGCCAACACCAGTGAAGCTACCGCAGCTACTTAAAGCATGTCCCTTTTCTGTTCCGTACCTGGTAGCAGTGAAACGCTGTGTGGCTGATAAGGAACGAGGACAGCCGTATCGCGTGTTCTCCGCTCGTGACGACGACAACAGCAGCTGATTCAGACTCGTGAACAACGCAGTCGTGTCTGACTGTCAGATGACGCAGCATTACTTGGTCGGAGAAGAAGGAATGTTACTACGATGTGTGTACACCATTAACCGCAATGAGTTGTAATATTTGAGTAACGGAACGAGGACAAGCCTATGTCAACAGCTTATTATCCAACGAATATATTTTGGCGTGAATCATGAAATAATTACTATTTTGGGAAATAAACCCAACGCAAAAGATTATTTTTCCTGTGATGTTCCATTTCTCTTTACTGCAGCCCATTGAAGACTTGTATGTGATATGAGTCGCGGTGTATTAGCCGCGCGTACTGGAGCGCCGTGTTGCGGTGCGCGCGGCTGTCCGCCGTCGGGGGTTCGAGTCCCCCCTCGGGCATGGGTGTTTGTGTTTGTTCTTAGGTCAGTTTATCTTAGTTTAAGTAGTTTGTGAGCTAGGGACTAATAACCAAGCAGATGAGTCCCATAGATTAACAAACATTTGAACATTTTTTTTTGTGATATGAGGAATTACTAGGGTAAGAAAATAATAGAAAGACCTGCTATTACCTAACAAAGACAAGTTTCTCAGGCGCTCGAATTGTATAGGAATCAGATCTTACACCTTTTTATAATTGCAAATCTTTATTTTTAATCGCAATAAATATTTGAAAGCCGCGGTGCAGTAGCCGAGCGGTGTAAAGCGTCTGGCTGCGGAGCACGCGGTTGCTCGCCGTGGAGGTTCGAGTCCTCCCTGGGGCATGGGTGTGTGTGTTGTCCTTAGGTTAGTTTACCTAGGTTTAAGTAGTTTGTAAGCTACGGACCGATGACCACGCAGTTTGGTCCGATAGATTTACAAACATTTGAACATTTTTTGAAATATTTGAAAACATGTAATTTGGAATAATTACTGTGCGGGTAAATCACGGAAACAGTTAAAACCGCGACTCCGTAATAATGGGGCCGCGGCGGAGTGGCCAGGCACATTGAGGCGCTATGCTCCGATGCCTGAGGCCGTTCCCCGTCGGGAATTCGAGTCCCCCCTCGGGCACGGAAGCTTGTGTTGTCTTTAGTATAAGGTGGTTCATAAGTAGTTTGTAAGTTTAGGGACTGATAACCCCGCAGTTAAACCCCTTAAGCTTCACAAACCTATTTTTCGTAATAATGGAAAAAAATCTTAAAACAATTTTCAGTTATTATGTTTCGGAAACTTGTCAGTTTTAATATTTGGAATGTAATCGAGAAGTTTCCACAGGTTTTCAGTAGCAGTCATTCCATTATTTGTCAGAATCAGTTCCTACCGAGTTAATGGGACTCATGTGACCGAGGTAAAGGTTTACAGTAGTCTAAATAGAGTCCAACCGATATGGTCCAACACCTCCTAGAAGACGAGGTTTCCTAACTGGCTGTGCTGACGTCACACCGAGAGGCCGAGAGTGTCAGCTAACTGGCTGGCCGCTGTGTCACGCTCCCCGCCCCGTAGCGGCCGGTCAGTCAGCTAGCATTCGTGGCCTCTCTGAGGCCAACGAGAAAGACAGGCTCCAGCGCGCACGCCATGTCACGTAGGCAAAGTAGTTCTGAACCGGGGCGATCGCTAGCCGATTGGCCGGCTGTTTATCTGATCTGTTTGGTTCATATTCAACAGATGAATTAGAAAAGTTGTATATATACTTACGTTATTGACATGTGCCCGCGGTGGAGTAGCCGAGCAGTCTAAAGCGTCTCGCTGCGGAGCGCGCGGTTGCTCGCCGTGGAGGTTCGAGTCCTCCCTGGGGCATGGGTGTGTGTGTATAAGCTACGGACTGATGACCACGCAGTTTGGTCCGATAGAATTACAAACATTTGAACATTTCATGTGGCAGCTATTTTTACAGCTGTGACGGCGATATAATGTCCTTGATACACATGTCAAGATAAAAATCACATATTTTATCAAAAATGTTCAAATGTTTGTACAGCTTATGGGACTTAACTACGGGGTCATCAGTCCCTAAACTTACAAACTACGTATGAACTACTTACGAACTAGGACGGCACAAATATCCATGCCCAAGGGGGATTCGAACCCCCGATCGTAGTGGCCATGAAGACCGTGACTGGAGCGCCTCAGTCTCCTCGGCCACCGCGGCCGGCCATATTTTATCCACAGCTGTTTTCGTAATAATACTTCAGTAAATAAATACTTCCACAAGCCGCGAGATTTTTATAAATCAATTTATTTCACTGTTATTAGTTTCGGGCCCGAAACTTGATGCAGATCTCCGCCCTACTCTATTTTGAGCAAGCCTCTTCATCTCCTCATATGATCTGCAACATACATCCATTTGAATCTGCTTACTGTATTTATCTCTTGGTCTCCCTCTGCGATTTTTACCCAACACTCTTCCCTCCAACGCTAAATTCATGATTCCTTTATGTCTAAGAATGTGTCCCACCAATCTATCCATTCTTTTAGTCAAGGTATGCCAGAAATTTCTTTTGTCCCCAATTCTGTTCAGTACCTCCTCATTAGTTATGCGATCCACCCACCTAATCTTCAGCATTCTTCTGTAGCACCACATTTCAAAAGCCTCAATCCTCTTCCTGTCCACACTGTTTATCGTCCATGTTTCACTCCTATACAAGGCAACACTCCACAAAAATGCTTTCAGAAACGATTCCCTTACACTTAAATTAATATTCGATACTAACAAATTTGTCTTTTTCAAAAACGCTTTTCTTCCATTCTGCATTTCGTATCCTCTGTACTGCGACCATCAATTGTTATTTTATTGCCCAAGTAACAAAACTCGCAGTACGCCGCTTTACCTCCGAGGATGCCATCCGCAGACGAGGGCGAAACGTTAGGGGAAAGATTCATATATGGACCACGGCATCTCAGCCCGGAAGCTTTAAGTAATGACGACACCTGCCGTGAAAGCCTTCATTCTATGAACAAAACTCATCTTTATTGCTTCGTTACCTAATCTAATTCCATCAGCATCGTCCGATTTACTTAGAACGCACTCCATTGCTCTTGTTTTGCTCTTGTTAATATTCATTTTATACGCACATTTCAACACACTGTCCATTCCGTTCAACTGCTCTTCCAGGCCTTTTGCTGTCTCTGATAGAATTACAATGTCACCGGCAAAACGCAATGTTTTTATTTCCTCATCCTGAACTTCAATTCCTTCTCCAAATTTTCCTTGCTTTCCTTTATAGTTTGCTCAATGTACAAATTGAATAGCATTGGAGAAAGGCTACAACCCTGTCGTACTCCCTTCCCAACATCCGCATCCCTTTCATGCTATTCAACTTTGATAACTGCTGTCTGATTTTTGTACAAATTGCTATATTACTACTGATGATGATTTCAGAATTTGAAAGTGTCTCTTCCCATCAACATTGTCACAAGCTTTTTCCAAATCTACGAAACCTAGAAATGCAAGTTTGCCTTTCCTTAATCTATCTTGTAAGATAAGCCATAGAGTGAGGATTGCCTCCCGTATTCCTACATGTCTCCTGACTCCAAACTGATCTTCCACAAGGTCGGCCTCTACCAGTTTTTCCATCCTTCTGTAAATAATTCGTGATAGAATTTTACAACCATGACTTATTAAACTGATGGATCTGTAATTTTGACACTTGTCTGCAGCTGCTTTCTTTGGAATGGGGATTATTACATTTTTCTTAAAGTTCGAGGGTACGTCACCTGTCTCGTACATCTTACGCACCAGGTTAAATAGTTTTGTCATGACTGGTTCTCCCAGAGACTTTAGTAGTACTGAGGGAATGTCATCTACTCCAGGAGCCTTGTTTCGACTGAGGTCTTTCAGGGCTCTGTCGAATACTTCTCTCAGTATAGTATCTCCTATTTCATCTTCATCTATTTCCTCTTCCCTTCCTTCAATATCGACTTTCACTTCATTTCCTTTGTAGAGCCCCTCTATATACTGTTTCCACCTTTCATCTTTCCCTTCTTTGCTGAGAGCTGGTCCTTCATATGAGTTCTTTATGTTCGTACAGCTGCTTTTCTTGTCTCCAAATGTCTCCTTTATTATCCTGTAGGCTGTATCTATTTTCCCCTATTTATACATTCTTCTACTGACTTGCATTTGTCTTCTATCCACTCCTGCTTAGCTATTTTGCACTTTCTGTCAATCTCATTTCTTAGTCGTCTGTACTCCATTTTGCCTGTTTCATTTATTGCATTTTTATATTTTCTCTTTCCATCAATTAAATTTAGTGTTTCCTGTGATGTCCAAGGATTTTTTGTAGGTCTTGCCTTGCTACCTAATTTGCCCTCCGCTCCCTTCACTATTTCATCTCTCAATGCTACCCATTCCTCTTCTACTGTTTTATTTCCCCGCGTATCTGTCAATTGTTGACTGAAGCTCCCTCTGAAATACTTGAGAACGTCAGGTCCCCTCAATTTATCTACGTTCCATCTCCTTATTTTTCTACCTTCCTGCCGTTTTCTTTCAGTTTCAACCTACAGTTCATGACTAACAAGCTATGGTCAGAGTCTGTATGTGCCACTGGGTATGACTTACAGTTTAAAACCTGGTTCCCGAATCTATGTATTACCATTATAAAATCTGTCTGGTACCTTTCAGTGTTTCCTGGTCTCTTCCACGTATACAACCTCCTTTGGGGATTCTTAAAGCAGGTGTTTGTTATGATTAAATTATGTTCCGTGCAAAATTCTATCAGGCGGTTTCCTGTTTCATTCCTTTTGCCCAGTCCATATTAACCTATTATTTTTCGTTCCCTTCCTTTTCCTACTACCGAATTCCAGTCCCCCATCAGAATTAAGTTTTCCTCTCCCTTAATTGTCTGAATAATTTCCTTTACCTTCTCATAACATTCCTAGAATCTCAACATCATCGGCACAGCTAGTTGTCATATAAACCTGTACTATTGTGGTCAGTGTTGGCTTCGTATCTATCTTGACTACGATACTATGATCACTATGTTGCCCATAGTAGTTTACCCGCGTTCCTATTTTCTTATTCATTATCAAACCAACTCCTGTTATACCCCCAACTGATTCTGTATTTATAATCCTGAGATCCCTGACCAGAAATCCTGTTCCTCCTTCCACCGAATTTCACTAATCCCCACTATATCTAACTTTAACATATCCATTTCCCTTTTTAAATTTTCTAACTTCCCTACCAAATTAAGGGATCTAAAATTCTACGATCCGTTCCGTAGAATGCCTGTGTTGTCTTTCCTGATGTTCACGTCGTCCTGAGTAGGGGTACTATTTTACCTCCGGAATATTTTAACCGAGAGGATGCCTTCATCATATATTCATACAGAAGAGCTGCATCTCCTCGGGAAAAATAATGGCTGTAGTTTCCCCTTGCTTACAGCCGTTCGCAGTAACTGTGTGGCAAAGCCACATTAGCTGATGTTACAAGGCCAGCTCAGTCAATCATCCAGACCAGGAAGGACGTCAGCCCAGGCCGCTCTGCCGGCTCACAAGGAAGGAGAGGTGACCGTGTGACGTCACGCCGCGGAGAAATAGAACGAAGTGTGTCGAGTGCAGCGGTTTAGGAGAGACAGGGAACAGATCTGGTGTGATGCATACTGTTTACGATAGTTTTAAAACAATGAGTTTTAATTAAGTAATAGACACAGATTACAGACAATTGTATATCGTGTCTATATCTTGTGAACATTATAACGTAGGAGCAATTTAATGTGAGGATAGCGCTGTTATAGAGTAAGAAGAATGGAACATAATACAATTTTCTCTATAATTTAAAGTAAAGCTTTACAGTACTATTAAGCACACATTTTCCGACATTTTCGTTTTTCTTTTGTTAGTTTTTCAATGTTGGATGCAGAGTTATAGGTACTTTTAACTGAAGACTGCATGTTAGATGTGACCTGACAAGGTGTTCCGGTATTGGGAACTTTACTAATTTCATAACAGAAAATAATTGTTCACACAGATACGTCGCACCTAACGTACCCAATAAGTGTGAAGCAAGGGCATACAACCTCGGAAATCTGTTTTCAGAAACATTCTTATAAAAAAATTTCCAAGCCTTCATTGTGTATATATTTGTCCTTCAATAAATCATTACACTGTAAATTTAAGAGTTCCGTTTGAAACTTGGTAGGAACACTGTTAGCAGCGAGCGACAACGGTGTTACAAAGAAATGGTACGTAGTAGAAAGTTTTTCCTCATTCGCTACTCCGACAGCCCTCCACATTAGCACCATCCTTTAATTCTGACATCAAGGCGTCTCGTTCTTCTTCATATTTTCCATACTCATGTGCATGACGCAGAGAATAATAACGCTGTAAATAACAGTGTTTATACTTCGTACTTCTTTGTTGCACACCAAACACTTTCCACTTTCTTCGCATTGCACAAAAAAAACATATTTTCCCACACACAAGAAAAACCGATTTCTCCGTTTTTCTCGTACTCGCCATTTTATTGTCGTCAAGAGCGCTTACTGCTGACTGAGTCCTCCATCTCCGAACAACGGCCCCGTTTATCTTGGCAACATTGCGAACACAGATCTTGCATGACGTCACATGGATTGCAAGGCTTACTCTTCTTGCTCACACGTCACAACGCCTCAAGTTGCCTTCCTCTGATCCAGACTGTTTCCCCTGTAACTACTGAGAAGGTTGCTGCCCCTCTTCAGGGCCACAAGTTTGTCTGGCCTCTCCAGAAATACCTCTCCGCTGTGGTTGCACATACGATACGGCTATCTGCATCGTTAAGGCACGCAAGCCACCTCACCTCGGCATTGTCTGTGATTCATAGGGGTGGAACAGTTCTAATACACCTGTTAAATATGAACGAAACAGATCAGACTAAAAGCGATATTACAAGGATAAGGATAGCTATCAATGTAACCTGACGATGGCATTGGTTCCGGCCGCGGTGGCCGAGGGGACTGAGGTGCTCCAATCACGTTCTGCACGGCCACTACGGTCGGGGGTTCGAATCCCCCTTCGGGCATGAATATTTGTGCCGTCCTTAGTATTAGCTAGTTCGTAAGTTTAGGGACTGATGATCCCGTAGTTAAGTCCCATAAGCTATACAAACATTTGAACTTTTTTTATGGCATTGGCGGCGAAATAGGCCTGTCGAATTAAACGATTTATTAAAAAGCAGCGTCCTTAGAATAAATATCATACAATGTCTCTTAAAGATTTGAACATTTGATTCTGTAAACTGTCCTGCACTACGCTCTAAACATTAGCTTTGACAGTATGTATTAAGGTATATATGCAGTTGCAAATCTACGAACAAAATTTCATGACTGGAGGTCTGTATGACACAAATCTGGCTGCATTAAAGGCGTGTATTTTTGTCTGTCATAAAATAATCTTCTTACGAACGCTTACATCACTGATAATAGATTTGCCTTGTTATGACAAGTGTTTCCTAATGTACGCAGGCGTGCCCCGACCACGTAGTCGAGGTGGCGATAAAGCGGCCCTAGTGTTTGCCTGTTCTGCTGCCAGGACGACGTCAGCTCGCAGCCGAGAACTTTAAATTATCATCACTACTGGTAAACACCACGCCTTGGTTAGTCAATCGTTTAACATACGCAAAATATGCTGTAAACAATTCACTGGCACGTATTTTCTTGCTCCCCTTTTTATGCCCAGAAATCAATGTGCCTCATTCCCGAGCCACGTAAACAAACCGAGAATCCAGCGTTTATTCAAATTTAAACAGGAGCTCAGAGGGGCCAGATGCAAAGCACGTTTTGTACGATTTGTATATTACACTGCATGAGCTACGAAAATGATGTAGTACATCAGGAAGGTTTGTCTACTGCCACATAGTTTCCACAATAAGGAACTTATATGCTTCCTCGCCAATTTAAATCTTACTCCTTAGTCTTACCGTAGGGCTCGTACGGAGGTATATAGGCATTCTTTTTTTCCTCGTTCAATTTGGCAGTGGAATAGGAAAGGAAATGCCTAGTAGTGGTACAGTGTACCCTCCGCCACGCACCTTACGGTGAATTGCGGAGTATGTATGATGTAGATGTACTACCCTTTTCAAAATGAAGGTGTTGTTGTTATGGTCTTCAGTCCGGAGACTGGTTTGATGCAGCTCTCCATAATACCCTATCCTGAGCAAGCCTTTTCATCTCCTCATAAGAACGGCAACCCACATCCACTTGAATCTGCTTACTATACGCGTCTCTTGGTCTCCCTCTGCGATTTTTACCCCACACACTTCCCTCCAATGCTAAATTTACAATTCCCCGATGTCTAAGAATGTGTCCTACCAAGCGATCCCTTCTTTTAGTCAGGGTATGCCAAAAATTCCTTTTCTCACCAATTCTGTCCAGTACCTCTTCATTAGTTATGCGATCTACCCACCTAATCTTCAGCATTCTTCTGTAGCACCACATTTCAAAAGCCTCTATTCTTTTCCTGTCCGCATTGCTTATCGTCCATGTTTCACTCCCGTACAAGGCAACACTCCACACAAATGCCTTCAGAAAAGACTTCCTTACCCTTAAATTAATATTCGATGTTAACAAATTTCTCTTTTTCAAAAATGCTTTTCTTCCCATTGCCATTCTGCATTTTATATCCTCTGTACTGCGACCATCGCATGTTATTTTACTACCCAAGTAACAAAACTCATCTACCACCTTCATTGTTTCGTTACCTAATCTAATTCCTTCAGCATCGCCTGACTTTCTAAGACCGCATTCCATTATTTTTGTTTTGCTCTTGTTAATGTTCATTTTATACGCTCTCTTCAACACGCTGTCCATTCCATTCAACTGCTCTTCCAGGTCCTTTGCTGTCTCTGACAGAATTACAATGTCGTCAGCAAAACGCAATGTTTTTATTTATTCCCCCTGAACTTTAATCCCTATTCCAAATTTTTCCTTGCTTTCCTTCATCGCCTGCTCTATGTACAAATTGAATAGCATCGGAGAAAGGCTACAGCCCTGTCTTACTCCCTTCCCAACTGATGCTTCCCTTTCATGCCCTTCGAGTCTAATAACTGCGGTCTGGCTTTTGTACAAGTTGTAAATAACTCTCCTTTCCCTGTATTTTACCCCTGCCGACTTCAGATTTTGAAATAGTGTATTCCAGTCAACATTGTCAAACGCTTTCTCCAAATCTACAAAAGCTAAAAATGTAGGTTTGCCTTTCCTTAATCTATCTTCTAAGATAAGACGTAAAGTGAGTATTGCCTCCCGGGTTCCTACGTTCCTCCTGAATCCAAACTGATCTTCCCCGAGGTCAGCTTCTACCAGTTTTTCCATTCTCCTGTGGATAATTCGTGTTAAAATTTTGCAACCATGACTTATCAAACTGATGGTTCTGTAATTTTCACACCTGTCTGCGCCTGATTTCTTTGGAATGGGGATTATTACATTTTTCTTAAAGTCTGAGGGCATTTCGCCTGTCTCATAAATCCTACTCACCAGTTCAAATAGCCTTGTCATGGCTGGCTCTCCCAGAGACTTTAGTAGTTCTGAGGGTATGTCATCTACTCCTGGGGCCTTGTTCCGACCTAGGTCTTTCAAGGCTCTGTCAAATTCATCTCTCAGTATAGTATCTCCTATTTCATCTTGATCTACTTCCTCTTCCCTTCCTACAACATCGTCTCTAAGTTCATTTCCTTTGTAGAGTTGCTCTATGTATTCTTTCCACCTTTCAGCTTTCCCTTCTTTGCTGAGAACTGGTTTCCCATCTGCGTTCTTGATATTCGTAGAATTGCTTTTCTTGTCCCCAAATGTTTCTTTTATTTTCCTGTAGGCGGTATCTACTTTTCCCCTTGCTATACATTCTTCTACAGATTTACATTTGGCTTCTAGCCACTCCTGCTTAGCCGTTTTGCACTTCCTGTCAATCTCATTTTTTAGTCGTCTGTACTCCATTTTGCCTGTTTCATTTACTGCATTTTTATATTTTCTCCTTTCATCAATTAAATTTAGTATTTCCTGTGATATCCAAGGATTTTTTGTAGGTCTTGCCTTTCTACCTATTTTGTCCTCTGCTGCCTTCACTATTTCATCTCTCAATGCTACCCATTCCTCTTCTACTGTTTTATTTCTCCCTGTTTCTGTCAATTGTTGCCTAAATCTCCCTCTGAAATTCTCCAGAACTTCACTTTCCTTCAATTTATCTAAGTCCCATCTCCTTATTTTCCTACCTTTCTGCAGTTTTTTCAGCTTCAGCCTACAGTTCATGACTAACAAGTTATGGTCAGAGTCTATATCTGCCCCTGGGTATGTCCTGCAGTTTATAACCTGGTTCCGGTACCTATGTCTTACCATTATAAAATCTATCTGATACCTTCCGGTGTCTCCTGGTCTCTTCCACGTATACAACCTTCTTTTGTGATTCTTAAACCATGTGTTGGTTACGATTAAATCATGTTCCGTGCAAAATTCTACCAGGCGACTTCCTCTTTCATTCCTCCTGCCCAGTCCATATTCACCTATTATTTTTCCTTCTCTTCCTTTTCCTACTACCGAATTCCAGTCTCCCATCACAATTAAGTTTTCCTCTCCCTTAATTGTCTGAATAATTTCCTTTAATTCCTCATACATTTCTTCAATCTCCTCATCATCGGCAGAGCTAGTAGGCATATAAACCTGTACTACTGTTGTCGGTGTTGGCTTTGTATCTATCTTGACAATGATAATGCGATCACTGTGCTGCTCATAGTAGTTTACCCGCATTCCTATTTTCTTATTCATTATCAGTCCTACTCCTGTGATACCCCCAACTGATTTTGTATTTATAATCCTGTACTCACCTGACCAGAAATCCTGTTCATCCTGCCACCGAACTTCACTAATCCCCACTATATCTAACTTCAACCTATCCATTTCCCGTTTTAAATTTTCTAATTTTCCTACCCGATTAAGGGATCTAACATTCCACGCTCCGATCCGTAGAATGCCAGTATTGTCTTTCCTGATGACAACATCCTCCTGACTAGTCCCCGCCCGGAGATCCGAATGGGGGACTATTTTACCTCCGGAATATTTTACCCGGGAGGATGCCATCATCATATGTTCATACAGTAGAGCTGCATGTCCTCGGGAAGGGTAACGGCTGTAGTTTCCCCTTGCTTTCAGCCGTTCGCAGTAACTGTGCGGCAAAGCCACATTAGCTGATGTTACAAGGCCAGCTCAGTCAATCATCCAGACTGTTGCCCCTGTAACTACTGAAAAGGCTGCTGCCCCTCTTCAGGAACCACACGTTTGTCTGGCCTCTCCACAGATACCCCTCCGCTGTGGTTGCACCTACGATACGGCTATCTGCATCGTTGAGGCACGCAAGCCACCCCACCTCGGCAATGTCTGTGGTTCATTGCCACTATAACCAAGCGGGGGTTCGAATCCCCCCTCGGGCGTGGATATTTTTGTCGTCCATAGTATAAGGTAGTTCGTAAGTAGTTTGTAAGTTTAGGGACTGATGTCCCCGTAGTTAAGTCCCATAAGCTTAACAAACATTTGAACATTTGAACTATAACCAAGGAACATTTACACTAATTATTCCATCATGAGCAGATTTCTGCAATAACAACAGTTCCATCCATCGCATCAGTCAGGGTCTAGAATCTCTTCCTTCAACGACCTCTTTCGTCAACCCCCTAAGAATTTTTTCCCCTTAATGTATGTCAAAATTTTATGACCCCCAGTAATTATTTCTGCAACGTCACAATTGAGGTACAGTAGTCGTGGTAGATTAGAAAACTCTTTTCCATGGCTCACACGTTCACATGCGCCCCCATAAAGCTACATTCCAAAACATCTATGAACGGTTCACAGGACACTAATTTAAGTTCTACGCCTGTATTACTTACGAGTAACTACGAATTGTTAAGGTTATTCGACATGAGTAAGTGTGTGCTTTGGGTTAGAAAATCCATCAACGTCTCTAAACCACTGCTTTATGACTCGGACAACTCTAATAATTATATCAAGATGTATACCGAAAAAAAGTCATTCTAGTGCCCAGAGTTGTATATTATTTTTACTCACTTTACTCGACGGGTTTCGGCAGTTGCGGCAATCAACAGGAGATTAAGAGAATAATAAAAAAAAATTTGATATATACAATCACACAACATGGAGTAAAATTTTCTCGTAGGCATTGTTATTAATGCATTCATTTTTATACAAATTGATCTAGATGTACAGTGTTGGAACTCATTTCATTTACAACTGTAAAGCCAATCAAATTTCGTAATAATAACAATAGTAGAATAAAACCAAAAAATACAACCATAAAAAAAAAAATGCCATTACATCGAGTATATTGAATGATACGTTGTCAGTTACTTCCCACATCACTATATTAACATAGACATTATTATTTCCATTTATCTACATATTTTTAAATATAGGTATAAATGGGATGAGTTACAACTCTATAGATCTAGGTCAAACTGCATCAAAAAAGAATTTTCTTTTCTCTACCTAAATAACAAGATTGCATTAACAACAATAACTGCAATACGCCCTACCTTCTGTCCTGATGTATGAACGTATAATTACCTATTGATCATACCATACGTGACTTAACTTCTGTGATTAGTAGACCCTACGCTTACAAACTACTTAAACTAAGTTAAACTAACCACACACACACACACACACACACACACACACACACACACACACACACACACACGCACGCACGCACGCACGCACTCAACACAGCTACTTACACTCTTTAACAAATGTGTTTATACAGTTACGGAACCTGCAGTGGTCATCCGTCCTTAAAGTTACAAACTAGTTAAACTAACTTATCTCAAGAACAACAAAACACACACACACACACACACACACACACACACACACACACACACATACATACACACACACACGAGCGCGCGCGCGCACACACACGCGGTTACTTACAGGCTTTCACACTTACACTGTTATAATCATACATACACAGGGACTGATGACCTCCGTAGTTTTGTCCACCTAAAAAAAGGTATCTTTCTATTATTCATGAATAATATGTATGAAAAACGTTTTCAATTTTGTTGTATTTGACATCACGTTGTGTGATTGTATGTAACTATCATGTATTTTTCTTCCATTTAGTTTATTAATCTACGGTTGAGGGCATCAACTGCAGAAACCCGTCCAGTAGACCGAGTAAAAATATTATAGAGCTCTGGGCACTAGAATGACTTTTTTCAGAATATAACGAATCAAAATGTTTTACAGCTCTGGGCAAAAGTAAGATTTTTACTAAATGGGCACTAGAATGACCTTTTTCAGAATATAACGAATAAAAATGATTTTTACTATATACATCGCAGCCGTGCGCCTCGGTTACACAGTGGTAGAGTACGAGACTACAAATCTGAAGGTCGCGGGATCGATCCCCACTAGGTCTTAGGATTTTTACCTGTCACTTTCCACTTCTTTCACCTCTGGCAATATTGTTCATGTGAAAAATACCGAGTAGCACCGTGGTTCGGAACCCACGTTAAACTGTAGGTACCCCTATAACTGGCTGGGTAAGTCAGTTCGAAGGTCAGAGGAAGGCAACGGCATACCACTTCCAAACAGGACCATGCCTAGTAAATCACTGTGGTGTTCAAACCAATTTTCGGATTGATGACTGCTTTACCTTTTTTTTTTACATCGTGGCTGTAGACTGCCACCTAAAAACAACATTGCATCCAGCAGACATGAACATATAATCCTTCAAAGGAAGGAAGTTAGCAAGATTAGGGTTCAATGTCCCGTCACACCGTGATCGTTAAAGACGGAGCACGAGGTCGAATTGTTTGGTTGCGGATGGGGAAAGAAACCAGCCGTGCTACTTCAAATGCACGGTTCCGGCATTTTCCTGAAGTGATTCAGAGAAATCAGGTTAAACCTAAACCAGGGTGGCCAGAGGGTTATTTGGACCGCCGTCATTGAGAATGCGAGTACCATGAGTAACCACTGCGCCAGGTCTCTCGGTATGAATCACGCAGCCCTCGTTAGGCCGTGATCAGGCCGTGTGCTGCACGCGGAATTCCACAGCACTGATCACGAGAACCCGCGTGCGGCAGGAAAGGAAGAATAACGTGGGATGACCTCAGCGAGTGACTAGCAGCACACATTACTCGTCCCGAGACAGGCGTGGCACTACCGTAACAAATTATAGGAGCTATTTGCTTCTATCACAACTTTCAGCCAGACTCACCAATGCATTTTCCTATTTGGACACCACAAGAAATCCGACATACTGAGAAGATCTTCACATTGATTTACTAGACGTCTTATGGCCGAGTGCACCAACCTCGGTCAAAAAGCATGATAAACAAGGGTTCCGAGAACACGGTCAAAAGTTAACCGCGGTTAAAACGTCTCTGCGGTGCACCAACGTTAATCACCGGTCAGCAAACCGTCGTCAGCCAATCGTGATCGTGATGAAGTCCGTGTAGCGCAATGGAAGGCACCCAAGTGATGCAAAGGTGTTAGTTGAGCTTACCTACATGTGTATTCTCGACTATCTTTGGTGAATGACGACAGTACCACGTGATTTGTATGTACAAGATTGTAAATACGGTAAAATTGTACGACGCTTCTCGCCGGGCTGCAGTGGTTATGTTAGCATCAATGGTAATGACGGCAACTAAGATGACCATAAATATTTTTCGTGATTACTTCAATTAAAACGAAAATTATTTTCTTCTGAACGGACCAGGGTACATACAAGAACCTTTCAACCATAGAGCAGGTCAGGTACAGTATTAATTTTGCTGCGAGTGCCGGCCGCGGTGGCCGAGGAGACTGAGGCGCTTCAGTCACGGTCTGCACGGCCACTGCGGTTGGGGGTTCGAATCCCCCCTCGGGCATGGATATTTGTGCCGTCTTTAGTATAAGGTAGTTCATAAGTAGTTTGTAAGTTTAGGGACTGATGACCCCGTAGTTAAGTCCCATAAGCTTAACAAACATTTGAATATTTGCTGCGAATGAAACGAGCAGCAATAACATTTACTCTGTAGCTTGTGAAAAATATTAACGCAATTCTACAATTCACTGTTCATCTGTTGCCAACATAAGCACTGGAGCCCAGCGAGAAGCATCGTAAAATTTTACCGAATTCAGTTATATTGCAAAGAGAAATGATTATTAAAAAAACACCCTAAGACAGATTTATATAATTACTTAAATTATGATTTATTGTTTCGAACAAATCAACTCAAATGTCATTGTTGTTCACAGCGTACTTTCCCATGCACCGCATGTTCACCTGGTAACAGAAATATACAGATAACATGTTTTAATAACACGAAAACTTTAAGATTATAGTTACGGAACATATCGTAATTTTTTATTCAAAACTTTTTTGAATTTGATAGTTACCTTACTGGAAATATTCATTAATTATGGCGCGGCGAACTGCTTTTCCTGCCAACGTGTCGTCGCGATATATGTTACTGTTGCCACCAATAATTATGTTAAATGCACCAGTTGCATATGCTCTTAACATAATCAATAGTCTGTTCATAGGCGAAATACGGTTTTTCTATCGGTAGGAAATTCTAACCTGTCACTGATTTGGTTTAACAACCACCACATTTTCTTTGGACAAACAAAATCTTTCTTCGAACTTTTTGTCACTGTAATCTTCAAAAGAGTCCCCCTTTCCGACGTTCCGGTTTTGATCCCGATTTAAATGACTGAGGTAAAATAAATCTTTGTCAATTTCGTCTAAGGTAAAGCAGTCAACAATCTGAAGATTGGTTTGAACACCACAGTGCTTTACTAGGCATGGTCCTGTCTGGAGGTGGTATGCCGTTGCCTTCCTCCGACCTTCGAACTGACTTACCCAGCCAGTTATAGGGGGACCTACAGTTTAACGTGGGTTCCGAACCACGGTGCTACGCGGTATTTTTCATATGAGCAATACTGCTAGAGGTGAAAAAAGTGGAAAGTGACAGATAAAAATCCGAGGACCTGGTGGGAATCGAACCCACGACCTTTGGATTTGTAGTCTGGCACTCTACCACTGTGCAACCAAGGCGCATCAATTCCGTCTAAAACAGCAAAACGCGCCGCCATCTTGATACTGCACACTCCTATAACCCTGATCATCTCGACAAAACCGGGCGTCAGCCGCGATCAAATTTAACCGCGATCAACTCCCTCGTTTAACTTTAATCGGTGTCGGTGCACCAGAAACTTGAGTTGACCACGGTTAAATGCCGACTTGACCGCGATTAGCTTTTGACCGAGTTTGGTGCACTCGGCCGTTCGGTGTCATCCAAGTGGTGGTTAACATCAAAGTTAGTGCGTTTTGAAATTTACCTACGTTGGCTATGCGATTTATGTTACGTATTTTGTCCACTGCATCACCTGTTACTGACTTTGTATTTAAAATATCAGCAACCAGTTGTAATTACACCTTTTTCGACCGATATCGGGCACCTAGCGCCCTTCTTCAGACACATATTAGCACACTACTATCTTCTGTCTGAACATGGTTGAAGGACACTGAACACCGAGCGTCAATATGTGTGTTAGAAGAAGTGCGCTGAGTTTCCCGAAAGCGGTCAGTGAATATATTTAATTGCGGCTGCATGCCGCTATTTTAACCCAAGAATTCTACACTTAGTTTCATCGACGGATCTGCAACACTATGTTAAAGGTGTATCTCAAGTAAGAAATGACTTTTAAAATCTTTGCTTTTTTATTTCAAAGAGGTATATTAAAACTTCAAGTCATACCTAAAAAAAAAAAAAAAAATAAAAAAAAATAAATAAAAAAAATACGGTACTGGAGACAAAAAGCACACATATTTCTTTGGTGGTCCAAAAAATAAATTTCTTAAAAATACGAGATTTATCTCTGAATTTTTGGTCTCGAGCATTTGGAAACACCCAGACCTTTTGTGGATTATGGTGTCCTGTAGGCTTCTTCTTCCTTTGTCAGAACCAAATGTGAGTCAGTTTGTGGTGAACCACTTAATAATTTCAACAGTTAATTCCTGTTTGTCAGGTGTGATGGCTATACTCGTATTAAAACTTAATGGAATTTCTTTGCTTCTTGTGATAGAATTTATTTACATTTCACTTTGTTCTCTTCGAAATACGAATTTATTAATTTAATGATGCTAAAAGGAATTCGTTCTTGCTGACTAAAAACCATGTATTAAACGGTGCCACCGTTTAATTGCCATCGTCAGACTTGGCACATAAGGAGAAAGATTTTAAATTACATGTGGAGAATGTTTATAACTTCGATAGTCACTAAATGGTGAAAGTGGAAGCGTACCTCGTAATATTTTGTTTTCACTCATTTACATAGGAAGGCATTATCACCACAATAAAATAGAAATCGAATCGAAAACAGAAAGATTTTGGTGTCCCTTTTCCCCGCGCGCTATTCGAGACTGGAATCGTAAAGAGATATCATAAAAGCGGTTCGATGTACCCTCTGCCATGCAGTTCATAGTGAATTTCAGAATATTTATGTAGATGTAGAAAATTTGCAGATATATGGAATTTTTCATAATGGGAAGAAAGGACGGACTGCGATAGGTGATGGCGGAGATAGACTGAGCGAGGAGAAGACGAAGGAATGTGGAGGATGACGTGAAGTCTTGAATGGGGAAAGGTGAGAGGAGAGGAGCAGATTAACAAAGTATGGGGGGGGGGGGGCGATTATTTTCTACGCTCCTTCTAGATGAAAATCCGTAGATATTGACTATTCGAGACTAATCCCCGAAAACAATATTTGTCCACTTTTCGAATGTCCACATATTGTGTTGACGTCTCCAATCCGGACGTCACTTCTGTGAAGATGCGTCAGGGATTTGCATCCAGTCGGTCTCCGACAGCAAAGGCCAATCTGGTTCCGAAGCCGCCTGTGTGTCTCGCTGTAACTCTTCAAGTGGATGTCAATTATCGGGCAGCAGAACAACGGTACCGACGTGTCTGTACAGCTAAATAACGACCATCTTTTATTGATGTGACATGTGGACGAGCTTGTCCTGGTTTTCGGGGTTCTTTGGTCTCTATAAACTGTCGCCACATCCGAGAGACAACAGAGCGATTCCCTTTAAGCCATTAGGCTACATTTGTCTTAGACTGTCCTGTTTTCATTCTTCCTATGAGCCTCCACACCAGAGTCTAGTAGCTGTCTTCTGGTTGGCATACTATACCGTATGCGAATGTGTGCAATGTGTGCACAGCACACAATCGATTCTTTGCGAACACAAGAATCATATAGAAAATCTTTCCTTCGATTTTTACAGCCAACAGAGGAAGACTAACAACGAGCCATTTCTCTTGATTACGCTTAATGATTATATAAAACACATTATTAATTACACTCAGTAAATCACTTCAAACCAACATATGATCTTAAAAATTGCTGCGAAGTTGTAAGGTTGTCGTTAACGACCAACGAACAACTTATTTTACGATCATAGAACCTACAAAAGACGTGCAAAAGTGGAGCAGTGCCTGCCATAATACAACCTGTAGCTAAATGTACAGTGAAATCGCTGTCAGAAGCTTTTAAGACACACCAAAGTGCAGAAACGCACACTGTAGCTATTCACACTGTAAGATTACCGCCCAATAGAAATATTGGTAATTAATAGCATTTGATAATTAAACAGTATGAAGTTCACTGCAAACATTGACCATGCCAATGCACTAAATGTTACACAATTTTAACCTTATTAATTATGGTAGCAATGTATGTACACAGTTGGGTGACAACATTTATAGTTAGGCCATAGGTAGAAATTCTCCACATTGAGATTTGCTGTGTGCTTGTAGCTGACGGGAGGCCAGCGAGCAGGCCGACGTTGGTGGCTTGTTCCAGCTTAGGATTTTCCAGTTCGTTTCCTGTGAGGGGAGAGAGGGAAATGGCGAGTGCCAGGCACAGTGCAATGCACAAATATTCTAATACTACTGGCATTTGAAGCAATACGATGCAGTTAGGAACCTTTAAGGCCCTCATTACAAAATAGCCTGTCGACAAATAAACAATACATTAGCTGATATAGTCACATCTGACGTAATATGTTTAATTTACAATGAAAAGTAATAAATTACCAATGAATACAAGACAGTTACACAACTAGCATGGCAATGTTTGTTTGTAAAAGTAATATATTAACTATTTTTCCTTTTATTTTCAATCAATCTTTTGTATTTTATCTTGAAGTATTCAGTTAAATCACTTATCTGTGATATAAGAAATTGCACGATTATGATAAACAGTACAAAGGATGTTTATACCAATATGAAAACCTAAGAAGAAATTTGTTTAATGTGTAGTGTAATTATTTTGATTTTAAGGAAAGTTTTATAAATGTATTGGCTGAGCGCTGTACGTTGGCAAATCGGTTAGAACAGCTCACATGGGGAAGTTGATGACGTAGGGGAAAAAACCCCGGCAGTTGAGCTTTTGGCGCGCGCGCGCGAGGGCAGGAAGTGACGAGACGGGAGAGCACGTGGGGTGGCTGGCCGGGCGGCGTCGCTCTGCATCAGTCGGCATGTGGATCTCGAGGTGGTGACTTTAGATTTGTCTGTGGCAATCGCCACGTGTGGTTGCTCGTCGTAGACTGTACCAAGTTAAATCGAGTGCTACTGTGTGTTTGTGAATATTTAGCCGGTGGAACAAGGTGTGCATCGCATTGAATTAAAGTGACTGTGGTTTGTTAATGTAACATGTCGTTGCATAGGCATGAACATAAACGGTGTTTGAGACAGCCACGTGGTGTGAAAACAATTCGCGACAAATATTTATTTTGTCTGGGGGCTCACGAGCTATAACTTTATTTGGTAAATGTGTCGAGGTACAGACGTATCAGCCACAGGGTTCAAATATTGTGAAATAAACAACATAAAGTGAACTTTCACGTGTTTTCAAAAATAGTAGTTAGTACACCCTTTTCTCTCATGAACTTGATTTTATTGTGAATTTGTTTTGTTAATCATATGCAGGGAAGGAAAGCTGCGAACGTGTGATATCATCCCCTAGAAAACGAGTTAAACAGTCGCAATCACAGTTCCAGTGTTTTTGCATGTTTAGGAATTTGGTTCGCAGTTGGTGGTTGTGAGTTTTAAAAATTAATCTTTCCCTATTTTAAACTCTCACCCCGACCTTCACGCTAGCATATGGGAGCTCGTCCGGGATAAGTTCACGTTGGACTTGCTCGGACGGAGAGATTAGGGTGTGTATAGGACAGTGAACAGTTACGAACAGTTGCAAACAAGTGCGCGGACGCGACGGACAATTTCAAGTGTGTGTGGCGGCTGGCAGCAGAGAGCGGGATAAATTCAGACTGGTCTTGCTCGGACAGAGAGGTAGGGTGTGCTTAGGACAGTGATAGTGGACAAAACAGTGAGCATAATCGGACGATACGTAAACGCGTCGTGCGTTTAACGACGGTTGGTGACTGGCAGAGTTCGGGCGCGGGCATCCGTAACAGGCGATCGACGGCGTATTGGCCCGGCAGCAGTGAGCGGCGGCGCGCGGGATCCACGCACTCAAATTTCATCTTCTGCAACGGACGGCAGTGATCGTGGGGACTTCGCAAGTCGTCAACGGAGCGTCGGGGTCCAGCAGCTTCGATTCTACAAAGGATAAGGGATGCAGTGAGGACATATTCCAGCCACAGCTTCTACAATAGACGGCAGCTAGCGTTGGGGACGTCGCAGCTCGTTGCAGCAACTTCTGGCTTAAAAGATAAGTAAAGCAGCTGGCGCTATAAATTATTGTGTGTTGATCAAGCTTTCTTGTGGCACCGATAATGAAGCACGTTTTTAAAAAGTCGCCAAGTGACGTAGATTCAGAGAGTAGCATACCAGGAAGTCCAGAGAGGGTAAATACTGGGGGAATGTTGTTGACACCTGAGATGATCGCAGCCATGTTAGCGAGTTTTAGCTCAAATTTAGAATCAAAAATAGGATCAAAAATAGAAAACTCATACTCAAATTTAGAATCAAAAATAGAAAGTTCAAACTCACATTTAGAATCAAAAATAGAAAATTCAAAATCACATTTAGAATCAAAAATAGAAAATTCAAACTTACATTAAGAATCAAATTTAAGATCAGAAATAGGAACTGTAAAATCAGAATTGAAAGCAGACTTTAAGGCAGACATTGGGCACTACAAAATTCGATGTTTGCATTAAAGGCAGAAATAATCACAGACATTGACAAACAGATAGGAAGTCTAACAGAACGGTTTGAAAACAGGGAAAAGGAGATACATGCCAGAATTGGTGCTATTGAGACTGAGGTAGGAGACAAGTTAGATGCTGTGAAACAAATATGTGATCAATGGAATGAGGGCACTATGCAGGCGTTGGCTGAGGTTGACAAGAGGATGGTGGCAGGTATTGAGGAAACAAAAACTTTGTTGTCAGGAAAATGAGAGAATACAGAATGTAACTTTAGGAAAAAGATAGAACAAGTAGTGACAGTAAACAATACTGAGATTGAGAAGGTGAACACTAGAATAAATAATCTAGAATTGTGTACTGCATCAGGAAACACTAATTGGTCCATGGTGCAGACACCTAATGGAAGAAAGTTTTCAAGAGTGGGTAATTATCATCCAGTGGATTTTTTGGCTGCATGCAAGGACCAATTTGTGCCTGGTATGTCAGACCAGTGTAAAATGAAGTTAGCAAAGAGAATGCTTGACTGTTCTGCTCAAACTTGGGCAAATCAGTGTGCTGATAAATTTGTAACTTTTGAGGCGTTTGAAAAGTTGTTTTTAAATAAGTATTGGGGGGAGACCAAGCAAGCTAAGATACAAAATGAATTCTTGAACGAACCAAACTATATGAAAGGAAACCCAGAATTTGAAGTAATCATTGAGGAGGAGCTGTTTATTCAAGATTTATTTGTCATAAAGGGACTTTGTTTAAATCTAATGTTAGGAAGTGATTTCCCTTGCAAATATGAAGCTCAGTTGAAGTATCAAGATAAAGTGTTAGAATTGAGTCTGGAGGAATTCATGAAGAGGGTGAAATTCAAAAATTTTATAAGTGATAAAGATTTAATGGCATGTTTACACAAGTAACAGTCATGAAGTATGAGATTCAATGCATTGTAAATAGTAGGTTAAGAATTTGTGTATATTTATTCTGTGGTCTGTGTTAGTATCTACTTGTGTGTTTAGATTTAAGCATTGGGGTCAAGTTTACAAGTGTTCTTTGTAAGTGTTTTTCTTTTGTTGTTTGTATTAAAACATGTGCTTGTATCAGATTTGCAGTTCAGCAGTGGCACATGAGGTAAATATGTATGTATGTATGCCAACACTAAAGGATAGAATAAGTGGGAGTGTACTGTTTATGTGTGTGTATATGTGAGCAGGGCTGGATATGTGGTGTGAGTTGTGGGGTGACTCTGAGAATGAGAAAGTGGTGGACATTGATGCAGGCAGTGGGGTCTGTGGCTTAGATAAATTGTGATGAAGATGCCAGCTGACGGTGTTGCATATGTGGGTGTGACTGACCATATGGGTCAGAAGTGAGGAATGTATGTTTGTTGTGACTGTTTTGGCTAAAGGTGGGTTGGATTGAGAAATGTTTAAATGAGAGAAAGTGTTTGCTCTTTAATGTCTGTCTCTTTGAGTGTTTGATAGGTAACGTGTCTAATAGGGAATGCTCTGTATTGTTATTAAACTGATTCTGATAACACATTTTGGTTTCTTTAATGGTGCTCAACTGTTGACTGAATAATCTCTGCAACAACAGTTGACGAGAACAATTTTTCTGTCTAGCCTGAGTATCAATAGGGTTTGGTGATACTTTATTTAAAAAAATTTAGATGTTTTGTGATAAATTAATTTTGAAATTAGACTTTAACCTTAGATATTTAATGTGGGGAATACTTGTGGAAAGCACATGAGGCTGATGATAGGGATCCTAATTTAAATCTCACACCAGCAAAAGTAATTTTTTGGTGCGAGGGCGTAGGATTTGTATTTATGTTTGTAGGTGTCATTATGATAGAACAGAAAATTCTCTATGATAACATTCTTTCGGTAGTATTATTTGAGCTTTAAGATATATTTGACATAGGCAGGTTTTTTTTTATTTTTTATTTTTTTATTTTTTATTTGATGGAGTAATACTCCAAGTAGGCCACATATTCTCTTGTCTGTTTCATCTGAAGCTATGGCTGATGTGAGTGCAGGCATGGTGGTTTGGGTTAATCTGATAATGACTAACACCAGCCACCTTGAGTTCTAAATTCTGTTGATTTGCATGTTACTGTACATGTCTCAATGCTTAGTTTCAATTGCACCAAGTCTGGATGGCAGAGGGGTGGGATACTAATCCAACCGAATCCTGGTATCCAGACAAACTTTTGTCCCTGTTGACACATGTAGAGTGCATATGACGTGTGTGAACAAGAACGCTTGATCCAGTGCCATGAATCTAAGCTGCAACAGCATGTTGGTTGAAATGACGGAGACATAGGACCATACACCATGGACCAGAGTTGCTGCAACGATGACTCTGGGGTTGTCAGTATCAAAGTGGTGAGAGATTTCCTTTAAACAAGTGGAGTGTACACTATCAAAAGTTTTTATAGTGATAATTCTAGTTTTTCCATGTAGGATAAGGTCCTCTAAAGACTAAAGGTTAATACTATTACAAATTTGGTGCCAATTCTGTATATAAACAACAGGCACACTTAAATATCATGGATGTAATTAGTTACAAGGATTCTTTTCTTAAAAATGTGCACACACTATAAGTGGTCTTAATGGTACAAATATTGGGAAATTTTCTCACTGCCCTATTTATATTGTATTTATTTTATTTTATTTTTGCATTCGTTGAGGTCATAATTGGCGTAGTGTTTGAGTCAATCCAATTCAATAATTTTGTAATTTTAAATTTTGCTCATTTGAATGTATTAATTTTGGTGCTACTTGCGCCATCCTGCACACGGTTTTGATGCCACAAGTGGGGGTATTGTTAGATTACCGCCCAATAGAAATATTGGTAATTAATAGCATTTGATAATTAAACAGTATGAAGTTCACTGCAAACATTGACCATGCCAATGCACTAAATGTTACACAATTTTAACCTTATTAATTATGGTAGCAATGTATGTACACAGTTGGGTGACAACATTTATAGTTAGGCCATAGGTAGAAATTCTCCACGTTGAGATTTGCTGTGTGCTTGTAGCTGACGGGAGGCCAGCGAGCAGGCTGACGTTGGTGGCTTGTTCCAGCTTAGGATTTTCCAGTTCGTTTCCGGTGAGGGGAGAGAGGGACAATGGCGAGTGCCAGGCACAGTGCAATGCACAAATATTCTAATACTACTGGCATTTGAAGTAATACGATGCAGTTAGGAACCTTTAAGGGCCCTCATTACAAAATAGCCTGTTGACAAATAAACAATACATTAGCTGATATAGTCACATCTGACATAATATGTTTAATTGACAATGAAAAGTAATAAATTACCAATAAATACAAGACAGTTACACAACTAGCATGGCAATGTTTGTTTATAAAAATAATATATTTACTATTTCTCATTTTATTTTCATTTAATCTTGTGTATTTTATTTTGAAGTATTCAGTTAAATCACTTATCTGTGATATAAGAAATTGCACTATTATGATAAACAGTACAAAGGATGTTTATACCAATATAAAAACCTAAGAAGAAATTTGTTTAATGTGTAGTGTAATTATTTTAAGGAAAGTTTTATAAATGTATTGGCTGAGCGCTGTACGTTGGCAAATCGGTTAGAACAGCTCACATGGGGAAGTTGATGACGTAGGGGAAAAAACCCCGGCAGTTGAGCTTTTAGTAGTTAGTACACCCTTTTCTCTCATGAATTGATTTTATTATGAGTTTTGTTAATCATATGCAGGGAAGGAAAGCTGCGAACGTGTGATATCATCCCCTAGAAAACGAGTCAAACAGTCGCAATCACAGTTCCAGTGTTTTTGCATGTTTAGGAATTTGGTTCGCAGTTGGTGGTTGTGAGTTTTAAAAATTAATCTTTCCCTATTTTAAACTCACACCCCGACCTTCACGCTCGCAACACACAGGGAAAGCCCGCAAAATACGATAAAAATATGGCGTCTTTGGCTGTCAGCCAATCAGGAGCAGTCTCACGCATGGCCACCCTCTCCCTATACAGGCTCTCTAGTTGTACGCTGACCAGAATGCCGTCTTCCGTGCGGAAGACGATTGAACGGACTCTTGTGACTGTTTGAATGGTGACAAAGTTAATTCAACGCAGAACGGGGAGATAGTGGGCAGTTGCTTTAAATTTGCACAACGGAGTATTTCAGTTTCGCGGTGACTACACGTAAATTTCATAAAACGGTACGGTGAATGATGTTTCGTTCAATGTAGGAAAAGGTGAGTCGCTATCATTAAAAATGATGATGTGCGTGCTTTTCGTGACACACGACAGGCACCTTCAGGAGCCACCCAAAAACATGAGGCAGTATCTCGCGTGTTGCTGCTGGCTTTAGACTCTAGCCAAGTGAGAGACATGTGTAAATATTATCGCTCAGAATATTATGACAGACGTTTCTACCCGGGTGCGCTGAAGCAACAAACGAAACACGCGATTTGACAGCCAGCGCCAAGTTAACGGAAGATCTTCGCCAAGACACAGCAGACGTAATACAGTAGTTATGTTTTTATAACGTCAAATAAAGGTAATCCCTCGAAAAGGTAATTTCTGATTTAAATGACTCTAGGTTTCGGGCTATATTTATGTTTCATTATTAATAAACAGGGCATTTCAACTGTCTCTAAGATGTTGGTTTATGCAACAACCCTTCCCATTACTTAAACATTATCACATGTCTTACCAATCTGCATCTGTTTATATCCAAGATCTATTTAATCTATACAGCTCAGTTTCCTTCCTTGTTTATCATGCATGAAAAGGGCTTAAAATTGTAATTTTGTAATATAATGTAATTTAACTGCGTATGCCACGTTTAAACGAATTCCAATACGTAAATCCTAATCACAATCTGAAAGACATGTTTGATGCACACAGAAAAAAACCGAGTGTTCATTTTTACAGTTCTAAACATAGTTCACGACGTCATAAAGTTTATTGCAGCTTGTAACAGAGCAGGCTAATATTAAGCAATTGAAGTATGTAGTGTTTAATTTATCCTTTTGTACATCAAATGTTAAAATTTTTAAGCAGCATTTTCATTGCACACCATATTGTCTGACCGAAGACTCTGAGCTTGTTTGTATCTTTGTGCGTTTCTTGTCGACGCTACTTGGTTGGTTACTGAAGATAGAGTAGTATGTCGGAAACTAGTTCGAAACAAATAAAAATTAATAGGACAAAGACGATTTATTTGTTTTCAAACTTAAATATGGAAATTTACTACCAAGACGTGTCAGAAGAATCCACACACAAGTCGTGGAATGGCTTATTAACCAATATTAATTTTAGTATAGTGTCTTTCTGGATGAGGTTTGATCATTCGACGTTTGGGCAGATGTACGAGATGCTCATGTAATGTATATCTGAGTCTTACAGATATTGAAAGCCTTATTGTGGTCTCTACATTATTACAAAAATTAGATTACATCAAATTTTATTATGTCAAGTGGTCTGTGGCCTATTTAACCTAACATCCAACCAGTATATAATAAAAAAATGTTCAAATGTTTGTAATGCTATCGGACCAAACTGCGTGGTCATCAGTCCGTAGCTTACAAACTACTTAAACCTAGCTAAACTAACCTAAGGACAAACACACACACCCATGCCCCAGGGAGGACTCGAACCTCCACGGCGAGTATATAATAATACATCAAAATAAAAATTTACGGAAGATTGTTGTTTTTTGTGTCCCAGCCTCGTCGCCGCTTTTGTGTCTCGTTTCCGTCGTGGGTGTCGGTGGCCGAGTAGAAAACCGACACAGAAATAAAGGATGCACGCTTGTGCAGGTAGGAGGTGACCAGCCAGTGGGACAGCAGAAACTAGAAACGCTAGAGTAAATTAGAACGAGATATATATTTCTTAGAGACTTAGTTAACTTTTACAGTACTGCAGAATGCTAATACATAGTTGAGCTAGAGGCCTGCCTAGTGCCTATCCGATAGCCAAGTCTTCACTGGTGCCTATCTGATTCCGAAGTGTTAGCTGGTTCCTGTCTCAGTCCCAAGTGAACGATGTCGTTCAGAGGTGGTCACGAGCGGGATAGCAGCAGAGGGCGCTCGTGGCTGACGTCGTAAGAACGCCGCGCTGTGCGTGCATGGCGGCGCGCGGCGAAAGTACGTGGCGCGCACTTCATACTTGTGCGACACCACATTGTTCACTTTAGATCAAAATCATTACAGTAGTTCCTGATATTTTTAACAAATTACGAATGAATTGTAATTTTATAATTGCTCCAGATTACCATGTTTAGGATTTACTGACTTGTACTATAAAGTCTTTCTTCCTTTCGTATTTTCCATGATTCTAGGTCAACAGGAAGAACAACGTAGGTTGATGACTGAGGTTTAGATTGTTAAAAAATTGTCATTATCTCCCGATTGTGTTATTGTAGACTCTTAATCCTCACAGTATGTTAGGCACTTACGACCTGAGAGTTTTTGCGCTATAAATACCCCCCTCCCCCCGAGCAAAGAAAAACCTTCCAGTACGAAGAGGTTTACATATCCCAGTGTCGCTACTTCCTTGCTAGTACAACCGCTGTGTGCAGGAAAGCCACTACCCTGCAGCTTACCTATTTACCACTATCGGTCCAGCCTTCAGTAAGACTACATGGTAAGCTAAGAAACGATCGCTTATTTGCACTCGTTCAAACAAATCATGTACATGTATTGTTAGTGATCTACGAAGACGAAACGGAAGCTCCGGCACATGACTATCATAAACCAGAAAACCGTGTTATTTCTGTGAGAGAAAGAAAGGCTGGAAAGTGTTTCTTCGTTGCATAAAATGAAAATGTTCTTTTTGTGAAGGCCACAAGAAAATAGCAAGTTGCACTTTGTATCCGACGCGTAATTTTTCTTTTGATGTATTTGATATTTTGGCTTTACTTAATGCGTGAGACTGTTTTGATACTATTTTTTTGTTTTTGTTTTGTTTTTTGTTTTAGTACCTGCTTATGTGATATTTTTTTTTAATTGAATAGATTATGGGACTTAACTACGGGGTCATTAGTCCCTAAGCTTACACTAAGGACAGAACAAATATCCATACCCGAGGGGGGATTCGAATCCCCGACCGCAGTGGCCGTGCACTGCAGACCGTGACTGGCGCGCCGCAGTTCCCTCGGCCACCGCGGCCGGCTTAATGTGATATCAAAACATATTCTCCTTTAGGTCGCGAATGAAGTGTGAATATTTCCTGATTACCTTCCGAACTTTTGCTTATATAACAACCTAATTCGCGATACTTCCTGATAATTTCCATTACACGATACTACCTTTTCTATGTGTATTACATATATTCACAAGAATTACTAAAGCAGTTGCATTTTAATAATAAAACCGGGGACGCAACAAAATGGATATTTATAATTAGCCGGCCGCGGTGGCTGAGCTGACTGCGGCGCGCCAGTCACGGTCTGCACGGTTCGAATCCCCCTCGGGCATGGATATTTGTGCCGCCCTTAGTAGTATCTAGTTTATAAGTAGTTTGTAGGTTTTGGGACTGATGACCTCGTAGTTAAGTCCCATACGCTCTACAAACATTTTAACATTTTTGAACATTTATTACTATTTCGTGGAAACAACCTACGTGAAAGGGAATGGCGTCACTATGATCCCACTTGTTCTTTTGACATCCACATGATATTTATCATTATTTATTCGCAATAGCGACACTGTATAAGGTATAGATGTTCTACCAAATGGTAACAGATGAAAATTTGTGCCGGGCCGGGACTCAAACCCGGGTTTTCCGCATTTCGCAAGCGGTAGCCTTCACTAGGCTATGCGAACACGACTCCAGGGCTGTCACAAACTTCCATATGACACACTGACTCCACTCATAACTACATTCTCGAAAAGCGGGAAACCCGGGTTCGAGTCCCGGCCCGGCACAAATTTTCATATGCCACCATTTGGTAGAACATCTATACCTTATACAGTGTCGCTGAGAGATTTCGTTATTGCGGAAAATAATGATAAATATATCAACACTGTAAATCGTCGCCATACAGTAATTTATCCACATGATACTATGAGGGTAAAATTTCTACACTGCCAAGGGACTACTGACATTATGTCACAAGTTACAACCTCAAAGTTTAACCATTCCTGGTAAATAGATCTCTTAACGGTGGAAGAGACACACAGACTTATGAAAAGCTAAGTGATGCATTATATGTTCCGTTTTACTGAGCTACAAAACCATGAAAAGAGGTTTAAATGTCATAAGTTATATGAAAATAAAAGTAAAAATAAACATCATCAGTACAAAATATCCAAACGTTTGTGAAGCTTATGGGACTTATCTGAGGGGTTGATGTTCAAATGTTTGTTGAGCTTATGGAACTTGACTACGGGGTCATTAGTCCCTAAACTTACAAACTATTTATGAACTACTTTATACTAAAGACAGCCGAAACATCCATGCCCGAGGGGGGATTCGAACCCCCGACGGGGACCGGCATCGCAGCAAGGTGCCTCAATGCGCTCGGCCGCTCCGTCGTGGCTCTCATCAGTACAACAACTAGTCTACAATTTCCATCATAACTTGTGGTGGTACAAAATATGCAGGGGGGATGAGGCTGTTCTCAAATTGTTTTAGGTGAGTTTGAAAAATATCTGCACTGTCGAGAAAAAAAATCAACGTTTTCTATGTCCCTACAATGCTGAAACTCGACAGAGGAATATATCTGTGCCATTCTCCATTAACATATTGTATGATACCGTCAAGAGCACACAAATCTTCAATAGGCATTTGTATTCTGTTTAATCTGATTCACTGCATAACGAAGATAGCCCCATATGCCTCCATATGCAGTATCAAAAAAGGAAGGAAAATGACAGCTCACGTCCCGTCGACAACGTGGTCATTAGAGACGGAGTACAAGCTCCAACACTCGAGGCGGATGGATGGTTTACGTGTTACGATACTGAAAATTGCCCTACATACCAGTGACTTTAGAAACTTCATTCTTGTGCAATTTACGTTGCGATGTTTAATCGCGTCCCCTGCGGTTATTGTCATCCTAAGTTTGAAATCAAGTAATTTGTTACGTGAGACCATGTTCACTAAATACCTGTCCGTAACACACTGCTTGGGTATTCGTGTCACGCGCAACACGTAGCCGCAACAGTTGGGCTTTATACACAGTCCATCTTAAAGTGACCCTAACCTATCTTTAACCTACATCTTCTCGGTTTGTCATGAACTCTGTATATCGGACGTTCTACATACGCTCTGCGCGTAGTTATTTTGTAGTCATCATCATCATCATCAGTGACACTATCCACGTACTCGTAGCCATGGAAGATCGCGCTCATAAACTGGTACCTTTCCTGATTTCAATAGGAGATCAAATAGCCTGCTCCATACATCTGTACCAACTTCATTCCCCACATAGGATACGTGGAACTATTCATTTACAAAATACAGTGCAGTGGAACATCATTCTAATGGTTGCGGAACGATGATCTACTGAGCTAGTATTAGTTGCGGTTCACTGCTTGTCACGACTGCCCGAAGATCCAGTTAAAGACGAAGGGGGTAAATAATGGTAAGCCTTAACTTTTGTATTTGGTGCAAACAATCATATCCGAATAATGTGTCATTTTCTTCAAGTAGTACATGAAGCTGCAGAGAGATGGCAAATATAGGCATTAAAACAAATATTAAAACATGTAATACAAACTGTTTTTCAAACATACATGTCGTCATATCTCAACACTTTATACAAATAAGGGTTATTTTTATTTTCCCCCGAGGTCTTCAAGTCAAGGCCAGCAACAGTTTCAATCAGTCGCTGTCACCCCACACAGACCATTATTTGCTGCCGTTACTTCCAGCCACTACAGACAAAAGAAGGAAGGAAGATTTATGTTCTTATTGTACACCTATCTCCCTGTAGGTGGCAAACGCAATGTGGCGATTTCAACATTAACTATATAAGTTACATCCCAAGAAAAAGGCTTCTGTTACATCTCATTAACTCATATCATCTGATGCAAACAATATTTTTGTACATTCTTCATTATTGGAGAGAGGCACACAGTTAGCAGGATAGGGCCATGATGCAAAAAAATTTAAATCTAAAAAGGTCTATGTGCTCAAACAAATTCTGAATATAAACTACTTAGAAAAGCTAATCCAATTGCAATCTAGACTTTTTAAAACTGATTAAGGAACAAGAATGGTAGGATGCTTATAGTGCTGATAATACAGTGCTTTCCTCGACACGATTCTCACGCCGTTTGAAAGTTGCTTTCCGCTAGAACGCTGAAAACAGTAACAGGCAGCTTGGGTGACTGACAAAGAGGATAATAGTGTCATGTAGAACAATGCATGAATTGTATCAAAATGTTAGAACCAGTCAGAAGCTGCAGCAGCTAATTGCAACAGTACTGTCAAGTTCTGAAAAATATTAAGAAGGCAAAAAGAATAGCAAACTTGGAGGATAAAATTAAAGCCATTTGGTCAGTCGTGAAGGAAGTGTCAGGTCAGCAGCACCAGGTTGAGGATATAAGGTCAGTGCGTAGTAGAAATATTTCTGTAACTGATACTTCTGATGTATGTACAGTATTTAATAATCTCTTTCTGAATATACCAGATGAACTAAACAGAGCCCTGGTTTCTACAGGTAATCATATAACATTGTTATAAAACAGCTTTCCGAGTCTGTTACCTGAAATAGTCATCCATGATACGAAATGAGACTGATTCTGTAATTGAAAAATTAAGCTCTGAGGAATCTTTTGGATATGACGGGCTACCTAGCAGAATTTTAACTAAAGTACTGTTTTCCAATTGATAGTCCTGTACTTAACCATATTTGTAATTTTTTCCTTTCAGAATGGTCAGTTTCCTGAAATATTAAAGTAGTAGTGCAAACACTTTATAAAAAAGGAGAAAGCAATAATGTAGAAAACTTTACACCTATTTCTATGTCATCGGGTTTTTCTAAAGTTATTGAAAAGGCTGTTAATCCAAGGTTAATTAACCTTTTCAGTTCAAATAATTTGTTGTCGAATGTACAGTTTGGTTTCAGAAGTGGTTTAAATACTGAAAATATTATATTTTCATTCTCTGTGAGGTACTTGATGAATTAAATAAAAGGCTAAGAACATTAGGTGTCTTATTTGGTTTAACAAATTCGTGTGATTGTGTTGATAACAAAATATTGTTGCAGAAGTTGAAACATTATATAATAAGAGGAGTAGCTCACGACTGGTTTACGTCTTACTTTAATAACAGGCAGCAGAAAGTAATTTTCCACAGTGTAGAAAATGGCTATGACGTGCAGTCACAATGGGGCACAGCTAAGTGTGGGGTGCCCCAGGGCGTCTGCTCTGGGACCGCTGCAGTTTCTCATGTAAATAAATGATATATACCTTCGAGTAAGATGATTGTAAAATATTTTTGTTTGCTGATGATACAAGCTTGGTAGTGAAGCATGGTGTTTGTAATATTGACACAGTATCAAATAATGCAATTCAAGAGATACGTTCATGGCTTTTAGAAAATAAACTGATGCTAAATCACAGTAAAACTCAATTTTTACAATTTGAAATACACAGATCAACGAAATCTAACATTTTGTTTGCATATAATGGGCATATGATGAGACTGAACAGTTCAAAGTGTTCAGATAGTAAGCTGTCATGGAAAGCCCATGTTCAGGATCTTGTTCCAAAATTAAATTCTGTTTCATTCATCATTTACTATGCTTACTTTTATTCACTTACGCGTACTACGTGGTTTTTTTTTTTTTTTTTGAACTCTTCTGATTCAAAAAGGATATTTTTGGCCCGGGAACGGGCGATTCGAACAATATGAGGTGTAAGTTCGCGAACGTCATGTCGACCTCTTTTCAGAAGTCCGGGAATTCTAACAATGGCGTCACAATACGTATTTTCTCTAATGCCGTTTGTTGTTAGCAATATCAGCTTATTCCCGTGAGTTAGCAGCTTTCACTCGGTGAATATTGGACAGAAATCGAACCCACATTTGGATCACACCGCCTTCATTCTTGTACAGGAAGGCGTGCAGTATTTCCAGCATCCATTTTCAATAAGCTGCCACAAGAAAATCAAATGTCTGTAAATCTGCGTGGTCATCAGTCCGTAGCTTACAAACTACTTAAACCTAGGTAAACTGACCTAAGGACAAACACACACTCACCCATGCCCCAGGGAGGACTTGAACCTCCACGGCGAGCAACCGCGCGGTCCGCAGCGAGCTGCTTTAGACCGCTCGGCTACTCCACCGCGATTGCCACAAGAACTCAAGAAACTTAGTATTAACCCACGCGTTTTCAAATCTAAACTCAAGACTTACATGATGGCTCACTCCTTTTATTCTGTCGAAGAACTCCTGGAAAAATTTTAAAAAATCAAGCTATTTCCTTCGTAATTTATACTGTCTACTTAGAGTTAAGATTGTCATATGTGTGGCCTATTTAAAGTTTTTCTATTACCATTCTTGTGTTAAAATTTCATGTACTGACTTTTCCATTTTTTTAACATATTGGAGGATAATCGCGTGCTATGAAGTAACCTTTTGAACGATTTTCAATCTGAATTAAGGCACAAGACGCGTCACTTTCAGAACACGCACGTTTGTTAGCTCTGAACAAGCTATTTCTCAGCACCTTGATCTGTCATTTTTTTCCATTGCTATCCCTGATATGTGCAGAGTATGTTTATCTTTTAGTGATATGTGGTACTAGCTGAACTGAGCCAGAAATATGGACAAGAAAGTTTTAATTTCAGTGTTGCTCTAAATAGAAAGAACTAGTAATTTAACCTAATCTTTCTTCGAGCCATGTTTACAAACACAAAACGCACTCGTTATTCAAAATGTTCAAATGTTTACATCTACATACATACTTTGCATCCATCCAATGGTGCATGGCACAGGATACACAGTACCATTACTAGTTACTTGCTTTCCTGTTCAACTCCTATATAGAACGAGGGAAAAACGAATGCTTGTATGCATGCGTACGAGCCCTTATCTTTCTGGTCTTTGCACGAAATGTAGTTTGGCGGCACCAGAATCTTCCTGCAGTCCGCCACAACCTCCGCCTCTGTAAATTAATTCAGCAGTGCTTCACGAAGGAACGTCGCCTTCCCGCCAGAGATTGCCATTTGAGTTCCCGAAGCATTTAACTAACACTCGTGCCTTGCTCGAATCTACCAGTTACAAACCTAGCTGCCCGTCTGTGAACAGCATGTCCTCCTTTTAAACTAATCTGGTGGGGATCCCAAACATTTGAGCATTACTCAAGACGGGGTCGTACAAGAGTTTTATATGCGGTCTCCTTTACAGACGAATCACACCTTCCAACAATACTCCCAAAAGAAAACGGAAGTCGACCATTCGCCTTTCCCTCGACTGTCCTAATATGCAAGTTCCATTTCATATCGCTGTGCAGCGTTACGCCTAGATATGTAATTGACGTCTTCTTGCAAAGCAGAGAATTATTATTGCTCTATTTGAACATTACGGAAAAGTTTTCTACATTTAACGTTAGTTGCCATTCCCCACACCATCTAAGAGTTTGGTCTAAATAATCCTGCATCCTACTACAGTCATTCAATGACGACACCCTCTCCATCAGCATCAGTTGTAAACCTATAGGATCAAATTCTTATGGTCATCGGTCTCGAGGCTTACAAACTACTTAAACTTACTTACTACTTAAACTTATACTAAGGACAATACACATCCATGCCCGAGGGAGGACTCGAAATTGGCGGGAGCAGCCATCCAGTCCGTAGCATGATGCCTTAGACCATGCGGCTATTCCCGCGCGGCACACTTGTTATTGACTGACTCTAGCAGCCATTCAAAAAATACGACCAGGTGATCTCGTTGTTCTTTTGACGGTAATGAATGCGAGAAGGTTTATAAATCTATGGGACTCAGCTGCATGGTTATTAGTCCCAAGCTTACAAACTACTTAAACAAAGTTAAGCTAACCTAAGGACAACACATACACCCATGCCCGATGGGGTCTCGAACTCCTGACAGCGAACGATACGCGCACCGCAGCATGGCGCCTCAGTGCGCAATAGTATTCTGCCGCGGCAGACAGTTGGCGTTATTGCAAAACATGCCACAAAATGTGAAAACCTTTTTTGAACGGTGTATCATATATAGTAATTTTTGTCTCTAGAAGTTAAGATGATGTACGTTAATCACGAGATTTTTTCGACGAGGTTTTCAAACCGATTTGCTGATTGGCGTGTTAAATGAGACTGATGTATTTACTTACTTTTCTTCTTACAGTGACTTATTGGAGCCCGACGAAGTAACTTACAGATGAGAGCATCAAAGAAGGGCTGTACAGAAAAGCCGATAAAATGGCTGCTGTGTGTCGTCTCTCAGCGCTGTCGGCGGCGCCAAGAAAAGCCACATCAAAGACTATAAGCTTTACAGCCGGTTTCTGTATAAACAAAATCGCTGAACCAACGCGATAAAGTTCAGCAGGGCTGTAAATCGGAGCAGAACTTGTTTCTTTCTTTTTTATTTTATTGCATGCCTTATTCCGAAATAACGATGAAACCATACATTTGAAACTGTGTACTAATTGTGCAGAGGATGTATTTTAACACAGCAGTGTGAAGTAAGAATTCAGTGCAGGAAATGACCCACTGTTGTCAGAATATAAACATCAGTATGATGACTGACAAGATAAAGTGTTTCAGACTAATACATGACTAAAGTGTCACAGAAATCGCACGTAGAAAACATTTAAATCACACAAGAAAGATCTACCACATACTACACATATTACTAGCACTTGGGAATTAATTCCGTCTACCATCAACATCTTTTTTAGTAATCATTCTTATAATAGTTTTGATGCAGCTTGCTATTAATTCCCCGCCGCGGTGGAGTAGCTGAGCGGTCTAAGAAGCCTTGCTGCAGAGCACATGGTTGCTCTCCGTTCGAGTCCTGCCTCGGGCATGGCTACGTGTGTTGTCCTTAGTTTAACTTAGTTTAAGTAGTCTGTAAGCCTAGGGACAAATAACCAAAAAAGTTAAGCCCCGAAGATTTACAAACATATGATTTATTAATTCCTCTTCATCTCAGAGTAGAACTGGCGTAAAATCTTCTATAATATTTCTGGATGTATGTCTTCCTTTCGCTGCTCTTTTACCCTCTAATGTTCTTGTTAGTATTATAGAAGTAACTGCCTGTTGTCTATCAGACGTTCTATTATCCTGTCCTTTATAATCAATTTTTTCAATGTGTTTATTTCTCAACGATTGTGCGGAAAATCTTCTCATTCCTTCGCTCTTCAGTGCATCCAATTTTCAACGTTCTTCAGTAGTACCATATCGTGAACGCTTAGATTCTGCGCTGCTGTGCATTTCTTACTATCCGTAACTGACTACCATTCTATGATATTCGCCCAACGAAAATTCTCACTTTCTCCAAATTAGGTCCTATGTTTGATATCAGTAGACTTATTTTGGGTATTAATGCACTTTTGTTTGTTATCCTTTTTATACCATCTTGCTTTGACAGTCTCGTATTATTCTGTTTCCAATTGAGCATAATCCTTTAACTTCTTCTATTTCATGATCATTAAAAGTGATATCTCAATATTGTCATTTGCTACACTTTTTGTTTGTTATTTTGCCTAGTTACTCTCAAGCTGTCTCATGCACTCATTAGACGATTCCAGTGAAGAGATTTTGTAATACTTATCAATTTCGCTTTGGGATAGGAGTGACATAAGCGAATTTTATCACTGACATATTTCACCTTGAATTTTTATCCCATTACTTTCACATTTTTGCATTCTTGACAGACACAAGCGTTCCATCAATTTGTTTCTTGAAAAAATGTTATATGAAGTATCATAGTATACTGTATTTTTAGTTACGATGGTCAACATCTAGTCCTACAGGGAGAAAATACAATGGTACTCCAAAAAACCAGAGTATTATAGATTGTTTTATTCTTCCAGAAATTTTAAGCGTTATAGACTTTACCTTTCACTAAACTTTTAACTACAGTGGTGCTCAAAATTAAATCAACTAACTGAAATATTTCAGGTTGTTCTTATTGTACCACGAAGTAGTAATAGCAGATGATAGTAGGCATAAAGTAAAAACAATGTCACGAATACAAAACGGAAGCAACTGCAACAAGCATAAGGATAGACGACAAGGTTATGTTTACTTTTTCCAACTAACGGATTTGCAAACACATTGTGACGACTGGTTAACGCGCTCAGTATTGGGGTAACCACATGCGACAGAAGAACAGGCCTGAGAACTATGTGCAATGCTGCAAATTAAGCGATCAAAATCAAGTTGAATACGTAACGCTCCAATGTCTTGGGGTTTGGTTGGTGGATGCTGAGGAGAAGCAATCATTACCCCTAGTGCATCGCAGAGGTACTCTTGGAATTCTAATCTGGAGAGTGAAAGCATTCAACGCGATAGGCCACCGTTGAACTGTGAGAAAAAGCATATTGGGGTAACAATAAAAAAACATGATAAGGCGGACCTTATACCCAATAGACTAAAAACAATTGAAAGCAGAAGAGCTGCATACCCAAAATGATCAAGATGACATGACCTTCGTATGGACCGGGAGGCATTAGTGCGTCCGATCGCTGTAGAGCGTGATTCTGAATAACGGCCTGCCAAAGGGTTTAGCTCTAGCACCCATTCTCTTCGATCTATGTTTAGCTGATGTGCCAGAAACGAGATCAGGTAAATTTACGTATGCAGACGATGTGAAAATTGTATATCAAAGGAAAGTAACAACAACTAAAATACTATGAAAGCAGATTTGGATGTCCTGAACACCAATTACTCCAAATGGCATCTACATCCAAATCCCAACCAAACAACCAGAACCACAATGTACTACAACAATGGATATGTATTTAGAAAATTACCTATGAGTGGTCAACACATTAGACATGAAGATAAGCCTAGGTGCCTGGGAGTGAAACTACATCGTACTCTGACGTATAACCCATACCTAGAAGGTACTAAAGAGAAACTAAAATCCCGTAATCGTCTCGAAACAGCTGGAACAACAAGGAGATGGAGCGAGCACATTGAGGACTTCAGCACTGGCCCTTGTCTACGGCGTAGCAGAACACCGTCCACCAGTCTGCCTGAGAAGCGCACATGTAGCCAAAGAGGACGTCCAGCTGAGCGAATGTTATCGGGAACACTCAGGATCATCTCCTGTGCATGATGATCTCCTGTCCTATCAGACGTAGAGCCGCCTGAATGTAGGCGGTCACAGTTGACACTAATAATAACCCGGAAAGACCTGACATCTATAAACAGGCTTTAGGTCAGATTTATGGAACATTAGCACAGAACTTCAAGGCTTCGACTCAAAAACAGCTTGGAATGAACTATGGGTTGCAAGTGAACATGAACATTTGATGGACGCTGAAACAAGAAGATTGATGGAAGTTATGGACATCTCTGAACCGCATCAGAAAGCACGTTGACATATGTACAAGTGGGGCCTTGAATGTGATGAAATAGAATCAATGGAGCTTCTATTGATGTGCAAAGTTTACGGATTTGATGGTGAAGGACATTCACGGACTCTTTGACACAGCCATAGAGCGGTTTAAGTGTATCAGTAATTTAATGTAGCACTGTAGGAACTTTTCTAAAACCTATTGTTATCAGCATAGAATTATAAGAATGTTGTAATTAATGTAGTATGTGGTGATTACCTTTGTAGATGCCGAACAAGTAAATAAATGAATAAATAAATATTAGGTGCCATAATACGCACAATGACTTTTTGTTCCTGATCAGTAAGTTCTTTCGTATTCTTCAAGATTGAAACGCCAAGATCACGAATTAATAATTTATTTAATGTTCGAAGGACTGTGCCATCTTCCTCTAGTCACATACATTTTATAAGCTGGTCACCTTACATTTAAAAAAATAGGTGATGTAAAATAATAAGTGCAACATAGCACTTACTCATTATATAAAAATTTGTAAGTTAAAACATCAAGTTATTTATTTTTATATGGTGACTAAGTGCTTTGTTGCACTTATTATTTTATATCCATATTGTGAAATAAGTTGACCAGCTTATAAAATGTTTATGACCAGATGATACTGGCAAAGTCCTCCGAAACCGATCGTCATTAGAAAATTATTATTAATTCGCAATCTTGGCGTTTCATTTCCGAAGAATATAAAACTATTAGATCGCCTCCTAAGCCGGAAATGTCAAGTAATGGTAAATGCTTTCCTCTTCTACTCATTAAAAGATAAAATTTAATGTAATGATTAACAATGATTAATGATTGCAGACAAGTGTATTAGTAAACACATTAATGTTAAAATTAAAACTAAAAACGGTCCAAATGGCAAAATTGTTGTACTTATTTCATTACCGGTTTCAGTTTGTTATAGACCATCTTCAAATGAATGCTACAATAATGGCAGGCCTTGGCGATATTCAGCTGAAGAAGGTATATAACAGACTGAAGCCCGTAATTAAATAAGAACAACAATTTTTCGGACTGGACGGTTTTAATTCTGTTACATCATGATAGCTAAGATCTACTCTCTTCTCCAAGAAGGAAGGAACTACCAAGAATAAGTTAGCAGTGTAGCGCTCTATCTTTTGACCAACTTTGTTGAATGGGAGTGAAAGAAGGGTGGATACAGGTTACCTTATTCATAAGATAGAGATTACAGATATGAAAGTAGCAAGAATGATTGCAATGTGGAACAATAGCAGGAGGATATCCAAAATGAGGAAATCAAAGAAAAACTGGGAGTGATTCCATAGATGAAGAAGTTTGAACGAACAGTCTGAGATGGTGGGGTCATGTTACACGCATGGGAGAAGCAATGTTACGAGCTCGGCAGCGGAGGGTAAGAGGAGTCGAGGGAGACCAAGAAGAATACTTAGATTCGGTGAACAGTGATTTTGAAGTAAAAGGCTTAACATAAAGAACGAGGCATCAGTGTTAGCAAAATATAGGGGATCATGGAAGAATTTTATTAGAGGCGCTATGCTCCGGACTGAACGCTGAGAGGCATAATCAGTCTCTCATGATGATAATGATGATATTATTATGTCGATCTCTGTTTTTTTTTTTTTTTTTTTTTTTTTTTTTTTTTTTTTTTTTTTTTTTTTTTTTTTTTTTTCTAAAATTACAGACACATTTCAATTCAGCATTTTCAGCTCGATGCCCACTGGGTGAGTTAGGGGGAAAACGTGAGTTAAGGCTAGTTTACACGACGACACTACGTTTCATGAAACTGCGCGACTGGCCAGTGCGCATTCGGGGCAGGCGTTCGCGCAACAGTTTCGGCTCCTTCCAACTTCGGCGAAACTGATTGCGCGTGTGTATAGGTTAGGTTATAAACAAAACAGAACAAAATACACCATAAAGGGGGGAACGGGAGAAATAGTTCCGTTTTTAGATATATATGCTGTTGGAGGGCGCCACTGCAAGCCGCGTCCCCTTCCGTCCGCGGCATCTGAAAGACGCGCCACGGCCGAGTCCGCCGCAAGATGGCGCCGCCTCTGAGGGCTGCAGCGCCGTCACGACCGGGCGAGCACGCGGTGTGCGAGGCGTGCCTCAGTTCATGTGTAGCTCTCGCCGGTTTCATATGTAAACATTAGCTGTGTACGTGACTTGCCACCACAGTACCGTTCATTTGATGTATATGTTGTACCGTCCTGTGTATGCAATAAATTATACTGTTACAACAGTATAATTGGCGACGAGTTTCGTTCTTACGCGTGTTTTCTGTTTGCGGTGATTATGGATCCGGCGTTGCTTCAGTTACTGCAAAAGCAACATCAGCAGTTAGATCAACAGCAGCAGTTAGATCAACAGCAGCAACAACTTGTTTTGCTTACGTAGTTGATTACGTCTTCTCGTCCCGCTGCGGCCCCTTCGCCGCCGCCTCCGGCTTTCCAAGAGTCTAAGGAAGACTGGCACTCCTACGTGCGGCGTCTACAGCAGCATTTTGCGGCTTTTAAGGTAACGGATCCTGACTTACAAAAGTCTTTCTTCTTGTCGTGGATCGAGCCCAATACTTTTCGTTTACTGCGAAAACTAGCTCCGCTGTCAAAGCCCGCCGAGTTGTCTTTTTCCCGTTTGTCGGAATTGCTTAGTTCTTATTATCGGCAGCAAACGCACGTGGTGCTTTCGCGACTGGATTTTCATCAAAACAAAAAGAAACCTGGTCAGTCGTATGAGTCCTGGGTCGTAAGTGTGGTTTTGTGTGTGCAAATTGTCAGCAGTCGTATGCAAATTCCTTAATTCGCGACGTTGTTGTCCGTTCGGCTCCTGATAGGGCTCTGCGTTGCGAGGCTTTGTGGTTACAGGATCCCACCCTTGACGAGGTTCTGTCTATTGCCCAGGCTTTTGAGGTGTCTAAGGCGGCAGCGGATCAGTTTGAGGAAATCGTAGAGGTGGCGGCGGTACAGTCCTCGCGCCCCCACAGGCGTCGTTCTTCACCCTCCTCTTCGTCGTCTTCGTGTTCTTCACGATTGCCTTCCGCCGTTCTATACCGACGACGTGATTTTCCCTCTTGTCCAGATTGTTTTCGTGCGCACGATCGCCTGCACGGCCCCTTCCGCCGTGCGCGGTGCGCGTCCTGCCGTAAACAAGGCCACGTGGCGGCTGTTTATCGGACTTCTGCATGCGGTCTGACGAGTCCCAAATGGAAGTAAACTGTCTTTCTACCGAACCTGGAGAGGAGCAAGTCACTTCTTCAAAGATTTATGTCACACTTCTTATTCGAAATCGGCCGTTCCGTTTTCAAGTTGATACCGGTGCCTCTGTCTCTCTCGTAAATTTGGATACGTATTTCGCACTTGGGAAGCCGCCTCTTGTTAAAACTTCTCGTCGTTTGGTCGGTTATGGTGAACAGCCGATTACAATGCTCGGTCAGTTTACGACTGAGGTGGAGTACCAGCACGTAGTGCGCGCCGTCACGTTTTTGGCCGTCACAAGCGCGGCTTCAGAAAACATTTTTGGCCTGGATGCGTTCACGGCATTTGGTTTCAGCGTTCACGATCTGTACATCTTGTGTCTGACTCCATACCGTTTAATGAATTGGATTCGCTTTGCTGCGAGTTTGGAGCACTTTTCTCAGCGGGTTTGGGAACAGCCATTTGTTACGAGGCGCACATCGCTCCCAAACCTACAGCGGTTCAGAAATTTTGTCGCCCCCGGCCTATTCCTTTTGCTTTGCGCCCAGCGGTTAAGGACGAGTTAGATCGGTGGCACAGCTTGGGTATCTTCGAACCAGTTTCCTCTAGCTTGTATGCGACGCCTCTGGTGATAATAAAGAAACCCACGAAAGCTCTTCGGTTGTGCGGTGATTTCAAGTCTACGGTTAAGTCGCAGTCAGTAATAGATTGTTTTTCCATTCCCCGCACGAACGACATTTATGCGAAATTGGCGGGCGGTGTGTGTTTTTCAAAAATTGATTTGCCGGAGGCGTATCTCCAGCTTCCCTTAGATTCTGATTCTCAACAATTCATGGTTCTCAATACTCTTTTCGGGCTGTACCGTTACAAACGTCTGCCGTTTGGGGTCGCCAGTGCGCCCGCGATATTTCAACGGTTCTTGCAACAGTTGTTGGACGACAGTCCGAGCTGTGCGAACTATCTGGACGATATCATCGTCACCGGTTCCTCCCGTACAGATCACTTAAACAACCTGCGGCTCTTGTTCACGAAATTTCACGCGACAGGCATCAAATGCAATCTTCAAAAATCAGTTCTTTTAACCTGAAATTGAGTGTTTGGGACACCTGGTGTCACAAGATGGCGTCCGACGTAGGTTAGAATTGGTTACGGCGATTGACCATCTTCCTCGCCCTACCAATTTGCAGGAACTACAGTCCTTTTTGAACAAGGTCAGCTACTACTCCAAATTACTTCCTCACGTGGCGGTCACTCATTTTTTGAACGCAATTCGAAAGAAAGGTGTTCCGTTTGTGTGGTCTGCTGCTTGTGAGGTGGTATTCGCACGCATCAAATCAATGTTAGTCTTCACCTTGCCTCGGCACATTTACACCAGGCCGACAGCTCGTCCTAGCTACGGATGCTTCTCAGCACGGGATTGGAGCGGTGTTGGCCCACACACTGGATGATGGTTCCGAGCAACCCATTGTCTACGCGTCTAAGACTTTGTCAGATGCCCAAAGTAATTATTCTCAGATTGAGAAAGAGGCTTTGGCGATTGTTTACGCTGTTCGGAAGTTTCATGTGTTCCTCTATGGCATTAATTTCCACCTTATCACGGATCATAAACTCCTGGTGGCACTGTTTGGTCCGCGTTCTCATCTTCCAGACCGGACTTCGCAATGTCTCCAGCGTTGGGCACTGTTTTTGAGTACCTATTACTACGAAATTCATTATCGGCCCTCGTCGCACCATGCCAATGCCGACGCCTTGTCCCGTCTGCCCATAGGCCCGTCTGCCCATGGGGCTGAGTGATTGTCCGCAAAAGAGGCTGGCTCTCTGCGTACCTATTTCCAGCTTCGAAACCGGCTGTCAGTTATCGACGGCGTCCTCCTCAGTACCGATTTCGACGAGTATCGTGTCGTCATTCCGTCCGACTTACGGGCTCGTATGTTAACTCTGTTACATCGGGGTCACTGGGGTATCACACGCATGAAGGTACTTGCACGCCGTTTTGTCTGTTGGTCAGGAATCGATGCCGCCATTGAGCAGTTGGTTCGTACGTGCACTCAGTGTGCTAACCAGCAAGCTGCCCCCCGGCGCATCTTTTCCCCGTGGCCTAATCCGGAGCACCCCTGGGACCGCATTCACGTGGACTTGGCCGGCCTCTTTTGTCAGTCAATGTAGTTCGTGGTGGTAGATGCACTTTCTAATTATCCGTACGTCGTGCGTATGCGTTCCACTATGGCGGAAGATGTTGTCAGAGCCCTGGTACAGATTATCGCTATTGAAGGCCTTCCTCGGATGCTCGTCTCTGGTAATGGCCCACAATTCACGTCGTCTTATTTTCAACAATTCTGCGCGAATAATGGTATTTCCCACCTCACCTCGGCTCTTTTCCACCCCTAATCCAATGGAGAGGCAGAGCGTATGGTGCGAACTTTTAAATAACAACTTCGTAAGTGCCTGGAAAAGTCATCCGCTGAGGCGGCGCTCCTCTTATTTCTTAGTACTTATCGGACTACACCAATTAATGGTCGGAGCCCGGCGGCCCTCTCTGGACACGCACATTTGGCCGCCGCTCAGGGGTAGTACTGCGTTCGCATGGTCAACAGATGTGTGTGGTAGATGCAGACGGGGTGAAGATCTCCCGCCATCTCAACCAACTACGTCCTCGGTGGGGCCCCTCCCCACCGCCTTCAGATCTCACGACGGCGTCTCTCGGATACCCCTCCGTAGATTCGGAGGTCGAGAGAGGAATCCATCCGACGTCACGGTGGCACCGGCCTCCTCCCGCCGACGGCTGTCGCACGGCAGCCTCTGCTGCGTTCTCGCCCCCTTCCAACAACCACCACGACGACACCTTACCGTCGGAGCCGTCGCTCGACGAGGCTCGGGGAAGTGGTGCTACGGATGGACGTCCACAACGCCAACAGTCGGCCGCTGATGATGACGTCGAGATGCGGCCTCTCTCCACGCAGGTCGACGCTCCGGCTGGTACCTCTCCGTCGCCCTCGTCTTCTGCCTGCTCGGGTCCGGCTACGGAGGCAGCTCCAGTGGCGACGTCTAGATGCGACCAGCCTCTCCGCCACTGTCACCTATGCTGCCCCCGGACTGGTTGGCCGTGCAGCGACGTGCGGACGACATCCCCTCGGACTCAGATGAGGCGATGGAGGCGCTCGCCGTCTCCGGCCGGCTCCCGCCCCGCCACGGTCGCCACCGCTGCAGGGTCACGTGGGCGACTCCCGTGGCCGCCAAGATCCAGCGTCGCCGACCATCTCCCGCCTGCACCTGCGATGTCGGCTTCCCGGTAGAGGGGAGGGATGTTGGAGCGCGCCACTTCAAGCCGCGTCCCGTCCGCCCGCGGCATCTAAAAGCCGCGCCACGGCCGAGTCCGCCGCACGATGGCGCCGCCTCTGAGGGCCTGCAGCGCCGTCACGATCGGGCGAGCACACGGTGGGTGAGGCGTGCCTCAGTCATGTTGTAGCTCTCGCCGGTTTCATATGTAAGGATTAGCTGTGTCCGTGACTTGCCACCACAGTACCGTTCATTTGATGTATATGTTGTACCGTCCTGTGTATGCAATAAATTATACTGTTACAACATATGCGATGCATAGGTGTTTGTTGATGATATTGAAGCAATTATTCGTGAATTAAATGTAGTTGGGTTAACGATTAGTTAATTGCGGACTCAAATACATTCAATTCGCAAAACCTATACAAACGAATTACGGCAATTGTGCATTTCGGAACACGGTACAGATACTGTAGAAACGAATATGAATCTCCACTTGACAAGAAACGTATTTTCTAATTTCAGTTCTGGTAACAATGCTTCACGTATAACAGCATTTGTTTCTTTATTGCATTACTAACTCCGTTTGAAAGAAACGTGAACTGGTCTGGTGACACTCTAAGTTGATTATAATAACTTCAAGCACAATTTCGTTCAGCAATGTCGCTGAGCAACCTAGCAGATCCATTTTTTTTTTTTCGCCGGCTGCGTTGGCCGTTGGGACTGAGGCGCTCCAGTCACGGTCTGCACCGCCACTACGGTCGGGGATTCGAATCCCCCCTCGGGCATGGATATTTGTGCCGTCCTTAGTATTAGCTAGTTTGTAAGTTTAGGGACTGATAACCCCGTAGTTAAGTCCCATAAGCTATACAAAAACAAACATTTTTTTTTTAAATCCAGTCACGAATGCAACCATGTTTCTTGTTCTTTTTATGTTTAGTCTTATGCAGCGACTTCACACAGAGAAGCAATAGCTCCGCCAGAACTCTTACAGCTACCAAAACTTTCATTCTATGGCGACTACGGCACTCACAAAACATCGAAACTGCAATGTATAGTATTGGCGCTGCGTCTACAGGCGTACTCGAAGCCAGTTGCGCGCAATTCGTTTCACGCAACGAGTGTCGCACACTGGTGTCGTCGTGTAGACTAGACTGCCGGCGGCTTGCTTTGGAGGGTCGCTGCCCGCTTGTACTGTGCCTCCCGGCGCCTGGGCAGAGGGCGGTGCGTGCTTCCCGCCCCTGACCTACGCCTCGCCTCGCCTCTCAAAGCGGCCACGCTCGTGCTTTGGAGCCGTTCCAGCGCCGCGCAGCCAAAACACATGCTCGAAATACTCGCAGCAGCGCACACCATGCGAAGCGAGATCAAGCGCTTCAGGCACAGACCCCTCCTTCCCCTCTTTGTATCTACCACGAGATGAGGGTCTTCCAATTTTTTTTTCGGTCGGCTTATTTGACTACTAACCAAAGTATCATTATACAAATACGCGAAAACGAAAAACTGAAGTGCCGATTTTTTAAAATTAATTATCACTTTCAAAATGTTCAAATCTTTGTAAAGTATATGGGACTTAACTACGGGGCTATCAGTCCCTAAACTTACAAACTACTTATGAACTACTTACGAACTAGGACGCCACAAATATCCATGCCCGAGGGGGATTCGAACCCCCGACCGTAGTGGCCGTGCAGACCGTGACTGGAGCGCCTCAGTCTACTCGGCCACCGCGGCCGGCATCACTTTCAGACACTAATTTTTCTTTCACTGTAATGTTTTTAAAGTAAACGCCTTTTGATACTGCGAATGGTTTTATTTTTATATTTATAAGTCACCCATACGCGTTTCGCCTTTGTCTCAAGGCATCATCAGTGGGTGTCCTGAAATACTTACACGTTTTTGTCTACACATAAAGGTTAGCTTTCTTACGTATGTACAAAACATTTCATTTCTGATTTAAAACAGTTCGTTGTTTGCTATAAAATTGTGTACTTACAGCACTTGCTACTCCACGTCAGTCACATGTAAATATTTTTAGGACACCCACTGATGATGCCTTGAGACAAAGGCGAAACGCGTATGGGTGACTTATAAATATAAAAATAAAACCCTTCATTCGCAGTAGCAACAGGCGTTTACTTAAAAAACATTACAGTGTAATACAATTCAGCTGCTGCTCAAAATGGCCACTGCAAGCAACTATTTTTCTTCGCCAATGAAAACTTTTTTTTCGGTTTCCTTCATCAAATTATTGATCTTAACACGATGTCTCGAAGAAAAAAAAATCCGGTACTGGTTTACGAAAAACATGTTGGCGCTATGGGTACGTATAACTAAAGAATACGCACAAAACCTCTAGGTATAGAAATAATTAATACACCATTTCAGTTACAAAAATGTATTCCAATAAATTATTTAATGTTAAATTTAACGAAAAATTGTTATTTTTGTTCAAACAAAATGATACATGGCTTCCTAATGTAATCGTCAAAATATGTACTCCAATCAATTTTCGTGTTTCAGAGCTCGAACATTTCACTGTCTGCATTGAATACGAATTTGATGTTCCGGAAGCAATTACAGGAGATCATTAGTGAAGTATACTGAAAAATATTCAGCAGGACTGTTTAATTCTCCATCAGCTGTAATATCAGCAGCACTGAAAGATGTCTCATGGCATGGGAAAGGCTTTCTTTTCTTTTCTTTTTTTTTTTCAATTTGCAGTTACCTTGAGGCTGTTGATTCTCTGCTTGTGAAACTTCTTTTTTTAGGTTCTAGAGTCTGTCTTTCAGGTAGCGAAGTCCAACACTCCCCTTATGCTTCGTCTTATCTGTTTTCCAATATTCAGATGTTTGTAAATCTAAGGGTCTTACTTACATCGGATACAAGTCACTGGACTCACAGACTATTTAAACTAATTCAAAGTAACTTATGCCCGAGGAAGAACTTGAATATATATATATATATATATATATATATATATATATATATATATATATATATATATATAAGAAAAAAGTACCCTGCAGCACAGACATTCTGTGTTTCCACTCTGCAGTCGGTGAAATATGATGAATTGACAACACAATGATAGAAAAGTAGAGCAATGAGACATACACTACTGGCCATTAAAGTTGATACCCCAAGAAGAAATGCAAATGATCAATGGGTATTCATTGGACAAATATATTATACTAGAACTGACATATGATTACATTTTCACGCAATTTGGGTGCATACATCCTGAGAAATCACTACCCAGAACAACCACCTCTGGCCGTAGTAACGGCCTTGATATGCCTGAGCATTGAGTCAAACAGAGCTTGGATAGCGTGTACAAGTACAGATGCCCATGCAGCTTCAACACGATACCACAGTTCATCAAGAGTAGTGACTGGCGTATTGTGACGAGCCAGTTGCTCGGCCACCATTGACCAGACGTTTTCAATTGGTGAGAGATCTGGAGAATGTGCTGACCAGGGCAGCAGTCGAACATTTTCTGTATCCAGAAAGGCCCGTAAAGGACCTGCAACATGCGGTCGTGCATTATCCTACTGAAATGTAGGGTTTCGCAGCGATCGAATGAAGGATAGAGCCATGGGTCGTGGCGCATCTGTAATGTAACAGCCACTGTTGAAAGTGCCGTCGATGCGAACAAGAGGTCACCGAGACGTGTAACCAATGGCAACCCATACCATCACGCCGGGAGATATGTCAGTATGGCGATGACGAATACACGCTTCCAATGTGCGTTCACCGCGATGTCGCTAAACGTGGATACAACCATAAAGATACTGGAAACACAACCTGGACTCATCCGAAAAAATGACGTTCTGCCATTCGTGCACCCAAGTCCGTCGTTGCGTACACCATTGCAAGCGCTCCTGTCTGTGATGCAGCGTCAAGGGTAACCGCAGCCATGGTCTCCGAGCAGATAGTCCATGCTGCTGCAAACGTCGTCGAACTGTTCGTGCAGATGGTTGTTGTCTTGCAAACGTGCCCATCTGTTTACTCAGAGATCGAGACGTGGCTGTACGATCCGTTACATCCACGTGGATAAGATGCCTGTCATCTCGACTGCTAGCGATACGAAGCTGTTGGGATCCAGCACGGCGTTCCGTATTGACATCCAGAACGGACCTACTCCATATTCTGCTGTCATTGGATCCGACCAACGCGAGCAGTATTGTCGCGATACGATAAACCGCAATAGCGATAGGCTACAATCTGACCATTATCATATGTCGGAACCGTGATGGTACGCATTTATCCTCCTTACACGAGGCTTCAGAACAACGTTTCACTAGGCAACGCCGGTCAACTGCTGTTTGTGTCTGAGAAATCGGTTGGAAACTTTCCTCATGCCAGCACGCTGTAGGTGTCGTCACCGGCGCAAGCCGTATTTGAATGCTCTGAAAAGCTAATCATTTGCGTATCACAGCATCTTCTTCCTGTCGGTTAAATTTCGCGTCTGTAGCACGTCATATTGGTAGTGTAGCAATTTTAATATCCAGGGGTGTATATTTAGAAAGGGGCTTCACCATAGATGGAAACCGATGCGTGTACGAAGCCGGTAAGAGTGGTTAAAGGAAATATAAGGGTAATAACATATAGTTGTTGGAAAAGGAGTCAATGTTGTTTTTACTGTACTAAACGTATTACGCAAGCATCTGGGTTCAGATAGTGTTGTGAGCAGAGAGTGCAAAGCAGTAACAATGTGACTAACCCGAAGCTAAGGCATGGAGAGTCGTAGGAAGGATGGTAGCGGACAGCTAGCGGAATGTCCCAAAGTGTAATGTCCATGCCTGTATGTGATTTCACACAAAAGCTACCGTTGAAAAAAGTAAAGGCCAAGGGATGACCGTTATCTCCGGTTAACAGTACGTCGACACAGAAGACAGAATGCAATTCAACTGCAACGCGTCCTCCGGGCAGCAACAGGAGGCGCAATGTCAACAGAAAGAGTCCGAAATCACGTTCAGGAATGCGGCCTCTACGTACCGATGTGTATGGGGTGTGTCCCATTAACACTACGATACCGTTATGCCAGCAGAAACTGAGCGGAGGAACATCATGAATGGAGTAATAACGAATGACGCCGGGTTCTGTTCACAAATGACTCAGATTTGTTCTCGGTCGGACAACCGTCTTTCCCTGATCTTCAGAGAATGTGTAACTCGGAACAATCCTGCTTATATGAAGGAACGCTGGGTGCTATTGCGCTATTAACGAGTCTTGGAAACGTTGTTACTTATTTATAAGGGAACATGAGGCAGAATTGCAGTTCGTGCTGTGAAGGGAATCGTGCCTTAAGACAGTCTGTGCAGTCACCATATCAATTATGAACGACCTATTAGAAATTCAGCAATATTCCTGAAGGCTGCTCTTGTGTCAAAGCCTAGGACCAGCCTTAATTTTCCTGAGTATTACACTCCTTCTGACTTCTATGAGGGTGCAGTTGTATGAATTTTCAATTGTTTGAAAATTACTGATGCAGATCTCTTTTTATACCATTAATGCAGTAAAATCAGCATAAATTTAGCCCTGAAATTATTGAAAACATGCGTAATTACATCGTTAGACAAGGTTATTTAAGAGAAGAGATCCAGGATCTAATGAAGAAATACCTAGTTGAAGAGGATAAGAACACTGGTGAAGAGGAAAAAACACTGATGAAGAGCCAAATAAATAAATAAATAAAGAAAAGAAAACGCCGCAGTCGTGGGAAAAATATCATATCGCCTGTCTAGTAAGCTAAAGGTCTCGGGTTCGAATCCCCGACGCGGCAAATATTTTAATTCAGTGCTTTTCTTGCAGTTTAATATCTTTAGATGTTTTATTAGTTTAATAACTACTAACTCTATCCGCAGCACACTTTGTATAGATATACCACTGAATGCACCTCTTAAATTATGTCACTGTACGACACATAGTTCAGGAGATGTGACGTTGTAAACATATGAAAACTATCCTTCTGCTTAATTGGCGTGCAGAAAACCTTCGCAAATCTCTTTATATGTCAGATATTATTACCGTAGTTCACTGAAACTATTTACAAAACTGTATGTAAAACTCTTCTGGGTGTTGGACCGCATCGTCAAAATATCAAACACTTCACCGACGTAAATGTAACACCCAGAAGATGGCCACTTGCAATAGTGGCCGAAACGTCGGTGAAGTGTTTGATATTTTGACGATGCGGTCCAACACCCAGAAGAGTTTTACATACAATGACAACGGCCGCGGAAGCCTTCGTTTATATTTACAAAACTGTATCATAGTACGACACATAGTTTACAATATACCACTGGATAAACTTTAACATGCCTGAAAAACTAGCTGTGGCCACAACGGAAAGCAAACTATATCCATCTAAAGTTTGAAAATGAGAACTTAGGGGCTTCATACAAGCATTAAACAAAGTTTTAAAGGATTTATAGTGTTCTATCGATTACGGGCTTTGTGCCAAATATTTAGTACATGGAATGAGATGTTTCAAGCAGTTCTACATGTTGATTCGGAAAATAAAAATAAAAAAATTCCAAACGGAATGGCCCATCATGCATACAACAAGCATCAGTAATCAGGTACTCGAGATCGCAAAGGCAATCCAGAAATACTGAATGGCGTTGCAGTTATTCAGTATATAGTGTATGTGTGTGTATGTGTGGCGTCTGTTCCGAAAGATCAGACGTCACTTCTGATCCTGCAGTTGTTATTGTTTTCATATTCACAGAATATGACATCAACTGCGATTGGGCAAAGCTGAAAATGTGTACCTAGCCGGGATTTGAACCTGGGTCTCCTGCTTTCTAGGGTGTTGCGCTGACCACTACACCACTGGGGACACAGAGATCACCGCACCTGTAAGGACTACCTAAGCACGCCTCCCGTCCTTGCAGGTGTGAGATCACTGTTTCCCCAGTTCTCGGTCAGCGCAACTGCCTAGAAAGCAGGAGGCCTTGGTTGAAATCCTGGTTGGGTATACATTTTCAGCTTTACCCATTCGCAGTTGATGTTATATATTCTGTGAATATGATACCTCTCAAAGATACCTGTTTGATCTCTAAGACATTCTGCTGTTGCAACAATCCTGACCACTAGATCTTCCGGCGGTGTATCAAGTGCTTTCATACATAGCGCGTCGGAAACTTCCAAAGAAAATATATCGATTTTCCAATCAGATGGGATGATCGTGATGACCACGTGGCAGGCCGACCGCGTAGAATCCAAAAGCCAGTGTTCACCTAGTCCACAGACATCGTGGGGCATTCGATTGCTAGCAGAGGCCGATGGAAATCCACTTGTGTTTCACCCAAATCATACTAGAGCTGTCACTGTCCTTTGACCATGGTCTGATGCACGGTTTGGTCTGCCCTTCTCCTGTATGACGTCACATCCAGGCACGACCAGTGATATGGAGTAACATTAAACGCGATTCATCCAGACAGGTCACACATGTACATTACCTACGGTCGATTCAGATTATCCCGTCCTCAATGCAGTCGCAACTGACGATGTCGTTGGATCATGGTGTGAACACGCAGTAGTCGTCTGCTCTGCGAAGTCACTCTTCAATGTCGTGTTCTGAAGAGTGTGCCCGGAAGCACTTCTGCCTTTACAAATAACATGCATTTGCTTAAAACAAACTTAATTTCGAAGTCGGCTAAACTCTCAATTTAAATACAGGATATTTACGCTATAGCCCAAGAGGGACAATATTTAATTTTGACCGGCCGCGGTGGCCGAGGGGACTGAGGCGCTCCAGTCACGGTCTGCACGGCCACTACGGTCGGGGGTTCGAATCCCCCCTCGGGCATGGATATTTGTGCCGTCTTTAGGATAAGCTAGGTCATAAGTAGTTTGTAAGTTTAGGGACTGATGACCCCGTAGTTAAGTCCCATAAGCTTAACAAACATTTGAACATTTTGATTTAATTTTGTAGATTAATATTCTGCTGGAATATAGATCTGCAAGCATACCCTATCGAAATTGTCCGAAAGAACAGACGCCACACATCTTAACTGCAACAATTTTTCGTCTCACTTCATTCTGAAAGGTCTAACATGACGACGAATCAACATGTCATCACAAAAATGTGATATGCATTGACGGAAGCAACATATCCACGTCATTACCAGTACCAAATCAAGTTTTGGTTTAGAGTGTATTGCCTGTTCCAATTTCATGTGAGTTGATTTTATATTGTGCTTTGAAGAAGGAATAATCTGAAAAATACCATAAATGTGTGCAAGTATCAACAGCTGAACACTTTTTTTTTTTTTCAAATGTTCAAATGTTTGTAATTCTATGGGACCAAACTAGGTTGGTCTCCAGTCACTAGACTTACAAACTACTTAAACTAAGTTAAACAAACCTAAGGACAACACACACACACATTCATACCCGAGGGAGGATTTGAACCTCCGACGCGGTTCAAATTATAATCTTGTTCTGGGATTAAGATGTCATGTAAAGGTATTAAATATGGAAGCTTTTTAAAACGCAATTTCCTCCTTGATATTCATATTTGTTTATGGAACGTTTTTCGCAGCATATTTGTGTCTATAAACCCAGTATTTTTCGCAGCATATTTGTGCCTATAAACCCAGTATCCACCCCCATGAACCACAGGCATTGCCGTGGTGGGGTGGCTTGCGTGCCTCAACGATGCAGATAGTCGTACCGTAGGTGCAACCACAGCGGAGTGGTATATGTGGAGAGGCCAGACAAACGTGTGGTTCCTGAAGAGGGGCAGCAGCCTTTTCAGTAGTTACAAGGGCAACAGTCTGGATGATTGACTGAGCTGGCCTTGTAACATCAGCTAATGTGGCTTTGCCACACAGTTACTGCGAACGGCTGAAAGAAGGGGAAACTACAGCCGTTACTTTTCCCGAGGAAATGCAGCTCTACTGTATGAACATATGATGATGGCATCCTCTCGGGTAAAATATTCCGGAGGTAAAATAGTCCCCCATTCGGATCTCCGGGCGGGGACTACTCAGGAGGATATCGTCATCAGGAAAGACAATACTGGCATTCTACGGATCGGAGCGTGGAATGTTAGCTCCCTTAATCAAGTAGGAAAATTAGAAAATTTAAAAAGGGAAATGGATAGGTTGAAGTTAGATATAGTGGGGATTAGTGAAGTTCGGTGGCAGGATGAACAGGATTTCTGGTCAGGTGAGTACAGGATTATAAATACAAAATCAGTTGGGGGTATCACAGGAGTAGGACTGATAATGAATAAGAAGATAGGAATGCGGGTAAACTACTATGAGCAGCACGGTGATCGCATTATCATTGTCAAGATAGATACAAAGCCAACACCGACAACAGTATTACATGTTTATATGCCAACTAGCTCTGCCGATGACGATGAGATCGAAGAAATATATGAGGAGCTAAAGGAAATTATTCATACAGTTAAGGGAGAGGAAAACTTAATTGTGATGGGAGAGTGGAATTCGGTAGTAGGAAAAGGAAGAGAAGGAAAAATAGTAGGTGAATATGGACTGGGCAGAAGGAATGAAAGAGGAAGTCGCCTGGTAGAATTTTTCACGGAACATGATTTAATCGTAACAAACATATGGTTTAAGAATCACAAAAGAAGGTTGTACACGTGGAAGAGACCAGGAGACACCGGAAGGTATCAGATAGATTTTATAATGGTAAAACATAGATTCCGGAACCAGGTGATAAACTGTAAAACATACCCAGGGGCAGATAAAGACTCTGACCATAACTTGTTAGTCATGAACTGTTGGATGAAACTGAAAAAACTGCAGAAAGGTAGGAAAATAAGGAAATGGGACTTAGATAAATTGAAGGAACGTGAAGTTCTGGAGAAATTCAGAAGGAGATTTAGGTATCAATTGACAGAAACAGGGGGAAATAAAACAGTAGAAGAGGAATGGGTAGCATTGAGAGATGAAATAGTGAAGGCAGCAGAGGACAAAATAGGTAGGAAGGCAAGACCTACAAAAAATCCTTGGATATCTCAGGAAATACTAAATTTAATTGATGAAAGGAGAAAATATAAAAATGCAGTAAATGAAACAGGCAAAACGGAGTACAGACGACTAAAAAATGAGATTGACAGAAAGTGCAAAGTGGCTACGCAGGAGTGGATAGAAGCCAAATGCAGATCTGTAGAAGAATGTATAAATAGGGGAAAAATAGATACAGCCTACAGGAAAATAAAAGAAACATTTGGAGATAAGAAAAACAGCTCTATGAATATCAAGGACTCTGATGGAAAACCAGTTCTCAGCAAAGAAGGGAAAGCTGAAAGGTGGAAAGAGTACATAGAACAGCTCTACAAAGAAAATGAACTTAGAGACGATGTTGTAGGAACGGACGTGGAAGTAGATCAAGATGAAATAGAAGATATTATACTGAGAGATGAATTTGACAGAGCCCTGAAAGACCTTGGTCGGAACAAGGCCCCAGGGGTAGATGACATACCCTCAGAGCTACTAAAGTCTCTGGGAGAGCCAGCCATGACAAAACTATTTGAACTGGTGTGTAGGATGTATGAGACAGGCGAAATACCCTCAGACTTTAAGAAAAATGTAATAATCCCCATTCCAAAGAAATCAGGTGCAGACAGGTGTGAAAATTACAGAACCATCAGTTTGATAAGTCATGGTTGCAAAATTTTAACACGAATTATCTACAGGAGAATGGAAAAGCTGGTAGAAGCTGACCTCGGGGAAGATCAGTATGGATTCAGGAGGAACGTAGGAACCCGGGAGGCGATACTCACTTTACGTCTTATCTTAGAAGATAGATTAAGGAAAGGCAAACCTACATTTTTAGCTTTTGTAGATTTGGAGAAAGCTTTTGACAATGTTGACTGGAATACACTCTTCCAAATTCTGAAATCAGCAGGGGTAAAATACAGGGAAAGGAGAGTTATTTACAACTTGTACAAAAGCCAGACCGCAGTTATTAGACTCGAAGGGCATGAAAGGGAAGCATCAGTGGGGAAGGGAGTAAGACAGGGTTGTAGCCTTTCTCCGATGCTATTTAATTTGTACATCGAGCAGGCGGTGAAGGAAAGCAAGGAAAAATTTGGAATAGGGATTCAAATTAAGGGGGAAGAAATAAAAACATTGCGTTTTGCTGATGACATTGTAATTCAGCAAAGGACCTGGAAGAGCAGTTGAATGGAATGGACAGTGTGTTGAAGAGAGCGTATAAAATGAACATTAACAAGAACAAAACAAAAGTAATGGAATGCGGTCTTAGAAAATCAGGTGATACTGAAGGAATTAGATTAGGTAACGAAACAATGAAAGTGGTAGATGAGTTTTGTTACTTGGGTAGTAAAATAACATGCGATGCTCGCAGTACAGAGGATATAAAATGCAGAATGGCAATGGGAAGAAAAAGAGAAATTTGCTAACATCCAATAAGGAAGTCTTTTGTGAAGGCTTTTGTGTGGAGTGTTGCCTTGTACGGGAGTGAAACATGGACGATAAGCAGTGCGGACAGGAAGAGGATAGAGGCCTTTGAAATGTGGTGCTACAGAAGAATGCTGAAGATTAGTTGGGTAGATCGCATAACTAATGAAGAGATACTTAACAGAATTGGTGAAAAAAGGAATTTTTGGCACACCCTGACTAAAAGAAGGGATCGCTTGGTAGGACACATTCTTAGACATCAAGGAATCGTAAATTTAGCATTTGAGGGAAGTGTGTGGGGTAAAAATCGCAGAGGGAGACCAAGAGACGCGTATAGTAAGCAGATTCAAGTGGATGTGGGTTGTCGCTCTTATGAGGAGATGAAAAGGCTTGCTCAGGATAGAGTAGGGTGGAGAGCTGCATCAAACCAGTCTCCGGACTGAAGACCATAACAACAACAACAACAAACCCAGTATATAAATGTATAATATTATTATCTGTCTCATTATTACTTGCATCTTTTCTTTTACGTCACTGATGTTGCGTCTTTTATTTACAGTAATATAATGATGAGATGTCATAACATTTATGCACTGAAGCTCTATTTTCTAATTTTGTACACTGAAAAGACGTTTGAAGTGACTTACAACACATACATTCAGAAAAATGATTGCTAAACTATTTTTGGCTCTCACATGTATACAGATCTGGCCTACTGGTAACCACACATATGTTCGGAAAAATGTTTCATGGACCAGATAAGGTTTTTATTTACTAATTCCCTATAACGCTGTATGTTAATGGTACGAGTAAATGGAATATTCATTTTATTCTTTGCGCGTGAATAGAGTGAGTATAAAAGTCTTATTTTTACCTAAGAATGACACCAGATACATAAAAATTTTAGTAAGACTTCAAATTTGAAATTCAAATGTGTACTTACCCTATTAGGACTGAAAATTCAAATTTGTTGCTTCTTTTAGGATGGATTCATGTTTAAGTGAATGTCTGATTTACTGTTTGTCAAGTGGAATGTTTTTTATTTTCATCATTATTTTATTGTAAAAAGCTATCTTTTCATTAAAATCATAAATTTTACGTACAGTATCAAAAACGTGTGCATTTCATCGAGTTTTAATAAAATTGGCACTTCGCGTCTTCAGAATTTCCACTATACAATTGTTTCGTTTCTGCTGTGCTTTTCTACGAATGTGATGTCTTAAAGATTTATTCTAAAAAGATAAAGCGTAAACACATTTTTTTTAAATTATTTTCTAAATTTTGAGGTAGGTGAGAAAATCTCCTGTACGATAACTAAAAACGTGTGGAGAAAAGTAGAGTACTTAGAAACCGGAAAGGGCCGGCCTTTGTTTAAGGTTGGCATGACTTATCGCGGACCACGTTTAACTCGCCAGCATTGTGTGTGTTCCTCGTTAGAAGCTACAAGTTACGCATAAACATACAATAGACAGGCCACCAGCGCCAGCGCCGGGAGAAATTCAATTCAAAACGAGTTTGCTTCGCGAGAAATATACCCCAGAACTTCAAGTGAATTCTATACCTGCCGGAGTCGCTTTTTCGTTTCGTATTACGTTACACATCCGCTCACAGCAGGCAAAAACTATTTGTAATTTATAAAGAAAGTGAATGCGAAAGTATACAAATAAGATTTTTTTCTTTTTGTTTGTGAACAGGGAGGAGTTAAAGAGAGAATAAAAGTCACAAAAACAATTAATGAAAAGCTATAGTATATCTTTCTGTTCCACTGCCTGCTCAGATTCTACTCTATTTGAATGGTAATATACATACAACGCTGCAAGATCGCCTTTGTTCCACAATTTGATTGGAGTACTGAAAGAAAGTCACAATTTGTTCCATAAATGAAAGGAATATACTTTACAAATTATGTGTCATTACGTTTTAAGAAAATCCAAGTTGACAGACTTGTAAGCGTTCTTAAACTGCAAAATATACATTGTTGCCAGCAGTGATGTTCAAAAATAAAATCGGCATTACATTTGGTTGTGTTGAATAGAATGTAAAGTAACACAATTTACTGAATGTTACGTCTTCTTAAGTAATGTTCTTGACCAGGGGAAGTCAAATTATTCGGATTTCATACAAATAACCTTAGAATTAAACAAATAAAGATGCTATGCAGCGCATAACCATAATAAGCCTTCCTGGAAAAATGACGTAGAATGGCATTACCAGTTGATGCCTGACGTGGAATAATGACACGTGTCAAAAAATGTAAGTCGAAAGCAAGATGATCATGTTATGTAAATCAAATGTTAATATGTGATCATGTTCTCACATGGGTACGACTTGATAATGGGCTCAGATCAGCCCGAAACTAATCGTCAATCAAAAGAACCAGCTGTGTGTAACTTAAAAAAAAAAAAATGTTCAAATGTTTGTATAGCTTATGGGACTCGACTACGGGGCCATCAGCCCCTAAACTTACAAACTACCTATGAACTACTTAATACTAAGGACGTCACAAATATCCATGCCCGAGGGGGGATTCGAACCCCCGACCGTAGTGTCCGTGCAGACCATGACTGGAGCGCCTCAGTCCCCGCGACCACCACTGCCGGCTGTGTAACTTTGGTTTTTTTTTTTTTTTTTTTTTTTTTTTTTATGATTAATAAAAATAATAAGTTGCTGTTCCGAAACCATCCAACATGTTAGAATTTCATAAATAAGTTCGTTGGGAAAACTATGAACCGCAGGTAGTCCTTCGAACAAGTCACCTTTGGTAACTATGCACCGCTGAACTCGGCGATACCAGCCATGAATGCCTTTCGGATGGAGTTGAAAAGCCTGGTCACGTTTCGTCGGATGTGAAGACTACCGTCAGATTTCCCTTCTTTCAAAGAGAGTATGAGTCGAGGGAATGGGAAGAAGTCTGGAAGATTGAGATCCAATAACGCTCACCCACACACAGCCAATACCGTCAGTCAGTTGTTACCAAAAACAGCGGGCGGTGTAACCAGAACATTCACCACACTCGCCGGCTCTCATTCCGCCATTCTTCTTCCTAATCCCTCGATTCAAACTCGCTTTAAAATGAAGGAAATATGACGATATTCTTGACATCCAACGAGACGTGGCGAGGCTTTTAAACACCACCCCAAAGGAAGACTTCGTGCAAATTTTCAGGACAGGTATCACCGAGCTCATCGGTGTATAATTATGGGAGGTGACTATTTCGAAGGACTGTTAGGTAATTAAACAATTTACACAAACTCCATTGCGGCGACTGCGAAGGTTTTTATGTTGGACAAAAGAGTAAGTCGTTTCTTACTAGATTCCGTGAGCATACAGGTAGCCACAATAAAACTAATTTGGTGAACGCTTACATTAGAACAAACATAAAATCCAAGACATTTGACAAACTATGAAGACCCTACATAAAGTGCCCAATGGAAAGAAATTATACTTTCTAGAGAGTCTGCAAGTTTATAAACAATAAAAAAATCATAAGAAAAATGTTATCAACTATTAGCTGGAGATGGTGGATAATAATGTTTTTAGTATTTTCGATAAGGTATTGTGTACCCCCACCACGGTTAGATTTGACCAAAGAGCTATAATGTCATAGACTGGCTTTAGGACCACCATATTTGACGTAAATTGAACTTGCGTCCACCATGTTATTTAGGATATCGACTGACAGCTGGTAAGCCACACCCACTCCAGAATTTTACCTATTTACAGTTATATGTTTTAAATATAGGCTGACTATTGAATATAGATGTGCATCAAGTTCCGTCAGACTTCATCGTAGTTGTGAATTGACGAGACTGGTAGCACATTCTCTAAACATGCGATAATGAAATATCACGAGCCTGTCAGTAATACATTTCCAGTTCGAAGCATAATAATTAGCTGAGGTTTGCAATAACAACGAAAGTGCCACTGAGAAAACATTTGTGTTGATTTTAATGCAAGTACGTGGTCTAAACGAGCCGCGAAACTGTAACGACAAACAATCATGACCATGGATTTCGTCCGTTGTTAATGTGTGCTACAACTGCTTTCATAAAGTCTAGTATACATTTCTCTTCTGTTAAATAAACGCATTAAGACTACAAACTTGTAAAATTACTTTAGTGGACGAAATTTGAGTACAAAATAAAAGTGACAACAAAATACTGCAATAAAAATGCGCTTGGGTCAGCTTCCACAAAAGCATTCCACACCGAAATAACGTTGCATTAATAACATTCGTTGTTGCCATGCTGACATAAGTACATATTTGTTGTAAAGAACACAGACATATACAAGTGAAAAAATTCTGGCAGTTACTATTGCTTCCACACTTTGCACTGGTTACATGTCGACTATCCTTTTAAAGAAGGTGTAGACACTCAAAAGTGTGTTTTCATCAACCACAGGAACAACAGAAGAAGAAATATCTGAAAAACACAACAACACTAGGTAGAGAACTGAGCATTTTTTAATGGTACGTACTTCAAGGGAATTGCAGGGCCGGCCGCGGTGGCCGAGGGGACTGAGGCGCTCCAGTCACGGTCTGCACGGCCACTACGGTCGGGGGTTCGAATCCCCCCTGGGCATGGATATTTGTGCCGTCCTTAGTATTAGTTAGTTCATAAGTAGTTTGTAAGTCCCATAAGCTATAAAACATTTGAACATTTTTGGAATTGCCGTTAGTCGGGAATTTTGTCTACGTATAGACAGTCTGAGCTCAAACAAGGTAAAACATTTGGTGTTCTTGCATGAATCACTTGTCTTTTAATCACTTCGTTTGTGCATTTACACGCTGAACACACTTTAGACATATTTCAGTAGTGTGACTTCACACTCATCAATATATGCTTCAGTCTATAGTAGTCAGCCACTGTGACAATAACTTGAGCAATGACAACGAATACTTGTGTTGTAATTTTGTATTTTTGTATTCCGACATGTTAAGCTATTAGCTAATCTCTGCTAACGCTTGACAATGGTAAAAAACCGAAACCGGTAGCATTGAGAATAAATGAACAGCTATGGTCAACATGTCGTTCTGCAATTAAAGTAAGATTTCTCTGTAGGTTTCGGACCACTCGTATCGGAACACAATCCTAAAGAGTAGACAAGATAACGGTTCTTTATAGTGAAAGAAGAAAGTGTGCTTTCTTACTGCAATGTAAGAATTGAAATATTTATACATGTTGTTGCACAGCAAACGAGAAATTAGGTAAGAAATGAAATTTTCTTCGAGAAGATACAGTGTTTGGTTCGCAAGAGCGCGCAGCTGCGGGACATAGAACTGTGGAGGAATGCGAACATTCAAAACGGCACGTCACAATAGGCAACAGCGCGCAGTCGTTGAGGATCACAGAGTAAGCTCTTTAAGGTAAGAACAGGGTAAATAGGAAAGGCATTTAACAACAAACAGACATGGAGAAACTTTACTAATTAATGCCATAAGAACGCCCTCCGATGAGCAAGTTTTGCCCAGAGAAGCCTCTTGAAGAACCTAAGCTAGACATTACGTCAATCAGTAGCAGTGATAAGCACGGAATGTAATTAATATGTTGTCGATCACATGTAGGCGTATAGCGTCAGTGAACGTCGCCGTTCCACCTACTCATTGTGAGAGTTTTGCGGTTCCACCTCGCTATGGGAGAGACATGGCACCATTGAAGCTTAGATGTTTCTTCCGATACGTTTATGACGCGTTCGTAATTTGGCCCCACGGACCTGAGAAACTTGACGAGTTCTTGGAACATCTGAACAGCATTAACAGTAACGTCCAGGTGACAATGGGTAAAGAAAAAGAGAATACATTCCCCTTCCTCCACGTCCTCGTTAGTCGCAAACTGAATTGATGCCTTGGCCACCATTGATTACTACGAACTATGTCCTCTCTGACAGGAAATCCCCTATCCAATCGCAAATTTGGGGCGATATACCATAACCACGCCATTTGATTAAAGGCCGTTTCTGATGTACGGTGTCAAAAGCCTTTTGGAAATCAAGAAATACGGAATCCTTGTCGATAGCACCCATCACTTCGTGTGAATAAAGAGCTAGTTGGGTTTCTTTTTTAGTGTTTTTGTTCAATGTTATCGCCCCGAGACTATTCATTCTTACGTTGCAGGTCTACAAGTCGCACACGTGCTGGGCGTAGTCGGAGTTGGGATCGGGAAAGGTCTTCCGAGACTGAAGAGCAGATCTGTCCGTCAGCATGCAATATGACTTGGGGACTGGGTGCCTGAGGCAGCGTCTTCGAGCCGTTGACTCTACGGCTGTTACTAGCTCAATGTTGGAACCAATTTTCTAGATGTCATCCGCGAGGCGAGAGTCTTGCGCGGTCTCAAGCCTTCCGATAATAAGGGAATGATGACGTCCAACAACGGTCTAGGGCATATGTATATAGACGGGCATGCGCATCAACTTCTGCTGTAGCGGCAGCTCCTGCCCCATTTTGGTTCCAAGCGGTGAGAGCGTGATCATGCGAAAGGCAGAGTTATTCCGCTTTTATTGCTTTGAAATATCGCTTGCTTCTTTTCTAACCACATACCAAAAAGAAAATATATATATTTGAATTAAAAATTTATCTCTTCGTAATAAATTATTGTAATATGGTTTGACCAGTCGTTAAATATGTTTTCTGGTGTTTGCCCATCTGGGTGTGTATTATGAGCAACTTTTACGCATTCGACAGCTCAATTTTACGGGATACCAGATGCACTACCAAATCTGCACTTTAGTTTAGTTTAATACATTCTGTGTGCAAAAATCATGCAAATGTATCGATTATCATCCAAGGCGAGGGTAAAGCATTTTCACAATTTTTAGTTTCAAAACACTTTTCAGCTAATGGAATTGTAACAGCTATCGGGACTTTAATAAAATTCTGTCTGTGATAATATTGGTAAATTTTACTTACAACTTCGGCGGCTTAGAGTGCTGATGTTGGCAACGGCCTTTCAATGGTCTTTTAAAACTCGAACAGCTAGAATGAGAGAAAATAGTTTTTCATGTTTACCAACTTCTTGTATGTACCCTTGTCCGGTCAGTAAATTAATTATCCTCGTAAAACGAACATTTTGTTGCGAATATTAGAAAATTACGCCGCTGACGCAGGAACTAAAATTTGCATCGCAATAGCTTCAAACATCGTTACGAGTATCATTAAAAGTAATTAAAATTGTTATTATCTAAATGTTGATAATGCTTGTTATCGCCTATGTGTATATAAATAAAAGTCTGTAACAGTAGTTCATTGCTTCGGAACCTTTGCTAAAAAGGAGACGTATCGAAACCTGTCATTTACAACGTATATCAATTGTGCATAACTACAAATGAATTAACCCATCTCGCATAGTTTTTAACACCTTGTCACCGCGACAGTTTATTAACCATATTTTACGCCTTTCAGGATCCATTGCAAACGAAAAAACACGAAAACCATTTTCTCAACCATCATCATCATCATCTTCATCATTAGAGACATTATGCCTTTCAACGTTTAGTCTGGAGCAAAGTATCTCTAATAAAATTCCTCCTTGACCCCCTATTCAATGCTAACATTGATGCCTCGTCTGATGTTATGCATTTCACTTCAAAATCATTCTGCACCGAATCTAAGTACTTTCTTCTTGGTCTACCTCGACTCCTCTTACCGTCCACTGACGAGCTCATGAGTCTTTTAGGTAACCTTGCTTCTCCCATGCGTGTAACATGACCCCACCATCTCTGTTCGCTCCAACTGATTCATCTATGGTGTTCATTCCCAGGTTTTTCTTTGATTTCGTCATTATGGACAACCTCCTGCCATTGTTCCCATCTATTGGTACCTGCAATCATTCTTGCTACTTCCATATCTGTAACCTCTATCTTATGAATAAGGTAACCTGTATCCACCCAACTTTCACTCCCATACAACAAAGTTGGTCGAAAGATAGAGCGGTGCACTGCTAACTTAGTCTTCGTACTTAGTTCCTTCTTGCAAAACAGAGTAGATCTTAGCTGAGCACTCACTACATTAGCTTTGCTGCACCTCGATTCCAGTTCTTTCGCTATGTTGCCATCCTGTGAGAAAATACATCCCAGATACTTGAAACCTGTTCTAACCTGTTCTAACTTTGTTCCTCCTATTTGGCACTCAATCTGTTTGAATCTCTTTCCCACAGACATTACTTTCGTTTTGGAGATGCTGATCTTCATATCATAATCCTTACACCTTTGATCAAGCTCTGAAATATTAGTTTGCAACTTTTCAATCGAATCGGCCATTACAGCTAATGGCAGATTCGATTGAAAAGTTGCAAACTAATATTTCAGAGCTCGATCAGAGGTACAAGGATTATGAGATGAAGATCAGCATTTCGATGATTAGAACAATTCGGAGCTGCACAGCCCACCATTCTGACAGCGTACTGACTGTCATGTTCTACAATCGCGCTTCGCACCGAAGGAACAAACATGGCGTATGCGCATGCCCGTCTATATCCCGGTGGCCTACGACGGTCTGATCGGGACGACACCATCTAGCCGGCCGTTGTGTGGCCGAGGGGATGCCGGGCGCCGTGACTCAGCGCGCCCGGTCACGGGTCTCAACGCCCTCTGTAATAAAAAAGCAGAGCCAACAAAACTTCGAACATCGACGAACAAATACGATCAGCGTCCGCAATGATCAGAACTACCCATAGAGAAGAAAAAAAAAAGGGGGGGGGGGAATGAGGCGCTCCAGTCACGGTCTGCACGGCCACTACGGTCGGGGGTTCGAATCCCCCCTCGGGCATGGATATTTGTGCCGTCGAGTCCACTATATGCAGGAAGCGGCTACACGGGTAGCGGGGGCTGTGTGGCGTGGACTGGGCGGTTTTTTAGGATAAAGAGCTTCGGGGAAATAGAAAATGGGCAATCTCAAAGGGTTCAGGTGGATCACAGGAGAAATGTAGATCCGGAAACTATCGGTATAACAGTTGTAAATTGTCGTAGCTGTGTCGCGAAAGTTCCAGAACTGCTAGCGTTGATAGAAAGCACCGAAACACACATCATTATAGGCAGCGAAAGTTGGCTCAAGCCGGAAATAAGTTCAGAAGAAGTATTTTCAAAAGATCTATCGGTGTTCAGAAAGGATAGATTAAACAAAATAGGTGGGGGCGTGTTTGTCGCCGTCAAAAGTAGTATTTCATGTAGCGAAGTTGAAGTTGATAGTTCGTACGAGCTATTATGGGTAGAGGTTGTACCCGAAAATCGTAAGAAGTTAATAATCGGTTCCTTTTACCGGCCTCCCGACTCTGACTATACTATAGCAGAAAGGTTCAAAGAAAACCTGAGTCTACTTAAAAAAAAACGTACCCGACTCACACGATAGTAGTAGGTGGTGATTTTAATTTACCCTCGATCTGTTGGCGAAATTATATTTTCAAATCAACAGGTAGGCATAAAACATCGTCCGAAATTGTACTCAACGCATTCTCTGAGAATTACTTCGAACAATTAGTTCAAGAGCCAACTAGAATTGTAAATGGATGTGAAAACACACTTGATCTCTTAGCAAGAAATAATCCTGAGCTCATAACGAGCATCAAAACGGATACAGGTATTAGTGAGCACAGAGCTGTCGTAGCGAAATTGAATATCGAAAGTCCCAAACTTCCCAAAAATAAACGCAAAGTATATTTGTTCAGGAAAGCAGATAGAAACAAAATACATTGCTTCTTGAAAGGCAGCTTCCACTCGTTTCTAACACTAAACGTAGGTGTAAACCAGATGTGGCTCAAATTCAAAGAAGTGGTATCGACAGCAATTGAAAGTTTTATACCTAATAAATTAATAAAAGAAGGAGGCGATCCCCCATGGTACACAAAACAGGTTAGGACACTGTTGCAAAAGCAAAGGAAAAGGCATACTAAATTTAAACGAACACAAAATCCCCAGGATTTGCGATCGTACTCAGAAGCTCGAAATTTAGCGAGGATTTCAATGCGAGATGCCTACAATATTTATCTCAACGAAACTCTTTCTCGAAAATTGACTGAAAACCCAAAGAGATTTTGGTCATATGTTAAATATACTCGGGGCAAGTTACAAACAATACCTTCACTACGTGATAGTAATGGCGATCCTGCCGATAACAGCGCTACTAAAGCAGAGTTACTAAACTTAGCTTTTAGAAACTCATTCACCAAAGAAGACGAAACCAATATTCCAGATTTCGAATTATGAACAGATGCCGTAATGAGTAACATAGAAGTAGATATAATCGGAGTAGTGCAGCAACTAAAATCACTTAACAAGAACAAGTCTTCTGGCCCGGATTGTATACCCATTAGATTTCTATCTGATCATGCTGAAGCGATAGCTCCTTACTTAACAGTCATATACAACCGCTCTCTCATAGAAGGATCTGTACCAAAAGATTGGAAAGTTGCACAGGTCACACCTATATTCAAGAAAGGCAGTAGGAGTAACCCACTGAACTACAGGCCTATTTCATTGACGTCAATTTGCAGCAGGGTTTTGGAACATATCCTGTATTCAAATATTATGAATTACCTCGAACAGAACGATCTATTGACCCAAGGTCAACACGGATTTAGAAATTATCGTTCATGCAAAACACAACTAGCTCTTTATACACACGAAGTGATGGGTGCTATCGACAAAGGTTCGCAAATCGATTCCATATTTCTTGATTTCCAGAAAGCTTTTGACACCGTACCTCACAAGCGGCTTTTAATCAAATTGCGTGGTTATGGTATATCGCCCCAAATTTGCGATTGGATACGGGATTTCTTGTCAGAGAGAACACATTTCATGGTAATCGATGGTAAGGCATCGACTAAAACAGAGGTGATATCGGGCGTTCCACAGGGTAGTGTTATTGGTCCTATGCTATTCCTTATTTATATAAACGATTTAGGGGAAAATCTAAGTAGCTCTCTTAGGTTGTTTGCAGATGACGCCGTCATTTACCGTCTATTAAAGGCATCTAAAGATCAAAACCAACTGCAGAACGATCTGAATAAGATATCAGTATGGTGTAAAAACTGGCAATTGACTCTAAATAATGAGAAATGTGAAGTCGTCCACATGAGTACGAAAAGAAATCCGTTAAACTTTGTTTACAACATAAATCAATCAAATGTGAAGGCCGTAAACTTCACAAAATACCTAGGAATTACTATTTTTAACCCTTAAAAGATGCAACAGAACTACTAAAGAAACTGCATACACTGCGCTTGTCCGTCCATTTTTGGAGTATTGCAGCCCAATGTGGGGTCCTTATCAGGTGGGTTTGACGGAGGATATCGAAAGAGTCCAACGAAGGGCAGCTCGTTTCGTATTGTCACGGTACAGGGGAGACAGCGTCACGGAAACGATACAGGATCTGGGATGGGAATCATTACAACAACGGCGCTTATCACTGCGGCGTGGGCTACTTGCGAAACTCCAATCGCCAACATTCTCCTCCGAATGCGAAAATATATTGTTGACTCCCACTTACATAGGTAGAAATGATCATCAGAATAAAATACGAGAAATCAGAGTTCGAACAGAGAGATTCAGGTGTTCTTCCTTCCCGCGCGCTATTTGAGAATGGAATGGGAGATAAATAGTATAATTGTGGTTCGATGAACCCTCTGCCAGGCACTTAAATGTGATTTGCAGAGTATCCCATGTAGATGTAGATGTAGTTGTAGGTAGTTCGTAAGTAGTTTGTTAGTTTAGGGACTGATGACTCCGTAGTGAAGTCCCATAAGCTCTAGAAACATTGGAACATTTTGATACCATCTAGAGCACGGACGTGATGACGCGCGTCCTATAGCGGCGCCGCGCTGTCTGGTCGTCACTCGAGGTGGCCAGGCGGACTGCAGCGAGGTCAGCGCGGAGAACGCTGTCGCAGCGCAGCCTCTGCTGACTAGCGCAACCGCGGCCGGCGTGCACTTCCGAGCTGCTGGCGTAGCTGACGCCGTGTCACAGTAGCCTCGCAAGAACACTGAGCACCACTGCAGGCCGACTGAACAAGTGACTGAACTAAACAGTTTGAACCCGCGCTTCCGCGCTGCATATGTCAGTCACCACTGCAGCCCATGTGAAGGTGCAGGACTGCCCCCTACAATATGTCCAGTAAAGAAGGCCGTGTTGTCAGAGCTTTAGTAATCATATGTACAGGGTGTTTCACTAAGTGTGTTTGCCTCTGTCACTTATAAAATAATAAGTGACGGGAAATTTTAATTCGGTAAGTCAACACAAGAAATGTTACACTTTCTGCGGAGCTATGAACACAGTTTATTGTATCATATTCCAAAGAGTTACAGCACAAAGATATAATTTTTTTTAAAATGGAACAATCGTTTTTTCTATCGTGCATTGGAATCGTTGAAACCAGCTGCGTCCAAATCAGTTTAAACTACATTCCTATCACTGTTAGTTTGGGAGCTACAACCCTTCAAATTTTCAGGGGCAGATACCACACACTGTACATAATACATGGCTGTGTGGTGGGTGATGGATGTTATGGTGGTGGGAAGTTGATTTACATGAGATGTTCAAATATGTGTCCATGTTCCTCAATGCATAATAAAATGCGCCGTCGAAAGGATCTGCGGACGAGACGTAACATCGCCGGTGTCACGGAACGACATGCGTCCTCGATGCGCCATTTTAGATCATCTGGGGATGTGGGGTCAGTGACATAAACACGATCCTTTAGATATCCCCACAAAAAGAAATCCGCTGGTGTTAAATCGGGCGACCTTGCGAGCCATGAATGAGGACCATGGCGCCCCATCCATCTTCCTTCAAACCTTTTCTTTAGTTCTTTTACAACAGCACGCGCAGAATGGGCTGGGTGACCATCGTGCTGCATCCACATACGGACTCTCGTGTGTAGTCACACATGTTCAAGGAGACCACCCAAACTGTCGGCTATAAAAGCGCGATATAACTCACCTGTCAGTGTACCTGGGAAGTAGTGTGGACCGATAATTTCATCCCCAGGATTCCACACCACACGTTAATAGACCACCTGCACCATAATTTATGAACGTGGACTCATCAGAGAACATAACACTTTGTAAAGACTCCAGAGTGAAATTACGCATGACCCACTCACAGAATGTCACTCTTGCACGGAAATCGTTCCCATGCAGCTCCTGGGTCACACCGATGTGAGACTGACACCAGCGACTGCAGCAAGGGCTCGTAAGCTGACATGAGGATCGTGGTGTAGTGCAGCTAAAACAAACACCTCCGTCTCCTCATTTCTTGCAGGTCTTCGTCTGTTACTGCGGCGCATTACCAAGCTGCCTGTTTCAACTCTTCAACTGTTTGTATAGCTTATGGGACTTAACTACGGGGTCGTCAGTCCCTAAACTTACAAACTACTTATCGACTAGCTTATCCTAAATACGGCACAAATATCCATGCCCGAGGGGGGATTCGAGCCCCCGACCGTAGTGGTCGTGTAGACCGTGACTGGAGCGCCTCAGTCCCCTCGGCCACCGCGGCCGGCCTGCCTGTTTCCCGAAGTCGTTGTTCGGCACGTAAGAACGTAATGGCTGCTGGGGCTCTTCGCCTAGGATATCTCACGGCTTACGCCGTGGATCTTCAGTGGCATCGTGTCGGCACTCGCCGAGCATCAGGAACATGTCAATGTACTCGTTGTTAGTGTATGCCATCGTCATCCGATGTCCGCAACTGTGCTATATTGAGCCCCGATTGTTTGTGTGGCTCCAGCTGTCGGGTATACGGCCGTGTGCGGCGACAGTCGGCAGTCTAACAGCGCATCGAGGAAGCTTCTCACTCCGTGACACCGGCGACGTTACAACTCGGCCGCACCACATTTAGAAGGCGCATTGCATTATGCACAGCGTCTGTGGTATCTGCCCCTGAAACTTTGAAGGGTTGTAGCTCCGAAACTAACAGTGATAGAAATGTAGTTTAAAATGATTTGGACGCAGCTGGTTTTTGACGAATCCAATGCACGTTAGAAAAAAACTATTGTTCCATTTAAAAATTATATCTTTGTGCTGTAACTCTTTGGAAAGTGATACAATAAACTATGTTCATAGCTCCGCAGAAAGTGTAACATTTCTTGTGTTGACGTACCGCATTGAAATTTCCCGTCAATGATTGGAAAATGGGAGTAGTTAGGGATTTGTAACGAAACTTGCATGTAATTGCAAAGTTTGTGAAGCGTTTTGTAACTACCTCCCTTGCCTCCCCCCCCCACTCCCACCGCACACACACACAAAATGTTTAAACGGAAAGTAGTCTACCGCATAAAACTGCCGTATCGGGCATTACCTTGTATCAAATATAGTTAGCATCACATATTTACATGTTACTATTTATTTATTTCTTCCAGTCTCCCTTAATCCTCTTGCATTCAAAATCTGTATCTATATATAAAAGCGAAAGGACACTCATTGTCTTGTGTGTAGCGAGCATTATATACTTGCCAGTGCTAGTGTAAGAGTCCTGTTATTTTAGGTATTTTGAGGCCCAAATTTTTCATTGCGTCTTTATTGCGATCATGTTGCGCACCTCCTTCAGTATTGATACTCTTGTTTAAATAAAGTAACTGGCTTAAATGGATATGTGATTTGTTAACAAGGTTATTGTAATCCATTGAATGTAACAAATTTGGTCCAATTAATGAACTTTTTTGTCAAATGGAAATTCAAGTGTGTGGTTATGAGAAACATAGATTTCTTCGTTTTCAAATTAAATCAGTAATAATAAAAGAGTAAAACGATAAACAAATTGAGCGCATTTCAGACAAGCTGTCGACAACTTTCATCTTAAAATAAATTACTTCACTGTCACTGCTCTAGGATAGAGTTCGGTAGATCAGGGCGAAAGGGAAACGTTTGATAGCTCAGGAAGGTAGGATGGTGGCGCTTAAAGGACTGAAGTTTCGTCCATGGTGCATGGGAGAAAGAAGGAGGAGTACATGTTGACATGGTGATGTTCTTAAGTTTCATAATTATGTTCATTCAGGACTGAATAAAACTTTTGTTATTATTATGGCCACCCGTTACAAATGGTTGTGGCCGGCGGAGCAGCTGCCTTGAAGCCATCCAGCCATCAATTTCTGAAGATGGTCAAAACAGATCGAAACCGATAACCATAATAATATAATTTCGCTCATTGAGTTTAGTGAAATGTTTGTAAGGCTTATGGGACTTAACTGCGGTTCATCAGTCTCTAAACTTACAAACTACTTATGAACTAAACATCCATGCCTGAGAGAGGATTCGAACCTCCGACGCGGGAGGCCACGCGATGTGCAACGTGGCGCTCCAGACCGCTCAGCTACTCCCGCGCGACTTGAGTTTAGTTATTCAGTCATAAATTGTTACTGAGCCCACTAAAACTTCAACGGATAAATGATTTAAAAAACTGATTTTTCCTTCATTTTATACGATTTGATTGAATATGAGTGAGCACTCATAACACTGACGGTCTATCTCTGATGAAGGACATTATCTTTCCCATCAGTTGCCAATTACCTCCGCAATGAAAATTAATTGAAAACTAATGGGAAAGATAATGTCGTTCAGAAGAGAATTACAGACTATAATATTTGAGTGCTGACTTGTCGCAAAACATATTTCCATTGACCATTTATTGCGTTTGCTCAGGGCCTGACACAATAAAAAGTATATAACTGTAAAAAACTACGCTGTAGGTGTTGTATTGTTAGTCGATATGTTCGTATATATTTTCCTTTTATAGCCCTTTTTACATGTTGTACAGTATTTCCCATTAAAAATTAAGTTGTATCACTTTGCTATGCTAATCCCACAATTACTTAATTCACAAGTTCGTAACGTCCATTTCTGTTACTAGGATCCGGAAAGAGGTGCGCGCGAAGTTACGTCAACTTGTCACCGTACTGCTTGCTGAAAGCTTATAAGAAGGTCTATCTGTCTAACATATTTCCTGTTTCTAATGGAGTCTAATTTTTGTGGCTGTTACTATTTGATTTGAGCAATATATCTCTGAGTAAATCCAGACCTTTACTGAGATTCACCCAAGTACGTACATTGTTTATCATCATCCGTAGTTTAATCCGTTGCTGTACTTCAGATATTTCTTTTCTCACATTGAATCATTTTAGATGATTTTCTGAAGAAACATGTCTAGTTGTACCGAAAGCTGGTAAAGCAACTACTTGGTTGTATTTCAAAATCTTTTGCGTGTCTCTAATTTCTACAAAAGCACTGATCGCCTTTATTGTGGTTATGAGGGGTTTCTTCCGCTTTTATGTTCTATAAACCATTAAGCAACATGTTTTCATGAAGATAATTTTAGAACCTGCTGTCTGTTACTGTAGTTGTATTATTAACGTCAGTTCTTTCTACAAAATCAGATGAACTTCTAAGGGAAAACCTATTGTGTCAGAGAAACGTCTAAGGAAGGCAGCCATAATGTATGGAGTCCGCTACTATCGCGTGTTCGGACGTCAGAGCATCACACACGTCATTTCTCTCCAAACGATGAGAATGTAATGGATGTGTGCCATTCCTCGCCACTTCATTGTTCGGTGTAAAACGACACCCACTAAAACAGCTCGAATAGACATCTGTTTCTCCCTGTGGTAGAACTCAGGTTGCAAACCTTTCTCGATGAGAGATCTTTGAAGAACTCTGCGACCAATGCTCCTCATGGAACTTCAGGCATTAAAGGTGAAATCAGTTGTGTCATTTAAACATTTTTCACTTGTAATAAAATCAAAGGTAGATCAATAACTCAGGATAGCACGTACGCGACTGTAGGAATGTAGAACGAAAGGGGCCTCATTTCAGTAGAAATTACTTTTCTAACGTTACTTCATTAGGTGCATTGATTGAAAGACGTCTTTGTGTGTCACTTCAAAAAATAATTGATCATTTTATATTTGCAACATGTACTAGGAAGACAGTTTTTAGTTTATTTTATGGTCCAGATTGCTGAATGTTTTAGGCGGATTACATGTGTCATCGTTACTTTAATTCTGTACTGGTGGCGTTCCATCATTGTAACAAAATCAATATGTAATTTTTTTAAATAAATAGTTCATACCGCCCACCAAGCTGGAAAATTCCTGTTTTATCACAATATTGAGGTAGGCACAATCTCCGTTAGGGAGTAAAATTACCTAAAATTTGTTGAAATGTTGGTAAATCTAAGGGACTTAACTTCTTCAGTTATCAGTCCATAGGCTTACAAACTAGTTACACTTTAACTTATCTTAAGGACAACACACACTCCTGTGCACGCGGGAGGACTCGAACCTCCGTCGGCGAGTGACCACGTGATGTTCAAATGTCTGTAAATCTATCGGACCAAACTGCGTGGTCATCAGTCCGTAGCTTACAAACTACTTAAACCTAGGTAAACTAACCTAAATGCAACACACACACACCCATGCCCCAGGGAGGACTCGAACCGCGAGACGCTTTAGACCGCTCGGCTACTCCACCGCGGCGACCACGTGATTTGCAGCAAGGCGCCTTAGAGCGCTCGTCTACTCAAACGTGGCGGCACTTCTTGATGTGTTTTTTTTGTCACTATTGACGCTCTGTTAGGTTAGCCGTATCTTCAACAGTGTAGCAGCTGATAAGTATGTCATTCCCGCGCGGATAATTATGGGGTCTAATTCCTCACGTCAAGAATTGCGCTGTCGCTGAAGTTCGAGTCCTCCCTCTTCATTGAAAGTGTATCACTCACTATTATTTAACGATGTTGGTTATCTGTTCTTGTTGTTCACAATTTAGCGAAAAGGTAAACAGAAATAAAAATAGTTTTCTCATCACGGGTCATTCACAACTGTGATCGTCATAATGAATAACAAAGTGGCGTATAGACACCACTCTTGTATTGTGACGTCATAACTGTATAGTACCTTTACAGGTGCACCTGATGATGGAACACTGGAACATAGATCCTGAAATCCATTCGTGCCTACCTTTTGGAATTCTTAGAACTGTATCAGATTCTATCAGATTCGCCCAGGAGTCGTAAATTGTACTGAAAGAGATGCATTCACATCAGTATGGACAGATAGTGCTGCCCTTGGGCAGACGACCACTGAGTTCTGTACGACAACAAGCCCATTACAACGGTGTCCGGCATATTAGACCTGGAATAAAATTGCATTCACTGATAAATCTCGTTCAAAGGACACTTGAAATTTCCGCTACCAGTCACAAATACGATTTAGGTATTAAAAATTATTTAGTAGCGACATGTTTCGATGCTGTGCATCATCATCAGGCTATAGGCATATAAAATATATTAAGAAAGGTATACATTAATATAAATTGACAATATCTTGATTGTGGCAATGAACCTGTGAAAACAGAAAGATGACCTATTTAACGTTATGTTTCTTTACGGGCTGAGATTCGGTATTTTTATGAAGGTGTTTCTATTATTACTCACATTCATGCCGCGGCCGAGCGCATTGAGGCGCTATGCTACGATGCGCGAGGTCGTTCCTCGTCGGGGTTCGAATCCCCTCCTCGGGCATGGATGTTTGTGCTGTCTTTAGTATAAGGTAGTTCATAAGTAGTTTGTAAGTTTAGGGACTGATGACCCCGCAGTTATGTCCCATAAGCTTCACAAACATTGGAACACTAGTAGCTCTCTTCTTCGTTTGAGTGCACATATTTCTGGGCTTGCTAGTCCCACAACACAGCACTTTTCGACACAATATTACTCTCATCACAAAGCTGACACACTAAAAAAGATGGTAGTACATACCCTTTGACAGTGAAAATACCGTAGGGTGTGAAATAGCCAAGCGCTTCAATCACTGCCTCTAGACGTTGTTTACATGGAATCGAAAATGTCCTGAATATTATGCTACGAGCACAGCACCACGCAGCGTTTTATGGGGGAAATTCAGGACGACAACGACGGAATTAGTGATGTACGTTTTTCTTCGTGTGACATTTGGCGTGTAGAGCTGCCTAGAGGAAAGGCAATTGTTCGGGCTGTGAAACCTCCCCAATCTAGCGATCGCCGTTCTACTTTCCCCGTACGGAGGAGACAAAATTGTTAGTTACATGCGATGGCGCCCCAAACCATCACACCTCGTTTTTTCCACTGTGTCGCTCAATATTACAAGCGACCAGCACGTATGCAGCCATCTGTGTACTACACGCTCAAGCGGTACTCACCCGATAACATTACGTTTCGCCACTCTGTGAACGCGTTCGCGTGTGGTTTGCAGTCTGCGACGATATTGGTTTCGGGTCAGTGGAAGCCGATGCAATCATGTGCGAGCCCTCGGCAAACGGCAATGAACCGTCGAAGCAGACGTACCCACACCCGATGGATTGCTACAGCAAGCAGTCAGCACTGCGGTTGAAGCTATTCTACCGGTCACTACCGTGCAGACAGGTCGGTGTCCATTCCGAACTGTAATACGGTCCAGTGGCTCGTCGCGATGCAATCCATTTGTTCTACACGTCTACCACTGTCATGACCGTGTCCATATACGAGCCACAGTGTCAAGGTACAGTAAACCTGTTTCCCGGAAGCTGATCATTCTGCCACTTCTAAAAGGGACTCATGCTGAATTGCGCCCTTTGTCGTTTAAGAGGCACACGGACACTTAAAGTTCGCTTGCACTTAATTTGACGGCACTGTCCCGATAATAGAAAAGAGGGTGCTGTTAGGCTACATGAAGTAATTGCAATCCAGAGACTTTGCTCAGGCCTACAACAATTACAAAATCTCGCGAATACGACAACGCGACAAATAACGCTGAATAAGCAGTTGTTATCGAAATTTCGCGAAGTTGGATATTTCTGCGATATATAGCGAAATGTAATATTTTCCGATACAAAACGATATTACATCTGAGAACAAAAATTTTTCAATATTTTACTTAAATGTTCAAATGTTTGTGAAGCTTATGGGACTTAACTGCCGGGTCATTAGTCCCTAAACTTACAGACTACAAACAGCACAAACATCCATGTCCGATGGAGGATTCGAACTCCCGACGGGGAACGGCCTCACGCATCGCAGCACAGCGCCTCAAAACGCTCGGCCCCTCCGCCGCGGCTACTTCACTTATTATACAAATTACAGTTATTGATTCCTCTTGTGTAATGTTTCTGTACAATGTTAACATGAGAATCGAGTAGCATTTAAGTAATGATGTGACGTCAAAATAGCGAAGAACGTGACTGAGGTTTACTAAATTTCCAACACATAACTTCGAAATTGGCAATATACAAAAGGATATTTGCAACAAACACATTAAAATTGGCTGAAAAAATTTGCGATGAAATGACACATACCTTAGCAAAATATACACTTCATTTCGTCCAAGATTCAACAAGTGTGGCTCAAAAAAGGTAATAGTTTAACAGATTCACAATAAAAATTTCCAAATTCGGCAACCACATTACTTGGAAAATAGCAAAAATGTAAAGAATTTAAAAATTGATATTGTCAAAAAGAATAACAAATTTACAAAACACCATTGCGGGCAGAGCAGATGCTAGTTCAGAAAGACAAAAATTAAAGGTAGTAAAAAAACACTAAATATAAAATTTTCAGGATATAGTACCAAAATTGCAAAAAGGAAAACTAAACTACCGAAAATATAAAATCGAATTTTCGTACAAATTACAATTTGGCATAAAGTAACGATCACCGACTTTGGCAAACAAATTGCATAGAATTTGGTAAAAAAGAAAAAAAAATGTACAAATAGGCACAACATAGTTTTAATCCAGCCCTCTAAAAGGAATAGGTATTGAATTTAAACATCTCATTTAATACAGTGTTTGGTTAATTTATTGAGATTGGTTTAAAAGTACTTATTGGCCGGTTTCAACAGATCTAGCTTGTGGTCGTATGTTGTTTAAAAGTTTATAAATGATCTTAGGCAAGCTGGGCTTCTTTGTACTGTTAAAAGACTACATTAAATCGCCACCAAAAGCTGACATAATGGCAGAAATTTAATAATTAAAAAGTCGAAGAAGTTAATCAGTCAACATACGCACTGCAAGTAATTTAACTTCCATTAAATTAACGCGAAATAGTGCCACACTGTACTAAACGAAACGTTGGTTGTACATACGTCCCGGTTTAGTTTCTGCCGTCATTTCACGCATCATTCCTCACAACTGTACGCAAGCACTGCACCTTTCGGTCATTAAGTGCAGGCCTTGGTTACTGCGTTGTCTATGGCAAGAGGTAATGCCTGAAATTTGATATTCTCGGCACTATAAACACCTTGGATCTCGGAACAGTGAAGTCCGAAAAACTTTCCGAAATGGAGTGAACCATGAATCTACCTCGGACTACCACACCGCGCTGAAAAGTGATAAATGGCGCCGTGCAGTCCTAATCACGTCTAAAATTTGAATAACCTGAGTGCAAATGACAGCTCTAGTAATTCAAGGCCCTACTACACCTTCCGTATTCGATACTATCGATATCTGTTACTGTAGGTATCGTATGTCATGACGTAATATCAGTTCATTATTTCCGGCTTGTTTGTGGTTTCTCCTTCAGTAATTAGTAATTTCTGAAAGCAAATCCCTTGCTGTATGCTATGGAGAGTTTGTCTTCATGATCCAGGGAACAGAATATTAGCTTATGAGATTTTACTATCTGCTGACGGGTGAACAAAAACAACAATTTTTTCTCGTTTCCATCAGATAAACCTACATCTGCAAATCAAATTAAGCTACAGCCGTAATAATCATTAATTATGTTTTTACTGTACTACATATCCTTCAGTTTTGGAGCGGTTCCAAACATTCCTTCTGCGAGTTGCAGTTTTCAAAAACAGCAGTGTAATTTTTCTGTAGTATGTATACGATCTTTGTTGCGTGCGATTTGATTTTACTGTACCACATATCCTTCAGTTTTGGAGCGGTTCCAAACATTCCTTCTGCGAGTTGCAGTTTTCAAAAACAGCAGTGTAATTTTTCTGTAGTATGTATACGATCTTTGTTGCGTGCGATTAGCGTGCTCTTTCGCTTTTGCAGTGCGACTGTAGTCACTTGCCGGTTAACTGAAGAGAGAGTGATCGACTACTGGCAAGCTGGTAATGTAAAGCAGTCAACAATCCGAAGATTGGTTTGAACACCACAGTGCCGGAACATGTATAATTTATGATTAGAATGATTGCTGAAGTGGAATGGAAGAATAATTTCGAAAATTAGTATCTTATGATGAGAAACGTTTGGACGATATGAGATAAAACTGTAATGCTTTCTATTGAAAATTGATGATTCCAGTAGAAAATGACTTGTAATGCATTGAATTCGACTTTCCGTAAAATTGGATATTTTCTTGTTTCTATTTTATTTCACTCAATGTAGTTAATATCAAAATCTAAATGTACTTCTAATTTACAACAAGCATCTTCAGTTTAAAGCACCTCTTTCCCATATTTGTTTGAAATGAAGAGTAAAGAAGAAATCTTAACTGCATGCTGTCTGCCGCCAGTTGTTCAAGCTGCCCGCAGAATCGCTTTTTAAAGAAAAGAGAAACTATCGAAGTAAGTGCAAAATTCAGGCCCGTAAACTTTTTCTGTTTGGACGCTCTTTTGTGAACGTAAAACACGTCTGTTGATAGAGTTCACTGCAGAGTTCTCAAATTAAGGTTCAGTGGTATTGTGACATTATAATGGTCTACCACAACCTTCCGAGGAGCTGTGCGTAATAAGGCCTAACTTCGCGATTAAATATTGAAAAATAATTCATAAAATTCAGTTTGTCACATGAGTTTGTGGTTTGCATTCCAGTAAAAGGTAAATCTAAACCACAATGAAACTTTCACTCAGCAGCGCAGTGTGCGTTGATATGAAACTTCCTGGCAGATTAAAATTATGTGGTAGAACCGTGATTCGAACCTGGATTCGATTCTGGATACATCTTTATATCTACATGGGATACCCGGCAAATCACATTTAAGTTTCTGGCAGAGGATTCATCGAACCACCTTTACGTTATTCATCTACCATTCCATTTTCGAATAGCGTTCAGTCTCTGATTTCTCGTATTTTATTCTGATGGTCATTTCTATCTATGTAGGTGGGAGTCAACGATGTATTTTCGCATTCGCAAGAGATTGTTGGCGATTGAAGTTTCGTAAGTAGACCACTGCGCAGCGATAAACACCGATGTTGTAATGATTCCCATCCAAGATCCTGTATCATTTCCATGGCGCTGTCTCCCCTGTATCGTGGCAATACAAAACGAGCTGCCCTTCTTTGGACTCTTTCGATGGTTTCCGTCAAACCCACACCATCCCTTAGGCTGTAGCTAACCCAAGTCTGCACCATATTCTTTCTTCCAGGAGTGCTAGTTCTGGATGTTTCACAGGAGAGCTTCTGTGAAGTATGGAAAAGAGGAGGCCGAGTACTGGCAGAGGTAAAGTTGTGAAGAGGAACCTTGTAGCGTGCCGGGATAGCTCAGACGGTATGGCACTTGCCCGCGAAAGGCAAAGGTCCCAGGTTCGAATCCCGGTTCCGGCGCACAATGTTAATCTGCCAGAAAATTTAATAAATCTAATCTTTGTTGTGCTTTACATTCAATTCAATGTTACTTAGACCGAGCTTGAGACAAAAATCTCTCACATGTAAACTTCATTTCTCAGTTGAAGAGAATACATTGTAATGTATATGAATATTATTAATAATTTGTATATAATTGAAATTGTGCCTGGCAGATGTGCACACCTGGCACAGATTACTGGAGATGGTTCCTCGGCGGGGTATCCAGGTCAGAGATCCAGCTTCGTCGCTGTTTGCTCCCGGTCTGGTCCGCTGTTTGACTTGCGGCTTTCGGCTTGGCCGGTGTGGACACGAGAAGTTGAGCTCTGTTCGCTTATCGCCAGCTCAGAAATTCCAGAGCGTCCCTCCACGCACATCGTCGGGACCCACTCATAAGCCTTATAAAGCCTTCAAACTAATCACGCTGCTAATATCCCATGTGGAATTTCCTCACAACACAGCGCCTATGCTGTGTAAGAAGAAAGAATACGTTGCACTAGTTAATATCGATTAGATATGGTTTTACTTTCCAGCACTCAGCACTGTTATGTGTTCTTTCTGGTTTCTGCAAGTAGGGGACCAAAACTATTTCTTTTACAGACACAAAAAATCAACACAGGATGATTCAGCTAGCTACCATAAAAATTGTATGGGAACACACATCTGCAACTTGGTAAGTTGGTTAAACATCGTCGCATACATTGGAGTATGTATTCCAAGATTGCAGAGTTTAATACAACGTTCACATCAGTGTTACCTACTTTCGAGTATTAATTTCGCCCGTTATTACACCCGATAAGTACCAACTAAAGTTTTTGTGGCCGTAAAAAAGACTCGTTTGTAAGGAGACCCCGGCGAACACTTGACACGAATAAGGAGGAAAAAAAGAAGAAGGTTGAGGGTTTAATTTCTCGTCGACATCATATTTATTCGATACAATTTTGAGTATTGGGCATCCACAGCTGAAATATTGCTTCTTTTTCATGGAACTTTCAATCAGTTAAGTATGAGAAGATGGATTTAAAATCTAAAGCTTTACTGAGTGAAAGATCGTAGTCTACTACAGCTGTAATTTAATTGAGTATTCTAGAGTACTACACCAGTAATCTAAAATACACCATTAAATTGCAACTGCAGTGGACTACAGACTGCCGGCCGCGGTGGCCGAGGGGACTGACGCGCTCCAGTCAAGGTCTGCACGGCCACTACGGTCGGGGGTTCGAATCCCACTTCGGGCATGGATATTTGTGCCACCCTTAGTCTTAGTTAGTTCATAAGTAGTTTGTAAGTTTAGGGACTGATAACCCCGTAGTTAAGTCCCATAGACTATACAAACATTTGAACATTTTGGCTACGGACTTTCATTACAGCTTTATATTTTAAATCCATTATTTTACTCAATTTAATAGAAAGTTCCGTAAAAATGTATTCAGTAGCGATGGAGCGCAAGTACGAGGCATGTCCACAAAGTAAGTTCCGAATGGTTATATAAACCAAACGTGTACAGATACGGAAAAATATTTATTGTATAAAAATCTACAACTGTTCAACTACTTTTCTACATAATTTCCGAAATTTTTTAGGCACTTGTCATAGCGTGGCACAAGTTTTGTGTGCCTTCTGCTTCCCTTCACGTTGCCGCCCGACCTTACAAGGCGAATGTGACCAAACACCTCATACGGAAATTTCACTGGGACGTGTTTGATCATCCTCCGTACAGTCTCGATCCTTTCGACTTTCTTCTTACACCTAAAACCTGTCCATGGTGGTCAACACTTCAGCGATGATGACGAGCTGAAAGAACATGTTACCTCATCGTTGAATACACAGGCGGCAACCTTCTACGAAGAAGGCATACAAAAGCTTCTACCACGCTATGACAAATGCCTACAAAATTTCGGAAGCTATGTAGAAAAGTAGTTTAACAGTTGTATATTTTTGTACAATAAATATTTTTTCTGTATCTGTATACGTTTGTTTTATATAACAAAACGGAACTTACTTTGTGGACATACCTCGTAAGATTTGTTCCTTGCTTTATCTGTATATGCATGACCTCTGAAAGGAAAGAGAGAAAACGCAAAGAAAAAACACGATTTTACCATACACACACACTACATCCACATCTACATACATACTCCGCAATTCACCGTAAGGTGCGTGGCGGAGGGTACACTGTACCACTGCTAGGCATTTCCTTTCCTATTCCACTCCCAAATTGAACGAGGAAAAAAAGAATGCCTATATGCCTCCGTTCGAGCACTAATTTCTCTTATCTTGTCTTTGTGATCTTTACGCGATATGCAACTAGGCGACAGCAAGATCGTACTACACTCAGCTTCAAATTTCGGCCCTCTAAATTTACTTAACAGAAATTCACGAAAAGAATGTCGTCTTTCTTTCAGCGATCCCCAATTGAGTTGCCGGAGCAATTCCGTGACACTCGCGCATTGGTCGAACCTACCGGTAACAAATCTAGCTGCTCGTCTCTGAACCACCTCTATGTCTTCCTTTGAAGTGATCTGCTGCGGGTCCCAAGCACTTAAGCAATACTCAAGACGTGGTCGTACAAGCGTTTTATACTCGGTCTCCTTTACAGGTGAAGTACATTTTCCCAAAATTCTCCCAATAAATCGAAGTCGGCTGTCCGCCTTACTCACAACTGTCCTTACATGCTCGTTCCATTTCATATCGGTCTGCAATGTTACGCCTAGATATTTGAACGACGCGACGGCATCAAGAAGCTCACTACTAATGGTGTATTCGAACATTATGGGATTGTTTCTTCTACTCATGCGCATCACCTTACATATTTCTACACTGACAGCTACCTGCCATACTTCGCAGCAACTAGATATTTTGTATAAGTCATCCTGTATGCTATTACAGTCAGTTACAAGACGACACCCTCCCATACACCACAGCATCATCAGCAAACAGCCGCAAATTACAACTTACTCTGTCCATCATATCATTTATATAGATAGAAAATAATAGCGGTCCTATCACACTCCTCTGGGGCACGCCTGACGATACACTCGTCTCTGATGAACACTCGCCTTCGAGAACAACGTACTGCGTTCTATTACTTAAGAATTCTTCCAGCCTGTCACAAATCTGTGAACCTATTCCATAAGCTCGTATCTTCGTTAGCAGTCTGCAGTGTGGCACCGCGTCGAACGCCTTTTTGAAGTCGAGAAAAACACAATCTGCCTGTTGCCCTTTATCTTTGGCTCGCAAGATGTCATATGAGAAAAGGGCAAGCTGAGTTTCACATGATCGATGTTTCCTAAACCCATGCTGATTCATGGAAAGAAGCTTTTCCGTTTCAAGGAAATTTACTATATTCGAACTGCGAATATGCTCCAAAATTCTACATGAAACGGAAGTCAACGATATTGGCCTGTAATTGTGTGGGTCAGTTCGATTTCCTTTCTTATAATCGGGAGTCACCTGCGCTTTTTTCCAGTCACCAGGAACTTTGCGCTGAATTAAAGATTCGCGATAAATGCAAGCTAAGTAGGGGGCCAACGCCGCAGAATAGTCTTTGTAAAACCAAACTGGTATTCCATCCGGACCTGCAGACTTTTTCGTAATTAGCTCTCTCAGCTGCTTCTCTACACCGGAAATACCTATTTCTATGTCCCCCATTTCGGAATTAGTACGTTGATCAAATGATGGTACATTTATGCGGTCCTCCTGCGTGAAAGATTTCTGAAAGGTTAAATTGAGAACTTCAGCTTTCCGTTTGCTTTCTTCTATTACTGCCCCGGAATGATCAAAATGACTAAATGATACCGACAAACTTCGTGGGGTGGTTGAGGATGGCTTGAAGAACATACTGAAGTAGGGAACCCGTGTCCGGAAACGTCACCCAACGGCGCTACCGAGCGTCAATATTATGGTTGCCGGAACCTGCCGCTAGGCCACCTCTCTGGCTGCGAACGCGTCATTCTCTGCGCACACAGACCGCGGGAAGGTCTATAATATATGCTCCCTTATATTGGGGGTTTGCGAGTGATTGCAACGATCGCCGGTGGAGAATATGGAGCTAGCAGGCCCTATTTCCTATGACTGCATAGCTCTTTTGCCATGATGGCTGGTAGTGACGTACTTGCGCTTCTCCCCGTGGTTTATTGCCTCTCACAACCTCCAACACAATTTTCGATGTTGTACTGCTATAGCAGAGTATAATGGACGTAACTGCCAGAGAATGGCAGCGGTGCTATGTTACGTTTTGTAGACTAACGTCGTGGCCTAGAAGCAGGCGACAGCACCTATAATTTTCACGCTCGGTAGCGCCGTTGGGTGACGTTTCAGGATTCCGTACCTCACTTTGTTCCTCAAGCCATCCTCTACCATCCCACGAAGTTTGTCGGTATCATTTAAAAACACCATATATTCTCACGATTTTTTTTAGTAGATCAGGTATTCCTTATTATTTCGTTTACCTGACGGGGCATCAATCCGAAAGGAGGTGTGCTTTCCTAAACAAACGACAAACTATACTAAAATAAACAAAAAATAAATAATAAATAAATAAATAAATAATAATACTCTCACATATACAGAGTGATATTTACTCTACGGATTGTACAGAATAAAAAAGGTCTAATGAACTTCCGACCGAAAATGCGTGGTTTCTATGCTAGAGAGCAATTCTTCAGTTCAAAAAATTCAAATGTTTGTTAAGCTTATGGGACTTAACTACGGGGTCATCAGTCCCTAAACTTACAAACTACTTATGAACTACCTTATACTAAAGACGGCACAAATATCCATGCCCGAGGGGGGATTCGAACCCCCGGCCGTAGTGGCCGTGCAGACCGTGACTGAAGCGCCTCAGTCTCCTGGCCAATGCGGCCGGCAATTCTTCAGTAATAAGTTGTTAAAGAGACTGCGTCCGATACGCCCTGCAACCACATTTACAGTGTGTGTATGTGTTTGTCTGTCTGTGTGTGTGTGTGCGTCTTGAAAATGGTTTCCATGTGCCTCAACTCATGCGTTCACATGTTCTGTCTCACATGTACCCTTGGGTCAGACTGCATCCGAACAGTGAAAAGCCAGCATGGATACGTTGATCCAGTGTCTACATATCTCGAATGGGCTCCGCCAATACCAACTGGATCTCCTCGTCGGAGCTGTCGATCAGGGATTAAATGATTGAGATGCATCCGTGCGTTAACGGAGACGTTGGCTGGAGCACCGTTATGTAACAGTCATATCGATAGTGTTGAACAGCAACCTCGTATGTCAAAAAAATTCAGTTTTATAGGAGAGTGAAATAAGCATTATTATTTTACCGTTATCTCGATAGCAAATAAATAAAAAAACATTATTATCACTATAAATTATTTCATTAATAAATTTTTCCGTGAATACTGGATAATAATTTTCAAGCCCTAAATTAAAGAAAAATGGTCAAATATGTTGTCAGATGAACAAACTGACATAAGAGGTTGCTGTTCAACACCATCGACATAATCTTTCGAAATACCGATGAAAGTTCTTCCAGGAGGTGAGGCAAAGTCACTCCCAAATGACGCAGATAGTTCCGGCCTGTTAGCCGACGTGGAAGGAAGCGTGGTCCCGCAATGTGTCAATATACCACGGGGTTTCTAATACTGCCCAGCGGGAGAAAGCATTTTACGTAAAGGCTGCTTCAGCTATGAATACGATGGATGAGACAACTCTCGGAACGTAGTTGCCTGAATAAACCAGGGACAAAATGTTTGTAAATCAGTGGGACTCAACTGCTGCGGTTATCAGTCCCTAGGCTTTTAGACTATTTAAACTACGTTAAACTAATCTAACGACATCGAACATATCCGTGCCCGAGAGAGGACTCGAACCTCCGACGGCGAGCAACCGCGAGCTTCGCAGCAAGGCGCCTTAGAGCGCTCAGCAACTCCATCGCAGCGAAAGTGTGTCGCTAGTCAACCGCACAAGCTTTAAGAGATAACGGTAGTAACAATTGTCACGGAGAATGTTCCACACGATCGTTTTCTCTTACCCTATACTGGCGGGCCAATTGCATGGTGCTGACAGGGCGGTCACCTTTCATAATGACAAAGTCTGGTATCTCAACATGTCTGGTATGTCCTTCAGGAATTCCTGCTTCCTTCAAATCCTGTCTCAGAAATACGGCGAATCACTGTTGCAAACATTGAATGCTGTGGTTTTTGTCGGAGGAATAGGTTCCCCGATACAATCTTACTTATGGAATAAATCATTTTTAAGCCTGAAACTGTATATTATGGCACTTCATTAATCAACCAGTTTGACTTGTTGCAAACATAATCAGGAATTAAGAACAAACATTAGTAAGTCTCAAAATAATATTAAGCCAAACATTACAGTGTGTCACATCTGTATACGAGGGGGAGTTGGAAAATAAGTTTCCCCTGTCAGAGTAGCGTATGAAAGGAAGAAATAGAATGAGACATTATAGATAAGTCATATCTTTATTTTTCTACATAATGTCCAAGTACATTGATACATTTGTCAAACCACTTTATAAGCTTCAAAAAGCCTTTGAGAAAAAGCGTTGAACGGCTTGTTTGACGTCACCATTGCTACCAAAGCGCCTTTCGCCGAGAGTCATCTTCAAAGCTGGAAACAGATGGATGTCACTTGGTGGGAGTTCAGGACTGTATGGCGGATAGTGCAGGCGCTCCCAACCATAGTTGTAAAATGGTTTTCTCTTGCCGTTGCCGCGTATGGTCTCACATTCTCATCCAATAGCACAACATCAGATTTGAGAAGGCCAGGCCGCTTTTTACAAATCACCCCCTTCAATTCCGACAGAGTGGCACAATACCGAGCAGCATTGATGGTTGTATGCTCTAAAAAGTCCAGCAAACAAACTCCTTCGGCGTGTGACAAATGTCTCAATGTACTTGGAAATTATGTAGAAAAACAAATGTATGTCTTATCTTTAATGTCTCCTTCTTTTATTTTCATTCCATATATAACTCTGCTCACAGTCGACAGGGGAACCTTACTTTCCAGCTCCCTCTCGTAGACTTACTCTGTGTAACGTTTCCACGTAATTCACGTGACACGCCATAATGTTCGTCTTTAATATTAGAGTCTTACTGATGTTTGCTTATAATTCTTGATAACGCTTTGAACACGTGAAACTGGTTGATTAATAAAGAGACATAACATAGGGCTTAAGGCTTTTTTCCAACTTTATAAAAGCTGTAAATAGTGACCAATAAACAAAGAAGTTGCCCATAGATTTACAAACATGTGAACATATTGGAGATCCCATATGGGCAGCCGCAGTTCAAGGTTTTTCTTGACACCTCTTTTGTGACTTGTATCCTGATAATGGGATGACGGTGACAACCAACTCCTAGTCTCCTCCTGGGAATCAAATGTCAAATGTTTGTAAAGCTTATGGGACTTAACTGCAGGGCCATCAGTCCATAAACTTACAAACTACTTATGAACTACCTTATACTAAAGACGGCACAAACATCCATACCCGAGGGAGGATTTGAACCCCCGACGCGGGAGGCCTCGCGATTCGCAACGTTGTGCTCCAGACCGCTCGGCTACTACCGCGAGGTTGCTGGAAATCAACCTGGCCTCCTACGTTTGAGCTAAGGAGGCGGACAACAGAAGAAGTCGATCAGGCGAGAGCGCTAGGGGATGACACATGAGGAACAGCACCGACCACTGGGAGGAAATCATGCAAACTGCGTCTGCATGATACAGCGTGTATTACACTGCACTGTAGTGCGACTAAAAAATTCTCTGTAGTATGGAAACCATGAACTTCCGGACGTAAGTTCAGTAGACCTATTTTGTTTTGTATCGTCTCAGCGATCAGTCGCTAGAATTTATTAACTTTCATTTCCCGTATCTCAAAACAAAATATGAATTGCCGAATGTCGTGAACGGTTTTTGGACTCGAATCAAGGAACCAATGCGCAATGTGCACTTCTAGACGCCTAGGAAATTTTTTGACAGATGACCTGTCATATTGAAAAAGGTACATTTATTTTCTTCAATTATTGCAGCTCCTACGCAGGTTTGAGATTACAAAATACGAAATAATGTTAAAGGAGACACATTCTGAAGCAACGCTCGGTCACCCAATATTTATCAGTGACTCGAGAAAATAATCTTGACATCATTCCCATTTATCTCCCACTACGCACGAAGACAATAATATTAATTTTCCTACAGCCAAAAAGTGGATAAAAATAAAGGTGAAAATTAAAATAAAGCCTATATGAATAATTAGCATAACTTATAACGGCCACAGTCCTTTCCGGATCTGCACTGTGTAAGTACCTGTAGAGAGATACCGCCCTGAATTTTATGTACTTTAACACCCACCAATATATCGTGTTTCATACCTGTTTGCCTGTTTATATAATCCTGTGAGCTGACGGTGACAAATAGCATTCAAACATTCATTGGAACATAACGCGGTAATTTATGTTGTGTATAAATCAGAAAACTGGACTTGTGGAAGCTTCTGCTAACCAGGCGAACGTTTATGTCCTACTACAGCAAATGGAAGCAATACGAATACTGCGCAACACAGATGTAAAAGGGAAAACTGGTACGCAGCAATGAGAGAAGTAAAAATGCTATATGTTGAAGACTTGGCACAACAGTATTTATATGAGATCCCAGAGCAACATAGAAAACTGAAAACTCTGAATCTGGCAGTCTCATATCCTTTCAACTTACAAAAATAAAAAACGGACATAATGACCCAACAATGTTCCATTCAAGACAAATGACAAAAAGTCATTTATAGCACATTACGAAATCGTCCAAGAGAGGTGTACTGCTACACCGTCATCAAGTGATCGGCAAAGACTTTGACCACATGCTCACTAACAATGCTGGTATAATAACAATGCTGGTATAACAAAATTATACAGGGTGTACATAAAGTTCGGGAAAACTTTTTATTATTTATTGCACAAGAGTCAAACATTGTACAGATATCATACATACGTCATTTTGAAGAGACTCTGAAAGTTTTAGGCCCACTTTAGGTTACGGTAGTAAAAGTGGGCCTTTGCGATCGTTTTTTGATAGCTCGAAATTTAAATGAAAATAACGGCTTAATCATTCATCTGACACGAAAATGGAATAAGCGAATTTGTAGAGGGGAAAATTCTCTACAACTTTGCTATCTTATATTTTTTTCATATCTCGTAGCGTTTCAAAGATATTTGCAAAAATAACGGCGATTTTGGGATGTATGTATGTCTGTCTGTCTGTCCGTAACGTGTTCCCTGTTTTTAAGACGAACCGTTCAACCGATCAGTACCAAATTTTACAGACTTGATCGTAGGCCGCCAGAGACCAGAACCACCCTTTTTAAAAATTTTCGGACAAAAATATATTGTAGTAATACCAAAAAAAGCCGTTACGATTTGCCGATATCTGTCTGGCTGTAACGTGTTCCCACATTTTAGGTCGAACCGTTCAACCGATCGGCACAGACATAATTGTTGACTACCAGAGACCAGAACCTCGCTTTTTCAAATATTTTGGACAAAAAATACGTTAGTAATACCAAAAAAGCCGTTTGTAATGTAATTTTAATTGCAAATAAACCGTTAATCTGACGCGAAAATTGAATAAACGAATTTGTAGAGGAGAACATTCTCTACAACTTTGTTCCCTTATGTTTTTTACATATCTCGTATCGTTTGAGAGATATTTACAAAATTAATGGAGTTTTGACACCCTCCATTGAATTAACGAAAACCAGCCGTTCGCATATGTCACGTGACATTCCTCGCCCAGAACTCTCTGTGGCCTACGCCATCTTGCGTTGCGTATTTGATGATTTTCTTATTGTAACTTACACCTTGTCATTTCAAAGCAATGGCGCACTGAATAATTAACAAAAACACGTCGTTGTTCGTACGATAAGTGATAATCTAGTGTCTACAAATGCCATATTAGCAATTGTTAAGAACAGCCATCAATAGTACGAGAAAAAATAACGCAACTTCTAATTGATGGCTGTATCGTACTGGGCAATGTGTTGGACTGTGACGCTGAAGGTCAGTGGTTCGGAACCCGCCACTACATATTTTTTTTTCTTAAAGGGTTTCAGACAATGTTATTGATTGATTTTTTTTATTATTTAGATTATTATTTTGGTCCAAAATGTTTGCAAAAACTTATAAAATTACAAATCTAAAGTGGGACGTAAAACACGTCAGTGCGATTTTTTTTTTTTTTTTTTTCATGTATTGCGCCTCTGCGTAGTTTGGTAATTTTCCGAGAGGCAGCGCTAGTCGCAAACATGGTGAGTTCAAGTGCGGAGCGAGCTTTCTGTGTGTCGGGATTCGACAAAAACAAGTGTGCTACAGCTGTCCAGCGGATGTGAAGAACCAAATGGAGCCATCCTCAAGGAAGACCATTTATCAATGACACAACAAATTCGTTACTACTGTTTGCTTGTGCCCTGCAAAGAGAAGCGAACGTCCTAGTGTGAGTTAAGTCAATGTAGGGAAAGTACGAATTGGAAATGGCGACAGTGTGGAAACTCCTGCGACAGAAGCTGCCTACGAAACCAATGAAATTGGAGCTAGCGCAGAAGCTCAATGACGACAACAAAGACAAGCGTTTTGAATTTTGTTCGCAGTTGCAACAACTGAATGAGAGTGGGGATGCGGATGGCATTGTTGATCGCTTAATTTTTAGAGACGAAGTCACTTTTCACACTAATACGTAAGGGAACAGGCAAAATTGTCGAATCTGAAGTACAAAGCACCCTCACGATTCCGTTGATTTCTTGTCCCTTGTCACGTCGAAAACTGTACGGCCCATTCTTCTTCGCCTAGAGCATTGTCATTGGATATTCCTACCTGGACATGTTGCAGACTCTTGAGTGTGTTTTCCGGTACTCCACTGTGCCATGAGTGTTGCATGTCTACAGGAGCCGCTCCATGACCGGTGGAGCACCTAGACTCTCCATGTTTGCAACTGGCGCTGACTTAGACAAATTACCAAACTACGCTGTGGCAGTAAACGTAAAAAACTTTCAGGTTTTCCCTTCAAAATGACATATGTATGACACCTGTACAATGTTTGGTTATAGTGCAATAAATAATTGAAAGTGCTCCTGGACTCTATGTACACCTTGTTCTTTATCATGTTATTGGCAGAGTGTTACCAAAGTAATTAAATCACTAGCATTTTGTTGCCAAAAATGACGTCACTTTTAAGACAACCGTTTGCTTCTACATCATTTAGTCGTGATGGAATTCTTGTGTGCAATGGACATTTGTTTTCTATTCTGCCCTAGCCATATTCGACATAAGTCCCTAAATTTAGAGAAGAACTAATCAGACGGATAAGCCGTGATTTATATCAATGAATGCCGTGATTTATATCAATGAATGGTGTCCGAGGTAGTACTTTGAGCATAGCTGTCCATATTGGGCTCCTGTGTATCTTACTTACAATGCAGTCAACTCTTATTGCTTCGCTTGAATGTCGGTGCGCCCGCTAACCAAGAAGTAGGACTACAGATTTTACATCTTTCGTTTTGACCTGTTCTTCACCTCTCAATGAAGTGAGCAGTCACTAAAATAACACGTGGTAGCATTAAACGTTCAAGTACGGGTCCCTTTTCCGAGATACGGAAATAGGTACGCAGCTGAACTGCAGAAGAACAGAAATATTTGTAGTGGACCACACAAAATTATTGTGACTGTTAATGATACCTTTACACACATTTCTTTGTGAAGAATCCTGAGAGAAATAAACACTTTTCTACTCTCCCTCTCTCTCTCTCCCTTATTGTTATTTCATCGCCCTTCGTCCCACATGGCAGCGGTATAATCTTTCCGTTCTTCATCCGATGGACATATACATTAGACTGAAGATCAGACATATTTATAAATAACTAAAAACATTTGAAAGGTGATATTAACAACAGACTATATACTAATATCAAGCTGTCTTTGTGTGTAATTTAGAAATCTATGATAAAAAACGGAAGAATTAAAATGGTTAAAAACACTTGCCATGACAAAGAGACACTGATGCTTAAAACGGGGCACTTTCACATTCGTTAAAACTGGAAGGGCCTGCTCTGAGAAGGTGGACTATTCATGGCAGGAAAGAGTGTCATGTAAGAAGATAAGAATGATAAGGATGGAAAACTGGAATGAGGTTGTGAAGGGATAGGCGTGGCAGTTGACGCTCAACGGGACGACGAGTGGAAAAGAAAGCACGTGTTTCTGGTGGAGAGAAAACCCCGGGGGTGGATGACATGTGTTCAGGGTTGGCATGATAGGTAGCGCTACGACGAGAGTCATGGAAACTTCCAATACGAAAGAAAATGTTCCTCCTAAGGACTTACGCAAAGAGTTAGTGACGTGGAATACAGGTTCTGCACTTCGTTACAGTGTCATTTCGACGCGGGTCAGGAACAACAAGCCTCATAAAGCGTACCGTATGCAACTGGAGCCTCTGATGTTTACACCCCGTAAAACACACAGAGACGAATTTTGATTGCTACAGTTCTCTACTGGTTCAAATGGTGAATTTTTGTGAAGTGAATCTTCAGTCATGGAGCGATAAGGAGCTTGAGTAAATGCGCGGAGCTCTGTGAACTTCATGGAAGGCGTACTGTTCACACCGTATTCAACAAAATGTAGCAGACTGTTGACACTTCGTGACCGAAGACGCTGAATAAGACCTAATCCGGCTTTAGTTTGACGATGACCTAAAAGAATGAACATGCTGCGAAAACATTCCCAGAACATAGCATAACCATCTTCGTGTGAACTAACCGCCATCGTCTGAAACCTTCCCTCTGGGAGTATTTGGGTGGAATTCACAGCATGAGACGGTTAAATGTTCTTTGGGGGAGGATATGGCGAGTGTGCAGATGGCACATTGTACAGGGAACGTTCGATTCATCAAAAACCTTTTTATGACGTAGAGTCTACGTCGTAGACGTATAAACATCAAACAAAATTCTGTGTTAATTTCGATGAGGCAAATTCTTTATGTGTAACATTTGTTGTTGTTGTAATTCTAGGCAACAAGTGAGAGTGCGAATATAAGCCTTCAAACCGGTCGTGTTTGGTTAATAAAATAAATTATTTTACGAAAGTATTTTAGTGTGTTAATTAGGTGGAGGTAGAAGACATGGAAGATGCGATTGTTGCGATCAGTAATTACAGCCTGGATTTTGGGGTGGATTTGGAGGGCGCGTATGGATTTCTAGTGCGAGGGATAAGGCCAAGAAAGTCGGCAGCATCAGTATACTGTAAGAGGTTGTTATCTGGACACCAACCTGCTCAGTTTTTTACTTAGTAGTACTCTTTATTGCACAACGGTCACTACTACTGAATTGGTCTGTTAAACTGCACACCTAGCAGTTCATGTGTAGCTTTTCCATATTATACGTTTCGGAGCTGCTGCTGCTGCTGAGCCCTCATATATGATGACAGCTTGTGCAGCGCTCCAAAATGTAAGCAGTGGGGTAATAGCGCGCCGCTACGCTCTCTCAGCGGGTGGCTTCAGATCTGTTAGCAGTTCTCTCTCTCTCTCTCTCTCTCTCTCTCTGAGTGAGAGGGTACTGGAAACAAAGGCAGCCTCAGCTGGACTCGACGACTGGAAGCGGCGAAGCGGCGCGGCGGTCGGGGCAGCGGGGGAACTGAAGAAGTGTGGCCGTCAGCAGAGGAACCAGAGGCTCTCTGGACCAGAGGCAAGGCGCTTGACGGCCAAGTTGGAGGACCGGCGAGCAACGGGCAGGGTGGAGGCCGACTTCGCGGGAGTTCAGGCCGTCGAGACGAAGGAAGTGTGTTTGGAGTTTAACGTACCATCGACAGCGTGGTCATTACAGACGGAGCTCACACTCGGAGTGTTTGGGTAAGTGTGGAGAAGATAATCGTCCGTGCCCTTTCAAAGGAACCATCCCGGCATTTACCTGGAGTGATCTAGGGAAATCAAGGAAAACCTAAATCGGGATGGTCGGAGGTGGATTTGAACCACCATCCTTCCGAATGCGAATCCAGTGTGTTACCACTGCGCCACCTCGCTCGGTGTCGTCGAGACAGTCAGTCGGTTGGTTTCAGATTGCCTGCCTAGTAGGACTGAAACAACACCCAAACCTCCAGATGTCAGTCAGTCAGACCGGTACCGAACGTTGTATACGGGTAGAGTACCAACCAAAACTTCGCGATAGCAATGGTAATAATACCGATGACAGTACTGCTAAAGCAGAAATTCGTTCACCAAAGAAGACGAAGTGAACACTCCACAATTCAAACCAAGAACAGCTGCCAGCATGCGAAATTTAGAAGTAGATGTTACTGGAGTAGTAAAACAACTTAAGCCACGAAACAAAAACAAATCTTCTGGACCAGATTGTTTACCAATTAGATTCCTCTCAGAGTACGCTGATGCAATAGCTGCATACGTAGCTATCATATAGAATCTATCACTCAGCGAGAGATCCGTACCCAAAGACTGGAAAGTTGCCCAAGTCACTCCAGTATTCAAGAAAGGCAATAGGAGTGATCCCCATAATTACAGGCCAATCTCACTGACGTCGATTTGCAATAGGATTTTGGAACATATACTTTGTTCGAACATTATGAACTACCTCAAAGAGATCGATCTATTAATCAATAGTCAACACTAATTCAGAAAGTATCGCTCTTGCGAAACACAGATTGCCCTTTATTCACGTATTCCGTATTTCTGGATTTCCGGAACGCTTTTGACACTGTACCTCACAAGTGGCTTCTAATGAAATTGCTTGCTTATGGAATATCGCCCAAATTGTGCGATTGGATTCACGATTTCCTATCAGAAAGGTCACAGTTCGTAGTAATTGACTGTAAGAAACAGAAGTGATATCTGGCGTTCCCCAGGGAAGCGTTATAGGTCCCCCTACTCTTCCTTGTATTTATAAATGATTTAGGAGACAATCTGAATAGCTCCCTTAGACTGTTCGCGGATGATGCTGTCGTTTATCGGTTAGTGAAGTCAACAGAGGATCAAAAGCAACTGCAAAGCGATTTAGACTAAATTTCTACATCTTGCAAAAATTAGCAATTAACACTAAGAAAAGAGTGAAGTAATACACATGACACTAAAAAAAATCCACTGAACTTCAATTACGCGATAAATCATTTAAACTTTAAGGTCGTAAATTCTACCAAATACCTAGGAGTTACCGTTACGAACAACTTAGTCTGGAGAGAACACATAGAAAATAATGTGGGAAAGGCGAACCAAAGGTTACGTTTCATTATCAAAACGCTTCGAAGATGCAACAGCTCCACCAAAGAGACTGCCTACATCACACTTGTGCGTCCTCTCCTGGGGTACTGTTGCCCATTACTACCTCAACGAAAAGCAGATAAGAGAGTAAAACAAAGTTTATTGAAAGAATACGGAATAATGTGGTGCGTCTTTTAAGATAGGTAGCGTGATGCATTGCTGCCCATTTCCTTCTTAATTGTTACTGATAAACACTGCGTATCAATAATTGTGAATATAAGTTTTATAATGCTATTGTTATAATACTGAAATTTATCGGCTTTTTATCTGTAAGGAATATTGTAATTACGGTGTTTGATTCTCCCAAGTCTCCTGAATCCATTCATATAATTATATCTGTCGTAGCGAGAAATGATTGGTGCTCATCGGCGAATGGGTTGAGGGCTTCTGTTTCTCTCCTGCTGGCCGTGGGCCGCGCGGCGGCTGTTGCTTACTAGTGACGCTCGCGTGTTGTATTGTCAGTGCGGCCTGTTTCGCTGTGGTGGCTGGTAGCCAAGAGGGGGCAAGCCTGAGTCCATCTTCTCTGTTCATGTTATTAGGATGTTTTAAAATTTCGATGGCTTCCCTTATCTTGCGTTTAACCATCCCTGGTTGCTTGGCGAGTATTCAGGCATCGTTAAATTTTATCTTTTTGCTGAAATCTTGCTGGTGTTCGGCTACTATAGATTTATTGTGTTGGCCTAATCGAATGTAGCGTTAATGTTCGCGTATGCGTGTTACCACTGTCCTCCCCGTCTCACCTATATATACTTCCCCAAACTCGCATTCCACCTTGTATACTCCTGAAGCGTGTAGTGCCTCTATATTGTCCTTTGTGGAACCAAGTACATCCATGATCTTGTGACTACTATAGACGAAAGACTGGACACCAACCCGGCGACGATGTTTAGCAGTCCGATCTGTGACGTTTTTTCTTGCATACGGTAAGCGTGCTGCTGGCTGCTTTTTATTGACTTTCTGCCTACTGCTGTTTCTTTTATTTGTATCCATGGCGGTGTGAATCACTCTATGATTGTAGCCATTGGCCAGAAATGTTGTTTGTGGTTTGTTGAGCTTAACTGTTTTCTTGTCGTCATCACTTAGGCGCTGCGCGCAAATCGTCAGTGAGCGGATAAGAGAGTTCTCCTGTGTTGGGGGGGTGGTTTGATTCGGCGTGCAAATACCTGTCGGTATGTGTACGCTTCCGATACACCCTGTGCCCAAGTGTACCTTGCCTTGTTCTATAAACTTCCACATCTAGGAATGGAATAGCGCCATCCTTCTCGATCTATAATGTAAATTGGATCTTCGTGTGCAATTTGTTCAGATGATCATGAAACGTGTGTAGCTCCATCTCACCGTAGGGCCATATTGCGGCAACACAACACGCGAGCGTCACTAGTAAGCAACTGTCGCCGCGCGGCCCACGGCCAGCAGAAGAAACGGAAGCCCTCACCTCATTCGCCGATGATCACCAATCATGTCTCGCTATGCAAGAAGTAATAGGCAATGGCTAACCCCCACTCCCTCCACCTCAGCATCCTATCATAATAAAGTTTCCATTCTTCCGCCAAAAATCCACCAATAACATCGCTGATTTTAAAAAATTATGATGTAATGTCTAATTGAAAGTAAATATATAGTAACAACCAGCTCACATAAGTATACCCAGATAAAGGCCATTGTAACATTGGCTGAAACGTCTGTTATTAAAGTAATAGCTTCCCCCTTCATCTGTAATGTTACAAACTTGACCTCATTTGATGGCTTCTGTGAACATGATCTCCACTGCTCGTACGCATTTATTTTCTCGGGCGACATACCCGGTGACCAGGGCCGGAGCAAGGCACATGCGAAACGTGAGGCCGCACGGGCCGGCACTTTCCGAGGGGCGGCAAATCTACCGCCCACTCCCTTTTTTTTTTTTTTTTACTCTTCCCGCATTATATATATATCTATCTATCCGTTTGGTTTTTAGCCATAAAACACCTATGAACAACAATTAAAAACTCTGACCGGCACTTTTGTTTGACAATACTACTCGCACACTATCACTTTGCCAACATTTATTTACTGTATAATGCGTGTGAATACATGATTAATCTAAGTAAACTACTGGTCGCTTTGATTCTGATGAAAACCTGAGAAAGTATGGTGTTTTTAGCAACAATGCCCTCTCGCTCGCACAAAAGAAAAACGTTAATTTTGACACCTTCTAAAACGAGAATCCATAGACAGAACATTGCTTCAAAGGTTTCCTTGCTAGCTTTGAAGCTCATTTATGTTTAGCAATGGTTGTGCAGTTTTCGCAAAATTAGTAATTCTTTCTACTGTTCGTAATGCCATACAAATTGTTGCCTGATAATACATTTATCCATATCATCGGTCACATATTTATTGTAAGCTTCTTGCGTCTTCTTCTTGGGCGTTAGTTTAACCGTAGCTTCGGTGTTATTCGTCATGTGACCTAGTTCCTGGCACTGCCGCGTCACCACTTCGCCTTTCCCGGCAATAGGTAATGTTGCGTTCTCTGCAACGAAAACTACTGAATTAGTTTCGGTAGTTGGCCGAGGTAGTCAAGATTGATCAAAAGCACTTGCATTGTGTTTCGTAAGAACAGGATTGGTGAGTCCGAATTTCTTGCAACTTGGTATGTAATAGGTAAGTGCTTTTCAATTAGTACAATTAGTGTTGCAGTATAGGAAAATTTATTTTTCTTATGATCTGTTACTTCTAAAATTGGCAAGTCGGCAAATTAGCATGCATCGTCCCAATAGCTAGAATGAAAATAAAGCGCAGAAAAGTGAAGTGATACGGCAATGAGTAATTTGTTACCCCCTATTCCATAATCAGAAAAGAAAGAATTGACACCTGGAAATTACGACAGATGTCTAGTGTTAGTGCTTTGAAATGAACAACAGCAGTGCAGTGGGTTAATATCTTTCGACTAGCATTAGCACCCGTCGATGCCCCGGCGTGTAATTATTACATTATTATGTTACTCCATCTCCTTATTATTCCTCTCTCCATTGTCTTTCGCCCCACTCTGTGACCGTTTCACCTGCGTCTGTAGTGAAATTCGGCCTGAAATTCTATTTCACGCGGCTCAATTCTTATGACTTCATCTCCTGAACACTATATCCTACAGTTACAGATTTCACAAACGTCTGAACATTTTTGTAAATTCACAAGGCTTATCAAAATTAGCTAGATTTCTTCAATCAGGTTTGACTCCATTTTTGAGCTGGTGCCCAGCGACTGTTTTGTACAAATCTGTAGACAATGTCACCAATTAGTCACAATTTTTGTTCTTATTTTTCGGGCACAGTGCGGCTATTCTCAATGCTTTGAATTCTGTTTACTTCTATACCGTCATGCTGAACGTAACTGTCAAGAAGACGTTTTAGATGTAAGCATATATTAAAAGCTTTGAGGCTGGCCACTCAGTGGCTGAAGCCTAGGAAGATATGAAAAGTAAATACAAAAATTGCGATTGATTGCTGACGTTTCCAACAGATTTGTTTAAATAAAATTCCACAATCGTTTTGTAAAAAACAAAAAAATTGGGTGTGGGGGGCGGCAATTTAGCAGCTCGCACGGAGCGGCACTTGGGCTCGCGCCGGCCCTGCCGGTGACCTCGCCGTTGACTGTTTACCTGCGCACGTAGCGGCGATACTCCTGTAGCGGACGCTGGCTGTTAGGTGGCGCTGGGGAGCACGCGTGGCCCCCCGGGCCTGACCCGCCCCCTGAGGCGCCTCCTCCCTCCCCCCCCCCCTCGGGCCGTTAATTACTCCGGCACACCAGGGATCCAGGCGACTCACACACACACACACACACACACACTCAGGGAAGACAAGCACCCTCCGGCACTCCAGTTCCCCACCCAATATTAATTAAAGCCGCCACCAATTACATTAGACCACACTCTCCACTCTACGTTTCACCTCAGAGGCGATTTCGGCAGTAGCAATGGAAAGTACTTGAACTCTTAAGTACACAGGTCGCCGCATCTGTGAGGGGTGAACGTCGTAAAAGGAACAAGAACCTGTGAAAATTGCAACGTACACAATGCGATCCAAAGTATCCGCACACCCAGAAAAAAATACGTTTTTCATATTAGGTGCATCGTGTTGCCGCCTAAGGCCAGGTACTTGATACAAGCGCAAGCGATTTCAGTACTCATTAGAAAATAGACAGCGAACCTAATGCCCTTGTTTTTGCCCATGATTTGATGGTATGGGGACAGACAGAAGCTGAAGCACAGAGGAAACTGAATGATTGGAACAATACATTCAAAAATTTCGGACTAAAGATAAGTAAAACAAAGACAGTAGACATGAAAGATAAACGTGAATCAACGAATTAAAATTTGTGGTGCGGCCCAGAATCTAACCCGGACCTCCATGCTTACTAGGCAAACGTCGTACCGTTAGATCACCGCACCTCTAACGACTAAGGCGCCTCGGAATAGTCTGTCTTCCCTCCACGTCACAAATTTTAATTCTGCTTCTGAGTACCATAAATAATTGTCACTATTGCCAAGGCCCTCCATGCAGCGGAATAGCACCTCAGCAATGGACGTAGTGGAACATTCCTGCTAAGATGATATAAATATCAATTTAAATATTGATTGAGAAACCTTGAGATGGTTTTTCGTCTCGAATATGTCCAAGACATGAAAGATATATATTTCTAGATGGGGCCAAAGTAGAATCTATTTCTCATTTCAAATACCTAGGAAGCAAGATCTCTAAAGACAACACCGTTAAGCAGGAAATACTCAGCAGAACACAGAAAGCATCCAGTTTTTACAGTAAAATAAGGAATCTTCTCTGGGATGATAAAATGCCACAAAAAGCAAAAGCAACCATGTATCACACCTATTTCGTTCCAATCCTTACATACGGCTTAGAAACATGAACCCTACTAAACAGAGACCTCAGTAGAATTCAGGCAATGGAAATAAGATTCATTAGAACTATGAATCAAACAACCAGACCGGATAAAATTAGGAATGAGGTGAATAGAAAAGTAGCTGGTAAGGAGGTTCATGTCACCAGCATCATAAGGAAACGTAGACTTCAATGGTATGGGCACTTAATGAGAATGAATAGTGAAAGACCTGCTAAAAAGTATTTCAACCTCAACTCATAGGAAGACCACGGGGAAGACCAAGGAAATGCTGGAGAGAGACTGTAAGATCAGATGTGGAGGAGAAAGGACACAAATGGGAAGACATTCTGGAACAGAAGATGTATGAAGACAGGAGGAGATGGCGAGCGCTTGTACACCACACCCGGGAAACTGGAGTTGTAAAATGATGATGAGTAGTCATTAGACATTGTGGGAGAGCAGAATAAGGCGTCCCGCGGAACTGAAAAGGTAAAGCAGTCAACAATCTGATGATCGGTTTGAACAGCACAGTGATTTACTAGGTATGGACCTGTTTGGAGGCGGTATGACGTTGCCGACCACGGAAGTCAGACTTCGAAGGTGGTCTGTCATTCGTGTCAGAAGTCTGTCCGCGACATTTCTACACTATGTTCACCCTTTCTGATGTGATAGTGAAGAATCGACACAACGGCAAAGTGCAACATGTCGACATCGTCTGTTGTCTGACAGAGACTGCGGACAGTTAAAGAAGATAGTACAGTGTAGTACGGAGGCAACCATCCTGACCATCACATAGTAATCCAAACTGCTTCAGGATCCACTCCAACTACTACGACAGCTGCCCATAAGCCACACATAACGCAGTTCAATGCCAATTGACGCCCCACTTGGTGTAAGGGGTATAAACATTGCACGATTTGACACTGTAAAACGTGTGTGGAGTGACGAATCACGGTAAAGAATGTGGCGATCCGATGGCAGGGTGTGGGTATGGCGAATGCCTGGTGAACGTCATCTGCCAGCGTGTGTAATGGCAACAGTAAAATTCGGTTGCCGTGGTGTTGTAGTGTCGTCGTATTGAAATGGTAATCTTTTTTCCTCGATCATTAATTGATTCTTTGATAGAATTGTTGCAGTTATGATAATAGTTATTAGTACTAAACGTGTAATGGAAATTCTTGTTATTAAGATTATGATAAGTTTTCTTGATTATTGCAAGCTTTTTGAGTGGAAGTTAAATGTACTATTTATACAAGAATAATAATTAACTAGTTTTTCATGGATGGGGCTTTCACCCCTTGATTTGAACGGCACTTTAAACAGCGCAAGCCAATATCGATGTTTTATGCACCCTCTTGCTTCCCACTTCGGGAATGGCGATTGCATCTTTCAAGACGATCGAGCACCTGTTCGTAATGCACGGCCTGTGGCGGAGTGGTTACACGACAACAGCATCCCTGTAATGGACTGGCCTGCACAACGTCCTGACTTGAATACTACAGAAAACCTTTGGGATGTTTTGGAAAGCCGACTTCGTGCCAGGCCTCACCGACCTACGTCAATACCTCTCCTCAGTACAGCACTCCATGAAGAATAGTCTACCATTCCCCAAGAAACCGTACATCACCTTAGTGAACGTTGGCCTACGAGAGTGGAAGCTGTCATCAAGGCTGAGGGCGGGTCAACACCGAGTTGAATTTTTAGCGATGGAGGACGACGCGAATTTGAAAGACATTTTCAGCCAGGTGTCCCGATACTTTTGATCACATAGTATGTATAAAGCAAGAGTACAAGAAAGTTCAAAAATGGGAGAAAATCTCCTACTTAATGAATGTATTGTTATAAATCATTCAAAGTGATTATTTAGTTTCTTCTAGATTAGATATACTTTTCTTTTCAGTTGACCCAAATTAAGGGGATGGTCTCGGACTAGAACGTATCAGAAAGCAAGATACACACAAAACAAAAAAACAAAAAAGAGATGTACAGTCCACTGACACCAAATATTACTGACCTTGTGAATGAGGAATCGGTCGGGAAGAAACAAGATCTTAAGAATAGTTACATTTTGGAGGACTTAAAAGTTATTTTTAGGCTTTTATTTATTTTTTCAGCAACAACGGCGAGACAATTCGGTCTGATGACGGTCTCAGAAAAGATCGAAACCGTTCACCCTAACAAATAAATTGTATAAACATTTTGCGAACGTGACTATTAGTCTCGTTTTTAAAACATACATACGTTCGCTGTTTGTCCAAAAGGAAACTATGTTTTCCAAACTTATTTTAATTATTTAATTATTTACAACACGAGTTTAGTACTGCACAAGATTAGTACTGCAGTCGGAGTGAACACATTATTCACATTTGTGATTATCGTATACAGTAACATCTTCAAATGTTCGTAAATCTAATGGACCAAACTGCTAGGATCATTGGCTCCTAGACTTATACAGTATTTAAACTGAATTACGATAAGTACAAAGTACGCAGCTATGCCCCAGGGCAGACTCTGACCTCCAGTGGGAGCGGTTACTTAACTTGTAGCATGGCGCCTTAGACAGCGCTGCCATTTCTGCGTGGTTACTGGATTTTCAAATCAAATAGAGAGCTGCTGTCGGCAGCGGTGGTCGAGGGGACTGAGGCGCTTCAGTCACGGTCTGCACGGCCACTACGGTCGGGGGTTCGAATCCCCCCTCGGGTATGGATATTTCTGCCGTCCTTAGTCTTAGATAGTTCATAAGTAGTTTGTAAGTTTAGGGACTGATGACCCCGTAGTTAAGTCCCATAAGCTACAAGCATTTGAACATTTCTTGGCAGTATGTGTTAAGGTACAGAGGCAGTTGTAGATCTACGAACAAAACTTCATGACAAACATCTGGCTGCTTTTCAAGGCGTGTATTTTTATCTGTCATAAAATAATCTTCTTACGTACGCTTACATCACTGATAATAGGTTTGCCTTGTTAAGACAAGTGTTTCCTAATGTACGCAGGCGTGCCTCGACCACGTAGTCGAGGTGGAGATAAAGCGGCGCTCGTGTTTGCCTGTTCTGCTGCCAGGACGCCGTCAGCTCTAGGCCAAGAACTTTAAATTATCATCACCTAATGGTAAACACCACGCCTTGGTCAGTCAATCGTTTAACATACGAAAACATGTTGTAAACAATTAACTGACACGTATTTTCCTGCTACACATTTTATGCCCAGAAATCAATGTGCCTGAGTCCCGAAGAGCCACGTAAACAAAGCGAGAACCCAGCGTTGAGACAAATTTATGCAAAAGCGCAGATGCGCCAGATGCAGAGCACGTTTTATACGGTTTGTATACTACACTGCTTGAGCTACGATCGTGAAGGATTGTCTACTGCCACATAGTTCTTAAGGAACTTATGTGCTTCCTCGCCAAGATAAATCTTACTACCCTTTTCAAACTGAATGACCCCCTCGGGCATGGATATTTGTGCCGTCCTTAGTCTTAGATAGTTCATAAGTAGTTTGTAAGTTTAGGGACTGATGACCCCGTAGTTAAGTCCTCCCCCCCCCCCGAAAAACATAATAAAAAAAATATAAAAAAGCTGCTACTGGTTAACTTCCATTTGTATCAAACTATTGAATGTTAACTTTAAATTTTTATTGATTCACCCTGAGAGTTGATAGAATTAAATGAACAATTTGTCTTTCTGGTGAAAGCTTCAGGTAATTTTCCAACTCATAATCATTCCACCGCCCATGGAAATCCATTTACGAAATATAAAACAAGAGCATTTCAAAATAAAAGTTTAAAACACACTAATATTGACACAGGTAACTGATGTGCTATGATTGGGTCGAAAATTTCCGTAAAGCTCGCTTTCACCAAAAACACAGTTATTAGTAGCGTTAATTAAATTTCTTAATGATCTTCGCAAAATCATTATGGAAATAATTCTGAAGGTGTAAGTTTATTGACTTAGAAATTAAAATGTTCTGATTACGAAGTTCGTATGAAAAATATGATGGAGAAACAGAAATATCAAGGATACCTGGTTTTAATCATTCACCAATCATATTATTCTGAGACAAAGTGCTCAACATTACAGAATTTATTATAACGAGGAAACTTTTTGGTTTGTCTTCTACTTCAATTTTTTTATTTTAAAATATGTAAGAAATGCTGCTTAGAAATTATAAAAGTGTTCCAGTTAAAGAACTACCTGTCACATGCCTTTTATAGTTAGAAGGAACTGTCGACAAGAGGAAGAAACTTAAGTTTAGAGGATTTTATATCGATAATGTTCAACACTGTATCTATAACGTACGTCTAAATTAAGGAAACGTTGCCTCCAAGAATATGTTCTTAAAGTGTAAAAAAACGTTTTATTATCGTTACATTCCATACTGTACAAGTAAAGTTGCTTCTATACGATGTAAACTTCCTATGTCTGGTAAAACACGTTGGCAGCAGTTACGGAAGTTTATTCAAACGTAATAAATAAAGAGACAAATTCTCCAAATCGGCGTCAGCTGCACGCAGGAAGTCATAAATTACTGCCCACGTTAATGGTCACGATGTCATCCCTTCCGCTGGACAGCAATTCAGGATCATAACAACAGCTCTTTCGTTTCTAAGGAAGCATTTAGAATGTACAAGTCGGCAAAGTTTTAATAATCGGACTCTTATCTGTCGTTGACTTTTCTCTAGTGTGTGTGTGGTGTGTTTGTGTGTGTGTGAAAGAGAGGTAGAGAGATCCTGTACAATATTCCAGACGCAACAGCATTGACATTTATTAGTGTTCACTGGAAAGATCGCACTTTGTCCATAGTCGTGAAGAAGCCATTACTTTCTTTGTTGTCAATATCAGCACAGGCATGTTATTAAGTAGCTGTAGACAGAGAAAAGATTCCGTAGTGCCAAGATTCGCCATCGTTATGTAATGGAAATGACGACATTACGTACTTTCAAATAATGTGTTACGTCAAACTGCGTACAGCTACACCAAAATACTTATGTTTTTGTACTCTAGTGCTATTTGAGGAGTTACCCACATAACAACAAGCAAACCTGTTATAAAATGTGTATCTTTTAGAAGAATTTCTTTTAAGAAGACACATCAATATTTTCCTACGTTAGCTAATGCCCATCTATTACATGGATATACAATACACAGAAAGTTAGAAATAGGCGCAGACATGTGTGAAAATTGGAGAACCATCGTTTTAACATGTCACGGTTTCAAACTTCTAACACTAAATATTTACAGAAGAACTGATAGAATCGAACTTCGGGGAAGATCAGTTCGGATTTAAGAGAAATGTAGGAACGCGTGAGGCAATACGCGCCATAAATTTATCTTAAAATGGATAGTTTGTTTGTTAAAAGGAGCGTATAAAATGAACAGTAACTAGAGGAAAACAAGGGTAATTCAAAGAAAATCTGGCGATGCTGAAGGAATTAGATTAGGTAACGATACAATAAAACAGATGAAATGATGGTATGGCATTTTTGGGCGGGAGTGGTCTGCCGCCTAATGCAAGTATTTTCACTTCCCGACACTTCGGCAACTTGCATGTCAATGATTATGAAAACGGTTATCTAAACAACACAAAACACCCAGACCCTTGCCGGAAGTCGAACCCGGGCACCCTGGGTGCTAGGCAGCGACGCTGCCGCTTGAGCTACGGGGGGCGGACAGAACTCCTGTCAAATCCACTGAAAACTGAAAAATAATGCGCACTCTGTCTCGATTCCAATTTCAACTGCTTGTATGTATCACTATACAGCACGAAGTGTAATGAAACCACTAAGCCACACTCCGTTGAAAGGAACATCCTTGTACACTGACAGAAAAAATTACAAACAATATCTCAGAGTTTCCCAGTTACTGTAATTTGTTGAAACAGTGCATGACGAATACATGAAATGATTATATTTCCAGATCAATGGCTCAAACTGTGACGATACATAATTGTTTTGAAATTTTTAACTAATCGTATGGTTTGTAGTTAAAGAACGGAATGCACTCCAACTGACCTTATTGATGTATATTCCAGGTTGAATATGTCATGAAATTTAGTATATAGTTACACTTAAGGTCGGATTCGCCCAATGTTGTATTTATTATTGCAGACGATGTATTTCAATGATTCTTAAGAAGAAGTGCCTATTGACGATCATATGTTTGCCGATCGTAAACTTATAATTACATTAATATTTTTGATGCTTAAGTGTAATTGTATTCACAAAGTACTTGGAATGACTCAATTTAACACAAATAAGTATATGTAGGTGTTATATGATGCGTAATATGCTAAAACCCTGAGATTAGTGTGTCACATGACGTGACGTAATTATGACGTAACTGTGTTATATATAGGTACACTGGTACAGCGAGCGCTGTAGGTGTATGTGTTTTTATGAAGTTTATATGCTGAAATGATAGAACCAGTGAATAAGTGGGAGATGTACTTCGACAGTATACGTGAGCTAACCTAGCAAGGAATATTTTACGTTAGTCAAATGGATGACGCGCCAATGCTGTGAGTGGTTACCTGATCTCAATATTCAATATGAAAACTTTTATGGACTTTGTACTGCCGTAACATCTGCTTGAAAGGAAGGCAATTTAAAATTGTAATCTGGACCAAACAAAGAAGATAATTCGAAATTTGGAATGTCTTATTTGGTGAATAAGTTTCGAAAAGCTGCGTTTAGTAATTCTGTGTTAGTAGCGATATCATCGGCGGAATCGCCATTTCTATCACGTAGTGGCGGTATTGTTTGTGTTTTGTCTCTAGTATATTTAATATATGACCAAAATGTCTTTGGGTTTCCAGTCAAACTTCCAGAAAGAGTTTGCTGTTTAAATAAAAGTTGTTTGTCTTCTGAAGAACATTTACGAGTGCAGTATGGATAGAAGAACGTGGTAGTGTTATTCTGATTTATAAACATTTTTTTTACAGTTGACTTTTTGTGAGTGTTTACAATTCTATTTGAATGAAGTGTCCAGCTTTCACGCTGAGACATTTCAAAGCGGTACTGAGATAGCAGGTGTCGACCCATGCTCAAAGTTCCATATCAGAATTTGTAGCCTCCACGCGTGGCAATGCATGCGCTGAGCTTTGTATGGATTCGATTATATGGATGGCGAATACTACCTTGCTATTCATTACCCCACGCCTGCTCGACCTGTTCACGAAATTACGCAAGAGTCGTGTCAGTTTTCGTCTTATCACATACATCACGTGCTCTATTGGAGAATATGATCATGCTGGCCAGGGAAATTGCTGAGTCTCAAGAGCAGTGTGTGGACGAGCGTTATCCTGTTGGAACAGCACATCACCTTCCTGTTGCAACAATGGCATTAGAACGGGTCTTACTATATCCTGCACATATCGAGCTCTGGTCTGACCTAATTGCACCACAAACCATAAGACCTGGAATGGAGCTGTTGTGTCTTTGACGAATGCACTCCACGAGACAGTGCTCTATGGATTACGCCTCACGCGCGAACGACCATCACTTGCATGCAGGCAGAATATGGTTTCATCGATGAAGACCACTGCCCACCATATCATCTTCCAAGTGAATCTAAGAACGCACCAGTCTAACCGGGGATGTCGCAGCTCTGGCTTGAATAGATGACAGGCTAGAGATGTGCTTACCAGTAGTCCCCAGGTTAGTGACCAGTTGGAAAAAGTTCGTATCGACACTTCTGGGCTCAGGAACCACTGTCATCTGTACTAGCTATACCATCTGCCACTACTGCGACTACAATTCGACGATCATGGTGGACATCTGTACTGTGTGAACGTCCACAACCTCGTTCATGGGTGTAAGAATTTCTACGTGACCATTGGAACCAGCATCATTGCACAATCGACATAGCACGTCTAACTTGTGTGGCAGTTTTCGTAAGGACCATCCCGCCACTTGGAAGATCACAGTTTGAGCCCTTTCAAATTTGCTCAGTTAACTGTGGGAAGCAGCAGTGCGTAGGTGTAGTATGGCGCCTGTTTGCTTCACACGATGATATGCCACTGAACCTTATGGATGTAAGCATTTGCTTTTAGAGGGCTCGTACAAAAGGTGATATGGCAGCTATGTCACTACCTCTCTGTCGGCGGACGACTTTCAGCATTATTAGTACTTCTTCTAGCACCAAGATAGAATGTGCCGATCCAAATCGAGCGTGTTTCGAGGTGTGCTAAATTTAAATAAAAAATCCCCAGGATTTGCAATCCTACACAGAAGCTCGAAATTTAGTGAGGACTTCTATGCAAAATGCTTACAATACTTTTCACAACGAAACTCTCTCTATAAATTTGACTGAAAACAGAAAGAGATTTTGGTCATATGTTAAATATACTAGAGGCCAAACAAAAACAATACCGTCACTACGTGATAGAAATGGCGATCGCGCCGATGATAGCATTACTAATGCAGAGTTACTAAACGCAGCTTTTAGAAACTCATTCACCAAAAAGACGAAACCAATATTCCATATTTCGAATTACGAACACAGAGCAGAATGAGTAACGTAGAACTAGATATCATCGGAGTAGTGAAGCAACTGAAATCATGTAACAACTCTTCTGTTCCGGACTGTATACCCATCAGATTTCTATTTCATTATGCTGAAGCGATAGCCCCTTACTTAACAGCCATAGACAACCAAAAGTCTGGAAAGTTACACAGGGCACACCAATATTCAAGAAAGGCACTAGGAGTAACCCACTAAACTACAGGCCTATTTCATTGACGTCATTTTGCAGCAGGGTTTTGAAACATATCCTGTATTCAAATATTATGAATTGTATCGAACAGAATGATTTATTGACTCAAGGTCAACACGGATTTAGAAAATATCGTTCATGTGAAACACAACTAGCTCTTTACTCACACGGAGTGATGAGTGCTATCGACAAAGGATCTCACATTCATTCCGTGTTTATAGATTTAGAAGGCTTTTGACACCTTGCCACACAAACGTCTTTTAATCAAATTGCGTGGTTATGGAATATCGCCCCAGATTTGTGACTGGATAGGGGATTTCCTGTCATAGAGGACACAGTTTATAGTAACTGATAGTAAGGCATCGACTAACAGAGGTGATACCGGGCGTTCCACAGGGTAGTGTTATTGGTCCTCTGCTGTTCCTTATCTACATAGACAATCTGAGAGAAAATATGAGCAGCTATCTTAGGTTGTTTGCAGGTTGTTTGCAGGTTGCAGGTTGTTTGCGGATTACGCCGTCATTTATCGTCCAGTAAAGTCATCTAAATATCAAAACTAACTGCAGAACGATCTAAATAAGATATCAGTATGGTGTAAAAATTGGTAATTGACTCTAAATGATGAGAATTGTGAAGTCGTCCACACGAGAACGAAAAGAACTTTGTTAAACTTTGTTTACAAAACAAATCAATTGAAAGTGAAGGCTGTAAACTCCACTAAATTCCTAGGAATTTTTGTTACTTCACACTTAAACTGGAAAGAAGACGCTGATAATGTCGTGGGAAAGGCGATCCAGAGACTGCGTTTTATTGGCAGAATACTTAAAATATGCAACTGAACTACTAAAGATACAGAACACACCACGCTTGTCCGTCCTCATTTGGAGTATTATTGTCCAGTGTAGGATCTTTATCAAATGGGTTTGACGGAAGCCATCCAAAGAGTCGAAAGAAGGACAGTCCATTTTATATTGTCCGTGTCACGGAAATAATACAGAACCTGGGTTCGGAATCGTTAGAATGGCGTTTATCGCTGCGGCGGTGTCTTGTTAGGAAACACCAATCAGAGCTCGAGCGGAGAGATTCAGGTGGTCTTCTTCCCGCGCGCTATTCGAGAATGGAATGGAAGATAAATAGTATAAAAGTGTTACGATGAACCCTCTGCCAGGCACTTAATTGTGATTTGCCGAGTATCCCATGTAGATGTAGATGTACTTTTCTCCAGCAGTGTAGACTGGGGGTACATAAAACGGCTTATTACATTATTTACTTCATCTTTGTCTTATTTGAAGTACAACAAAGAGCGTTCAAAAAGTTTTGCACTTTGCACAGTCGTCTCTCTCTCTCTCTCTTTTTCCAGGAGGAGAATAAAACTTTTTGTGAACATACTTGGAACATATAACTATACATTGAGCCTACTGAATGTAGCCCCCATCAGCTGTGATTCATTAGGCCTAATGTTCCTTCCATGATGTGAATACACTACGGTAAAATTCTGGGGATTGACTTTCACACAATCGTTTAACACATGGAATATGGTCTTTCTCACTATCAGATGTTTTGCTTTCAGACGACCAAAGAGGAAAAAATCAAACGGAACCAAGTGCGGACGGTAGGAAGGAACAATTTTCCTGATTTTCTACTGCGTCGTAAGGGTTGTATGGGGTTTGGCACTGTCATGGTGTAGTCTGATGAGCTGACCCTGAATCTGTGGTCTGTGGGTCTTAATGGCACGTTGCAGCTTGTCCAGTGACAGACAGTAATGGCCCCGATGGTGTCATGTTCCAGAAAGTCAATGAAAAGGCCACCACGATGATCCCAGAAGGCCATCACCTTTAGGCCTGCTGCTAGTGAAAAGTCGTGGTTTCTTCTTCAGAGGAGAACCCGAATGACGCCACTTCATGGATTAGGTTTTTCTCAAAGGTTTGGACGAAAGCAACATTGTTTCATCCTAGGTACAGGTCACGCACTTTTTCGTAGCCCCTCTGTGATCGGTGGAAGTCGGCTTTCATGTGTCTGCTGAATGTTTATACTCTCAACTAACCTTTCCTCGTAACAGCATTGCACACAGTAGACATCATCAATGTATTGTTGATTTGTGCTTGGTATTGATTATTGTATTCTACTTCGTTATTTGCAAAAATAATCCCACTACCCTGACGAATTCTTTTAGAAAAAGGAAGGCTCTCCTTGAAAGCGGTATGAAGAATGTTAATTCCGATTGTTAATCAATTACGACAATAAAAATAAGCAGAAAGCGTTGCTACACCCTCTTAATAAGTCCCTTTAAAATATTAATATTTTTTCTATTACTCAAACATTAAAGTGATACTTATTTTCTTTTTCCATCTGTGACGCTTTAACCTCTTACATGTTGTTTCTTTTATACGCAGTAAGCTTGCAGCACCGGAAGAAAGAGGCGGGGCTTGTTCTAACAGCCAATGCGCTACGAGCTGAAAGCAAGCTTCAGCAACTAACATTCTCCGGTCAGGGGCCACCTTTAAGTGCGTAATCTGTAAAGGTCTTCTGAGTCCCTCGCACACATTTTTCATCGTCGTTTTTATTTCTCTTGTCAATAATCTAGGCACACAATGTACACAGATTTTTCTGTACCCTAGTGACTGGACCAGTGATACCACACTTCCCAATGACAAACGAGTCTTTCAGCAAGCTATCGTGACGTCACACATCTATCATTTTGGATGATTTGATCAGTGGTCTCCTTATTCACTGCCGTCGCATCGTGGATGGTCCGGCAGAGAGAAATCACCTTCTTTAAACCTCTGCAACCACCGCCGGATACCGCTGTGTTCCACTGATTCCTCCTCCTGTGAATCGACGAGGCAGAGTCATCGTCGGTCTTGAAGAGGAACTCTAGCACCGACCGTTATCCCAGACTGACGTCTGCTTCACGGTCCATTATGGCTCACCTGAAAATAAAGAAAATACTTTTATATACCAACTTATAGCTAAATGTTCCAAGTATGTTCACAAAACATTTAATACTCCTACTGAAAAAAAAAAATGGAGACGACTGTTCAAAACATTTCGAACGTCCGTTGTACTGTTTTAAAACTAATCACTAGACATAATTGGTCAAAACAATTAGGGGGTCAGTTGAAATACACAGGTTCTGAAGTATTGTCATCGGCAGAATGAACTGAAGTGGTTTGCCAATTTCCTGTCGGTTCTACGGAATGGAGACAACAACATTACGGCACCGAGATAGTAGTAATAACAGAAAGTTGCTGCAGAGGGCGTTAGTGTGTTTCCTCTACCAAACGAATTACACAAGCAGTTAGGTTCCACCATTATAAAAATACAGCCAAAATTTTCCTAAACGGCTGAGAGTTGCATAGTTACGATGCAGTTAGGCGTATGGAGATATTTACTTAGTTGCAAGCTTGATTTCAGAAACCACGAGGCTCTTAAGCTGTGAAATAATTAGGGTAGGCGATCTTTGGTGCTGTTACCCTCTGATGTCTGTGCTCTGAACTATTATACGATGTAGGAAATGTTAGCATTGAACACAAAAGTATATTGCATAAAGCTTGGGAACTAAGGAACCTGTAAAGAATTTCAAACTTAATGAAAATTGGGTAAATGAATAAATAAATAAAGAAAAGAAATAGTGACACAATCGAATTAAAATTACTTTAAAGTGAATATTATTTAGCTTAAAGAGAGTTGACTATTTCACTAAATGCGTAGCTAGTGTTAAGCAAGTGTTTACAGCAGGAAAAAAGTTTCTATTTTGAACATTTTGATATTTACGTGGATCTTTAAGCTTGATGTATCTCAAAACTAGTTGGAAGTGACGTATGACTACATCTTCCCGACCCCTTCAATTAGCAGAAGGGAGAGGTTGGCAGAATGTCTGTTGCTATGTTCCATAATAGTTAGCTTGTGATTCGAAGTTAAAAAGAAGAAAATTCTTGTTATAAAAAATGAAAGCAAAACCTAAAAAATTTATTAACTCACTAACGTGAATGATTGTCGATAAGGAATAGTTACTATATTATTACACAAAATATGTCATATTTGTCAAAGCAAAATTTTTAAAAGGCATAAGCATTTAATTACTAAACGCAAGCAAATACTGCGTGAAATGAGGTTCTCAGTAGCCACAGTACTTTACGTATATCTATACTCATGCAACTCGAACTGAAACAAAGAGAATGTAACTGTTTTAATCAGACGTCATGAACAAGTGCAGTGGAGTAACCTAAGGAGTCAATCACTCGGAGAGGACAAGTTCCGCAAAGTTGAATTACCGTAATCGCTAAAACTCACGTAATACACTTATCCTGACATCCGGCCAGGTAAATTATATCATGCTTTTGTGCAATATTTCGACCGTGTTTACTGGTTTAGGTAGCGAACGGTCTGGAACCTAACGAGAAGTTCATTTAATCGCGAGCATCGTTCCATATTTACGCTTAAGCACAGTTTTCTGTTCCTTTTCATTTTTGTTTATATTGGCGTTTGTGTCGTACTACTGTACTTGCCGTTCCTCATCCTCTTCGTCGTCTGGCGGATCAGGTTTCTTACGGAGACCTTATTAAACAAAGTGCCGGATTCAGTCGCTGTTTAGAAAGAAGCTTACGACCCCGGTTTATTGCATTTTCCAACGCCCTTAACTCAACAGAGAGTTTAATTACGCTATTCAAGGAACGTGAAGCGCCGTAATACTGGGCTTGTCGTTCCTCAGTCCATGAGTGTACTCAGTGCACTAGTCGACGTCAAGATTTAGCGCAGGATTAATAGCAGAGGACTGCTAAGACGTAGTTAACGAAATACACGAGGTGAGCTTTGAAAACCAGTTACAATAAAGAAGAATTGGCGAAAAATGTATATCCGTTTTTCCCCAGCAAAGAATTATTTAGCTTTTCTTACAGCTCAGGGAAGACTGTAGTCCCAGGCCTCTGATCATTATATGCTTTGTGTAAATTTATTAGGTATAGTACCATATAGTGGATAGTCTGGTTAATGTCCTAGAACCAAACGTATTCCTTCAATTTTCTCACTGCGGTGAGATATTCATTCAGTTATCTCAGCACTGAGGATAACCGTAGGAACAGTTGAACACCAAGATATAGATGGAAGGAGGAAGGAAGCTTAGGGTTTAACGTCCCGTCGACATGGTGGTCAACAGAGACGGAGCTTACGCTCGGATTTTCGGGGAAGGATGTGGGAGGAAATCGGCCGTGCCCTTTGAAAGGAACCATCCAGAAATTTGCCTGGAGTGATTTAGGGAAATCACGGAAAACCTAAATCAGGATGGCCGAAGTCCAGTGTCGTACCACTGCGCCACATAGCTCGGTGATCTAGATGCCCAAGTCATTACGGAACCTCTCTTATGTTTCACTGAAGAATGCGGGCATGCTGTGTGATTTCTTTGGGATTTTCTATAAACCCAGCTGTTTGCAGGGCATCATGTAAACGATAATTCGTTGGACCATACCACACAGTTCCAGTTATCAAAGTCCAGGTTGCATTCGCTACCGGTGTTAAACCTTTATCACTGCAACCCTTCCATGAAAGTAAATTTCCTGCAGTACTGTTTTCATCGAAACAGTATTACTCAATTGAGTGTAGAATTTTGCAGTAGCTTTTACCGAGATAGTCTGTCCAAATCTTCCTCAATGTTTGTCCGTCTCCGTCAGCTAATTTTGGGAGTCAAGAACCCATTCAAAACTCCCTGGTTTCAAAGCCTCAGGAAACGGAACCCACTAGATGTAAATCAGGGATGCACCACATTGTTGAGGGTCTCAAAGAATTAATAATTGCGAAGTATCGTCGTCAGAGTGCAGCATGGTCGCATGAAGTGAAAATGGCCACTCCGTAGGAAAAATGTTCAATTGTTTGTCAAGCTTAAGGGACTTAACTAACTTATACTAAAGACAGCACAAATTGGTGTCTAGGTATCAATTCTGGATCTCGCCATGGGGGGCATAAAAAGTGTAGTTCCACGGCATACTATCTATTACGTCCAGTTCGAATTGAAACACGACGTCCTATGGCTACACGGAAATTGAGCATGGTGGCATTATTTGCAGGGTTCCTACTAGCTGAAACCCGCAAGTAGCGGACATTACCTAGTGTGGTAGTTGTCGGGCCGCCAGCTCGAGGTAAGTAGTCGATAGTTCCTACATCTCTGTACCACCTCCACGTCTGAACAACATCATTTTTGTTCACTCATGTTTGCAAACTTCATGAGAGGCATTCCTGACACTATGTAACGTCAGAATTGGCCTTCTACGCATTGCAGCCGCGGTGGAGTAGCCGAGCGGTCTAAGGCGCATTGCACAGAGCGCGTGGTTGTTCGCCGTCGGAGGTTCGAGTCCTCCCTAGGGCATATGTGTGTGTGTGTGTGTGTGTGTGTGTGTGTGTGTGTGTGTGTGTGTGTTGTCCTTAGGTTAGTTTACCTTAGTTTAAGTAGTTGGTAAGCTACGGACTGATGACCACGCAGTTTGGACCGATAGATTTACAAACATTTGAATATTTACGCATGGCAGCACAACATTGAACACAAGCAGTGTACTTCCTTCCTTATGTTATGACTGGAACTATTCAGGCGTTTTACGTACACTGTCGCATGTGCAGTGCGCATGATTCGTTCTATTGCACTTTGTGGGGGCTGAGTAATATCTATAGACGCTGCAGAGTAAAAATATCTTTCTAGATCCGTAGATAATCTATGGAACAGTGATCTTGATGCAATACACACATTAAACGACAGTTTTCAGGAGATCTTAGACTCAAGGTGACGCAACACTTTTTTACTTGTGTGTTTTACTTTTAAATCTTACTATTGTAAGTTCACAGCGCTGTCGTTACAAACCTTCAATTTTGTCATGCAGCGCTGTAGAGTGAACGCAAACGACGAACCACCACGTAAATGACCGACAACTTTGCGTCCAGAGATATTACCTCATGTTTCTCGAGTACGTTACGGGTTTTACAAAGCAGCTTACAAAATCTGAAGTGCACTATCCCCGGCGTTACAGCGAGTGGTTTCCTAAACGACTCATTAGAATAACAAATAACACATTCGTATGCAGCAGAGGAGCCGTGGTGTGTCGGATTTAGTCGCTGAAGCCTAGACTGGAAGGAACAGAAGCACACGGGATTATGCAGCGAGTGACAGGCATTGTTGCAGGCTAATTGAAGGCGGCATTTATTTAACACAATGTCGGCGTTAACTGCATCTGTTTGTTCAAAGAAAGAACGTGATCATTACCGTTATTGTGTGTGTGTGTGTGTGTGTGTGTGTGTGTGTGTGTGTGAGTGGGTGGGTGGGTGGGTGTGTGGGTTTGGGTGGGTGTGTGCGCGTTTCATTTCAGTCCAACTTGATAAGGGACTGAAAGGGTTAATAAAACACACAATGATCAGTGAAACGATCAGTTTAAACGATCACAAATTAGTCGTGAATATATTCGTATATTAGTCAGGCGTCACCTTTCTTTAGCTAAATTTATGTGCACATTACATGATACACTGATTTATAGCTCCTACTTGATAATTAACGCCCTTATAATTCTCCTCATTGAACTACATGAATGAATATAGGTGGAAATCTTAAAGCTTATTAAGCAAACTGGTTTACACTAATTTTTGTCGGCAGCTGTTCATAATAGTATGAACAGTATCCCAGTATCCCAGAATAGTATGAGGGTAAGACGTGAACGGACATTATGGTAGATATAGTGTAGCTAATTACTGTTATGTCGTACGGTTTATATTAAGAACAATTTAAAAGTGTTATCATATACTGGCTTACTGACACAATGAAACTACGGCAGATGCTAGCTTCACATCCAAATGGCCCTCTTGAAAGCAACTGTATGACCATCTGCTGTCTAAGTCAGTTAATATCACATGGGCTCTCTCCGTTGGCTCTACTTGTCGTTTACTTATGCTTTCAAAACAGAGTGCACAGTTAACATCGAACTTAGATATCAGGAGATGAGGAAATGCTTTGGAGATTACGAACCGATGTTTAGCTCGTCTTTTATAAGCACTTTATCCCATTTTGGCACAGAAGTAAGTGTCTAAGAATTAGGAAAGAAATATATAGTTAACTTTAATTCCACTGCCACTAGTAGGGTCTATTCAGGAAACAATTTTACCTTAAAGACGCGACTGCGTGGATATCTGTGAAAAATACAAAATCTTCGACAGAGGCTGGATGTACGGCGATCTGTGACGAATACCAGGAGCTGCGGTGGAGTGGCCGAGCGGTCTAAAGCGCCATGCTGCGCAGCCCGCGGTTGCTCGCCGTCGGAGGTTCGAGTCCTTCATCGGGCATGGGAATGTGTGTTGTCTTTTAGGTTTAAGTGAGTTTGAGTAGTTTGTAAGCTTAGGGAGTCATAATCACAGACGTTAAGTGCCATAAGATTTACAAACATTTGTTTTTGAATACCAGGAAAAACTGAAAAATTTGATATTTCAAGCCATGATTTGTAATTTTTATAAACATATTTGGCGACTATAAACATAGTTTCGTGACATCCGAACCAAGAAGCCTTGCTGGTCGTTTACGTTAGTTAACTACAGTTACACGTCAGACCGGATATTATGTGCATATTTTACGTACATATGTACAAAAAATTGGAACCTACGTATCTTGGTAACGGATAGTATTGTGGAAAAAATCATTCAAGGCTTCCTGGGATCATCATCTTAAGAACATATCGTAGAAACTGCGACAGTTTTCCATCAATAAAAAGAGTAGATGTTCCATTCCGCACAACTGGAAGTTTTGATTGAAAAATTATATTTTTTCTAGCGTATCATGACAATGGATACAGATTTATAAAAAAGGGACAACGGATTTTCTAGATAAATGTCTAAAAATGGAGAGAAACATTTCAGGCATTTTCTACTCCCAAGATAAGACAATTTAAAAATCGCTTTTTGGAACATGCTGATCTTCCGTGCTATTGTGCACGGACGGAAAACTCGTGAACCAAATAACACATCATTATGCTCTCAATTTTCTTTAAAATTTGGACATGTTTTACACATTTCATATAGAGCTGTGTATGAACCAAAATCAACCATTTCAAAAGTTTACGCAACGTATTTTTACGCCTTCAAATTCTTTACAATTGTTTGCAATATTTGAGTAAACTGGATGCTACACTTGAACTATGATGAATAACGGAAATAAAAAATCACCCCTTCATCGATCGAAGATGTTATTTTTCAAGTGTACAAAACAAGTGTAAACAGAACCTGGAGTCATCCGAAAAAAAATGGCGTTTTGCCGTTCGTGCACCCATGTTCGTCGTTGCGTACACCATCGCAGGCGCTCCTGTCTTTGATGCAGCGTCAAGGGTAACCGCAACCATGGTCTCGTAGCTGATAGCCCATGCTTCTGAAAACGTCGTCGAACTGTTCGTGCAAACATCCCAAAATGTTGACTTCGGTATGGCCTGTCATCTAGACTGCTAGTGATACGAGGCCATTGGCATCTAGCACGGATTTTCGTATTGCCCTCCTGATCGCACCGATTCCATATTCTGCTAACAGTCATTGGATCGCGACCAGTGCGAGCTCCAATGTCGCGATACGATAAACCGCAATCGCAATAGGCTACACTCTGATCTTTATCAAAGTCGGAAACGTGGTGGTACGCATTTCTCCTCCTTGCAAGAGGCATCACAACAACGTTTGACCAGGCAACTGCTGTTTGTGTATGAGAAATAGGTTGGAAACTTTCCTCAAAGCACGTTGTAGGTGTCGCCATCGCCGGCAACCTTGTGTGAATGCTCTGAAAAGCTAATCATTTGGATATCACAGCGTCTTATTCCTGTCGGTTCAATTTCGCGTCTGTAGCACGTCATCTTCGTGGTCAGGAGTGTACTTTGAATGTGCATGTAAAATGATCTGATAGGATAAAGAAATGAATAATGATGGTTTAGAAAAACTTTTTATTTTATTTATTTACTTTTTTCACTACGAGCTTTTTTCCAGGGGTCCACTGAATTAGTTAACACACTGGACACACCGCAACTGACATTCACATATTTCATTGTTTGCAGACGCGTGCCTATACCTTTTTATTTGTCTCCTCAGCAACTGTCAGTTCAGTGAGGCTACAAAATCAAATGCCAGACCTCGTCTGGAGTGCGCGCAGGAAGGGCTGTGGGCGAGCTAAGCCGTGTGACGTAGGCGGCTGAGCGGCGGCCCCGGGCATAGCTGCCGCGAATACACACGAGCCGCGCACAATGCATTCGCAGGCACGCGGCTGATAGCACAACAATCGCAGCCGCGTGGTGGGGGCGTTGTGAGCGCCGCCCAAGCCCTGCCGCGCATTCAGAGCAGCCGGCTGGCTGTAGCAGGCAGCGCGCGCCCAGGGTCGCGCGGGCAAACGACGAACTAACTGTCTGCGCCGCGCCGGTGTTACCTGCCAGCTTACGGGATTACGGCTCGTGTTACTCCATTTAATGCGCTGTACCCAAAATTCTCGAATGCTGATAGGACTGAAAATACACGCAATCTCCTACATACTCTTAGTTTATATTGTACAAGCTTAAATCCGCGGCTCCGCTCGCGTGTTGGCTGTTTATAATAGATAAGTTCAAATGTTTGTTAAGCTTATGGGACTTAACTACGGGGTCATCAGTCCCTAAACTTACAAACTACTTATGAACTACTTACTAACTAGGACGGCACAAATATCCATGCCAGAGGGGGGATTCGAACCCCCGACCGTAGTGGCCGTGCTGACCGTGACCGGAGCGCCTCACTCACCTCGGCCACCGCGGCCGGCTATAATAGATAAGCCATCTTTCGGTAATGTGCTGTGAGACTGGTTTTGAATGAAATACAATACCCTCTTTAGAAACAAATATTTTTAATCAACATTCAAATAAATAATACATACATTATTCCTTGCAGTCTGTATATAAGACATTGTAGCACGCATAGACCAACGATATGGTCAGTGACATCACGTTTCGCTGTCTGTAACCTTCTTGCTATAGAGTCTCAAACGTCATCGCTGGCCTTCAGTCCGATTTTTTTATATATAATTTGACGGCTTTCAACCACCATATCTTCCACCTCCTTATAGCTATCGGCATGTAACTGCTATGGTGTACAACGGGAGACTTCGGACAACAATTACACACAGACCATTCGTTTGCGTTCTGTAGTTTTCGCTGCAGAGCGAAATATTAACACACACACACACACACACACACACACACACACACACACACACACACACGTAGAATTTTATATACACCGATAACTTTCCACCCTAATGTACTCCACCCTTCTATCATTTTCAACCCTCAAGCGACAATGCAACGGATAAAACCATTTTCAAAGCGTAAATATAATTTTGAAAGAGTAATTATTGTTCCACATTTCGCGCTATCTTCTTCAAATTACTAAATATCTATCAGATCGCTATAAAACCGTGCCTAAAACCTTCCTGAGGTATAACTTAGTAACTGTACAAATATTTAAGTATCTGCGTCTTGTCGTTCGGACGTGATAAGCGTACACCGAACAGATATTCACATTATAGATAAATAGCTATCCGTCGCCATAAAACCGTGCCTAAAACCTTCCCCGGGTAGACATTAATAACTGTACAAATTTTTAGCTCTTTGTCTTGTGGTTCAGACGTGATAAAGGTACACCTAACAGAAATTCACATTTATAGATATAAATTTCCACTTGGCTTCTTTTGATATCAGCTTAGTTTATTAAGTTCGTAAAGTTTCGTTTACGTTTCTACTTGCATCTCCATCACATTCATTTTACACATTGTAAAAAATTGATGACTCTTTGTATTTCTTTGCCAACGAGACATTTGACCTTTACGAAAGATGCAAAACATTCTTTCCTTTTGGAAGGCAGCGACCTCATATAATGATTTAATATTAGGAAAATCAATTACTAGAAAATATACCCTTTATTTTATATAAAGGTGACCGGTTTCGATCTTACAGTAATATCATCCTCAGACAGATTTGTCTCTAAAATAAAACAAAATACCCCTTGGGGGGAAACAGGTACAACAGAATACTAGCTATAACATTTTATAAAAATGAGCAAGAAGTTTGAATAAAACGGTATACCTCAACTTAGTGCTGAGACGATCAGCGTGTGGTGACTGTAAACCAGCGATTTCTTTTTCCACGTGGTTGAGTAAAGTACCATATCAGTGACGATCCAGGGTGGGTATTTGCTTGTCTTCGCTTCTTTATTCGTTGTACACTTTTGTGGTGAACTTTTAAAGGCCAGTGTGTCGGCCCATTAGCTACCACAGATCGTTGTAGTTAGCTGACTATGATCGTATGAGTAATGCCCTTGGAACTTTGTGCCATCGAAGAGCAAGTGTTCAACAGGTTACCGAAGTGGTAGCTGGAGTCATGTAAATTGTCAACCTTCTAGTGCAGTTCAGTCGCCCGCTTCCGGACAGCTTTCAGTATCGTGTCCATGCCAAGGTCCTTATTTATGTCAGTGATTCGAGCGTATCTTCTGGCACCGAGGATCTATCTGAGGACTGGGTTCTGGACTGTGTTGGGCTGGGAAGATCACTACCACGTGACACACAGTGCCAAGAGTATGGCGAAATACAATATTTCAGGCATTGTCTCTCATCGCGGCCCGGACTAGTTGACCGAGAGCAGTAGCACTTGCGTAGTCAGAGCTGGCAGCAGATGATCGGCTCGAATGCCTTCTTTAACAGCACGACAGCACCTGCAGAGCCTTTGCTGGGCTCGTGACAGAATTTTTGTTTCCTAGTCGACTGGATGACCTTGGACTGGCCGGATGAGCCCCATGTTCAGTCGATAATAACTGATTCTAGGGCTCGAGTGTGACGCAGACACCAGGAAGCTATGGACCACCAAGTTCTCAAGAAGGAATTTGTAGTTTCATAATATCTCAATGATAATGTGGGCTGTTTTTTAAATGAAGTGGAAGGTCTTGTAGTCCAACTAAATCAATCACTGACTAGGAAAGCCTGAAAACTTCTGGCATCCCTACATGGACTTTCCAAACAACGAGCCGACCGCGGTGGCCGAGGGGACTGCGGAGCGTCAGTCGCGGTCTGCACGGCCACTACGGTCGGGGGTTCGAATCCCCCCTCGGGCATGGATATTTGTGCCATCCTTAGTATTAGCTAGTTCATAAGTAGTTTGTAAGTTTAGGGACTGCTTACCCCATAGTTAAGTCTCATAAACTCTACAAACATTGGAACATTTCCAAACAACGATGGATACCAATGCTTCATATCAGTGGGCCCCAATCATTTGCTATTGGTCGGAAGCACATTCCGGGCAATTCTAGTTAAGGACTTGACAACCACGATCGCACAAAAGCCCATAGAACATTTGTGAGACGTAAATCAGTTCGTGCACTAAATTCTGCACTGGCAACACTGTCTCCATTATTGGCGTCTGTAGTGGCTGTTTGGCACGATATTCCTGAAGGGGTCTCTCAAAAAATTGTTGAGTCCACACCGCGTCGAATTGTTGCATTTTGCTGGGTAAAAAGAAAACTACGACACAGTGTAAGCACGTACCTAATAACTTTCTTTCACTACAAAATATACAAAGAAAGTACGAAGGAAAGCGGTGCGTTTATTTCAAGACTTTCGTTTGTTCGATTGCATTACCGAGGTCTTGTGTAACAATAGTTGCGAATATATACGTTGGTCGGAAGCCTAATTTTTGCTGGAGTAAGGGATAGTTATACACTAATAATTTAGTTCTAAAACCATTCATAATTAACCGATGGAAGAAGTGATTATAACGATAAAGTGAGAGAACAGGCATGGGGCAACAATGGTTAAAATACAACTTTGAACTTGGCTGGTTAGCAGCAACCGTACCCAATTATTTTTAACAATTTTGTATGGCAGCCAACCGGTTGCATAGTTTTATAAAATTGTTAAAATGATTGTCTTTGATTATAATTAATTGGAAGTGCTGCCGATAATGTGGCTAGATCACAAATATTTTTATTGTAGGTTACACTTAAAATACAGTATGACTTCAACACACATTTCGTACATGTCCATCACGTATTTATATGTGTGTACAAGAAACGTCATTTTCAAAATCCATGTAACTACATATCTGTTGCTGTCATCACAAAACAATTACAAATCTGATGATTGACTTGTCTGAAACGTGTAATTCGGCCATACTGCATTTTAAGTGTGATTTGTAATAAAAAAAGAAAAAATAAAAAAAGAAAAAAAGTTCGTACTAGCCAGTTTATCAACAGCACTTCCAACGAATTTCTTCACAATCGCTTAGATCTTCCACGATTTCATGTATCATTTAGATTTTCTTTGGTCTTGCATTGCACTGTTGGAAATCTCTGAGAAGCTGGAAACTGTCTGGGATGGAGACACTTGATTCATGAAGTCATGACAGCAATGAGTACAATGACTAATGATGATGACTGGATATACACCCATGTTCAGGATAAGAAAAAAAAAATTTATCAAAGCAAGACTTATTAGTCTTCAGGGAGTTATTGCGATCGTTATATGAATAAAATTCTTGAATGTCCGTCTCCAAATCGCTTATATTTTCCAAAACATTACCGGTTTCGGGACAGCTGCCCATCTTCAGATCAAAATTTAGAAGTTACAGAGTAACCTGTCCTGTAATGAACGAATGTAACGACTGTGAACATTCGTTCATTACAGGACAGGTTACTCTGTAACTTCTAAATTTTGATCTGAAGATGGGCAGCTGTCCCGAAACCGGTAATGTTTTGGAAAATATAAGCGATTTGGAGACGGACATTCAAGAATTTTAAAGAAAAAAAAAAAAAAAACTTGAGAAACCAAAAATAGAATGTTTATATTCACAGGACACATACATAAAAACAGCGTGTAGAATGATTAGCTTTAAAATGATGTCTTCATGGGGTTTCATGTCAAATTTGGTATTGCAAGGCACAAACAACTACCAGTGAATAAGCGGCTTTCTTTGTCGCCATAAACCGAAGGTAGAGGATCAGTGTGCTTTGAGCAGTCATGCAGGTGTATACGCGAAAGAGGGAGCACTATTTACAATGGAGAAACTGCTGCTCGCATGAGAGGCAGTGTTTTGGCAGATGGGTCAGACTGCACCACTCAGCTCCCGCCCAGAATGGCATTGCAGGTAGGGTGCACACAGGCTAAATTGACCGGTAGATGCGCAGACTGCTGGGCAAGCATGGAGAGAGCGGGTGTGGTGGGGGTAGCGGCCAGAGCAGGGAGTGAGCGCTGGTGGGGAAGTACCAGCTCACTGGCCGGCAGGCGGAAGTGGACTGACGCGGCCTCCCCTTCTGAACCAAGGAATGGACTTGCCCAGCGCTTCCGACGAAAAGTCGGCTCTGCACATCGTCCACCTTATTCTGCATGGACTCTTAAGATATGCGCCCTCCTTGGCTAGGGTGCAGTAGTGTAACACATCGTAAATTATGAAGGATGACAGTCCGTCGCCGTTTATTGCAGTATGCGCATCGTCCACTTCTTTGTCCACCTTTGAGTAATGCTAGACATCAATGTGTGAGAGTACCGCCCAATAGAAATACTGGTAATTAATAGCATTTGATAATTAAACAGTATGAAGTTCACTGCAAACATTGACCATGCAAATGCACTAAATGTTACACAATTTTAATCTTATTAATTAAGGTAGCAATGTATGTACACAGTTGGGTGACAACATTTATAGTTAGGCCATAGGTAGAAATTCTCCACGTTGAGATTTGCTGTGTGCTTGTAGCTGACGGGAGGCCAGCGAGCAGGCCGATGTTGGTGGCTTGTTCCAACTTAGGATTTTACAGTTCGTTTCCAGTGAGGGGAGAGAGGGACAATGGCGGGTGCCAGGCACAGTGCAGTGCACAAATATTGTAATACTACTGGCATTTGAAGTAATACGATGCAGTTAGGAACCTTTGAGGCCCTCATTACAAAATAGCCTGTTGATAAATAAACAATACATTAGCTGATATAGTCACATCTAACGTAATATATTTAATTGACAATGAAAAGTAATAAATTACCAATAAATACAAGACAGTTACACAACTAGCATGGCAATGTTTGTTTATAAAAATAATATATTAACTATTTCTCATTTTATTTTCAATTAATCTTTTGTATTTTATCTTGAAGTATTCAGTTAAATCACTTATCTGTGGTATAAGAAATTGCACAATTATGATAAACAGTACAAAGGATGTTTATATTAATATAAAAACGTAAGAAAATATTTGCTTAATGCGTAGTGTAATTATTTTGATTTTAAGTAAAGTTTTAGAAATGTATTGGCTGAGCGCTGTACGTTGGCAAATCGGTTACAACAGCTTACATGGGGAAGTTGATGACGTAGGGGAAAAAACCGCGGCAGTTGAGTTTTGGCGTGTGCGCGAGTGCAGGAAGTGAGGACTCCAGAGAGCACGTGGTGTGGCTGGCCTGGCGGGGTCGCTCTGGCTCAGTCGGCATGTGGATCTCGAGGTGGTGACTTGAGTTTTGTGTGTGGCAATCGCCACGTGTGGTTGCTCGTCGTAGACTGCACCAAGTTAAATCGAGTGCTACTGTGTGTTTGTGAATATTTAGCCGGTGCAACAAGGTGTGCATCGCATTACATTAAAGTGACTGTGATTTGTTAATGTAACACGTGTCGTCGCATAGGCATGAACATAAACGGTGTTTGAGACAGCCACGTGGTGTGAAATCAATTCGCGACAAATATTCATTTTGTCTGGGGGCTCACGAGCTATAACTTTATTTGGTACATTTACCGACGTACAGACGCGACAGTCACAGGGTTCAAGTATTGTGAAATAAACAACATAAAGTGAACTTTCACGTGTTTTCTAAAATAGTAGTTAGTACACCCTTTTCTCTCATGAACTTGAACTTATTATGAATTTGTTTTGTTAATCATATGCAGGGAAAGAAAGCTGCGAACGTGTGATATCATCCCCTAGAAAACGAGTCAAACAGTCGCAATAACAGTTCCAGTGTTTTTGCATGTTTAGGAATTTGGTTCGCAGCTGGTGGTTGAGAGTTTAAAAAATTAAACTTTCTCAATTATAAACTCTCACCCCGACCTTCACCCTCGCAAATGGTGTACACAGTGCCAGCTTTGGGGTGGGGTGGCCCGGGCGGTCGCCCAGATCGCCGGGCCCCAGGGGCGCCAACTCCAGTCTGGTAAAAAACACCGCTACTGTAACGTCACAACTAGAATTTACAATCACCTATTTTGCGGAACTAAAATGTTATTCCGTCTTATTCAACATCCGTCGCTAGTCTTACGAATGCGCTCTGAATTCAGGGTAGCTGAAAAGAAAACGTCCTCAATGCAGTCTTCGTATTGGCCGTGTCTATCCATGTTTGACGCGAGGTTTGCCTGACGTCACAAGCGACCAGCGCCTACCTTATTCGATTCAAGACCTGCAACAAGCACGCTTCCATGAATGAGCACCATATTTTGTACACCACAGAAACTAGCTGTTGGTAAAAACGAAAGAAAATACCGATTGTGAAATACGCATTCCTTTATGATTTAATGGATACGAATGGGTTTAAATGGAATATTTTGACTTAATGCCTCAAATGTTCAAATGTTTGTTAAGCTTATGGGACTTAACTACGGGGTCATCAGTCCCTAAACTTACAAACTACTTATGAACTACTTACGAACTAGGACGGCACAAAATCCATGCCCGAGGGGGGATTCGAACCCCCGACCGTAGTGGCCGTGCTGACCGTGACTGGAGCGCCTTAGTCACCTCGGCCACCGCGGCCGGCCTTAATGCCTCATCTATAGCAATTTATAGATCACGCAGTGCTTGTATTGCATTCAGGGAGAATGAAATCACTTGGATAATACAGCGCCACACAATGTTTGTTACAATGCATATGTTGGCAGCACAACGAGTTACACTCCAATGTCTGTAATTGCCAGTAAGAGTCAGGGCAGGGTCATGTTTACGTGGCTAGATATTAGTGAAAAACGAGTGTCGACAGAGAGCAATTTTTTGTTAAGTCCGAAAATCATTTTTATCTTTTAGTTCTTTTTACTTACGTCTATCGATAGCGGATTTAAATATCGTGAATAATTTTTTTGGAAATGTAAACATAAGCTTACTAAGATATACATAATAAAATATTAAAACATTGTAGTTGCTGAGCATGATAATCAACAGTGAACGAATATAACATCAAAATTATCCTCACAAAGGCATGAAGCGATCGATATTTTATTTACGAGCGTTTTTCGACCACTGCAGGCTATCAAATCATTTGCATTTCCGATTTATCTTTTTTTCTTTAAATACCTAAATTCACGAGGGAAAAACAATTGTGTGAGCATAAGATGACGTAATTAAGCATTTAATACGATCTCTAGAAAACAAATACCCTGTTGCAAAGCACTGCCAGGTTCGTCATTGACATAAAAAATTGCGCCTGGAGCGTTAAGGCCAGCCCAGGGTGTATACAACGAAGTAACTCAGGAACTGCATCAGATAGTGTTTTCAGATGACTCCAGGTTCTGCTTGTTTCAAAATAATGGCACCATTATGGTTCATCATGGCACCATTATGGTTCATCGCACAACTCATACAGCGCCAACTCAAGGCCTTATGGTGTGGGGTGCTTTTGGGTGAAGCCACAATCACAGTTTCTGCGTGTCATGGGCACAATAGCCAGTTTGACCTTCGTAAATGAGGTCCAGTTATCCTGTGATATTCCTTCCTCATGGCTCTCAGCTTTCAGCAAGACAGTTCACGGCCACATGTCATTACACGAACACATGTCGTCTCAGAGTGATAAAATGTCAGCCATTTATTCTGGACCGCCATATAACCAGTGTGTCCTCAACCGAAAATATGTACGATATGGCGAAACGACGGCTGCACCGCTGTAACCGTATGTCACCCACCACCACAGATGAACTTCGAAACCAGGTGAACGCAACATGTATGTGTCAGTGCCATCACGCGTGGAACAAATAATCAGGAACCATGGCGGTCCCTGTCCCTACTAAAGCCGCCGTCTGCAGCTCGTGATTGATTGAAATCTTGTTACACGAATCTTTCAGCCATCTTCGTCCTGTGTGTTGCTTGCTACCATGAGAATTGTGAATATTCGTATGTTTGGGTTTGAATAATGCCAAGTGTTGTAAAAAAAAAAATTGTAAAACTTATGGGACTTAACTGCGGGGTCATCAGTCCCTAAACTTTACTTATGAACTAACTTATACTAAAGACAACACAAAAGTCCATGCCCAAGGGAGGATTCGAACCTCCGACGCAAGAGGCCGCACGATACGCAATGTGGCTACTCACACGCGAACACAGTGTTGTACTTTTCGATGTGCTTTAGAAGCAAAGAAGGAAGTTAAACAATGTAGTACTTCTATTAGATATCAGAAATGCAGGAAGATGAACAATATGACAGATGGAAGCCGTCAGACAAAACTTGCAGTCCAGAAGCGACCTTCGGTTCTTGTGCTATGATTTTCATTCGTAATGTAAATGAATAGATTAAAGATTCAATGACGAATGCATAAGACAGCAGATACCTAGATATTTTTAACTCTAATCATTTTGTGAAGCGAATTCCTGCATAATATCGTGAGGTTAAATTTTTCAAGCGCCATTAGTTTTATTTGTAGTTAGTTGTCAAAAACACATAAATTTATTGACATATTGGTGAGTGATCTAGATTCTCATTTACTAATGAAATTACCGCGCGGGAATAACCGAGTAGTCTGGAGTGCCATGCTGCGGATCGCGCGACCTCCCTAATCGGAGGTTCGAATCCTCCCTCGTGCATGGATGTTTGTGTTGTCTTCAGTATAAGTTAGTGCATAAGTAGTTTGTAAGTTTAGATACTGATGACCCGTAAGCCGTATGAAATTAATATACAGTTCCGGAAGCAAGATTTTCTCATTCGTATACATGTGTTAAGTGTATCATTACAGGAAAGAAAGAATTGAAACAAGACCAATATTAGACTTTTAAATGTAGTTGGCGTTGTAAAGGCACCTTTAATTTTTGATTTTGGTAAAAGTCATGTAGTGGGTATCCCCTTGCATTTTTCGTAGTTCATGTAGGATATAAGTACATAATAGGCAAGAAAATAGTCATCGAAGACATCCATAATCTCAATTGTTTTCTTAATTTTCATTATGCTCAGATGACGACAGGTTCGCGATTTATTCGAAAATTTGGCTACGGTACAGGTCAGTCTGAATTTACGGTTGAACTCTCTTGTTGTGGAGCCACAAACCAAATAGCTTTTCTTTCTTTTTTTAATCAGATGACAAATATTTCGTAGAGCCGCCAAGTCCGATTGGACAGAGCTGCGCGGACTTTCCGCGTCTGTTAGTCGGACTTAACACCTTCTATCTTGAGAATGAAAAGAGTTATCGTCCTGCTCTCAACCTTAAATAAAATTCTGATATCTTACGTACATTTAATCCGCAGCTTTGTATGTGGTAAAAACAGCCAAAGTCTACGCAATGCGATTTTTCCGCTGCAAACTATTTAAAACTTCGCGCAATAGTTGTTTGCTTAATTTGATATAGCACAGTAACGATACGGAATAACAAATAGAAAGTGAGATCATTATCGAGCGATATCATCACACTATAAAATGTGAAAAAAATATTTTTTTTTTCGTCGAACAGTTTTCTCAAACTCGGTTGATAAGTGTTGTCAAGCGCTGGGAACGTTGTCGCGGCCAGTGTGTGAGAATCAGCGGAATAGCGCCAGCATGGCCGACACTGGCAGGGTCGGCCGCGGTGGCCGAGGGGACTGAGGCGCTCCAGTCACGGTCCGCACGGCCACTACGGTCGGAGGTTCGAATCCCCCCTCGGGCAAGGATATTTGTCCCGTCTGTAGTATTAGCTAGTTCATAAGTAGTTTGTAAGTTTAGGGACTGATGATCCCGCAAAGTTCCATAATCTATACAACCATTTGAACATTTTGACGCTGGCAGGCTAGCCATACTTTCCCTATACAGAGCTTTAGTCCCTACTAGGTAACAGGACGCATGATGAACCGCCTCGTGAGGATAGCCGTGCACTCTATGACGCCTTGCTGTGGAGCACGCGGCTGTTTCCCGTCGGAAGTTCGAGTCCTCCCTGGCGCGAATTTGTGTGTGTGTGTGTGTGTGTGCGTTTTCCTTAGCATGAGTTAGATGAAGTAGTTTGTAAGCCTATGGATCCTTGATAACCGCAGTTTGGTCCCATACCTTTACCAACATCCTGAACCGACTTGCCTGAAATGATCATTTCTTCGGAACATAGTAACATACGTGTCCTGTGAATATGAATTTTCTATCTTTAGTCTTTCATGTTGGTCAACCTTTTTCCGAAAAATGAGTGTAATTTAAGAATCATGAACCACGTGTTTAGATCGTGGAAGTAAATTACGCACTGGATAAACCAACATTCCATAACATGTTCGCTCTAAAGAATAACAAATTTGGCTCATATATACAACTTTTACCTCCTCGAAAAGTCTAGTTCAAAAGCTACAGTAGAGCAAATGATGAAACAGCAGAATGAGACGTCACTGTGAATGATCGCTACTAAACGAACGCATTGAACCGTGTCCACTGGCGCGGCACCGATGAGTTGACGACAGGGGGACTACCTTCAACTTTACTTAATCGAGTGCAGCAAACCATTTGACCAAACTACTCGACTTAATAAGCTGCTCAAACGTCTAACGTCTAGTCACTACGTTACTCGACACTGGACTGAATTACTGCCCGCTGTGCTCCGGCCCTCAGGCCCCGTTTACACGCTTCCACTTGGCTAGCACTGGACAGCTACACGCCAGGGAACTCGCAGGCCACTCGCACTCTGACGCTATTTACAAGACGTGTCTGACCCGCGCCAGCGCCGTGTCAGACGAGGATAACACGGTGCGTGTTGGAGCGGAATTACTATGCAAAGGTTACAAAGGTTGACAAGAAATAATATTTCAACACGGACAAGAGACTAGACAGTGAAAGCACACTTACGGAGCAGCAATGTACAATTCATCAAATGTCGACTCGAAGGCTCAGCGATCTTACAAAAATCATCAGGAAACAGCAATGTCTGACATTGCAACTTCACTAAAGAAGACACTACAAGCAGGTAACATTTCAGTAATGTCTGACATTGTAACTTCACTAAAGAAGACACGACAAGCAGGTAACCTTCAAGTGGACCTTCAAGTGGACAAATACCACTAAGCGCAAAAATCTACAACGGATGTACATTCTTCGGTCAGATGTGAGGCGATTTTTAACGAATCCTTTACCTGCACTCTTTTGTTTTGTCAGAAGCTTCACAACCGTGACATGTAACATATTATCATCAGGCATGGGTGTGTGTGTGTGTGTGTTGTCCTTAGGTTAGTTTACCTAGGTTTAAGTAGTTTGTAAGATACGGACTGATGACCACGCAGTTTGGTCCGATAGATTTACAAACATTATTATCATCATTTGTTTCAATGTACTATTATTAGATAAGAATTCTCCTTCTCTTTATTGCCCTGCACGATTCCAGAAATCCCATTCAATGAGGCCAAATTAATACTCAGTTACATACACTGTAATGATACCGCTTAAAAACAGATTTTACCCACCGTCAATTACGAAGATGCAAAAGGAAACAAGTACATCAACGAATTAGGTCACAGAGTACACAAAAGAAAAAGTATATAGCTTTACAATCAGATAGTCACATTTCCAGTAAGATCTTTCTTTCAGAAAACCAGGATTCAATTTTGCTTAAGGACACAGGACACTAAGATTCTACATAATGTGCCAAAATAGATAATAACCAGGCATACAAAATGTACAGAGTATGTGAAATAGTATGTTGTGAGTGCAGTAACTTTGTGGTTGATCAAAGTGAGAGGAACTTAATATTTCGAGAACATGTTAATATAGTGAATCGAATCTAGTGCTCGATTAAGAGTGTGCAAGCATTGTGTTCATCTATACTTATTACACTACTGGCCATTAAAATTGCTACACAATGAAGAAATGCAGATGATAAACGGGTATTCATTGGACAATTATACTAGAACTGACATGTGATTACATTTTCACGCAATTTGGGTGCATGGATCCTGAGAAATCGGTACCCAGAACAACCACCTCTGGCCTTAGTAACGGCCTTAAACGCTTGGGCATTGAGTCAAACAGAGCTTGGATGACGTGTACAGGTACAGGTACAGATGCCCATGCAGCGTCAACAGGATACCACAGTTCATCAAGAATAGTGATGAGCCAATTGCTCGGCCACTATTGACCAAACCTTTTCAGTTGGTGAAAGATCTGGAGAATGTGCTGGCCAGGGCAGTAGTCGAACATTTTCCGTATCCAGAAAGCCCGTATAGGATCAGCACATGCGGCCGTGTATTATCCAGCTGACATGTAGGGGTTCACAGGGCTCGAATGAAGGGTAGAGCCATGGGTTGTAACACATCTGAAATGTAACGGTCACTGTTCAAAGTGCCACCGTGCGAACAAGAGGTGACCCAGACGTGTAACCAATGGCACCCCATACCATCACGCCGGGTGATACGCCAGTATGGCGATGACGAATACATGCTTCAAATGTACGTTCACGTCGATGTCGACAAACACGGATGCGACCATCACGATACTGTAAACAGAACCTGGATTCATCCTAAAAAATGACGTTATGCCATTCGTGCACCCAGATCCGTCGTTTGGTACACCATCACAAGCATTCCCGTCTGTGATGCAGCGTCAAGGGTAACCGCAGCCATCGTCTCCGAGCTGATAGTCCATGCTGCTGCAAACGTCGAACTGTTGGTGCAGATGGTTGTTGTCTTGCAAATGTCCCCGTCTCTTGACTCGGTGATCGAAACGTGCCTGCACGATCCGTTACAGCCATGCGGATAAGCGGATAAGATGCCTGTTATCTCGACTGCGAGTGATACGAGGCCGTTGGGATCCAGCACGGCGCACCTGAACCCATCGATTCCATATTCTGCTGTCATTGAATCGCGTCCAACACGAGCAGCAATGTCGCGATACGATAAACCGCAATCGCGATAGGCCTCAATCCCGCTTTTATCAAAGTCAGAAACGTGATGGTATGCATTTCTCCTCCGTACACGAGGCATCACAACAACGTTTCAACAGGCAAAGCCGGTCAACTGCTGTTTTTGTATGAGAAATCGGTCGGAAACTTTCCGCATGTTAGTACTTTGTAGGTGTCGCAACCGTCGCCAACCTTGTGTGAATCCTCTGAAAAGCTAATCATTTGCATATCACAGCATCTTCTTCCTGTCGGTTAAATTTCGCGTCTGTAGCACATCATCTTCGTGGAGTAGCAATTTTAATGGCCAGGAGTGTATAAACATCTATGTCTACATCTTCCACTTCTCCAAAACTGAAAGGTATTTCAATCAGACTACGTAGGGTCTACACACATTTTCTCACTATTCTAAATGTTCAAATGTTTCTAAAGCTATAGGACCTAACTGCAGTGGTCATTGGTCTCTAAGCTGGCAAACTACTTAAACCATCTTTCGCTATGAACAACACACACACACACACACGCACACACACACACACACACATACACACACAGACAGAGACAGACACACACACACGCGCGCGTGCCAGAGGGAGAGTTCGAACCTTCGATGGTGAACTGACGCCGAGAATAATTTATATTGTTTAAGAACCACATAAGAATTTTATTAATATATTGTGCTATTAGGAATAATGAGTTTGCTTTTGAAATAAATAATTGCATTTAAAAAAAATAGCTGACTTATATTCTGAAAACGATTGATGTTATGAAAACACACTGACAAGAACTTGCAACATCTATTCTGGGCTCGGAACAATTAAATTTAAAATAGGTTGAAAGCAGAGCAACACGCTATTGCTTTCAAAATCTACGAATGTTAGAGCGGAAAGAAGAAATATTGGACACTACTGATCCTTCGTATTGAGTAAAACATATGAGACATGAAATTACTTATTTGTTTCAGTAGATAAAAGTGTGCTGGTTATCGTTATACTTTAGTTACAGAAATTATTTTCTGACGGTTCTTTAGTAATTTACATGAAATACAGAATAATCATAATAAATATAAGAGATAATTATGGAAAAATAATAAAGTCCTGGCGACCCATGAACCATTATATCGACTCTTGGGAGTCATCCCCTGCATTACGAACACCCTGACAGTGCCATGAACGAATTTTTCGTACAGATTGACACCAGCCGCCATTTTCTTTCCAGCGTACGAAATTAAATGTTGGAATGACCCACAGCCTACTCGTCCGATCGATCGACCTGGAAAGACACGATTGAGTTGCTTCCGGACGTTAGCGACGAAGTGGCTGAAGCGCCGTCATGTAGCGCCTCATAACCCTTAGAATCATAAACGGCACACTATGAGGAATAGCACTACCCTCTATGAGCAAATGATGTGTACTGTAACTGTGGCTTCGTGATACTTCACTTATTAGACCTCAATATCTGTAACTAATTATGTCTGAATAAATGGTCTCAACGATGGACATCATGCATTTCCGGCCGTAATTTCAGTAGACCTTACGTATTCCGTATCCTCTCCTCGATCAATTCCAAGAGTTTTTACACGGTGGGAAAAAATCATCCTGTATATACTGGAACTATAATAGTACGTAAAATCGATTAGGTACGGAAATTATTTTTCCTCTCTTTTCATGGACGTAAAACTGACGTGGTATGTTGGTTCACAGATGCAGGTCAAAGTTTCGCAGCCTAGTTATGCAGTATATCTTGAGAGTTGGTCGTTAGTCTAGGACCCATACCATGCTGGATTAATAGAAAAGAGAGAGTAGATCCAAACATGATTAGTGAGTTTCGCGATGAGTTAGTTCAGTAAACGCAAGAGCATTGCGGATGTAAATTCTGATTTAAGACGCTACAAGATAGTGTTTGCACATCTCGAAGATATTTGCTTTTAAATTTCCGACAAGCTACTTGCCAAGAAGAATCGAGCGAATTGTTACACTAAGACAGAAAATAAATTAGGAAATAAGTAATAAAAAAAAGATGCACTACGAATGATCGAAAAGCTGGCCGTTCCGTTCATTCAATTCCCTCAGCTTCAAGATGTTGTCTACTAAGCAGCTCTGTGGGGACGAGCGTTACCGTCCACCAGAATGAAATTGTCTCCTATGGCACGAGCGTAGAGCACAACAAAAGGATCTCGTCTCTATACCTCCAAGCAGTCAAAGCTCCATTCTAAACGACATTCGTCCACCATCACGATATGGTGATGTTTCCTGCGCATAAGGATCCGAGTTCCACGTTCTCTCCAAATGAGGGAACGACGATTGTCCGGCTGAACACAAAATCTTGAGTGTTGAAAAGAACACGGATTCAGTTTTCATGTGCCTTCGCCTAATTTCTACGGGCTAAAAGGTGTCTAGATTTTAATTTGACACACACCTCTGTGCGATTTCGGAGAGTTTGTGTTGACACGCCCGTCTTGTTAGTGCCTGGAGGATGTATTGCAGCTGATATTGTAGAAACATATAAAAAAGCCACGATCGCTGATCATCAATTTTTATTTAAGACGACCGGTTTCGCTGAACTATTTCAGCATCATCTGCCCCAATAAAATCATTTTACAAGGCCATAATCACTTTATTGAAAGCTCCTACTACCTGGCTGGGCAACATGTTGAGTTAGTAGGCAATAGGAGCTTTCAATAAAGTGATTATGGCCTTTACAAGGCCATAATCACTTTATTGAAAGCTCCTACTACCTGGCTGGGCAACATGTTGAGTTAGTAGGCAATAGGAGCTTTCAATAAAGTGATTATGGCCTTGTAAAATGATTTTATTGGGGCAGATGATGCTGACATAGTTCAGCGAAACCGGTCGTCTTAAATAAAAATTGATGATCAGCGATCTTGGCGTTTTTATATCTTTCTACAATATCATAATTGGATCGCCTCCTAGAACATAAACCAACTATTGCAGCTGAGTTGTATTGAGCCTCCTATCTCGAACAGCTGTTAACTAGAGATAACGGTCTTCTCTTGCTGATTCCATGCCATAGCTTCAGGTAGGTCAAGTTGTTGTTGAATTGCTCACTACAGTATCTGCCGGCCGCAGTGGCCGAGGGGACTGAGGCGCTTCAGTCACGGTCTGCACGGCCACTACGGTCGGGGGTTCGAATCCCCCTTCGAGCATGGATATTTGTGCCGTCCTAGTTCGTAAGTAGTTGATAAGTAGTTTGTAAGTTTAGGGACTGATGACCCCGTAGTTAAGTCTCATAAGCTGTACAAACATTTGAACATTTGAACTACAGTATCTGACCCCAACAGCTTGTGTATTCATTTGGTAAACCCAACACCAACCATCTACAGCAACTTTCTATTATTACCACTATCTCGGTCGTATTGGTGTTGCCTCCACTCAGTATAAACGGCAGATGACGAACATGAGCGCATTTAGCTCGTTGTGTAAACGTATTTTGTTTTGGTTTTATTTCTGATGAAGACATCCCTAGTGGTAGAGGAAATCTAGATACAGTTCAATTTTTTAAAGCAACTGGTGTGACTGAATTCTCATACAATTTATTAAGAACCATTGGAGTTCATTATACCAACGACAAAACTTCAGATCCTCGGTATCTCAACTGATCCCTTAATTACTTTGTCCAGGCCACACATAGAAGAAGAAGATTGCTAACAGGTAGGAGTGCCAGACGTAGAGTTAGAGTGACACAGTTTTTTCTTATTCTTCTTTCTCTGATGTCTCTTTTTGGTTCTTTCCTATTCCTTTTCTCATAGCGTACGGATGAGATAAAAAGTTGCAGAGTTCAGATGGGAACCAATAATCTTCATAGCAATAAATACCAATTAGATTAAAACGAAATTGAATTTCGTTACTTTGTAAACCGAGTTTATCAAATTTCAATCTTAGGCTGTACTAGTGTCTACGAAATTTACTTCCGTTCCAGTAAATGAATTATTTTGGCCAAATCTAAGAATATTTCTCTGGCATAGAAAAATAAATTCGATACGGCTTAAAAACAACGATAAATACCACTGCAGATAAAGGACCTGTAGAGCAACTACGTACGCAAACGTGACATGATTGTTATGCAGGCAGGTCGGCTTGACATCGTATCCTGGTGTCAGGTGCAGTCACCTGGATGGATTCCCTGAAGTCTGACAGGCTTGCGACAACCCAAGTCAGGCGCATTAACCGCGCGGCTTCGGTACACATGCACGGTTGGGTTTACGTCATGAAAGGCTGAGCTGTATGAGTGGCTGCAGTCAAGATAGGGGCAGACAGGAGACTTTGTACACCTGTACTGTGACCACGTGATAGGCGACGTCTTCGAAGAGTGTGCTCGTAACTAATGGACACTTCCTCTTGCAGAAAGTACCTTAAAGGGTAAATATTAAAAACGAAAAAACTGTTAAAAATAATAAAAAAAGAAGGGAAAAAAAGGGGGACTGAGGCGCTCCAGTCACGGTCTGCACGGCCACTACGGTTGGGGATTCGAATCCCCCCTCGGGCATGGATATTTGTGCCGTCCTTAGTCTTAGCTAGTTCATAAGTAGGGACTGATGACCCCGTAGTTAAGTCACATACGTTCTACAAACATTTGATCATTTTTGATCTCGCAGCTCGCAGCTCGCACATGGCAGCTCGCCGGGAGTTCTGATGCGTTCACGTTGTACCGTCGCCGCTGACATATCGGTACTCGGTACTCGCTTGTAGCCGGCGATAGTTAACCCGGCAGCTGTTCATATCGATTGTAGTGGTGTGAAGCATCGTCTGACGAGAGGGAAATTATTCGTTCGCAGCAAAGACAGGGTTATTGTAAAGGACAAAAAGAGGAAGTATGGTATGCATCCTATGAATTAAAAACGTCCAAAGTATGAAAACTTTCACCAGGTCTGCCATAAACAAAAAAACACCCAGAGCGGTTTTTCAGGCAGTTGCGAATGTAGCAACAGACTCTCCATTGTATGTTAAATACTATTGGACGAGATATGGCTAAGCGGAAGTAAATTCGGACCTAATATGTTAATGCAGTTTCCGGTCAAATCTAGTCTCTGACACCGCTTTGACCAATAACGTCATGTTTTACGTCATTCCGTTTCGCGCGTGGTTTCAATACCGGTACTCACTGTTTACGTGTCTGATATTTTTGAAGACACCCAACTTTCACTTTAAAAATATTTAGCCGGCCGCGGTGGCCGAGGAGACTGAGGCGCTCCAGTCACGGTCTGCACGGCCACTACGGTCGGGGGTTCGAATCCCCCCTCGGGCATGGATATTTGTGCCGTCCTAGTTCGTAAGTAGTTCATAAGTAGTTTGTAAGTTTAGGGACTGATGACCCCGTAGTTAAGTCCCATAGACTTTCCAAATATTTGAACATTTTAAAAATATTTATCTGTAGCGTAGCCCTAAGAAGTGTAGGTATAGGTTAAACAAGATTTTTTATTTATTTATTTTAATTTAGTACGTGAGGGCGCGTAGCGCCCGAATCTCCGGCTCAGAAACGCTCAATCGATTTACAGTTGTATGTTCAACATAAACATATCATTTCAGGCCGTACACCTTCGAGTGCAAGCTTTCTTTAAAATTATTTAATTATTAAATGTCTTTTGAAGACGAGGTATCATTAAGTAGATTTGCCTATTTAGGTGAAATCTATCTACCGATACCGTGTTGTGGTAAAAATGTGTTTGTAGTATCTCTCGATCATGTATGATGTCATATGTGACGTCATTGGTCAAGCGGAATCCGTAGTTTCTATTGAAAAGTAGAGATGGTGCCAGTTAGTTGTGAGTACGCGTTTTACCACAATAAAAACTGTACTCGCTGCTTTGTTCATTGTAATCACTGGATTCCACCGGATTCATGTTTCCATTAGCTGTTAAGTTTCAAAATTATGGCTTAAAAACCACACAGAATCGAAACACGGTCGAGTCTGTAGTTGACCTGTGTGAGCTACACCTCCTGACGTGTATTTTGAACGCTTGTTCAATCTCTCTATGAAATGCCTCCTAAGAGTTTTCCACTTTTTTTAATATCGCATACAGGGTTGTCCATTGATAGTGACCGGGCCACATATCTCAAGAATAAAGCATCAAACGAAACAACTAGAAAGAATATAACTTTTCTAGCTTGAAGGAGGAAAACAGATGCCGCTGTGGTTGGCCCGCAAGATGGCGCTGCCATAAAACGGATATCAACTGCATAATTTTAAAAAGGTATCCCCATTTTTTATTACATATACGTCTATTATGTAAATAAATATGAATGTTTTATATGGAACACTTTTCTTGCTTTGTGATAGATGACGTTGTAATATTCACAAAAATATTGCTCACAGTTTCAGACGAATGGTGGGTAACAGGTAGGTTTTTAAAAATTAAAACACAGAACGTAGGTACGTTTGAACTTTACTTCCGTTGTTCCAATGTGATATATGTACTTTCGTGAAATTATCATACATTATGAGAACGCATGCTGTTACTGCGTGATTACCTGTAAATACCTCATGACTTCAATAAATGCTCAAAAGATGTGCTTCAACTTCAATGCATTTGGGAATACGCGTAACGAAATTCCTCTCAACAGCGAGTACTTCGCCTTCAGTAGTGTTATGACAATTGACAATGATGATGCACTGACGCATGTTTTCAGGCGTTCTCGGTAACTCACGATAGCAAATATCCTTTAATTTTCCCCACAGAAAGAAATCCGGGGATGTAAGATCCTGTGAACGTGCGGGCCAATCCACCTGTCATTAAATATTCCATTTAAGACCGCTTCATCTGCACGCGAGCCATGTGTCAGACATCCATAATGTTGAAACTACATCGCCATTCTGTCATGCAGTGAAACATCTTGTAGTATAATCGGTAGAACATTACGTAAAAAATCAGCATAGATTACACCATTTAGATTGCCATCGATAAAATAGGGGCCAATTATCCTTCCTCCCATAATTCAGCACCATTCATTAACCCGCCAAGGTTGGTGATGTTCCACTTGTCGCAGCCATCGTGGATTTTCCGTTCCCCAATACTGTATATTATACCGGTTTACGTTACTTCTGTTTGTGAATGACGCTTCGTCACTAAACAGGACGCGTTATTTATTTTGTGCCGAGTGGCAATACTGTACACGACGTTCAAAGCCTTCGCCATGCAAATCCTGGTGCACACAAATATGGTATAGGTGAAATTTATGTTGATGTAGAATTCTCAACACTGACGTTTTCTGAGATTCCTGATTCTCACTCAATTAGTCTGCTACTGATGTGCGGATTAGCCGCACCTGCAGCTAAAACACTTACTTGGGCATCTTCATTTGTTGCAGGTCGTGTTTGACGTTTCACTTGTGGCTGAACACTTCCGGTCTCTTTAAATAACGTAAATATTCGACGAAAGGTCTGGACACTTGGATGATGTCTTCCAGGATAACGATCAACATACATAGCACAAGCCCGTTGGGCATTTTGATCACAATAGCCATACAAAAATACCATACCGACCTTTTCTGCAATCGGTAAACGGTCCATTTTAACACGAGTAATGTATCACGTAGCAAAAACGGTCCGTACTGGCGAAAGTTATGCGATACCACGTACTTATACGTTTGTGACTATTACAGCGCCATCCATCAAAAAGCGAAAAAAGTGTTCCAAATAAAACATTCACATTTATTTACGTACTAGACGATTATGTAATAAAATGGGAGTACGTATTTTTAAAAAAATGCAGTTGATATCCTTTTGACCTATGGCAGCGCCAACTTATAAGCTAGAAGAATTTTGTTCTTTGTAGTTTTTCCGTTTGATGATTATTTCGTGAGATATTTGGCCGCCCTGTATTGTTGAGATTACAGATGTTGAATATATATCTATAAAAATTGATGTGTATGTGTGTGTGTGTGTGTGTGTGTGTGTGTGTGTGTGTGTGTGTTCCCTATGGACTCAGACAACTGGGGAGGAAATCTGTAAAATTTGATAGCGATCAGATAAAGATATTCACTGATTTTAAGAATGTAACACGAAATACAGGCACTAATTACTCTTTGGAAAAGGTATTTACACATTGACTTTTCATCTTTACCATATTTTGCAAAATGTTTTTATTGACTCATACGTGTGTAATTCGGTAGCTCAGTGGTACCGGGTGCCTTGGCGCAGTGCGCTCGGTGTGAGGGCTGAACGCCCTCTGTAATAAAAATGCTGAGTGAAGAATACTTCGAACAATAACCAACAAATAGGATCAGCGCCCTCAACGAACAAAACTACCAGTAGAGGAGAAAAAACAATGGTACAGTACCGGACTATGCATCCAAAGGACACGAGTTCGATGCCCGCCACTTCTCAGCATTTTTTTCTGTCACTTTCCACTTATTTCGTCTCTGGTAAAATTGATGGTATGAAAAATATCGTGTAGCACCGTGGTTTGGAAACCACATTAAAGTGTAGGTGCCGCTATAACTGGCTGGGTAGGTCAGTTCGCAGGTCTGGGGAAGGCAACGGCACACCACCTCCAAACAGGACCATATATATATATATATATATATATATATATATATATAGAAAAATGTCTTTGTAAAAGTATTACAGAAAATCTGTTCTATCAGTATACTAGATGAACCGGTAAATTTCGTATCACAAACCTCTTAATATCAATCATACTAATTTAAATCATATGTATTTTAGACCCAGTAGCTTTATAAAGGCATTTGCTTTGAACGTCAAATGTGCAAGATTTTATCGCAATCGTACGAATGATATTGATATCCCAAAGAAAAGAACTTTCATTTTTCCACAAATTTTACTATTTTCTGGCCAACTTTCCAAACGTTTACTTCACTCAACTTTCCTCCCGCTTTGAACGTCGAATGTGCAAAATTTTACTGCAATCAGATGAGTGGTATTGATATGTCATAGGAAAATCTCTATTTTTCCTGTATTTTCCGATTTTCCTGAAACCTTTCCAAATTTTTATTTCATAAGAACGTTACTCTTGCTTTTAACGTCAAATATGCAAAATTTTATCGGAACCAGACGAATGATATTGATATCCCATTGAAAGAAGCTCTTTCAATTTCTCGCGAATTTCCAAATTTTCCGGGTAACTTTCCCGAATTTTTAGTTCATAAGAACGTTCAACTTTTGTTGAACGTCACATGATCAAAATTTTATCACAAACTGGTGACGGTTCTCACAGTACATTTAGAAACACATTGAAAAAGAAAGTTGGTTCGAATTTTGTGACTTTCCTTTTTAAATTTTTTTGTGAAAACTTTTCCAAGACTATAATAAATAAAACAAAAAAAGAATTACACCTCTCCGTCTTGCGAATAGTCTGTTATAGAGCTGAATTCAATCAAAAATACATTGAAAAAAGGACTTTCAGTTATTCTCAAATTTTCCAATTTTCCAAGACAAATTTTTTCATACAAACCTCGTCCTGTCAAGCCGTAATCAAGTGATTCTCTTGCAACCATTTGGCAATTTATTTTTATTCCTAGAAAAAAAATTCTCTTTCGGTTTTTCCTAAATTTTCTTACTATCCGAACGACATTTCCAAATTTTTATTTGATGCAAACCTTCATCTTGCTTTCAACATGAAATGTACAAAATGTTCATTAAAAGCGGACGTTAGATCATCGAGGATTAACCTACAAACATGAGCCAAGAGATATAATCCAAAATGTTTAGAAACAAAAATGACTATCTAAAATCGTAGAGCTACGCAATACGCACTTATAGTTAGTCACGGATGTGTATATACCTCATCTCATAAAAATAGTATCACAGAATATATGCATTCCCCGTATTGAATTTCATTACAGAGTTCGTTTCGATACGGTAGATGCTAATTCATGAGCACCGGCCGCGGTGGCTGAGGGGACTGAGGCGCTCCAGTCACGGTCTGCACGGCCACTACGGTCGGGGGTTCGAATCCCCCCTCGGGCAAGGATATTTGTGCCGTCCTTAGTCTTAGCTAGTTCATAAGTAGTTTGTAAGTTTAGGGTCTGATGACCCCGTAGTTAAGTCCCATAACCTATACAAACATTTAAACATTTATTCATGGGCACGTTCGTATCGATACGATAGATGTGAGTGACGAAATGTATTCATGATTAACGATTCAGTATTTAGTATCAGACAGAGTATTCGTCACTCAGTACCGAATGCTGTACTCAACGCACCAGCCTCACTAACACGTGCACGCTTACGCTGCCACCTCGCTGCTCGCCGGCATGACACGGCGATGGTGAATCCAGCCCACTGCCTCTTCCGGGCGCATCTATCCTGCGCCATTGCAGCTCGCCGCGTTGCCCGCTACGACCCTCGCCAGGCGATGATATCAATCTGGTTCGTGTTTCGCGCTGCGAACATCGCCGTATGTCCTGAAACTTGAGCAGTGATTGGCTGCTTCAAGGTCACTCTAGCCGTGCCGTGCTTGACATCTACTCCCTGCGTGCTGTGTTTTTTCTGGCTACATGTGAAAGATTGTTCCTACTCTACACCCTTCTCCTCTGTTTTCATATGACTTCCCGGTTGCCAAAAACATGGAATTAATTAAAAAAGAAAAAGTTTCCGTTACTTTCTCAAATCCGTTTTTCTAAGTGCCTTATCTTGAAATATTCGTTTAAGTCCAGGGAGGGCTTAAACGTTCATAAAATATGAAAAAGTTGTCCGGGAAAGAGGACAATCGGGAAAAACTGAAACAGCTTTTACCAGTAAGCTATCAATACCGTTCGCCAAATTGCGATAAAATTTTATTATAATTTGTTACGTGTAAAGGTTTCAGTTTATTGGTTAATTATTTGTTTTTGATCTTGTCTACTATAAGAAAATTGTAAAAAGTACTCAAAAGTTATCATCTACATATTTTCATTCATGACGCTTGATAGGCAGAAACGCGGATTTAGTGGGAGGTGGAGCGAACTGGTTTTATATTGAAAGTCAAACACTTTATTACAATAACAAAAAACAAAACAAAACAAAAAAAAAATTACATTGGTTGAACAATCAACACCGTGCGCTACCATTTTATTTTATCGTGTCCTTTGACTGAACAGAGCTTTAAAAATGACATTGCAAGAAAATCATAAATGGTAATTTTTAAACAACAATATTAACAGATTTTTAATACCTGGAACAAGGTTGCGGCTGAACCGCTAGAGTAACCAAAACCACAAGACTCAGGCCCTACCAGATTCCACACAATTCAGTATAGCAAATGCACTTAACTGCTTTTACTGTCGATAATCAGGTTACAGAGCTTTCAGATATTGTCCAACGGTGCAGCGCTTCGGCCACTCAGGAAAATTAACTGTTCTTTACAGCAATTTACCGATAGCCAGTTCAGCAACGCTTGCCGTTAAACTTTAACAAGTTAACTCCGTACGAGTACAACAGATAAATAATTTACAGGCTCAACCAGAAAATTAACTGCTCATATTCTCATGCAATATTTTCCATTCAGTTTAGCACTGGAAATACAATCGACACCTCATCATGAGAGCTCTCAATGATATCCGTAGTTACTACTCTGCCAATGCAAGGAACAAACAATAGCACACAACGAGATGTTACAGTAATAAAAAACAAAGCCTGATTAAAGTAGCACAGACAAACTGCGTTTTATTGGCAAAACCCTTAAAAGATGCAACAGAACTACTAAAGAGACTGCATACGCTATCCTTTTTTGGAGTATTGTTGCCCAGTGTGGGATCCAGGTGGGATTGACGGAGGACATCGAAGGAGTTCAAAGAAGGGCAGCTCGTTTTGTATTGTCATGATACAGGGGAGACAGCGTTACGGAAATGATACGGAATGTGGGATGGGAATCATTACAACAACGGCGCTTATCGCTGCGGCGTGGGCTACTTACGAAACTACAATCACCAACATTCTCCTCCGAATGCGAAAATATATTGTTGACTCCCACCTACATAGGTAAAAATGATCATCAGAATAAAATACGAGAAATCAGAGCTCGAACGGAGAGATTCAGATGTTCTTTCTTCCCGCGCGCTATATCCCGTGTAGACGTAGATGTAGTGCTAACTATGATCGGTCACTCTCCATTCGTCACGAAATATTCCGATCGTTTCTGACATTCCAAGCACTCTAAACTGCGGGAACAGTACTTTAAAATGGAATTCGCGGGTGGGTCTCGCTAATTTTAATCATTTCCTATGTCAATTACGTTTGAATCACGAGGGAAATGGACTGTACTGATCATTTCCGCAGTAGTATAATTGCCTCAAAAAGCAGGCACACAGTACCTTTGTGGCAAATTTGAATGTTAGTGTTAACAGTAACAGTTAAAATGTTTTTACGGTTTCAAAGTCAGTATAGCGCGTCGTTCAAATATCTAGAAAGCTCCAAGAAGCAGGCACACAGTACCTTTGTGGCAAATTTGAATGTTAAAGTAGTAACAGTTAAAATGTTTTTACGGTTTCAAAGTCAGTATAGCGCGTCGTTCAAATATCTAGGCGTAACATTGCAGAGCGATATGAAATGGAACGAGCATGTAAGGACAGTTGTGAGTAAGGCGGACAGCCGACTTCGGTTTATTGGGAAAATTTTGGGAAGATGTGCTTCACCTGTAAAGGAGACCGCGTATAAAACGCTTGTGCGACCACGTCTTGAGTATTGCTCAAGTGTTTGGGACCCGCAGCAGATCAGTTTAATGGGAGACATAGAGGCGGTTCAGAGGCAAGCAGCTAGATTTGTTACCGGTAGATTCGACCAATGCGCGAGTGTCACGGAAATGCTCCGGCAACTCAATTGGGGATCGCTGGAAGAAAGACGACGTTCTTTTCGTGAATTTCTGTTAAGTAAATTTAGAGGGCCGGAATTTGAAGCTGAGTGTAGTACGATCTTGCTGCCGCCTACTTACATTTCGCGTAAAGATCACAAACACAAGATAAGAGAAATTAGGGCTCTTACGGAGGCATATAGGCATTCTTTTTTTCCTCGTTCTATTTGGGAGTGGAATAGGAAAGGAAATGCCTAATAGTGGTACAGTGTACCCTCCGCCACGCACCTTACGGTGAATTGCGGAGTATCTATGTAGATGAAGATGTATTTCTGGGAGGCACTGCTAACGAGAGTAACGATGCAAATATTACTGAAAATACAAATAAACAATCCCTGAGACGGATTTTACTCTCGATTATGTCAAAGACATTAATGATAAATCTGAAGCATTGAATTAAAATTTGTGATGCGACCAGGAATCGAACCCGGACCACCATGCTTACTAAGCAGACGTCTCACCGTTAGACGATCGTATCACTAGCGATTAAGGCGCCTCGGAATAGTCTCGGCACGATTTCCTTCACGTCACAAACTTTAATTCTGCTTCTGTGTTCCATAGAACATTGCCACTTCTGCTAAGGCTCTCCATGCAGCGGAATAGCACCTAGGCAATGGACATATTGAAACATTCCTGTTCAAGGTGATATAAATATTAATATTAAATTAACATTTGTGATGCGACCGAATATCAATGCTTCAGATTTATCATTAATGTCTTTGACATATTCGAGACGAAAATACGTCTCAGGGATTGTTTTTTTTTTTGTATTTACATTGATATTTATATCACCTTAAACAGGAATGTTCCAATATGTCCATTTCCGAGGTACTATTGCGCTGCGTGGACAGCCTTGGCAGTAGTGGCAATGTTCTATGGAACACAGAAGCTGAATTAAATTTTAAGACTTAAAGGAAATCGTGCGTATACTATTCCGAAACGCCGTAGTCGCTAGTGATGCAGTGGTCTAGCGGTAAGACGTCTGCCTAGTTAGCATGGAGGTCCGGGTTCGATATCCGGTCGCACCACAAATTTTGAGTGCTTGAGATTTATCATTAACTAGCTGAAAACCTGGCGCTGCCCGGGTAATTATTTATTTATTTCTGCCATTTTTCAGGTATATGTTCATTTGAATAAGGGCTGTGTGCCTGTAAAATCTGTTGGGAATGGAATCAGTAGTAAAGCAGTAATAAATTAAAACCTGGTGCTTGATGGGGCGATTTTCCATGAACGTAACTGTTTATGTGCTCATATCTCATGAACTATGTGTCGTACTGTGATACAATTTAGAAGGTACACTCAACTACATGCGTGTATACTGTTTGTAAAATTTCCTGCTGCTACAATTTGTAGTGTAGAAATTGTAACGTCATACCGAATGCCGCAGTTTTATTCCATAAACAGCGGAAAAGTATTAAGCGAGAAACTTTTATCCTTTCATCATTTTGCTATGGTTGTCAGCGAGAAAAAGTTTAATAAAGGTTTGAAATTATTTTTAAAGTTTGTTGCAAGTCGCTAAGTACTGACATTCCCGTACAGTATATTTCGAAAGTCTCGCCGCATTATATGGCGTTTTTGCGATTTCTATTGGTTATGACGTAATATCTTTTGAACCATCTGCCGTTTGTGATTCTTAACCACGCAGAAATTGTTACCTCACGGTAAGAAATGTGTGTACCAAATTTGGTTGAAATCTGTCCAATTGTTTAGGAGAAAATGAGCAGCACTATCGCAAAATGCAGCAGTTTTTCGCGCATCTCATTGTTTATGACATCATATCTCATATATCTCATATATCATATATATCATATGTGATTCTTACACTTACGGCGACCGTCCTCATGGATTGAAGCTAACGTGAACAAAATTTCATGAAGATTGGAACAAAACTGTAGATTTGTATGCAACACGTACAAATAGAGGGACACTATATATTAGACTAGCTTAAACCCGTGGTTCCGCTCGCGTATTGGTTGCTTATGATATATAAACTATCTTTCAGTAGTGTGCTATTTATTTATTCTTATATTTCCTTATTCGTATGCTTATCCTTACAGAGAAAGAGCTGAAAACATTGTAGCACGCATAGACCAAAGATATGGTTACGTTTCGCTGTATGTTTCGCGGTATGTAACCTTCTTGCTATAGAGTCGCAGATGTCATCGCTGGCCTTCAGTCCGAATTTTTTTTATAATCTGACGACTTTCAACCACCATATCTTCACCCTCTTATAGCTATCGGCATGGAACTGCTATGGTGTACAACGGGAGACTTTGGACAACAATTACACACAGACCTTCTGTTTGCTTTCTGTACTTTTCGCTGCAGAGCGAAATATTAACACGCACACACACACACACACACACACACACACACACGCAGAATTTTATATACACCGATAACTTTCCCATCCCAATATACTCTACCCTTTTATCACTATCAACCCTCAAGCGAAAATGCAACGAATAAAAATATTTTGAAAGCGTAATTATTGTTCCGCATTTCACGTTATATTCTTCAAATTACTAAATATCTATCAGACCGCTCTACAACCGTGCCTCAGGTATAAATTAGTAACTGTACAAATATTCAAGTCTCTGCGTCTTGTCGTGCCGACGTGATAAGAGTACAGCGAACAGACATTCACATTAATATATAGATAAATAAATAGCCATCCAATCGCCATAAAACCGTGCCTAAAGCCTTCCCCGGGTAGACATTGGTAACTGTATAAATTTTTAGCTC